>OX456986.1:73435504-74635504 GCA_949752695.1 Melanostoma scalare | reverse complement strand
TGAAACTCAAAACCTCAGAAAAATCCAATGGTGTTATTTTCGTAAAGATGGTCCATTTATTTCGATAGAACACTGCATTCCCAATGCCTTCAAATAGTGCCGGAGTTACTGGTAGGTTTTCGATTCTGTATGGTGCTGTTGATGATGCAGTGTCGGTATATGCGTGTGCCACGAGAAAAACGTACATTGTATAAATAAAGAATTTTGTTAAAATTTTTACAGTTTAAGTTAAACTCCCTTTTTTTTTTTAATTTATAAGAAATATAAAACTTAATTTTGCTTAGAGATATAAAATTTAAATTTAATTTAACAAACGTAATTTTGTATTCGTACAGTATTTTATTTTTTTTTTTATTTTTCTTTTTTCAGCTTCTTTTGGTGAACCCTTTTTTCAAATTCTGGAAAGATAAAAAGAATTAGTGAGATTGTACGGATTGATGATAATAATTTCCCATTAAAATTAGGTCATAAATGATGGAATGCTTTTAGCTGGTTGTTGTGAACTCTTTTTGTATGTTTTCCTACTCTTATGTGGGTATTCACCTCTCCGCCGACAGACAACACCTCATATGGTCCCAACCAAATTGAAGAAAACTTGTTTTTACGGGTCGGGTTTTTCAATAATACCTTTTGCCCTGGAGCAAATGATGCGGAGTTAACATGCCGATCGTAAAACTTTTTAGACATAAGCTTAGCATTGTCCAAATTTTTTCTAGCTATTTCATGCGATTTCTGTATTTGAAATCGCAGCTGTTGCGGATAGTCTTCGGTATTATATAAAGGGACGGGCTTTTTTTTCAAGTTTGTAGGCATTTCGAACTCAAAACCGTAAAGACTGTTCAATGGTGTCAATTTAGTGGAAGAATGCTGTGTATTGTTATGTACATGCATGGCCTGACTAAGCCATTGATCCCAATTTCGGTCGTCATTGTCAACGAAACTCCTTAGATATTCCGCTAAGGGTCTGTGACTCCGTTCTAACGAACCGTTGGCCTGTGGGTGGTAGGCGGTTATATGGACTTTCTTAACTCCCAACAGTTTACATGTTTCAGAAAACAATCTGGTAGTAAAGTTAGAGCCATTATCCGTAACGAGCATTTTGGGTATACGAAAACGTGTAATTATTTCCGAATAGAAAGCTCTGGCCACTGTAGATGCCTCTGCATCCGGGATCGCCACGCAAGCCATGTACTTAGTCAGGTCATCTTGGAATGTTAATATGTACCTATTGCCAGAATAAGTTAGTGGCAAAATACCCACCATGTCCATATATACCTTGTCGAAAGGGCGACTAGGAGTATCAGTCAGTTGCATGGGCATTTTGGTAAGTTTCGAGAACTTATTCTTTTGGCACTTTTCGCAATTTTTTATGTATTGATTAATATCTTTTTGCATATGTTTCCATCTAAACTGATTTCGTATACGCATATATGTCTTCTTTACTCCCTGATGTCCACCGAGTGCAGACTCATGAAAATCATGAAGAACAGTTTCAATTTCAGCAGGATCCGTTAAGGTAAAGAACGATGACTCCTTTGTACAGTCTGTTTTTGTTTTTTCACCTTCAGGGATTTGCTCTGTCACAACAATGTCATTCTTGTTCATTTCGTCTGTATGTACCTTTGTGCTTTCTATGTTCAATTTCGCTTTACCCCTTGTCTGAACCACCTTAATTTCTTCGGGATCCGTCTGAATTCGGCTGAGTGCGTCCGCATTACAATTGGTTCTGCCTGGTTTGAAAATAATTTTGTAATCATACTCAGATAGCTTGTGATGGAATCTAATAAGTCTAGTAGTTGGATCTTTTACATTGAAAACTCCTATAAGGGGACGGTGATCTGTAAAAACTGTGAAATGGCGACCAAGAAGGTATGTACGAAAATGTTTGCATGCCCACACTATCGCAAGCAGTTCCTTTTCTATTGTAGAGTATCTCTTTTCCGATTTTCCAAGTTGTCGGCTTGCATACGCAATAGGCTTATCTTCACCCACTTTACCCTGAGACAAAACGGCACCTAATGCTTCGTTGCTGGCATCAGTAGTCAAAATAAAAGGTTTTGTAAAATCTGGATAGATAAGTATGGGAGGGGAACAAATTGCTTTTTTGAGAGACTGAAATGATCTCTCACAGTCTGGAGACCATTCGAAAACACTGTCCACTCTCAGTAGCTTATTGATTGGAGCAGCAATTTTAGAAAATTGAGGTATAAATTTCCTGTAGTAATTCGCGAGTCCCAGAAATGATTGCACCTGTTTAATAGTTGAGGGTACAGGGAAATCTGTGACACATTGAGTTTTAGCTGGGTCCGGCAATGCACCGGCTTCTGAGCATATGTGTCCCAAATATGTCACCTCACGGCGTAAGAAATTGCACTTCTCAGTATTCAATTTAAGATTATGTTGTCTGAGTTTGCCCAATATCTTTGAAAGTCTTTGATTGTGTTGCTCTAAGTTTTTACCATATACCACGATGTCATCGAGATATACGAAACAATCAATGCCATGCAAACCAGTCAGGATGTGATTCATGATCCTTTGAAATGTTGCCGGAGCACCGGTTAGACCAAAAGGCATTCTGTTGAACTCGTAATGCCCTGTACTAGTGCTGAACGCGGTTTTCGCTCGATCGGCTGGATCGATCAATACCTGATGGTAACCACTTGCTAAGTCCATAGTAGTGAAAAACTGGCAGTGTCCCAATTGGTCGAGAATTTCTTCTATTCTTGGTAAGGGAAACGCGTCTTTAATTGTGACTTCATTCAGTTTTCTGAAGTCAACGACAACCCTCCATCTTTTTTGACCTTCGACAGACTTCTTGGGTACAATGAGCAATGGAGAATTCCAAGGAGACTTACTTTCAGAAATTATGTCTTGGGCAAGCATATCCTGGACTTGCCTCTCTATTTCTTTTTTATGCACCTCTGGAGTTCTATATTGCTTAGTATTTATAGGTGCTTGATCAGACTTGATACGTATGCTATGTGCCAAAACGGGTGTGTAAGTGAGAGGATCGCCTTCTAGTAAAAATACATCATTGTATTGTATGCATAGCTGCTCTACGGACTTCTTTTCTTCGTTGGTTAGGTTTTCGTCCATATTTAAGGAATTCAACAGAAGACTTATCCGTTCATTTTCGCATTTTCTTGTAAAATTTGCCAATATTTTGTTTCCCGGACTATTATCAACAAATTTATAGTTTTTAAAATTGGAGTAGCTCGGGACGAAGTTGTTGTCCAAGAAGTAGTCTCTTGTTGTAATATTCATGACAGGGACATGGACGTAATTGTTCTTCGCTTGAACAATTGTGTTTCCCAAATAAATTCCGCAATCTATTTCTTGTGAATGAACTAATAATTCATTCGATTTAGAATTGGGAATTTCGAGCTTAACAATTGTTTGTGTACGAGCTCCAATTTTGCACTGCTTGCTTTGTTCATTTAATGGGGACAAGAAAGTTGAATTCGAAGGTAAACACTTAAGAGGTAATTCAATCAAAACTCTATCACCTTCCAAAAATTTAATTTTCTTGGATACCGCATCGATAATCGTGTGATTCCAGAGAATATCACGGCCTAGTATACCATCAGCGGGCATGTGGTCTAAGCCGTCGATAACGTTCCATTTCGTAAAAATTTTCTTTGGGAAAGGTAAATAAGTCTTAACCGAACCAACCGTTGTGCCTACTCCACCAAAAACACCACCCAATTGCTTAGTGTCTCGGGTATTTATATTGCATGCATTTGCTAAACAACTTCGTTTTATTAAGCTCGAGTCTGCTCCTGTGTCTACAAGCACCAGAACTTTTCCCGACTTGGCCAATGACATCGGTAATTCAACAAAGACATCGTGCTTACGAATGTTGTTGTATGCAAATACATTTTTGTTGCCTTTCTGTCCCTTGTTCGCTATACCCCAAATCAACCAACTATTAGAAAATAAGCCAACAAAAAACCTAAGCTTATCAACTGCTTGTGTTAATAAAGTTCTAATTTTAACGCAGCACTCATTCAAAACCAAGCAAACACTCACAACGAGTAACCAGAGATCAGCCTGACCTAGGTTAACTTTAGCTTCAGATACTGACGCTTTAGCTGTGTGTTTGGTCTTACGAACTGACTGAAAGGTGAAGAAATTTGACTCTCGGTCGTTTACCTTTGAGTCGCTGTTCACTTTCGGATGTTGTTCGTTATTTGAGCGCTGTGTTGGCCCTTTACCGTTGGTTTTTGATTTATTTTTTATAGAAGTCTCTTCTGCTTTTGATATCGTAGGCAACTCATTATTGCATATTTCTGACGATATCAACGAAGCTGGAGAGTAACTTCTTTGTTTTCTTAATGAGGAGGATACATTTTTTGGGGCACAGTCTACCTTCTTGGACTGACCCCCGGGTCGTTTCCCGAATGCTCTCGAAGGTAATTTTTTTTCGAAAAACACTCATCCTCCACATGTCCCAGTCTAGAACACCACTTGCACTTCACTTGCGGCTTTTGCGTCGTGCGTTTTATGGTGAAAATATGGGACTTTGGGCACACATCTCTACTGTGCCCATAGGAGGCACACGCTTCACAATAAGGTGTGCTCCTTCTTTGCCGGCATTCTGCATAAGTGTGATTGGCCTTATTACAGAATCCGCATTTTACTTTAAAGTCTTGCCCTTGTGTCCTGGTATGTTTTTCCTTGACCTGGGCAGTCTGAAAACAGGGGCTTCCGCTTGTCCCAGGTGACACACCGGGCAAGGGAGTTGCAATGTACGCAGTTGAGTGTGTAGATGGAGATGCATTCGGGAAAGGATACATATGAGGGTCGAATATCTGTTGAGGTGGATACTGTAAACTAGGCGATGTCTTACTTATCATTTTGTAATTCATATTTTCAAAAAAAAATTACACCAACAAAAGAAAAATAAATCAATGGTATACTTACCTTGAACAAATAAAAACATCTCTCTCGGGGAAACACACAGTATAAACTCAACGAACTGTTTTCTGCATTTGATTATCTTTTCCTTTTGAAATTTCAAATAAGTACAGTCAAAGTTTTTAATCAATTTTCTTTACCAAGAAAATACGCAAACACAAACACGAACAGAATTCTTTTTTTTCTACACTCGTTTGTCTACTTTATTATTTTAAATATCGGAGAACAAACACACTGTATTTAATTACTAAACTGTTTAAACTTGAAACGTATGTGGTTCACGAACCGGCTGCGCCAAAATGTTATATTGAAAATGTAAATAATGAAACAAACAACCGCGCACTTGAATGGTTAAACTACAACTCGACTTATCGTGTCATAGAACCGATCGCGAACTCCAAGTTCAACATTGGATAGCCGATGCGTTTGAAAGCTCAGCACAATTTGGTGACTAGAATGCATACACGTTTTACCCAATGCAAGGCATTGGGCAATCGATGTGCAACGAGTCAACTCAAATTGCATTGAGTTCAACGCACGACGACTTCCTCTGAAGATGTGGGAAATTAAAGCATAACATAACCATCAATTCATGGCAAGAACTAGTCAGGGAACTGAAACTAGAATTCTTGCCTCCGAATTATGATGACTTGTTGCTCGATGAGATTAGGCGTCGCACGCAAGGCAAAGATGAGACCATCGGAGTCTACGTGGCGACAATGCTGAATATGTTCGGAAGGCTTTCTGAACCTATTTCGGAGGGTAGAAGGTTGGGTATGATTCAAAAGAATCTTACTCCCTTTTACCAAACACAGCTTGGTTTGGCTAAACCTAGTTGTGTCTCCGATTTAGTTAGCTTAGGGCGTAGTCTTGAAACTGTTAGGGCTAATGTAGAATCGTATGTTCCACCCCCCAATATGAAAAACCGAAACCTACTAGAGCCGGTTCTGGCCTATGTGGGTGTTGATACCCCCGATGTTCTGGTTGTTTCCGATAACAACCGAACAAGTCGCGAAGTTGCTGTGCGTACGGTTCCATCAACGGATGGTAGACCTGAACGCAGGTGTTTTAATTGCAATGGGTTGGGCCATTTTGCAAACAGGTGTTCTGCTCCTAGGCGATGCTTTGGTTGTGGTAAGCAGGGAGTTGCTCGAAGCAACTGCCCTAGTTGTTCGGGAAACGTGAGACGCGCTCTTGGGTCAGTAGGACAAGAGCGTCGTTGAAGCAGGTTAGGTCGCCTACTGGCGATCAGTCGGCGGAAGTGCATGTAGGTTTTGCACTTGAACACAAAGGTAGTGATAGAAGACCGTATCTTGGTGTTAGGGTTTATGGAGTTAGATTGTTAGGTTTATTAGATTCAGGTGCTTCACGCACAATTATATGTAGGGATGGGTGGAATATTTTAGCAGGGTTAGGGATAAAGTTAGGAAAAAACAAAATTGGTAGGGTTACATTAGCTGATGGAAAAGGAGTTGAGGTTATAGGAGTAGTATCGCTTCCTCTTACTATTGAGGGGAAAGTAGTACTTATAGAGTGTCTTGTCATTCCCAGTATCCCTCACATGCTGATTTTAGGAGCAGATTTTTGGGCTCTGTCGGGCATTGTTCCGGATTTAAAATCAGGGGAGTGGGACTTTTCGGCGCAAGATGCTTTGGCGTCAGTATCGGACGCAATACATCTGTCGGATTTAGACGAGACACAGAAGTTAGAGTTAGGTAAATTTTTAGATAGGGTTTTTAGCGAAATGCCAGAGGGATTAGGGTGCACACAAATGGTGAAGCACAAAATTAGGACCCAGTCAGAACCTATAAAACAGCGGTATTATCCGGTTTCTCCAGCCATCCAGAAGTTCGTTGATAAGGAGTTAGATGAGATGTTACGGGATGGGGTCATCGAAAAATCTAACAGTCCTTGGGCTTCTCCCATCGTGATGGTGAAAAAGAAGGATAATACTTATAGGTTCTGTATCGATTATAGGAAACTCAATGGAGTTACAGATAGGGACGCTTACCCCCTCCCTTATATTTCAGCAATTTTAGATAGGCTTAGTAATGCAAGGTTTCTTTCATCCTTGGACATTAAATCTGCATATTGGCAAATTCCTATGGAGGAGGAATCCAGGAAATATACGGCTTTTACAGTCCCTGGTCGCGGTCTATTTCAATTCCTGCGAATGCCATTCAGGTTGCACAATGCACCTGCGACCTGGCAGAGATTCATCGATAATGTCCTTGGTCCAGAGTTAGAACCTTTTGTATTCGTCTATCTCGATGATATTATCATCGTGACAGATAGTTTTGAAAAACATGTAGAAATTTTACGTGAGGTTTTTAAAAGATTGATTCAGGCAGGCTTAAAAGTAGGTAGAGAAAAATGCAATTTTTGTAGGTCGTCTTTAAAATTCCTGGGCTATGTTGTGGACCGCAATGGTTTACATATGGACCCAGAAAAAGTAGAAAGCATGTTAGGAATCCCTGCACCGAAAACGGTAGAGGAAGTTAGGTCATTTATAGGGACAGTTTCTTGGTATAGGAGGTTTTTACCAAATTTTGCTAGTTTGGTAAAACCATTAACAGATTTATTAAAGAAGAGTAGGAAGTTTATATGGACCGAAGAGTGTGAAGAGAGTTTCAGGAAGGCCAAAGAATGTTTAGTGGCAGCTCCGATCCTGACCTGCCCGGATTTTACGAAGCCATTTGTTGTTCAAACAGATGCTTCGGATTTCGGGGTTGGAGCAGTTCTTGTCAGACGTTCGACGATGGAGAGAAAGTGGTCTGCTACTTGAGCAGATCGCTAAACAGATGCGAACGCAATTATTCCACCACGGAAAAAGAATGCCTTGCTGTTCTTTGGGCAATAGAGAAACTCAGGCCATACTTGGAGGGAGTTAGGTTTACTGTGATTACGGATCATTATTCATTGGCCTGGCTCAGTAAATTAAAAGATCCTGTAGGTAGGCTGGCGCGATGGGCTGTTAGATTACAACAGTTTGATTTTGAGATTGTTCACAGGAAAGGCAAGGACCATGTTGTTCCAGACATGCTTTCAAGAAGCGTACCGGTTTTATCCGGGATTTCGGAAAACAGTTTGGATCCTTGGCTTGTGAGTATGAAGAACAAAATCGAAGAGAATCCATTAGCATTTCCAGCATGGAGGATAGAAAATGGGGTTTTATATAAATATGTTAGGGCAAAACACATTTTAGTTAGGGATAGTAATGAATGGAAGATAGTTGTAGGTAAAAGTGATAGGAAAAAGATTCTTGAGGATTGCCATGACAATCCACTCGCAGGGCATATGGGGGTTAGAAAAACATTTGCTAGGGTAGAGGATAGGTTTTATTGGCCTAAGATGAGGTCAGACATAACAAGATACGTCAGAAACTGCAAAGTGTGTCAAAGTGTGAAGCCGGTGTATGATAAACCGGCTGGTCTGATGACGGAGAGAAAAGGGGTTACCAATCCGTTCGAAATGATATGTATTGACCTTGTTGGTCCTCTTCCAAAATCGAGTAGGGGTTTTATGTATATCCTTACTGTAGTTGATTATTTTACCAAGTTCCCTTTACTGTTCCCTTTACGGTCTGCAACAGCGAAGGCTGTGTGCAAAGAACTGGAAGACAATGTTTTCTTATTGTTCGGTGTTCCAAAAATTGTTATTTGTGATAATGGTCCGCAATTCAAAAGTAGGGAGTTGAAGTCCTTATGTGAAGGGTATAGGTCTACGTTGAAATTCACTGCACACTACCATCCACAGGCGAATCCCGCAGAGCGGATAAATCAAATACTGAAAACGACACTAAGAGCTTAAGTGTCGGACAACCACAGGGATTGGGATTCTCAGTTGGCGAAAGTGGCCTGTAGTATACGCACTTCCCAGCATGAGGTATTAGGGGTATCACCATTTTTTGCTATATTCGGGAGGACGATGGTTACCTCCGGGTCAGGGCTCGCGAGCGCCACACCTCCCGACAAGTCTTTAAACCATAATACAACCGGGGGACAAATGGATATGGGCGAAATAGAAACTAGGTTTAGGAAGCTTAGGGAAGATATAGGTAAAAAGTTAGAAGCAGCAGCCAAGAAGTCGACAAAAATTTACAATCTTCGCAGAAGGGACGTGAAGTACTTCCCAAACGAGTTGGTTTGGAGAAGAAATTTCACCCTTTCTGATGCCGCTAATTACTATGCCGCTAAGCTGGCTCCAAAGTTTGTTGGGCCATTTAAAATCAAAAAAAGAGTTTCGCCATGGACTTATGTTCTAATGGACGAAAATGGTGCTGAAAAGGGTACTTGGCACGTGAAAGACCTTAAGCCATACCACGATGACCCCGAAGAATCCTAAAGTGAGTCGTGTAACCGGATGAGGTTGCACAAAACGATACTGAGAGCCCCAAAGCTCTGTGATGTACATTTACTCTCGCCAAGAGCGATTGAGACTTGGTTGTGACGTCTATTAGTGTGTTGTTACACTTTTTATTTCGCGAAAATTAACTTTACGATGGATCGATATTATGATACTAGACGCGATTGGATTTTCCGAATCCAATTAATAAGAAACAATTAATAAAATAAACGAAATTAAAAACGATTGAAAGAAATGCGCAACCGGTGTGCCGCGAGGTAAACAAACGAACTGTCAATCGCGCTGATAAGTAAAAGTGTAACACTCAGCAGGTAGGCTGCTGACACCACGACTAAGCTCAGCTGGGCTGGGTTCGTAAACAATGTAATGATAGCGTAGCGCGAATAAGACGATCGATCGCGAATAAAAGAACCGATTAATTTAATAATTAAAAGAATGAATTAAAAGTATTATTTCTCAGTACAGGGTGTACTAAGAAAAGATGGGCGCCAGGAAATTTAGAGGTGAAACTTCCAAACCACTAATTAGTTCTGAAATAGTAAGAACTGAATAAAAAAAACATTGCAATTAAATTCCCAAAGGGATTTAAAGCTATTTATTGTGTTTAACTGTTGGGAAAACCGTACAAGAAGTTGGATTAAAAACCCAAATCTTTTCAACTATAAAATTACAATGGTGGACGGTTAGGTGAACCGTTCAAAAGGTAAACAAATGAAAATAACCGAAAGATTGAAACGTTAATTGTTCTTTCCCGAAAAGAACAATTATTAAAACTAAAAAAAGGGTCGCGTGTCTCACAATTTTGAGAGTTTTCGATGGCTAAGATCAACCGAATCTTAATTTGACAACACTTGCAAAAACTAATCACTCTACTTATCTTTTCTTTTTCTCCTGCTTTTCTTTCCTCCTTCGAAATTCTCTGTTTTCTGTCCGTCTTACAATTCCTTCTACTCCTGTAATATTAATCCTCTCACTGACTCTAAAACTTTTCTATAAACACTTTTTCGATTGGCAATACAATATTCTCAACTATTTTCAACTTCCTTAAAATTTCACTTTTCTCTTTAAATCTCTAATTCGCAAGAAAACCACTTGTCGCTTTTTAGGTCAACCAAGAAGTGGTTGATCTTGTCAGTTTGTCCTTTCTCGACCCTCAAATTTACACACACATTCATACAATCGGCCAATCGTGTCTCGAGGTTTTCTGTCACGGCTTTCTAGCACATGCAGCCTTATGGCTGACAAGCACCTCCGTTGTCGAATTCCAGCGAGACCTTTCACTCGCACAATTTTCCAAGCACATTGAACTGAAAAAGTTGTTGGGGGTTTGTTCCCAAAACTTATCCAGCTCATTAGTCGAGATCAGACCCCTCCCATAAAACTTGTCGAGAAAAATGAAAGTTCCTGAAAGTTGAAAATAATACTTCTGGGCATTTTCCCAGTTACTCTACTATATAATCTACTGAGTCAGGGAGAGGATAAAATTCTCTATGTTACAACTTTTCGAAAATTGAAGAAGGGAGGAAAAGCTAATAAAACCAAAGTGAACTACTTTACCCTATTCGGTGGATCTTTGCGCAGATTTGGGGAAAAGGGAAAACTATTAACGTTTCATTCTTATGATTCGGTTTTACAATACTAAAAGTTAAATTTAGGGTGTTTACACTTGCAGCACTACGCTGCACAGTGTGTCTCATAACGAAGTATGGCGTTCACACGTGCCATTTCTATTGTTCTCCTCTGCGATATGTGTATGTATGTGTATAGTGTTGTGTGTGTGATATCCTGCTTGTGTAGTGTGTGTAATGAGATGTGTGCATGATGATTAGTGTAAAGATGATAGTTGTGATGATGATAAAGAATTATGGTATAAGTAAGCATGTGTAACTGATGATAATGATGTGAATGTCGATAAATGAGTATGATGATGTTTGTGAGTGACGAAGTATGACATTCAATTAAGTAAATGGTGTGCGAGTCTCCAGAGGCTTCTGGCTCGACACACCAAACGCCGACATCAGTTCAGCTCGTCCGCTGATTACGACATGCACCTATTTTGTCATTTGCTCAAAGCTATGTTTCGATCACATTGCTAAGAGCAAACAACGGAGAAATGATGGGACGAAGAAATGATAGGGAAGGGTTTGAGGAAAAGAGAGGGATATCGAAATCAAAATAACTAAATGTAAGAATGGTTTTTGTTGCGGGAAAATATACCGTAACAAATTCCACCCTTACCTACCAAAGAGAGAAACTGGGCTTTTCGAAAGAAAAGCCGAAGTAACAGGAAAAGAAAAGGTAAGACAACACAACCAAATGGAACACACACTAGCAGACAACACAAACAGAACTCAATCGCTCCTGGCGAGAGTATGAGCACATCACAGAGCTTTTACTGCTCTCAGTATCTCTTTGCGAGCACATCCTTGCTACGCGACTACCTTACGCCCTCTCTTCAGGGTCGTCGGAATAAGGTTTGAGGTCCTTGACATTCCACGTTCCTCGCGAGACACCATTGGCATCTTCGAGAACGTATGTCCAAGCCGACACTCTTTTCTTCACCCGAAACGGGCCCACAAACTTCGGAGCTAACTTTGCAGCGTAATAATTCGCTGCATCAGAAAGCGCGAAGTTCCGTCGCCAAACCAACTCGTTTGGAAGGAACTGAACGTCCCTGCGTCTAAGGTTATATGTTTTCGCCGCCTTCTTAGACGCCGCCTCTAACCTCATCGCTATTTGCTCCCTAAGCTTCCTAAACTGTTCCCTACTGAAGTCCCTATCGCTATTCCTACTCTGGTCCCTATCACTATCCCTACTATTTTGAATGGGCGTTGCGGTGGAGGAACCAGCAAACGTCACCATTCCCCTACCGAAATTCGCGTAATACGGTGAAACTCCTAAAACTTCATGCTGGGCCGTGCGAATACTGCACGCTACTTTCGCAAGCTGCGAGTCCCAGACCCTATGATTATCTGACACATAAGCCCTAAGTGTAGTCTTTAAAATTTGATTAATACGTTCCGCGGGATTCGCTTGCGGGTGATAATGCGCGGTAAACCGAATCGACGAACCGTAGGCATCACACAACGCTTTCAGTTCCTTACTCTTGAACTGGGGACCGTTGTCGCAGACAACAAATTTGGGTACGCCGAACAGAAGGAAAACGTTGTCTTCCAACTCTTTACAGACCGATTTGGCTGTAGCAGATCTCAAGGGAAACAAAAGTGGGAACTTTGTAAAATAATCAACAACGGTTAAAATATAAATAAAACCCCTACAAGACTTCGGTAATGGACCAACTAAGTCCACACATACCATCTCCCATGGGTCGGTAACCCCTTTCCTCTCCGTCATCAACCCAGCCGGTTTCTCATTAATCGGCTTCACGCTTTGGCACACTTTACAAAACCTAACATATTTAGTAATATCTGACCTCATCTTAGGCCAGTAATACTTTTCGCCTATCCTAGCAAATGTTTTCTTTACCCCCATATGCCCTGCTAATGGATGGTCATGATTCTCAACTAAAATCTTTTTCCTATCTTCCCTACCTACTACTAGTTTCCACTCGCTACTACTGTCATGGACTAACACATGACTTGCCCTAACAAACTTATACAATCTTCCATCTTCTACTCTCCACGCTGGAAAAGACAATGGTTTCTTTTCCACCTCCGATATCATTTTTCCAATCCAAGGGTCGGTTGTTGGCTCGGAAATCCCAGAAACAACTGGCACACTCCTCGAGAGCATGTCCGGCACTACATGGTCCTTCCCTTTACGATGGATGATATCGAAGTCAAACTGCTGCATACGTACAGCCCACCTCGCCAGCCTTCCCGCTGGATCCTTCAACTTGCTAAGCCAAATCAAGGAGTAGTGATCGGTAATTACCGAAAACCTAACTCCCTCCAGATAAGGCCGCAACTTTTCTATCGCCCACAAAACTGCCAGGCACTCTTTCTCTGTGGTCGAATAATTTCGCTCACACCTATTAAGTGATCTGCTCAAATAGCAAATCACCTTCTCACCTTCCTCGAAGGTCTGACTCAAAACAGCCCCGATCCCAAAATCAGAAGCATCCGTTTGAACGACAAACGGCTTCGAAAAATCAGGACACGTCAAAATGGGTGCTGCCACTAAACACTCTTTAGCTTTCCTAAAGCTTTCCTCACAAGTGCTACTCCACTCAAACTTCTTATTTTTCCTAAGTAAATCGGACAACGGCTTCACCAAACTCGCAAAGTTTGGTATAAATCGCCTATACCAGGACACCGTGCCGATAAAACTCCTAACCTCTTTTATATTCTTTGGCGATGGAATCCCTAACATGCTTTCTATTTTCTCTGGATCCATGTGTAAACCATTGCGGTCTACAACATAGCCTAAGAACTTCAGAGATGGCCTACAAAAATGACATTTGTCCCTACCAACTTTTAAACCTGCCTTAATAAGTCTTCTGAAGACTTCTTCTAAAATCTCCATATGCTTCTCAAATGTATCTGTGACGATAATGATATCATCCAGATACACGAAGACATATGGTTCTAACTCGGGTCCTAAAACATTATCTATAAATCTTTGCCAAGTTGCGGGAGCATTGTGCAACCCGAACGGCATTCGCAAAAACTGAAACAGACCGCGGCCAGGTACCGTAAAGGCAGTATACTTTCTTGACTCTTTTTCCATCGGAATCTGCCAATAGGCCGACTTGATGTCCAAAGAAGACAAGAATTTCGCGTTATTCAGCTTATCCAGGATAGCTGCTATGTATGGAAGGGGGTACGCGTCCCTGTCTGTAGCCGCATTCAACTTCCTGAAATCTACACAAAACCAATACGTACCATCCTTCTTCTTAATCATGACAATGGGTGAAGCCCATGGACTGTCAGATTTTTCTATAACCCCCTCTGCTAACATTTCTTCTAACTCCTTATCTATGAAAGACTGAATGGCAGGAGATACCGGATAATATCTCTGCTTAATGGGTTCAGCTTTCGTCCTAATCTTGTGCTCCACCATCTGTGTGCACCCTAATCCTTCAGGCATTTCTTTAAATGTCCTGTCTAAAAATCTTTCTAACTGTTGCTTTTCTACCTCTCCTACCTCAGTCAAATGCTCAGAATGGGAAATCGAATTCAACGAATTCTGACTCGAAAATTCCCATTCCCCTGATTGTAAATCCGGGACTATTCCCGCTAAAGCCCAAAAATCGGCTCCTAAAATCAGACTATGAGGAAGATGAGGCATAACTAAACACCCTACTAAAACTACCTTGCCTTTAATTGTAATTGGAAGTGAAACTTCACCTTCCACCTGTACTTCTACACCATCAGCTAATCTAACACTACCTACTTTGCTAGTGCCTGACTTTATACCTAAGCCCTGTAAAATTTTCCATCCATCCCTACATATGATTGTGCAAGAAGCACCCGAATCTAAAAGCCCTACTAACCTAATCCCATAAATACTAACACCTATATATGGTCTCTTGTCCCTACCTACGTGCTCAAGCGCGAAACTCAAATTAACTGTCGCCGACTGGTTACCAGTAGGCAACCCCGACGCATTTAACGGCGCTCTCGTCCTACTGACCCGAGAGTGCGTCTGCCGTTTCCCGAACACTGCGGGCAGTTACTCTTTGTAACTCCCTCTTTCCCACACCCAAAACATCGCCTAACAGCGGAACACCTATTTGCAAGATGGCCTTCTCCATTGCAATTAAAACACCTATAAGACCTCGATGAATTTACGGGCTGACGAGATTGGGTGTTGTCCTCAACAACCGCAACTCTCCTCACAGCCGGCCTCGCTGAAACGAAATTCGAGTTAGGACTCGACTCCTGCACGACCTGTCGAGTTCGATTGTTTCCTTCAACAACCGAAACTCTGGGGGGTTCAACTCCTACATAAGCCAAATCCGGCTCAAGTAGGTTCCTACTTCTACTGTTGGGCGGTGGAACGTATGATTCAACGTTAGCCCTGACAAACTCTAAACTGCGCCCTAATTTAACCAACTCGGAAACGCTAGTCGGATTAGCCAATCCAAGCTGCGTCTGGTAGAAAGGGGTCAGATTCTTTTGAATCATTCCTAACTTTCTACCCTCCAAGATGGGTTCGGAAAGCCTTCCAAACATATTCTGCATCGTCGCCACATATACCCCGATGGATTCGTCCCGTCCCTGTGTGCGACGCCTAATCTCCTCTAACAACAGATCGTCGTAATTTGGTGGTAAGAACTCCAGCTTTAACTCGCTGACGAGTTCTTGCCACGAACCTATCGAAACTCTAACTGCCCTAAACCATATTAAAGCCCTACCTACAAACAAATCTGCTGCCGACCGCAACAGCTTTGCTTCCGTCACTCCACGAGCCTGACGGATCTCCTCAACCCTCTCTAGGAATGCGTTCACGGAAGCTTCACAACGCTCTCCGGTGAACTTCACATCCCACTTGGCTAGGTTCTCAAACCTCTCACTAACATATACTCTATCCCTACTGTTAATTTCCCTACTCTCATCTACCCTATTAACATTAATATCCCTAGCTATAATTTCATCCCTATTTCCAGTCTCTAATACGACTGGTGTTAAAGTTGGTGCTGCTGTTACTGCTGCTGCTGCTGCTGCTGATGATGTTGATGTTGTTGTTGTTGTTGTTAATGCTGCTGATGGAGCTGGTCCTGCCGCTGAAACCCTCAGACTATCGGTTGATAGCTGACTACCATCTTCGATTACACCTCCTGCTTCTTCATTATCTAGGACTTCCTCTAAATCGGCTAATGCCATTATCAATTTACTTTTTAAACCTAGCTTCAATTTTTCTTGTTCGCCATCTTCTGGCTGCGACCTTAGCTAAAACCTTCAAATATTCTTTACTCTTCCTAGACTTTGGTTTCCCTTCTAAAATCTTCCCTATCTCTCCTAACTTATTCTCAACCGCTTCGTAATCCTGCTCAAAACTGAACGGATACTGTGCGGGAGTACCTAAAGAACCCCTACGCTCTAGCAATCTAGCTCCTCTTAGAGATTTTCTCATCTCATCTACAGACCCTACTTCTAGCCCTCGGCTCTCCATTTCATAGGCGAGCTCGTCCTGTGCTAACCTATATATATCCATTGTCAACCAAAAAAAAAACAAAACTAAAAAGTACCCTCAAAAAAATTATACGAAATATTCCCAAAAAGGATGAAAAAAAAAAAGATCAGTTTTTAACTAAAAGAGAGTTTCTCCACAAAATGAAACTCAGATTCACAATGCTCAGAATAAATACTAATTCAAAACACAAAACAAACAATGTCAATTGACACCAAAACAGTATATAAAAATTATAAAATTCAAAATAATGTAGGTATGTAATGATAATGAAATCTACAAATATATAATAATAAACAAAAGCAAAAAAAAAATAAAAATGCGTGTTCGTTTTGGCTCACAATCAAAACACCCTGCAATTTTTCGCCTACCGTGCGAAACAATAATTAAGTTGGTGGCCACGAAAACCACCCACAAACAACAACTACTACTCAAGTAATTATGCACTTACGTGTGCAAAAAAAAATTCACTTGCAAAAAAAACAAAATCAAAAAACTTCCAATGGGTGATAAGCACAATAACCAATTATATGTATTAATAAAAAACAAAAAACACCTTACTTGTCTGCTCTGTGAATACAGAACAAATAAAAAAACAATGCCTTTGGTATCGAACTCCAAACGTTGCCCAAGAAATGTCAACTGGGATTCTGTAGCAAAACAATCTTTTCGCACTTATTTCACACAGTATACACCTCACCTAGGGATAAGAAAAAAAGCAAAAGTAAAATATTCACTCACAGGCAAAAAAGAACACAACACAAAACGATTTACTTCCCTAAAAAAATATTAAAACACAGGTAGTTATAGGTACCAAGTACCAAGAATATGCACAAAATGCACTATGTACAATTGTATGTACAATCAGAAATATGTTTTCCACTAAAATATGCCCCACGTTGGGCGCCAATTTGTTACACTTTTTATTTTGCGAAAATTAACTTTACGATAGATCGATATTATGATACTAGACGCGATTGGATTTTCCGAATCCAATTAATAAGAAACAATTAATAAAATAAACGAAATTAAAAACGATTGAAAGAAATGCGCAACCGGTGTGCCGCGAGGTAAACAAACGAACTGTCAATCGCGCTGATAAGTAAAAGTGTAACACTCAGCAGGTAGGCTGCTGACACCACGACTATGCTCAGCTGGGCTGGGTTCGTAAACAATGTAATGATAGCGTAGCGCGAATAAGACGATCGATCGCGAATAAAAGAACCGATTAATTTAATAATTAAAAGAATGAATTAAAAGTATTATTTCTCAGTACAGGGTGTACTAAGAAAAGATGGGCGCCAGGGAATTTTGAGGTGAAACTTCCAAACCACTAATTAGTTCTGAAATAGTAAGAACTGAATAAAAAAAACAATGCAATTAAATTCCCAAAGGGATTTAAAGCTATTTATTGTGTTTAACTGTTGGGAAAACCGTACAAGAAGTTGGATTAAAAACCCAAATCTTTTCAACTATAAAATTACAATGGTGGACGGTTAGGTGAACCGTTCAAAAGGTAAACAAATGAAAATAACCGAAAGATTGAAACGTTAATTGTTCTTTCCCGAAAAGAACAATTATTAAAACTAAAAAAAGGGTCGCGTGTCTCACAATTTTGAGAGTTTTCGATGGCAAAGATCAACCGAATCTTAATTTGACAACACTTGCAAAAACTAATCACTCTACTTATCTTTTCTTTTTCTCCTGCTTTTCTTTCCTCCTTCGAAATTCTCTGTTTTCTGTCCGTCTTACAATTCCTTCTACTCCTGTAATATTAGTCCTCTCACTGACTCTAAAACCTTTCTATAAACACTTTTTCGATTGGCAATACAATATTCTCAACTATTTTCAACTTCCTTAAAATTTCACTTTTCTCTTTAAATCTCTAATTCGCAAGAAAACCACTTGTCGCTTTTTAGGTCAACCAAGAAGTGGTTGATCTTGTCAGTTTGTCCTTTCTCGACCCTCAAATTTACACACACATTCATACAATCGGCCAATCGTGTCTCGAGGTTTTCTGTCACGGCTTTCTAGCACATGCAGCCTTATGGCTGACAAGCACCTCCGTTGTCGAATTCCAGCGAGACCTTTCACTCGCACAATTTTCCAAGCACATTGAACTGAAAAAGTTGTTGGGGGTTTGTTCCCAAAACTTATCCAGCTCATTAGTCGAGATCAGACCCCTCCCATAAAACTTGTCGAGAAAAATGAAAGTTCCTGAAAGTTGAAAATAATACTTCTGGGCATTTTCCCAGTTACTCTACTATATAATCTACTGAGTCAGGGAGAGGATAAAATTCTCTATGTTACAACTTTTCGAAAATTGAAGAAGGGAGGAAAAGCTAATAAAACCAAAGTGAACTACTTTACCCTATTCGGTGGATCTTTGCGCAGATTTGGGGAAAAGGGAAAACTATTAACGTTTCTGATGTAACTGATGATAATGATGTGAATGTCGATAAATGAGTATGATGATGTTTGTGAGTGACGAAGTATGACATTCAATTAAGTAAATGGTGTGCGAGTCTCCAGAGGCTTCTGGCTCGACACACCAAACGCCGACATCAGTTCAGCTCGTCCGCTGATTACGACATGCACCTATTTTGTCATTTGCTCAAAGCTATGTTTCGATCACATTGCTAAGAGCAAACAACGGAGAAATGATGGGACGAAGAAATGATAGGGAAGGGTTTGAGGAAAAGAGAGGGATATCGAAATCAAAATAACTAAATGTAAGAATGGTTTTTGTTGCGGGAAAATATACCGTAACAGTGTGTACTCCATTTGGTTGTGTCCTGGCGCCCATTTAAATCTAGGACACCCTGTCCTGATTTATCAATAAAAATAATTCCATCATACTTTTTTAATCATATACCTTTTTTTTACCACGCACACTTATTATACGCGATCATTTTTTTTGCTACTGTGAACCCAGCCCAGCTGAGTAGCCGTGGAGTAGCCGCATATCATTTTTTATTGCAGCTTATTGCACTTTTTTTTGCTTACCCCGCCGAGTTTGACAGTTGTCATTCTCGACTTTCATTTTTCGCGGCACCGGTTGTGTTTTTTTTATTTACTTCGTTTAATTTATTTTATTTTGCATTATTTGGATACGTATATCCATAGTACCGCGGTTTATTAGTTTCGTATCATCCTAAATAATAGTCTAAATTAATTGAGAAAAAAAAGTGTAATAAATTGGCGTCCACAACGTGGGGCACCTTTTTTTTTTGGTATAAAAAGTATATACTATTGTGCGTGAGATTGCCTTGGTACTTTGTGCCATCAAATTGTGTCTTAGGGAAGTGTGTTTTAGCAGTATATTCTTTTTTTTACCCTTGTAAAAAGTTCATTTACTTTTGTTTAATTTTCTTTCCCTCAGGTGAAGTTTAAAGTGGTACAAATAAGTACACAGTGGTTGGCTACGAACCCATTTTTCTATTCTTGGGCAACGGTGGAAAACAAGAAAAAGTTTGGTGTCAAGTGGAAATCTATTGGTCTGTATTCAACAGAACCAACCAAGTAAGGTTTTTTTTAATTATTTTTTTTGATCCTTCATTGTATTGTTTTGGGGTAATACCTATGGAAATTGGAAAGTAACTTAGTTTTTTTAATTGCAAAACCTGAAACCATTTTGAAGGGGGGTTTGCATTTTTACAGTGCATTGAAATCTCGCATAATAGACGAGAATAATATAGGGTGTTGCAACAACACTTTGATTTTTGTTTTTTTAAATTTGTTTTGCATTCGTTTTTTTTTTTCAATATTCACATCTTTTTATATATTCTTATATTGATCTAATTGATTTGATTTTGTGTTTATTATTTATATTAGAGTACATACCTCGATTTTCTTTTTTTTTGGTTTGGTTTGGTTGAATTGTCATACGTGAATTTGATTCTTTGAATTGGAAGCTGATATATTGGTTTGTGAGAATCGTTTGTTTTGGATTTTGAGATTAGTGTTTTCTTTTATCCTATCACAAAGTCGGGAAGTTTAAGTTTGGTTTCAAAGTTTTTTTCATTGTTTATTGAGTTTTTCTGAATTGTTGGTTGAGTTTGAGTTTTCTTAAGCGACTTTTTTTTGTATTTTGTTTTGCTTTCAAGCATCTTGATACTGTTTAGTTTAAATTTGGTTGAGGTTTAGTATCAGTTTCGGTCAGTTTGATTGATTGTTTTTTTAATTTCGAGTTTGGCTCAGTTTTTATAATTTTTTTTTGGTTTGAAGTCAGTTAGTTTTTTAAAATGGATATAAATAGGTTAGCACAGGATGAGTTGGCATACGAAATGCAATGTAGGGGTTTAGATGTAGGAACGGTTGACGAGATGCGAAAGTCTCTAAGAGGTGCTAGGTTGTTAGAAAGAAGAGGTTCATTGAGTGCTCCCACAAAGTATCCTTTTACTTTTGAGGAAGATGTTAAAGCGGTTGAGGGTAAATTAGTAGAGATTTTGAAATTATTAGAGAATCCGCCAATTGCAAGAAAATCAAAAGAGTATGCTAAGGTGGTAGCCAAAGTAGAATGGTCGTTAGGTAGATTGGATAGGTCGCAACCTGATGAGGGAGAAGAAGAAAAGCAGAGGTTAGGATTGAAAAATAAATTAGTCATGGCTTTAGCCGATTTAGAAGAGGAAGTTGAGGTAGGGATAGTGGATGAAGTTCAGCGTTCGGTTGATACTCCCAACGCCAATGCAGGGACAGATATAGGGCTAGGATTAGGAACATCAACAACAGTAGCAGCATCAACATCGTCGGGATCAGCAACAACAGTACCAACAGTAGCAGTTCCAACAGCCACATTACCAATAGCAGCAGTATCATCAGTTTTTGTAGGAGAGAGTAGGGCCAGTGATAACACCGTAGTAGAGCAGGTTTTCGTTGGTAGGGAAGAATTTGAAAATATTTCCAAGTGGGATGTTAAGTTTACTGGAGAGCGTTGTGGTGCTTCAGTAAACGCATTCCTAGAAAGAGTAGAGGAGTTAAGACAAGCTAGGGGGGTTTCAGAAACCAAACTTTTTAGGGCAGCAGTAGAACTTTTTACAGGGAAAGCATTGTTATGGTATAGGGCGGTTAGAGTAACCATCAATTCATGGCAAGAACTAGTCAGGGAACTGAAACTAGAATTCTTGCCTCCGAATTATGATGACTTGTTTCTCGATGAGATTAGGCGTCGCACGCAAGGCAAAGATGAGACCATTGGAGTCTACGTGGCGACAATGCTGAATATGTTCGGAAGGCTTTCTGAACCTATTTCGGAGGGTAGAAGGTTGGGTATGATTCAAAAGAATCTTACTCCCTTTTACCAAACACAGCTTGGTTTGGCTAAACCTAGTTGTGTCTCCGATTTAGTTAGCTTAGGGCGTAGTCTTGAAACTGTTAGGGCTAATGTAGAATCGTATGTTCCACCCCCCAATATGAAAAACCGAAACCTACTAGAGCCGGATCTGGCCTATGTGGGTGTTGATACCCCCGATGTTCTGGTTGTTTCCGATAACAACCGAACAAGTCGCGAAGTTGCTGTGCGTACGGTTCCATCAACGGATGGTAGACCTGAACGCAGGTGTTTTAATTGCAATGGGTTGGGCCATTTTGCAAACAGGTGTTCTGCTCCTAGGCGATGCTTTGGTTGTGGTAAGCAGGGAGTTGCTCGAAGCAACTGCCCTAGTTGTTCGGGAAACGTGAGACGCGCTCTTGGGTCAGTAGGACAAGAGCGTCGTTGAAGCAGGTTAGGTCGCCTACTGGCGATCAGTCGGCGGAAGTGCATGTAGGTTTTGCACTTGAACACAAAGGTAGTGATAGAAGACCGTATCTTGGTGTTAGGGTTTATGGAGTTAGATTGTTAGGTTTATTAGATTCAGGTGCTTCACGCACAATTATATGTAGGGATGGGTGGAATATTTTAGCAGGGTTAGGGATAAAGTTAGGAAAAAACAAAATTGGTAGGGTTACATTAGCTGATGGAAAAGGAGTTGGATTATAGGAGTAGTATCGCTTCCTCTTACTATTGAGGGGAAAGTGGTACTTATAGAGTGTCTTGTCATTCCCAGTATCCCTCACATGCTGATTTTAGGAGCAGATTTTTGGGCTCTGTCGGGCATTGTTCCGGATTTAAAATCAGGGGAGTGGGACTTTTCGGCGCAAGATGCTTTGGCGTCAGTATCGGACGCAATACATCTGTCGGATTTAGACGATACACAGAAGTTAGAGTTAGGTAAATTTTTAGATAGGGTTTTTAGCGAAATGCCAGAGGGATTAGGGTGCACACAAATGGTGAAGCACAAAATTAGGACCCAGTCAGAACCTATAAAACAGCGGTATTATCCGGTTTCTCCAGCCATCCAGAAGTTCGTTGATAAGGAGTTAGATGAGATTTTACGGGATGGGGTCATCGAAAAATCTAACAGTCCTTGGGCTTCTCCCATCGTGATGGTGAAAAAGAAGGATAATACTTATAGGTTCTGTATCGATTATAGGAAACTCAATGGAGTTACAGATAGGGACGCTTACCCCCTCCCTTATATTTCAGCAATTTTAGATAGGCTTAGTAATGCAAGGTTTCTTTCATCCTTGGACATTAAATCTGCATATTGGCAAATTCCTATGGAGGAGGAATCCTGGAAATATACGGCTTTTACAGTCCCTGGTCACGGTCTCTTTCAATTCCTGCGAATGCCATTCGGGTTGCACAATGCACCTGCGACCTGGCAGAGATTCATCGATAATGTCCTTGGTCCAGAGTTAGAACCTTTTGTATTCGTCTATCTCGATGATATTATCATCGTGACAGATAGTTTTGAAAAACATGTAGAAATTTTACGTGAGGTTTTTAAAAGATTGATTCAGGCAGGCTTAAAAGTAGGTAGAGAAAAATGCAATTTTTGTAGGTCGTCTTTAAAATTCCTGGGCTATGTTGTGGACCGCAATGGTTTACATATGGACCCAGAAAAAGTAGAAAGCATGTTAGGAATCCCTGCACCGAAAACGGTAAAGGAAGTTAGGTCATTTATAGGGACAGTTTCTTGGTATAGGAGGTTTTTACCAAATTTAGCTAGTTTGGTAAAACCATTAACAGATTTATTAAAGAAGAGTAGGAAGTTTATATGGACCGAAGAGTGTGAAGAGAGTTTCAGGAAGGCCAAAGAATGTTTAGTGGCAGCTCCGATCCTGACCTGCCCGGATTTTACGAAGCCATTTGTTGTTCAAACAGATGCTTCGGATTTCGGGGTTGGAGCAGTTCTTAGTCAGACGTTCGACGATGGAGAGAAAGTGGTCTGCTACTTGAGCAGATCGCTAAACAGATGCGAACGCAATTATTCCACCACGGAAAAAGAATGCCTTGCTGTTCTTTGGGCAATAGAGAAACTCAGGCCATACTTGGAGGGAGTTAGGTTTACTGTGATTACGGATCATTATTCATTGGTCTGGCTCAGTAAATTAAAAGATCCTGTAGGTAGGCTGGCGCGATGGGCTGTTAGATTACAACAGTTTGATTTTGAGATTGTTCACAGGAAAGGCAAGGACCATGTTGTTCCAGACATGCTTTCAAGAAGCGTACCGGTTTTATCCGGGATTTCGGAAAACAGTTTGGATCCTTGGCTTGTGAGTATGAAGAACAAAATCGAAGAGAATCCATTAGCATTTCCAGCATGGAGGATAGAAAATGGGGTTTTATATAAATATGTTAGGGCAAAACACATTTTAGTTAGGGATAGTAATGAATGGAAGATAGTTGTAGGTAAAAGTGATAGGAAAAAGATTCTTGAGGATTGCCATGACAATCCACTCGCAGGGCATATGGGGGTTAGAAAAACATTTGCTAGGGTAGAGGATAGGTTTTATTGGCCTAAGATGAGGTCAGACATAACAAGATACGTCAGAAACTGCAAAGTGTGTCAAAGTGTGAAGCCGGTGCATGATAAACCGGCTGGTCTGATGACGGAGAGAAAAGGGGTTACCAATCCGTACGAAATGATATGTATTGACCTTGTTGGTCCTCTTCCAAAATCGAGTAGGGGTTTTATGTATATCCTTACTGTAGTTGATTATTTTACCAAGTTCCCTTTACTGTTCCCTTTACGGTCTGCAACAGCGAAGGCTGTGTGCAAAGAACTGGAAGACAATGTTTTCTTATTGTTCGGTGTTCCAAAAATTGTTATTTGTGATAATGGTCCGCAATTCAAAAGTAGGGAGTTGAAGTCCTTATGTGAAGGGTATAGGTCTACGTTGAAATTCACTGCACACTACCATCCACAGGCGATTCCCGCAGAGCGGATAAATCAAATACTGAAAACGACACTAAGAGCTTATGTGTCGGACAACCACAGGGATTGGGATTCTCAGTTGGCGAAAGTGGCCTGTAGTATACGCACTTCCCAACATGAGGTATTAGGGGTATCACCATTTTATGCTATATTCGGGAGGACGATGGTTACCTCCGGGTCAGGGCTCGCGAGCGCCACACCTCCCGACAAGTCTTTAAACCATAATACAACCGGGGGACAAATGGACATGGGCGAAATAGAAACTAGGTTTAGGAAGCTTAGGGAAGATATAGGTAAAAAGTTAGAAGCAGCAGCCAAGAAGTCGACAAAAATTTACAATCTTCGCAGAAGGGACGTGAAGTACTTCCCAAACGAGTTGGTTTGGAGAAGAAATTTCACCCTTTCTGATGCCGCTAATTACTATGCCGCTAAGCTGGCTCCAAAGTTTGTTGGGCCATTTAAAATCAAAAAAAGAGTTTCGCCATGGACTTATGTTCTAATGGACGAAAATGGTGCTGAAAAGGGTACTTGGCACGTGAAAGACCTTAAGCCATACCACGATGACCCCGAAGAATCCTAAAGTGAGTCGTGTAACCGGATGAGGTTGCACAAAACGATACTGAGAGCCCCAAAGCTCTGTGATGTACATTTACTCTCGCCAAGAGCGATTGAGACTTGGTTGTGACGTCTATTAGTGTGTGTACTCCATTTGGTTGTGTTGTCTAACCATCACTTTTCCCATTACTTCGGCTTTTCTTTTGAAAAGCCCAGTTTTCTCTCTTTAGTAGGTAAGGGTGGAGTTTGTTACGGTAAAATTTCCCGGAACAAAAACTACTCTTGCTGTTGCTTTATTTTCATTCATTTTATCCCCTCTTTTCCACTTAACCTTCCCATCCTTTTTTTTTGACCCCACCATTATTCCGTTGTTTGCTCTTAGCAGTGTGAATGTAACATCGCTTTGAGCAAATAACAAAAGCAGGTAGCCCTAATCAGCGGATGAGCTGAGATATTGATCAGTATGTCGATCTAGAAGGACTCTGGAGAGTCACATGCAAAACCTATAACACAGAAGCGTCAACATAAAATACACCATACACACACCACACAAAAATCACAACATCACACAGAATACACATCATACATGATCTAATGAGCTCATAATTGCGAAGGAGAAAACATCATCATTTGAAACAATGTAAAGTAGTATGGCGTTAAGCCCACCATAAATTATCTATAACAAGGTACAAAAAGGTTGGAACGATAAGTGTTCATCCCCTCATCCCAAAATCTGCAAAAGGGTCCACCAGTGTCAGGTTAGGGTTCGCGGTGTAAAAGATTTCCTCCTCCTATAGGTTTCCTTAAAAAAATTTGTTATGCAGAAAAAATAGTAAATTGATCTTTAGTCTTCTTAGATTCACTTTTCACGCGTAGTAGAGTAACTGAGAAAATGCTCAGATTCAACTTGTTTTCAATTTAGTTAATTTCGATGTTTTCTCAAAATGGTTTTGATATAGGGTTTTAGGTGGTCTGGACTCACCCATCAAGTTTGGCAAGTGTTGGATGACACCAACCACTTGTCGAACTTTCGAACTTGGTGATTGGCAAGAGAACGGCAAGTTTTGGACGACACCAACAACTTGTCGAACTCTGTGAATGTGTGTGTATACTTTTGTTGGTATTCGACAGCGATGGCTCAGCACGCCAACGGTGGCTGATGTCGAGATACTGAATCCACAAAAGTGATTGGATGAGCGTATGAATGTATGCGTGCATGAGAGCGGGGTTGAGACCAGGCAAGAAGCTAGGCTTGAAGTGGGAGACACTTCTTGGCTAGCTGACAAGCGATTTAGAGGTTTTTTTAAATATTGAGCGAGAAAAATCAGAAATTGAAAAAATAAAATCGAAAACAAGTTTTTATTCTTTTGAGTTTTTTTTTTTAGCAAGTTTTTAACAAGTTTTTTTGAATTTTTGGAAAAGTGAATTTAGGTAGAAGAAAGGAGCGAGTAAAGGAATCGTCAGGACGGGACGATAATTTGGAGAAAAAGAATACGAGGAAAATATACAGGAGGAGGACATCTTGAAAAGATAAGTAGTGTGTTACATATAAAAATACAGAATTTAGTGCGCAGTTTAGTGATAGCTTTTTAAACCATTTTTCTGCGTGGACTCTTTTTTTTACTATCTCGAATTTACCAGAAGATTGTCTGGCACGCGCCCCTATTAATTTCAACCCCATTTTGGAGTTTTCGGGAACGAATTTTAACGGTCCAACCTTTTACACCTTTGTTCTTTTGTTTTCTTGAAAGACATTTGAAGGTCTTTTTAACTCTTATATACATATATACTGTCTCTATAAATTTCTATTTACTTCTTTCAACCTTGTAAAAACAACTTTATTTTCTTTAAAAGATCTGGGTTTTTAATCCAGGTTTACCAAGGTTTTCCCGGCAATAAAATCATTAAAATCATCTTTCTTTCTTTTCATTTTATATTCCTTTTTATTTAACATTTTTCAATTAAGGTTTGGAAATTCCTTCTCTTTAAAAATTTCCTGGCGCCCATTTAAATCTAGGACACCCTGTCCTGATTTATCAATAAAAATAATTCCATCATACTTTTTTAATCATATACCTTTTTTTTATACGCGATCATTTTTTTTGCTACTGTGAACCCAGCCCAGCTGAGTAGCCGTGGAGTAGCCGCATATCATTTTTTATTGCAGCTTATTGCACTTTTTTTTGCTTACCCCGCCGAGTTTGACAGTTGTCATTCTCGACTTTCATTTTTCGCGGCACCGGTTGTGTTTTTTTTATTTACTTCGTTTAATTTATTTTATTTTGCATTATTTGGATACGTATATCCATAGTACCGCGGTTTATTAGTTTCGTATCATCCTAAATAATAGTCTAAATTAATTGAGAAAAAAAAGTGTAATAAGGTACTTCCTTTAGATCACATATTTTCAAAGCGTTGTCCTCGTGGTTTAATAGAGCCATTTCGCACACTTTAAAATCTTTGGAGTGAACTCTAGTAGGCACAATCTGTCTGCAAAGATGATTTCTCGTTCCTATAAGTTTACAAGAATGGAATTCAATATAGGAGAGTCCAAAATATCCATCTATCGCTAATGTAACCACATGGTATGGAGATGTTACATCGACGAGTAGGCTCATATTGTTGTGAACAATGGGCAATGGAATGAGGTTAAAAACTTGGAATTCTTGATCTTCGGCTAACGGGATTAAGACTTCAAACACAATTGTTTCATGTAGTGTCCGTCCTTTGACCGTTATTAATTTTAACATTTCCAAGGCCGAAACACTGGGCAGCCTCAGCGATGAAGGTAGATTTCCTTGAATCAGTTGCAGTTGACTACTTACTTGCATTGGTGTTATTATCTGCGGGTTGATCTTCGCATGATTTAAGTCCAGGATAACATCTAGCAGGACATCTTGAGTGCGTTCGAAATTATTAAGCATCATACTTAAATACGTAGTGAGCGCAAGAAAATTTTGATTATTCACAATTTCGTTTTGTTGTTTTCCAATTGTACTGAAATTTGTTAAATATGTATTTAATGTGTTAAAATCATTTTGAACGCCTCAGTATATTTGCCGTAGAGTCTGCAATGGAACTCTGTTTTCAGATGAGAGAATATAAGTGTTGATCCTGTTTATTTGCCAATTCAATTTGATTTTGAATATGTTGAGCATCTTCCTGATCTAGGACACCAAACAAACTATGCGCTACGCTTCCAACAAAATCAAATGGAGATCTACGATGTCGCATTGAACTCTGGGTTGTAGTATTGAACCCGTTTATAAGATCGTTCTTTTGGTCAATGTTTATTATTCTTTTTCGAAGAATGTCGATTGCAGTGATAAATTCTCTCCGATTTAACCGGCGTACAAACCCTTTCTAATTCCTTTAAATACCCTTTCGTTTCGCTCAATTCAAGCCAGTAATTGGTCAGATTGTAGTAAACGTAAAGACTCCAAAAATTGTCGGCTACTCACAGTGTTCCCATATCTTCAAAATAAATTCCAATAGCATTATCTAGTGTAATGTTCCCTGGTTCCCAAACTACCAACTTGCCAAGCATTTACTGCTGTAGGCTCAAACCTCTTCGCACTAACTGCAAAGTTGAGGTATGGTAGTGGAAACACTTAGAACTATCCAGGAATTGTCGTCGGCTCAATGCCTTATGTAAACAAAAACCAGAGATTGCGTTCAGATCGAGTCCACGATAACTATTAAACTTTATTTTCAAATTCATACCCTATTTATACAAAGCTACTATGCTCTAATTCTGGTTATCGAACAATCGACCACATTTCGATATCCGATTAAAACGCTTCATCATCACATTCTTTTGGGTGAGCGCCAATGACCTATATCATAAACAAATGCTCATACCCAAAGACTATTGCTGTGACATATACAGCGCGCATGCAGTCAAAGCAATATGATCCCTTATTACTTCTGCCGGCTGGAAGTGGCCTGCCGTTGGGAATCATATTGTTCTGAGTACAATGCACTCTATGGATACACATGCAAGTCAAGTGTAATGCATTTAACTGAATGTGAGAGGATCGGATATCAAGGTACAGCCGAGGGTTGACAACCTGTTAATGATAATAATAGAGCAATGAATTAAGAGGTCGTTGGCTGTGACTCCTTCACACCACCCTTCCTGGGGAAAAAGAAGAAATCAAGACAAGAGTGTTGATTTCTACTTTTCCACGACTCTTTTACAAATACGGGAGTATGAAATGAAAATTTTTTTTTTTATCATATTGGATTGAACATTGTGGCTTTTTCTGGATGTTTACTTTAAGTTAATATATTTTGATTAGTTTATTTTTCATTACATATTATTCAGTGTTTGGTATCATTTGTGATATTTACATTTTCATTTTATGTTGTTCAGTATTTGGTACATATATTCGTTTGTTTTGATTTTATTCAATACGCCTTACAATATATTCCTATTTTTAATTTAATGTATTAAATTTTTTTTTTTTTTTTTTTTTTTTTTTTTTTTTTTTTTTTTTTTTTTTTTTTTTTTTTTTTATTAGATTACTATACTAAAATCAATGGGTACTATACTTAGATCAATGCGCATTGAGTATAGTTTCTTATATGTAATTAGTTTAGGTTGATATTAATTTTATGCTTAGAATAATTTTTTTCAATTACTTTTAATCAGAACATTCATTTTGACAATATGTATATGTTTCTCTGTCTTTTTTTTTTTTTTTTTTTTTTTTTTTTTTTTTTTTTTTTTTTTTAATTTACATTACTTGTATATATATATGCCTAAACTGGGTTTAACCTATTAATCAATTCACATTTATTTCACAATTTCAGAAATTAAACAATTCAATCAATTTCTTATTTTTAAATTTTTTTTTTTTTTACAATTTCACAAATTACACAATAACATCCATAAAATCAATTTCTTATTTCTAAATTTTTTTTTTTTTCACAATTTCACACAAATAACATTCATACATAAAATGGTTTTAATCTGCTTTTGTGTACAATCTGTTTCTAATTTTCACATCTTCTTTCTGAATTTTCGCAAATTGCATAAGTTTACAATTTATAATAATAACATATATATATAAAATGGTTTCAATCTGTTTTTGTGAACAATCATTTTCTTATTTTCACATTTAATTTCGCAATTTACTCCTTCCTGTGATAAGACTTCATATGGTCCTATTTATATAGGATCTAACTCAAAATCGATTGTAATGTCAGACTGAGTAGACGTGTTTTGTTTCGGCTCCCGGTGCTCACCAAATTTTATCAAATAATAAGTTCAATTTTTCACCTGTGCATTTTGCAGTACAAACATAATTCTGTGGTGAATGTGTCCTGAAATTTATAAACTAGAACATTAACTAAAACTAAATTAAATAAAAGTTAAAATTGTGCGCTATCTTCTCTAAAAGTAAAAAGCAAAAATTCTAATGTCAAACAAGACAAGATCGAACTCTCTTAAACACGACCCATCCTCCTCACCTCGTTCCCCTTTAGCCCTCGATACCTCAGACAAAAAGTTATAAACCATAAAAATGGTAGGTAGGAATCTGAACAAAAAATATTAAACAAAATTGAAAGCATTGATGTTGAAATAACTTCAATTAAATCTGACATTGCTAAAATTGATGATAGAGTAACTAAAATTGAATCGAAAATTATTAATAATAATGCTCTTAAAAATCAAATTGAATCGACAGTTATAATCAAAAATGCTCTTAAAAGTCAAATCGAATCGGTAGTGATTGATAATAAAGCTCTTAAAACTCAAATATCTGAACTTAATTCAAAAATTGACTCTCAAGAGAACAAAGCTGTTGCTTCTGATGCTTTAATTCATAAGGTTCCCTACACCTCTGATGAAAACCTTAAAATCTTGTTTAACAATATTTGTGTATCAATTGACATTAAACCTCCAAGCTTGAACAATATTTATCGCATTCTCTCTAAAAACAATACAGATTCACCCATAATCATCAAATTTAAATCTCCCTATGATAAAAACTTTTTCCTTAAGTCCATCTCGCTTTATTGCAAAAAGAATGAGTCACAGCTCTGTTTACGTGATTGTAATTTAGACTCAAATGCCCCTATATACGTTCATGAATCTCTTACGAAACAAAACCACTCAATAATGAAGTACGCACTCGGTCTTAAGAAGAATAAAAAAATTGCATCAGCGTTCTCATATCGTGGAAATGTATACATCAGACAAGAGCAACAGTCAGAAGCTCAGAAAATCGACTCTATTCAATGTCCTAATGCCATTATAAATGGTAATCATGAAGTTTGCTCAAACAACATCGCACCGTATGATACACAACCACCCAGCAATATCCAAAGCTCTGAAGCTGCAACCAACCTCGAACTGCATCATGCACTGGACCTGCTCAATGCAGCGCCAGCCCGAAGCCTAATTATGTTATCTGTCACCATCAGCTGAAGGAACACCAACGTAACCAACCATCAAAGCATCATAACAACCTGAATAAAATTATATTATTTTTCTTTATCGTTTTTTAAAAGTTTTCTTTATTTTCTTATTTTCTTAATTCAAATTAACTATTCAAACTTATATCTGCTTCAATTGCAAATGCATATAATTATAAATAAGTGCGTACTTACTTTCTCTTTATCTTTCTTTTCTTTTCTTTTCTCCTTTTCATATACTCGTATTGTGAAGTTTTGTTCCTTTGCTAATAGCTTAATTAATTATGATCACGGCAGATAATTCTACTGGAAGTGTCGGCAATTTAGCTATTCATGCTACTTTAAGGGTTCTATCCAATGCAAGTGAAGGGTTCAAAATGTGTTATATAAATGCGCGCAGTTTTAATGGACCTAAATTAGACTTTTTCAGACATATTATTAATAATACGACTGTGGATATTTTTTGCGTTGCAGAGTCATGGTTTCAGATTGACATACCTGACAGTTGTTATAATATAAATGGCTTTAGTTTATTCCGCAACGATCGTATCACTGATACAGTTGGTGGTGGTATTGCTATCTACTGTAGAACTGGCATTGATTGTAAAGTCTTAAGGAAATCTGTTTCAGACTCTGCAGGGGGAATGATTGAGTATCTTATATTGGAGCTTTCGGAAGGAACCATAACATGTCTTGTCTCTTGTGCTTACAATCCTAATAAACATAATTCACATGAACCATATTTCTCTGATATTTCTGAACTTAGTACTTTGTATGAGCATATTTTGCTATGCGGTGATTTTAACACAGATCTTTTAATAAATTGTAGTAGGTCAGATAGATTACTGAATTTAATAACACTTTCTGGACTCTGTGTTAAGAACTGCTACCCTACCCGCTATGGCCCTAATTCTAGTCCAAGCTTGCTCGACCTTTTAATAGTATCGGATTACTCTAATGTTTTGCTTAATGATCAAATATCATTGGATGGTATTTCAGATCATGACCTCTTATTTATGACGTACAATATTGATTTCTCTCGTATACCAAACTCTATGACTTTTGAGTACAGAGATTTTAATTCTATTAATGTCCCTGCGCTAGCTCTTGAAGCCAGCACTATCGGATGGGAGGGTTGTAGGTATTTATCCACTGCTAATGAAAAACTTAATTTTGTGCTATCAGTATTGTTAGACTTATACCAAAAACATGTTCCTCTGAAAACTGTCCGAGTGCGTGATGAAAAATGCCCATGGTTTACAACTGAAGTAATCAATGCGATCAAATCCCGAAGGCAAAAATACTTAGTATGGAAACGAGTTCGTTGTAACAGAAACTGGGATATATACTGTCAGGCTCGCAATCATGCCACTTGGGTAACGAGGAGAGCTAAGAAGGACTATTATTCCTCAAAACTAGATCCAAGACTTGGTTCCAAGAAATTATGGAATAATTTACTTAGCATTGGCATAGGAAAATCAGGCAATTTTAACTGTGCGTTAGATCCTAATGTTCTTAATGAGTTTTTCATCAATAATTTTGAAGTTGAAATTTTACTCCTAACCCTGAACTCTGTAACGATTTTGAATTTGACTTTGAAACTGTTAGTGAAAATGACGTCGTAAAAACAATTTATTCCTTAAAGTCAAATGCTATTGGTGAGGATGGTTTGCCACTTCGTTTTCTGAAACTGATAATCCCATTTTTCCTGAGTGCTTTAACGCATGTAATAAATTTTTGCATAACTTCCTCGTCTTTCCCGAATAGTTGGAAAGTGGCAAGAGTCTCACCTGTTGCTAAGAAACCACGAGCCTGCTTACCTGTCGACTTTCGCCCCATAAGCATCCTACCGTGCTTATCCAAGGTCTTTGAGAAACTTATGGTGGAGCAGGTTGTCAACCATCTAGATCGAAGGAGCCTAGTTTATCCCTATCAATCTGGTTTTAGAGCAAACCATAGTTGCTCTACTGCCATGATAAAAATTCTTGATGACATAAGGCTTAACTTTGACAAAGATGAGTTGACGATACTGTGCCTGCTTGACTTCTCAAAGGCTTTTGATAGAGTTGACCATCAAATATTATGCAGTAAGCTGCGTAATTATTTTGGTTTCAGTCAGAGAGCTGTTAATTTAATGAAAGATTACCTGAGTAATAGATGGCAAAGAGTGGTTGTTGGAGAAAATCGATCTGACCTTAAGAAACTCAACTCAGGTGTACCACAGGGATCTATTTTGGGCCCTCTTCTTTTTTGCATTTACATAAATGACTTGCCAAGCGTATGTAAAAATGTGTCTATTCATCTCTACGCAGATGATGTACAGTTCTATCTCTCGAGGCCACCAGGCTTAGTTGAAGATTTAGTCTGCAGAGTTAATGAGGATCTTTCAGCTATTTCTGACTGGTCATTTGCAAACAGACTAAATTTGAATCCGGCCAAAACTCAAATATTACCAATTTCTAGGAGTCGCTTCGATGTATCAATGATACCCCCATTATTCCTGTTCAATAACAGACTATCTCCTACAGACACCAGTCTTGGGTTTAAGTTAAATAGTAATTTATCCTGCAGTAACCATATAAACTATGTGGTTGGTAGAATTTACAGCGGGCTTCGTAAGCTTTGGCTTTCAGCAGCATTCACTCCACAAGAAACAAGATTGAAACTAGTGAAGACACTGATTTTTCCTTTAATTTGTTTTTCTGAATTGTAATCTTGACTCTGTGTCGCAAAACAAACTTCAAGTCGCGTTCAACAATTCTATTCGTTACGTGTATAATGTTCGCCGATATGATCATATAACACGTTTCAATTTACTTGCTTTGGGCTGTTCCTTGACACAGTTCTTAGATGCAAGAAAGTTAATTTTTCTACATAAGATACTGACTACGAAAGAACCTTTTTATTTGTTTGAAAAAGTGCAGTTTTTGCAATCCCGAAGAACGCTTAACCTCATTGCACCAACTTGTAAATTTATAAACTCAGCACGGTTGTTTTTTGTCTGTACTATTAAACTTTGGAATGCTCTGCCAACTCGTTTAAAACAAATTTACGGGACTAAGGAATTTAAAAATAAAATATTACGGTATGTATCTGAACAGCGTTAGTTTTACATACTGATGTATTTTTTTTCTCAAATTTTCTATTCTTCTATTTAATAATCTATCTTCTTTACTTTGCAACTCACTCTTCATTCCTACATTTATGTACTTCTTTTTTTCCTACCTTTTCTTTTTAATTTACTTTATCTACGCACTATATTATTTTGGCTTTTAGTATTAAGGTTTTTCAAATTAAATTAAGTATCACTTAATGTACTATAAAAGACTAGGTCTTACTTGTACATAGTAAATAAATAAATGAAAAAAAAATGAAATGAAACTTCTTTCTGCTTTCGTTTCTTAACAAGACTAAACTACCTACGTTGTAATCAAGAGTTTTTGCTTTTCTATCAGAATCGTACCTATCTTTCCTAGAAATTTTCTTTTGTATTAAAGTATCCCTAACATCCTTATGAGCAATTTGTAGTCTGTGTTTTAAGTCTATCACATAGTCTTCGTAGTTGTACACTGGTTCAACTTTCTTTGTAAGATTTGAAGGCAAATTACATTGTCTTCCAAATACTAGTTCAAATGGGGTGAATCCTGTTTCTGAATGTACTGAAGTGTTGTAACAGAAAACATAGTATGGCAACCAGTTGTTCCAATCTGTATGTTTTTCTTCTACATAACTCCTAAGGTATGCTCCCAAAACTTTATGAGAATTTTCTAGTGCTCCAATGCTTTCATGGTGATAAGCGGTGGATTGCAATTGTTCTATCTTTAATAACTTACATAGATCTTTGAGAACTCTATTTATAAATTCTGTACTTTGGTCAGATGCTATGGTAGCAGGGACTCCATACTTTAGGATAAAGCCTTCTACAAGTCCTTTAGCTACCGTATTAGCTTCTTTATTTGGTAAAGCAATGGCTTCTGTAAACTTCGTAAGTTCGTCTTGTAGTGTTAATATATATTTTGACCCATCTTCCGTCTCGTCAAGAGGTCCAACTAAATCAAGGTATATTTTGTCAAAGCATGTTTCTGCTGTTGTAGCAATAGTCATTGGTTGATTTTTTGGTTGTATGTGTTTATTTCGCTGACACATTGGGCAGTGCTTAACGTATGTCGTCACATCGTTTTGCATTCCTGTCCAAAAATATTTTTTCTTAATATTCCGTAACATGCGATTTATTCCGGCATGTCCACTTGTCGGTAACATCTGGTAATCATTGAGTATAAGTTTTTGTTTTCCAGGGTCCGTTACTTTTATTTTATCTTCAATTATGGCACTTTTATTTTATTTTCTTTGAATATTTCTTCTATCTTTTTCTTTAATATATATAATTTCTCTTTACGACGGCCGTCTGAGAGTTTACCTAACTCTTCTTTAGTTATATAAATATCTTTAATTGATAGAGGTCCGCAAATTTTACGCACGTCCCTCAACAACATTTTGTCAAATGATGCCGATCGAGCAATAGTGCTATTTTTGGATTCCTCTTCATTGTTTAATAATGGTTCACCTTTATTCTGCACGTCCCTCAACCACATTTTGTCAAATGATGCCGATCGGGCAGTAGTGCTTTTTCTGGATTCCCTTTTATTATTTAAAAATGGTTCTTTGATAGTTTGCACGTCCCTCAACAACATTTTGTCAAATGATTCTGATCGGGTAATAGTGCTTATCTTTGACCTATTTAATATCAAACTATTATTCCCTGGAATGTATCCTACAATGAGGTTTGGACTTATAACTCTGGTACCTTTTAATAAACTGTAATCTTTGTCTTCATCTTTGAAGCTATTTAATATTTTCAACTCGACTATTTTTAGCCCCTTTTCTGGCGGTTTAAGGAGTTCACTTATGATTTTTTCTCTCTCTAATTTACTTGTTGTTGGGTTTTCTTCTTTTAAATTTGAATTTCTAGCTTGTGCTCTTGTTGTGACACACACAAATAAATTCTGTAGGTCCTCTGACTTTAGTTGTATTCTACTTAATGCATCCGCAGTGCAGTTGTCTTTGCCTGGTGAATACTCCACAGTAAAGTTATATTCCTCTAATATTAGCCTAAATTTCGTTAATCTACTTGAAGGTTCTTTTAGTGAGAACAGATACTAACAGTCCGTTAGTATTTTGAAACGTCTTGCGAAAAGATATGGTCTGAAATGTTTTACCGCCCATACTATAGCGAGCAATTCTTTTTCTATAGTGCTGTAATTCTTTTCGGCTTTATTTAATGATTTACTTGCGTATGCGATGGGTTTATCATCAAAATTTGATATAACAGCACCTAAGGCAAATCCAGAGGCGTCTGTTCGGAGTATAAATTCTTTTTCATAATTTGGAAACTGTAAAATATTTGGGCTTATTAGGAATTCTTTTAGCAAATTAAATGAGGTATTGCAATCTTCGGAAAATTTAAATTCTACGTTCTTTCTTAATAAACGGTTTAAAGGAATTGCTAGTGTTGCAAAATTTGGTATGAACTTTCTATAGTAGTTAGCAAATGCTACAAATCTCCTTACTTCGTCTGCATTTTGTGGGATTGGATAATTTTTTATTACTATGGATTTTGATGGATCTGGTATAATACCTTTGTCTGATATTATATGACCTAGATATAAAACTTCTTTTCTAAGGAAAGCACATTTACTTGGATGTAGTTTGAGATTTACTTCTCTCAATCTTTCGAATACTTCAATTAAATTTTTATTGTGGTGTTCTAAATTTTTACCGAACACTATAAGGTCGTCAAGATACACAAAACATTTTGAATACGTTAGACCGGACATCATTCTTGAGAATGTACTAGGTGATATTTTTAAACCCATTGGCAGTCGTTTTAGTTGATAATGACCGTTTTCGGTGGAGAACGCTGTGCATGGCCTACTTTCTTTTTCTAATTTCATCTGGTAGTATCCTTGGCTTAAATCTATACAGGAGAAATAAGTTGCACCTCCTACCATATCGAATATGTCAGTTATGTTAGGCAATTTAAATTTATCATCCTCGATGACGTCGTTAACTTTTCTATAATCAATTACTAATCGGAATTTTTGCATTCCTGTTACTGGGTCTTTCTTTTTGGGCACTACAAGAATAGGTGAGTTCCATGCTGATACCGATGGTTCAATAATGTCGTTTTAAATCATCTTTTCTACTTCGTTTTGTATGTCATTTTTTTGTGAATGAGTTAATGTATATGGTTAAGTATACTTCGCCGTTGCTCCTACTTTAAGTGATATTTGGGCTTGACCTATATGTGTGTATGTTAGTTTATCGTTTTCTAAATGGAAAATATCTTGAAATTTAGTGCAAATAGCTTTAAGTTCTGATGTTTCTTCTGTGTATAAAGTGTCAAAATTAATTTGTGAAAGTAATTGTTGTGTTCGTTTCGTCTTGGAATTTGTTGTCTGTTCATACGCTAAAATGTGGTACTCTGAAAGAGCTTTGGAGTCTGGTTCTACCCATTTTAATTTTTCTTCTTCCTGTCGAGTGTCTAAAATTTTTATTGGTATTTTTCCGTTTTTTATCGTAGATATAGAACCGGCCATGAATACTCCTTCGCAAAGTTCTTGGGAGTCAAAAATTCTTGTTTCTGTATGTTTACTGTTCAACCAATAGGTGGCTTCAGATCTGGGTGCTATTGTTAATGAGTTAAGTTTATTTTGACTTTCTATAGGTAAGGAAATTTGACTATTGTTTAGAGATAATTTTAAAATGAAATGTTCTAGGTCAATTATAGCTCCAAAATCTTTAAGGAAGTTAGCACCAATAATGCCATCAACGGGCACGGGAAATGAATCTTTTACTACGGGAAAAGGATAGTCCGTTAATTGCTGTCCCATTAACAGTGTATTTTTGCAAGTTCCTATGGTTGTTAATTCTCCAGATATACCTACTACTGTTATTTTACTTAATGTGTTTATTTGTATGTTTTTGTCTAATGCTTGTTCTTTTATGGTGCAAATGGATGCGCCTGTATCTAGTAAAAATTTTGTATTCTTATTATTTGTATTGAAAACTACATATAGGCTGTTTATTATACCCCCTGTACATATGATATGTTCTAATGGGCTTAAATAATCCCCCCCGATGGGTCGGCTCCACCCTCGGTGGGTACTTCGTTTCCCTCATTTAAAATATAGGCTGATTCTCTATGTGTGCTACGTCTTATTCTGTTATTGTTAGGGTCACTTTGATTGTTTCCTTGTCTGTTATTTCTGGGATGAAAATTATTTTGGTTGTTGTTTGTTCTACCTCCGTTGCTATTGTAATTATTTCTAATCATGTTATTCTGTTGAATCGGGTAGCAAGTTTGTGTTGAGCTAAATCTTGTTTGAGCTTGGTTAGCAAAATTGTTGGATCTTGGGAAGTTTTGTGAGTAATTATTAAAATTATTTTGCCTTATTGGGTTTCGGTTTCTATTGTCGTTATTGTGGTAAACAGGTCGGTTGTAGTTAGGTTGATAGTTATTGCGGAAATTTTGAGCAGTATGGTTAAGATTCGGATTATAGTTGTTATTTGCATATCGTATCGTTTCTGTAGCTCCTGCATTGTTTGGAGATAACTCCAACAAGTGGGAGATAGCATCCTGCATTTTGACGTGTCGGGCGCTGTCGAGAATAATCTTGCATCTTTCATTAACCCCTTGCTTTAAGAAAGCTAAACCTCTGCGTTTGTTTGATAAAGTCAGCGTTTCCCTAGCTTGTTCCCCTTGAATGCTAATTTCCAATTCTGTCATTTTTGCTATAAGATATTCCACTTCTGATACGAACTCCCGCATCGGTCTATTTTTCTGACGTGATCTGTCTAATTTTGATTGTATACTTTCAATTGTTTCCCTATCTCCACACTTTTCTGTTATATTGGCTTTCAATTGTTCTAAGTTTTCAGGTTTGAGTGAGCCTAGTTCTGTTAACGCCTTACCCTGTATTTTGCACTTCAATAAAAATTTAATAAGAATAGGTTTTGACGTGTCGTTAAGGGTGTCATGGTAAAACTCGATGCTATTTAAAAAATCCCTAATATTTTCTGTTCGTTTGTTGACTGTTTCGCAGTTAAGTACTGGCAACTTTTGTGCCTTACTGTAGTCAAAGTCTGTCATTTTGTCTATTGGTTTTGTTTCTGCCTGACTAATTTTTACTTCTAAGTCTTCTGTTTCTGATCCTATTTCCGATTCTGCGTCGGAATTAACTTCCTGAATATTCTGACTTATAATTTCTTGTGAGCGTTCTTTATACCCTTTTGCTTCAGAAGTTAATTTTGTCAAATACTTGTGTTCTGCTTCAGTGAGATCCTTCTGATTACAACTTGTAAATTCCTGGATGAACTCAACCCATAAATTTGAAATTTCTGTTAATTTTGCGTTAGCTCCTTTTGCTTTCCTTTTACGGTTTGGAGTCTTTTTTAAATTTTTGTATAATTTTTTCAAATTATCTACAGCTATTTCTAGTAGGCTGAAGTCCATCAAGGGATTTATGTACGTTTACCGGTTTAAAAGATCATAAGAAGGAGTAAAAAAAAAAAAAAAAATGGTTAACTAAAAAAAATTATTTTTACTTTATTTTGCTTTGTTTTACTTTAAATATTACACTGACATTCTTCGTTTGGAAATAGTGTTTTCTATAAATGCGTCCTAACATTAGTTCTGAATTTATTTTTTAAGTGTTTCCAAACGTACTTCAATATTATACAAACGATTATTACAGTCACTATTGTTTTTACATCCAATCCAAAGTGTATTGATGTAGATGAATTGTTCTGTAGGGAGCCGTTGTTATTAACAACTACTTCCTCTTTTGATTGGGATTTCCCCATTCCCGCGAAATGATTTGTTACCCTACAATAATAATATTTGATGATTTTTTTTTAAAAGTCTAGGTTTGGCGGCACTGGATTCCTTCCTCGATTTGGGTCGCCACCTTCTTGAAAAGATTCTGAAACCGTTGTTCTTCCTGTCGATTCTGCCTTTTTAGTCTCCGTTGTTGGTTGTGTTGGTTTTGTTTAAGTTCTTTTATTTGTAAGAGGATTTTCTGCCGATCCACTGTTCCTATGTTAGGAATATTGGCCAAACGGTGCAGATTCCTCAGTTCCTGTTTGTTTTTCTCTCTTCTTACCCCTCTGGTTCGCTTCTTTTCGGGCACCGGATTTACTGGAGGCTGAGTCTTCCTTGTGCGCCTTCTGTACTCTTCTACAGACAGAGGACGAGGGCCAATAGTTTTGTCGTTTGCAGGACTATCTGTTTTCGCCTTTAGTAGAAGTTGCGCCTCTGCGAGGTGCTCTGCGGCCGCTATTAGGTCGCTCCGTGTGGTCATTAAAAGGTTTGTTTTGATTTTACAGTACCGACAGCGCGGCGAGAGAGAGAAAAAAAAAACTTCTTTGAACAGGAAACTAGGAAAAAAAAAATTTAACTTTGTCTTGTCCTACTACTTTTTTACTTGTATGAACGAAAAAGACTTTAACTTTGTCTTGTCCAAAACACTCTTTCTGAACACTCTCCTGGCACTCTATCGAACAACTCTCCTGACAAGATCGCCATGTAATGTTCCCTGGTTCTCAAACTACCAACTCGCCAAGCATTCACTGCTGTAGGCTCAAACCTCTTTGCACTAACTGCAAAGTTGAGGTATGGTAGTGGAAACACTTAGAACTATCCAGGAATTGTCGTCGGCTCAATGCCTTATGTAAACAAAAACCAGAGATTGCGTTCAGATCGAGTCCACGATCACTATTAAACTTTATTTCCAAATTCATACCCTATTTATACAAAGCTACTATGCTCTAATTCTGGTTATCGAACAATCGACCACATTTCGATATCCGATTAAAACGCTTCATCATCACATTCTTTTGGTTGAGCGCCAATGACCTATATCATAAGCAAATGCTCATACCCAAAGACTATTGCTGTGACATATACAGCGCGCATGCAGTCAAAGCAATATGATCCCTTATTACTTCTGCCGGCTGGAAGTGGCCTGCCGTTGGGAATCATATTGTTCTGAGTACAATGCACTCTATGGATACACATGCAGGTCAAGTGTAATGCATTTAACAGAATGTGAGAGGATCGGATATCGAGGTACAGCCGAGGGTTGACAACCTGTTAATGATAATAATAGAGCAATGAATTAAGAGGTCGTTGGCTGTGACTCCTTCACACTAGGATGCTTATTACCACTTGGCTGTCTATGTTTGTCGAACTAATTGGTGCTACAAAAAATGCAAAGAGACAAGATATTAACACAAGTCATTTTGTTATTTTTCCACCTTGGGATTTCCTGGATATTGCATGTTTGGTTGAGTCTGCTTCAACTGTCAATACAGGATTTTCTTCTTTCTCAATTGGATGATCTGTCTTGACAGTTGCAGGATATTTTTTTGCTTCTTCTACCGGCAAAGGGCACAAATTATGAATGGCTCGCTGTAGCACACCTCCTTGGGTTTTGATATTAGCAACACGAACAAGCCCGTCACTTCCCTCAATTACATCAACTACACGTCCCAATTTCAATTTCATTGGAGGAATGTTTGCTTCTTTCAACAAAACAAGCGTATTAGGCTTGATGTTTTGGGATTCCGTTTTCCATTTTGCACGTTGTTGTAAGAGATGCAAATATTCTCTGGACCATCTCTTCCAAAATGACTGTGGAACGTGTTGGATCTGTCTGTACTTATTGAGGGAGCTGATACCTTTGTCAGTAACATCGGGTTCAGCTATTGCCAGAAGTGGCGCTCCTATTGAAAAGTGTCCAGAGTTAACGGTCTCGAGTTGAGTATAGCTTCAACTTGAATTGTTATTGTGGTCAATTCTTCATATGTTAACGTTGCTTCTCCGAGATGGCGAACTAACAGGTTCTTGGCTGATTTCACAGCTGACTCCCAGAGTCCACCAAAGTGTGGGGAGCGGGGAGGAATAAAATTAAAATTTATTCCACTCTGGCTACACGAGGATTGAATGGCAGCTTCCATTTTTTTGAGTGCATGACGTCTTTGAGTTCTTTATGCTATGTCCGCACCTGAGAGTTAAACTTGTTTAACTCAAAACAATCCCAAACCAACATGATAACCAAGTGGTTTGCCATACAAAATGAAACCTTTTTAGTCACTGGGTTTCGAGATAACCTACTCGAAACCAAAGGCGCTGAATGCACTATTTCCAATATTCCATTGAAATTGACATTTAAGAGAGTGGAAGTGAGTGGAAAGAGAATGAATTCTCTCATACGTCGTTGACGTTCTGCTCACACTTGTATGTCTGTCTCTTTTTAACTTAAGACAAAAAGATAAGCTCAAAACTTTTCTGCATATGCGGACACTACTTGGTTAACTCAAACCATACTGGAACGAAACCCAGGTTAACTTCAGGTGCGGACATAGCATTAAGTTGGTTACTTGCACCGACGAAATTAGTCGCATTATCGCAGAAAATAGAGTGACATAATCCTCGTCTACCAATAAGCCTTTTAAGAGAATTTATAAACGATTCTTGGAGAGGTCTCCTACCACCTCAATATGAATCGCTTTAGTAGAAAAAACACACAAAAACTGCCAGATAAGATGTTGTGACTAATCTGCCTCCAACTGGAATCAAATTAAGTTTATTATCGAAATACGGTGTCAATGTTGCTAAATTTGATTTTGTACTCACACCAACATGATGTTTCAAGGCCTTATATTCATCTGGAAACGTTGTACGTTGAGTGTACACCAGTAGGAGGCGAGTTCCTTCACGCAGTTCATCAGCGGACAGCAAACCAGTTCTTCTAAGTAGATACGGTTGTCTAACGTTTTTTAAAAATCGAGTTTCTATGCTTTATAGTATTCAAGATATCTTGATCTTGTTATTGAATCAGCTGGATTTATTTCTCCCTTAATGTGTTTCCACTGTGAAATCTGCGTTTCAGTTTGGATTTTGGCTACCCTATTTGCAACGAAGGTGTCCCATACATAAGAAGGAGAATTTATCCAAGCTAGCACAGTTGTTGAGTCAGTATAATATGCAATCTTATGAACATATATGTTGAAAGTTTGAAGTCTTCTCCTGACAAGTTCTACCAGAGCTCCGCTGCTTGAAGTTCAAGTCGAGCTATCGTTGTGGTTTTCATCGGAGCTATTCGAGATTTTGAACAAAGTAATTTGCTAAAAATATTACCTGATTCGTCAATGCATTTGACATATACACATGCTCCAAGTGCAGACATGCTGCTATCAGAAAAGTCATGTAATTCAGTTCTTTTTGGGTTTTGACACATAACAAATCTTGGTATCCTGATGCTTCTAAGGTCAAAAAACTGATTAATATAATCCTTCCACTTACTTGCGAGATCCAAAGGAAGCTCATCATCCCACTAGAAGTTCGTTTTCCACAAATCTTGAACAAAAAGAGGACTCAGTAAACCTAAAGGATCAAATCAACGAGCGAGGTCAGATAACACACTTCTGCGCGTCATAGTCGCTTCTGGCGTTTTAAATTTTTCAGAATTTAAACCAAATTCAAAACAATCGATGGTTGGATTCCAAATTAATTCCAAGGTTTTAATAACGTCAGACTGATGAAACCTTACCAATTTTTCTTTGTGTGCATCAGGGATGTTCTTTAAAATGTTTTCATCATTAGAACAAAATTTTCTTAATTCAAATTTACCCTTTTCTAGAAGTAGTATAATCTCCTCAAGGAGTTCTCTAGCCTTTGACACTGAGTCTGCTCCAGCAAGTAAATCATCCACGTAAATGTTTTGACTTACTGTTCGGGATGCGTTTACGTGAACATTTTCGAATTGTTTTGCAAGTTGAATGAGACATTTAGTTGCTAAGTATGCATCGGAAGCCGAACCATAAGTCAATGTGTTGAGCCTATAAGTCCTCAGAGGTTGATCATTTTTTGTTCTCCAAAGAATAAGTTGAAAAGCTCTGTCTTCTGGTCGAAGTAAAACCGGTCGATACATATTACTGATGTCTGCTGTGAATGCATATCTTTTTAATCTAAATCGAAGGATTATTGAAAACAAATCTGTCTGTACTTATTGAGGGAGCTGATACCTTTGTCAGTAACATCGGGTTCAGCTATTGCCAGAAGTGGCGCTCCTATTGAAAAGTGTCCAGAGTTAACGGTCTCGAGTTGAGTATAGCTTCAACTTGAATTGTTATTGTGGTCAATTCTTCATATGTTAACGTTGCTTCTCCGAGATGGCGAACTAACAGGTTCTTGGCTGATTTCACAGCTGACTCCCAGAGTCCACCAAAGTGTGGGGAGCGGGGAGGAATAAAATTAAAATTTATTCCACTCTGGCTACACGAGGATTGAATGGCAGCTTCCATTTTTTTGAGTGCATGACGTCTTTGAGTTCTTTATGCTATGTCCGCACCTGAGAGTTAAACTTGTTTAACTCAAAACAATCCCAAACCAACATGATAACCAAGTGGTTTGCCATACAAAATGAAACCTTTTTAGTCACTGGGTTTCGAGATAACCTACTCGAAACCAAAGGCGCTGAATGCACTATTTCCAATATTCCATTGAAATTGACATTTAAGAGAGTGGAAGTGAGTGGAAAGAGAATGAATTCTCTCATACGTCGTTGACGTTCTGCTCACACTTGTATGTCTGTCTCTTTTTAACTTAAGACAAAAAGATAAGCTCAAAACTTTTCTGCATATGCGGACACTACTTGGTTAACTCAAACCATACTGGAACGAAACCCAGGTTAACTTCAGGTGCGGACATAGCATTAAGTTGGTTACTTGCACCGACGAAATTAGTCGCATTATCGCAGAAAATAGAGTGACATAATCCTCGTCTACCAATAAGCCTTTTAAGAGAATTTATAAACGATTCTTGGAGAGGTCTCCTACCACCTCAATATGAATCGCTTTAGTAGAAAAAACACACAAAAACTGCCAGATAAGATGTTGTGACTAATCTGCCTCCAACTGGAATCAAATTAAGTTTATTATCGAAATACGGTGTCAATGTTGCTAAATTTGATTTTGTACTCACACCAACATGATGTTTCAAGGCCTTATATTCATCTGGAAACGTTGTACGTTGAGTGTACACCAGTAGGAGGCGAGTTCCTTCACGCAGTTCATCAGCGGACAGCAAACCAGTTCTTCTAAGTAGATACGGTTGTCTAACGTTTTTTAAAAATCGAGTTTCTATGCTTTATAGTATTCAAGATATCTTGATCTTGTTATTGAATCAGCTGGATTTATTTCTCCCTTAATGTGTTTCCACTGTGAAATCTGCGTTTCAGTTTGGATTTTGGCTACCCTATTTGCAACGAAGGTGTCCCATACATAAGAAGGAGAATTTATCCAAGCTAGCACAGTTGTTGAGTCAGTATAATATGCAATCTTATGAACATATATGTTGAAAGTTTGAAGTCTTCTCCTGACAAGTTCTACCAGAGCTCCGCTGCTTGAAGTTCAAGTCGAGCTATCGTTGTGGTTTTCATCGGAGCTATTCGAGATTTTGAACAAAGTAATTTGCTAAAAATATTACCTGATTCGTCAATGCATTTGACATATACACATGCTCCAAGTGCAGACATGCTGCTATCAGAAAAGTCATGTAATTCAGTTCTTTTTGGGTTTTGACACATAACAAATCTTGGTATCCTGATGCTTCTAAGGTCAAAAAACTGATTAATATAATCCTTCCACTTACTTGCGAGATCCAAAGGAAGCTCATCATCCCACTAGAAGTTCGTTTTCCACAAATCTTGAACAAAAAGAGGACTCAGTAAACCTAAAGGATCAAATCAACGAGCGAGGTCAGATAACACACTTCTGCGCGTCATAGTCGCTTCTGGCGTTTTAAATTTTTCAGAATTTAAACCAAATTCAAAACAATCGATGGTTGGATTCCAAATTAATTCGAAGGTTTTAATAACGTCAGACTGATGAAACCTTACCAATTTTTCTTTGTGTGCATCAGGGATGTTCTTTAATATGTTTTTATCATTAGAACAAAATTTTCTTAATTCAAATTTACCCTTTTCTAGAAGTAGTATAATCTCCTCAAGGAGTTCTCTAGCCTTTGACACTGAGTCTGCTCCAGCAAGTAAATCATCCACGTAAATGTTTTGACTTACTGTTCGGGATGCGTTTACGTGAACATTTTCGAATTGTTTTGCAAGTTGAATGAGACATTTAGTTGCTAAGTATGCATCGGAAGCCGAACCATAAGTCAATGTGTTGAGCCTATAAGTCCTCAGAGGTTGATCATTTTTTGTTCTCCAAAGAATAAGTTGAAAAGCTCTGTCTTCTGGTCGAAGTAAAACCGGTCGATACATATTACTGATGTCTGCTGTGAATGCATATCTTTTTAATCTAAATCGAAGGATTATTGAAAACAAATCAGGTTGAACTGTTGGTCCGATTCCCAGAACATCGTTTAGAGAATTTCCAGAGGATGTTTTCGCTGAACAGTCAAAGACTACATGCAATGCTGTTGACCAGCTTTCTGGTTTCAAAACGCAATGATGCGGGATGAAATAGTGCGTCTGTGGAATATCCGAATTCTCTATTTGACTCATATGGCCCAATTGTTCATATTTCAATAAAAATTGTGTGTACTGCAGACGTAATTCATTGTTGAGTTCCAATCGGCGTTCCAGTGAAATAAATCTATTGCGTGCCTTTTCAAAATATGCTCCTAAGGACGATGGATCTTTTTTGAACGGAAGACTTACCATGAATCTTCCACTGGGTAGAATTTGTGTAGTCGAGTTGAAGAAGTCTTCACAATTACGTTCTTCATTGCTCATCCGTTTAATTGGAGAATCATGACTTTCACACTCCCAGAATCTGCTTACAAGTTTTTCGATTTTTGAAAGAGATGGTGCTGTGGCAATGCTGCATACAGCATTATGTTTGGTATCTTGAACACCACCTGCTACAATCCAACCCAGTTTCGTGTTTCGAAGTAGTAGAAGTTGAGGACCAATAAAGATTTCTCCTGGAAGTAAAAGATCAAAGAACAATTCAGCACCAATCAGCAAATCTATTTTTTGTTTTGTCATAAATCCTGGGTCTGCCAACTGTATGTGAGCAGGTAGGTCACGTAATTCGGTGTGACTGTCATGCGGCTTATAGTCAGTTATCTTAGCCAGGATCGTGGCTTCAATATTGCCTTTGAAGCTTCCATTTCGCGATTGAAATGAGAGTTCTATGGCAAATTGTGTTGGCGTTCCATGCCCTCCAATCCCGCTTATGGAGTTTTCGGATCGATGTTTCTGAATTCCTAAGGCTTGTGCAAAGGCTGCTGTCACAAAATGGATTTGTGATCCAGAATCTAATAACGCACGACAGGGAAGTAATGTGCCGCATGCGGACTATACGTTAACTAATGCTGTCGCTAGATAAATGCTACGGTGATTGGATCTGGAAGTGCTAGCTGCGTTTGACGACTGACCTTCCACCCCTTGACCTTGTTTTATTTGCTTGTTTCGATCACCTATGGAAGATATAGTGTTGGCATTAAAAATTGGTTTTGCCTTTAAATTGTATTTATTTTCTTTTTTGTAGTCCAACAATGTATTGTGTTTTCCATTGCAAAGAAAACACCCCCTTGCGTTGCACGAATTTTGAGTATGACCCGATCTCAGACAAATTCTACAAATTCCGATTCGTTGAACAGACTTCTCACGATCAGCACCTGAAGGGAAACGGACACAATCCCGAAAAAACTGTCCCCGAAAAGTCAAAATCACGAAAAAACATAATCCAGAAACAGACTTTCCCCGAAAATTCAAAATCCCGAAACAGACTTTTCCCGAAAACTCATAATCCCGAAAACATCAATCCCGAATGGCCAAAATCCCGAAAAAAATTAATTTTGAAAAATAATAAATTTTAACCAAAACTATTTTTTAAATGGCGTATTTATTTCAACACAAACAAAAACAAAAACAGCAAATTCATAACATAAATATTAAATTCAAAACAAAAATACTAACAGCAACAATTAAAATATTAACACTCAACTAAATATTTGTATTACACACAATAACTTTCACTTGAACCTTTCAAAACAATAATGACACTGAGCACATGAAAAGATTATGTTCTGATAAGCAACGAGAATAACGGAACAACATTATGAACAATGATAACACTGATACTTACTCCAGGTAATCATTCCAATAAACAGATTTCTTCTTACACGTGACGACCAAACTTTAAAAAACATATTTTTATATCAAATTAATGCAAAATAGAAATCTCGAAAGGTTTTCTCGAAAAACGATATAAAATGAAAAATTTGCGCAAATTTTTCATTTTATATCGTTTTTCGGGAAAACCTTTCGGGATTTTCGGGATTGTGGGTTTTCGGGATTATGGATTTTCGGGGTTGTGAGTTTTCGGGATTTTGGATTTTCGGGATTGTGGGTTTTCGGGATTATGGATTTTCGGGATTTTGGCATTTCGGGAAAAGTTTTTTCGGGATTATGTCCCCAACCCGCACCTGAAAGAGACAAGACTATTTTGCATTTATATATTTTATGGTTACCTAAGCTGCACATGACGCAGTAATAATAATTATTTTATTGAACGTTATATATATACTATTGATACTTATACTAGATAATTTTAGAATTTAAAAATGATAATGTTAGAATGTTGGCACATAGGGGGCTTTACCAAATACATTGTCTAGAATTGAAATAATAACTTAATATTATATAGCTGAAAAGAAAAGAAAAATCTTAATTATAAGTCGGTTGACTTGGGTGATCTCGGGATGTTCCATCCCGTTTGTCGCTGGCGTCCCTCTGCATGGGGACGTAGCCACGGAAATATGCTGACCCAGGGCCAGCGTAGAAATTGGTGGCTTCGTCGTTGGCTGGTATTATTTCTTCGTTCAAAGTGTTCATCACGCTTAGGTATCTTGGCTCGGGGTGTTGGTCCTCACTGCTTATACTTCTCACCAAATGATTCGAGTGGTTGTTGAAATCTGCAGCCGTTTTCCTTACTGTCAATAACACGTATTGATCTAAGGGCATCACTTTGGCTTTCTTGTACACAAGCTGGTTGCTGTAGTGTCTTTGGCGCTGGTGGTTGAAAGTAAGGCCAGTGCAGAGTCTCAGAATTTTCCTTTCGAAAAGTAGGAGCTCCTTAATCGCTGTCTTGGAGATGGCAAACCAGACCGGGCTGCCATAGTTGATGACGGGTCTCAGCAGTTGCTTGTACATCAGAAGTTTCGTTGACTGACTTAGTCCTGTCTTTCTTCTCATCAAAGGGTAAAGTCGGTGGAAAGCGAAGTTGGCCTTCTTTATTACAGCGCGTGAGTGCGGGTTAAATCTAAGCACCTCGTTAAAGTTGACGCCCAGATACTTCGCGTTCAGTTGGGCAGTTAGTCTGGTTCCATCGGGTAGCGATAGTGATGTTGCTCTGCATTTTCCAGCAGTACGGCAGCCTCTATAAACTCCAGGCCTTCTGAAGCAAACGAGTTCAGATTTGGTTGAGTTGACCCGTATACCCCTCGTAATGAAATGCTCTATTATTACCATTAACAGGTTGTCAACCCTCGGCTGTACCTCGATATCCGATCCTCTCACATTCAGTCAAATGCATTACACTTGACTTGCATGTGTATCCATAGAGTACATTGTACTCGGAACAATATGACTCCCAACGGCAGGCCACTGCCAGCCGGCAGAAGTAATAAGGGATCATATTGCTTTGACTGCATGCGCTCTGTATATGTCACAGCAATAGTCTTTGGGTATGAGCATTTGTTTATGATATAGGTCATTGGCGCTCACCCAAAAGAATGTGATGATGAAGCGTTTTAATCGGATATCGAAGTGTAGTCGATTGTTCGATAACCAGAACTCGAGCATAGTAGCTTTGTATAAATAGGGTATGAATTTGGAAATAAAGTTGTATTGTGATCGTGGAGTCGATCCGAAGAACACTCTAGTCTTATTATTTGATATATGGCTGTTAGCCTAAAAGTATAAGCTTGGACGTTTTCTTCTTTAGTCGTCTTCGGTACCACCCTCAGCTTTGCAGTTAGTGCGAAAGAGGTTCGAGCGAAAGCAGTAAATGCTAAGCGATTGGTGCTGAAGTACAAGCGACTTCACATGGCGATCTTGCCAGTCTTCAAAAGATAGCATATTAAAAGCTAGTTTTTCCTCCACGGTTTTCTTCAAAGCAAACAAAAACGAAAAGTGTTACTATAGTTATATCATACAAAAATCTTGATGACTACCCAGAGCGACCTAGCAGCGGCCGCAAAACATCTCGCAGAAGCCAAAAACATCCTAGAGAGGGGGAACCAGTCAAAAATCGAAGACAGAACTATTGGCCCTCGCCCTCTGACAATTGAAGAGTATAGAAGGCGAGTCAAACAGCACAGAGCCCCGACCATCATAGTACCCGAACAGAAGAAATCCCGGGGTGGTAGACGAGAAATTAATAAACAAGAACTACGGAACCTATATCGTCTGGCAAATCTGCCTGGTATAAGCCAGGTAGAACGACAGAAGTTCCTCAAGCAGATAAAAACAACCAGACAGAGCCACCAGCGTCAAGAACGAGAGATCAAAGCGAAGAAGCAGCAAGAAGAAAACAGATTCCAACACCTTTTCCAAAAAGTAGCAACCCAAATCCAGGAAGGGATTCAGTGCCGCCAAACATAGATTTGTTAAAGAAAGTGTCGAAATATTATTATAGTAGGCTAAAATCACATTTCGCGGGAATGGGGAAAACCCAATCAAAAGAGGAAGTAGTTGTTAATAACAACGGCTCCCTAGAGAACAGTTCATCCACATCAATCCACTTTGGATTGGATGTAAAAACAATAGTGACTGTAATAATCGTTTGTATAATCTTGCATTACGTTTGGAAACACTTAAAAAATAAATTTAGAACAAATGTTAGGAAGCATATTATGGAAAACAATATTTCCAAACGAAGAATGTCAGTATAATACTTGAAGTAAAACAAAGCAAAATAAAGCAAAAATAATTTTTTTTAGTTAACAAAATTTTTTTTTTTTCCTTTTACTCCTTCTTATGATCCTTTAAACCGGTAAACTTACATAAATCCCTTGATGGACTTCAGCCTACTAGAAATAGCTGTAGATAATTTGAAAAAATTATACAAAAATTTAAAAAAAACTCCAAACCGTAAAAGGAAAACAAAAGGAGCTGACGCCAAACTAGCAGAAATTTCAAATTTATGGGTTGATTTCATTCAAGAATTTACAAGGTGTAATCTGAAAGGTCTCACTAAAACAGAATACGAATATTTGGAAAAATTAACCTCTGAAGCTAAAGGGTATAAAGAACGATCAAAAGAAATTATAAGTCAGAATATTCAGGAAGTTAATGCAGACTCAGAATCAGAAATAGGATCAGCAACAGAGGAATTAGAAGTAAAAATTAGTCAGGAAGAAGCCAAACCAGTAGACAAAATGACAGACTTTGACTACAGTAAGGCACAAAAGTTGCCAGTACTTAACTGTGAAACAGTCAACAAACGAACAGAAAATATTAGGGACTTTCTAAATAGCATCGAGTTTTACCATGACACCCTTAACGACACGTCAAAACCTATTCTTATTAAGTTTTTATTGAAGTGCAAAATACAGGGTAAGGCGTTAACAGAACTAGGCTCACTCAAACCTGAAAACTTAGAACAATTAAAAGCCAATATAACAGAAAAATGTGGAGATAGGGAAACAATTGAAAATATACAATCAAAATTAGACAGATCACGCCAGAAAAATAGACCGATGCGAGAATTCGTATCAGAAGTTGAAGATCTTAGAGCAAAAATGACAGAATTGGAAATTAGCATTCAAGGGGAACAAGCTAGGGAAACACTGACTTTAGCAAACGAACGCAGAGGTTTAGCTTTCTTAAAGCAAGGGGTTAATGAAAGATATAAAATTATCCTCGATAGCGCCCGACACGTCAAAATGCAGGATGCTATTTCCCACTTGTTGGAGTTATCTCCAAACAATGCAGTAGCCACAGAAACAATACGATATACAAATAATAGTTATACCCCGAATCATAACTATAATGTTCAAAATTTCCGAAATAACTATCTAACAATAACATATAATATGTACAGGGGGCATAATAAACGGCCTATATGTAGTTTTCAAAACTAATAATAAGAATACAAAATTTTTACTAGATACAGGCGCATCCATTTGCACCATAAAAGAACAAGCACTAGACAAAAGCATACAAATAGACACATTAAATAAAATAACAGTAGTAGGTATATCTGGAGAATTAACAACGATAGGAACTTGCAAAAATACACTGTTATTGGGACAGCAATTAACGGACTATCCTTTTCAAGTAGTAAAAGATTCATTTCCCGTGCCCGTTGATGGCATTATTGGTGCTAACTTCCTTAAAGATTTTGAAGCTATAATTGACCTAGAACATTTCATTTTAAAATTATCTCTGAACAGTAGTCAAATTTCCTTACCTATAGAAAGTCAAAATAAACATAACTCATTTACAATAGCACCCAGATCTGAAGCCACCTATTGGTTGAACAGTAAACATACAGACACAAGAATTTTTGACTCCCAAGAACTTTGCGAAGGAGTATTCATGGCCGGTTCTATATCTACGATAAAAGACGGAAAAATACCAATAAAAGTTTTAAACACTCGACAGGAAGAAGTAAAATTGAAATGGGTAGAACCAGACTCCAAAGCTCTTTCAGAGTACCACATTTTGGCGTATGAACAGACAACAAATTCCAACACAAAACGAACACAACAATTACTTTCACAAATTAATTTTGACACTTTAAACACAGAGGAAGCATCAGAACTTAAAGCTATTTGCACTAAATTTCAAGATATTTTCCATTTAGAAAACGATAAACTAACATACACACATATAGGTCAAGCCCAAATATCACTTAAAGTAGGAGCAACGACGAAGTATACTAAACCATATAGATTACCTCATTCACCAAAAAATGACATACAAAACGAAGTAGAGAAGATGATTAAAAACGATATTATTGAACCATCGGTATCAGCATGGAACTCACCTATTCTTGTAGTGCCCAAAAAGAAAGACCCAGTAACAGGAATGCAAAAATTCCGGTTAGTAATTGATTATAGAAAAGTTAACGACGTCATCGAAGATGATTGTTGCTACTCGCAATAATTATTTGGTCCGACTCGCCAAACACACAAACCAACACCCTATTGCATTTCTTATGTTTGCTTCCACTTTAGATCCACCTTCTTAAAATATTACGATGACAACAACAAATATAGGCCAAGGCCAAATAATGAACTACACCATCAACATCGGCCGCTCCCAAATAGCGGTAGTTGCGAGCGAAAAATAAGAAACTACTTTGACAAAATAGCACACAGCCTAGCACATCATCATCATCATCGATCGCATTGCCCTTGACTCCTAGAAAAACCATCATCACTTTCTCGGTCCGAATTAACGGTTGCTGCGACCGACAACAAGTGCATATGCCCAGCACAAGCCCTTGCGTAAGGTATAAAAGCGAAGGTTTCATGCAAATCAACACAGTCCATTAGAATATTTCATAAGTGAAACTCGACACAATAAAATTACTTGATAAAAATATCCAATTTGTTTCCCTCATTTTTTCTTTGTTCGAAAATCAATTTAGTTGTGAAATTCGGCTAAAAAGCTAGCCGCATCATAGAGGTCCTTCGAGCCGGATGTTAAATCAGTTTCTCGCATTAAAATTAGCATTTTTCAAACGTTATTTGCAATCATTTTTTAACAATCGCAATTATGGCAACTAATGAGAAGAAAGTAGATGATTCGTGTGAAGCTGAACTTAAGGCGCTTCGATCTCAACGTGCTGTAATTCTTGGACAGCAAACTAAAGCTAAAAACTATCTCGCAAGTAACCTGACATCACTTAATCGTTTCCAGGCTGAAACCAAACTGCAGATGCTGGAAACACAGAACATAAATTTCGAAAAGGTACAATCACAGATCGAACGTTTGGATGAGGATGAAGCAACAAGTGGTAAAAGGGACGCATTTGAAGACACGTATTATACCATTCGGTCTGACATGATTCAACATTTGGATTCTTTTACAACGCCAAGCTTGCAAAATTGCACCATCGCACCAAACAATACAATCGCTTCACGCAATTCTCGCCTTAACTTGCAAAAACTATCACTCCCATCATTTTCTGGATCCTACACCAAATGGATGAACTTCCATGACATGTTTAACTCGCTAATTCACGACAATAAAGAGCTTTCAAATATCGAGAAGTTTCAGTATCTGCGTTCCTGTGTCCATGGGGACGCAGCCAGAGTCATCGAGTCATTAGAGTGCACCAGTCAAAACTACGACACAGCCATGAAACTTCTTAAAACCAGATTTGACAACAAAAGGTATTTATTTCAAGCACATATACAAGAAATTTTCCAGCTTCAGGTACTATCAAAACCAACCGTTGAAACCATTCGAACTATGATTGACACAATCAACGTTAATCTTCGAGCTCTGAATTGAATCGCCACTACAGAGCGAATTTCCGATGGATTCCTACTACACTTAGTATTGTCAAAGTTTGACAATGAATCCCAAGCAAAATGGGAAGATGAAATAGCCGCAAAACAAGATCAAAGAGCTACAAGAATCACCCTGAACTTGGACTCCACCTCCCTGAACAACAGCGATGATTTCGACTCTCCAACCTGGAACGATCTCAAAGACTCTCAAAATAATTGAAGCAAAATCTCACCGTAGCTCTCTTGCTACGAACCCATCAACATCGCAACACTCACATCAAAAATCGCAACAATCGCAGTCATATCACCTTGTCAAGTCGAAACCACAACGGCTGTATAACAATTCAGTGTTACTTACAACCAATTCACCATCAAGTTCGTGTTGTATATTTTGCAACCAGCCTTATCATAACGCATTTAGCTGTCAGAAATTTATCAACCTGACACCTATTGATAGATTCAAACTCACAAAAGAATTGAAGTTGTGCTTAAATTGCTTAAGAGGACACCACACATTGCAAGCTTGCACATCGTCAAACAAATGCCAAAAATGTGGTGACCTTCATCATACCCTGCTACATCGGGAACGAATTGCCTCAATCGCCACCATTCCGAAGTCATCTGAGTTATCAACTGATGTTGTCAAGCCGCCTAGCCTTACAGCACAGACATCAGGTAATCAACCAAAGATTTCTTCCTCTACTTCTTTACAGGCAAGCCACGCTGAGCCCCTCAATCCAAACGATAGCTATGTTCTGCTTGCTACAGCCTTGCTAAGCGTCTCCAACATCAGTGGTGCATTCATCATCGGTAGAACACTTCTCGATTCATGCTCACAATTGAATTTCATCATCGAACACATTGCACAACACCTCAATCTAAGTCGCAGTCGTACCTACCTCGATGTTAATGGAATTGGACACCATCGCGTACCAAAGAGCACAAATTTGCGTTGCATCATTAAACTGTTCATTCAAGGCACATTTAGATGTAATCATTCTTCCAGAGATCACGTCGCCACAACCATCACATCACATAAACATTAACACCTGGAAGATTCCCTCCAACATACCACTTTCTGACCCTCGCTTTAATCACCCTGGTTCCATAGATTGTCTAATTGGGGCAGGGATATATTTTGACCTTCTACAGGTAGGCCAAATAAGACTAGGCGAAAATCTTCCAAGTCTACAAAAAACATCATTCGGGTGGATCGTGGGGGGCACAATCGCGGATTCATCAAAACAGAATTCCAAAAAATCACTAGACCTAGCACCAGCTGAACCTAAATCACTGCCGATCAACTACACCAGCCTTACCACTACTAATACCGCCCCATCTATAGAGGAACTTCTACAACGATTTTGGACAATCGAAGAAACTCAAACACCATCTAAAATGTTCTCTATAGAAGAAGAGGAGTGTGAGACTTTCTTCAAAGCGACAACATTTCGTTGCCCAATGACCAACAAATTCGTCGTTCATCTACCATTCAGAGAAGATTGCACATCGCTCGGGAATTCCTATGACATTGCTAGGAATCGGTTAGTATCAATTGAACACAAATTATATCGTTCCTCATCATTGCAGAAAGATTATCATCACTTTATACACGAATATGCAAGACTAGGGCACATGAGCAAGCTAGATGCACCAACAGCTATTTCCAATCACGTTAACTACATTCCTCATCACTGCGTCCTAAAGCCCGATAGTTCAACAACCAAATTGCGCGTCGTTTTCGACGCATCTTGTAAAACCTCATCAGGAAAATCGTTAAACGACATTTTGAAGGTTGGTCCAACCCTTCAAGATGACATCTTCACCATCCTCGCACGTTTTCGTACCCATCGCTTTGTGATTATGGCAGATATAACTCAAATGTATCGCCAAATACTTGTCAGTTCCAAGGACACCAACACACAATGCATCCTCTGGCGAAACACCAACACAAAGGCACTCGAAAGCTACATGTTGAAGACGGTCACGTACGGCACAAGTTGCGCTCCGTATTTAGCTGTAAGATGTCTTCGCCTTCTCGCAGAACAGGGGGCTCAACAGTTTCCTATTGGGTCTGCCATCACATTGCGTGATTTCTACGTAGACAACTTAATGTCGGGTGGAAACGATCGCACTGAAGTAGTTCAAATCAAAGATGAGACAACTAGCCTGCTACTGACTGGAGGTTTTCACCTTAGAAAATGGGCATCAAATGATTCCACTACTATTGCAGACATCCCCGATGAAGACAAAGAATCATTCATTACCTTAGGAGACAAGGAAATCATAAAGGCTCTAGGAATAAAATGGGATCCCAAAGAAGACAACTTCCATTTTAGTTACATCGAATCTCCAAATTGCAAATCAAACAAACGAATCATCCTATCACAAATCTCGCAATTTTATGATCCACTTGGTCTGATGAATCCAATTATCGTTAAGGCCAAAATCTTTATGCAAAATCTGTGGAAACTCAAGCTGCATTGGGACGAGAGTCTCCCAGAAAGTATGCACACTCAATGGCTGAAATACAAAAATCAGCTCAAAGACATCACACAAATCAAAATCCCTCGGTATGTATCCCGTACTAATAACATAGAATTCCATGGTTTTTCAGATGCTAGCACCAAGGCATACGGTGCCTGTGTCTACATAAGATCGAGAGGTGAAAGTGGAGAAGTCTCATCGAACCTAGTTTGTGCCAAATCGAGAGTGGCACCGATTGCAGAAACAACTATTCCCAGACTCGAGCTCTGCGCTGCATTGCTACTAGTGGAGCTTCTCGACAGAATAACTAGCATTATCGATATTCCACAAACGCAAACTTTTTGTTGGACGGATTCAACAATCGTTTTGGCTTGGCTAGCATCTGAACCATGCCGATGGACAACATTCGTAAGCAACCGAGTAGCAAAAATTCAAAGCCATTCAAGTTACAGATGGAATCACGTACAAACATCCGACAACCCAGCAGATCTAGTTTCACGAAGAGTATTTCCAAATGAACTGATCAACAATGAGTTTTGGTTTCAGGTTCCATCGTTTCTCCGATTATCTGAAACAGATTGGCCTACAACATTCCACAGTACACCCAAACATGATGAAATTCCCGAGCAACGCAAAACTCATACAGTGCTCCTTACACGTCGAAAAGTTGATCTTATTATGGAATGCAAATATCACAACAACTTCGCAAAACTAATCCGTGTTTTTTATTATATTCGCAGGCACATTAACAACCGTGTCTTCAAAGGAAGGCCCAAAATTGTAGGTCCCATCACAGCTCCAGAGTTTGAAGAAACTCTTAAACTCGTGTTGTGCACCATCCAACACAACACTCTTGCAGAGGAAATCAATCAACTAAAAAAAAAATTGCCTATCACATCAAACTTTCGACAACTCGCACCATTCATCAAGGACGGACTTGTTCGTGTGGGAGGACGAATTGCAAATTCAGACCTACCATACGATGCAAAACACCCACTCTTGCTTCCAAAATCGCACCCATTCATCATCACCATCATTCGACACCATCATTACAACAATCATCATGCTGGCCCACAAACGTTGCTCAACATTCTTCGGCAACGATTCTGGATCTTGAACGCTAAAGCAACAATTCGAAGAGAAGTACATCGATGTCCAATGTGTTTTCGCAACAAGCCAGTTCTGACCAATCAACTAATGGCAAACTTGCCCACCGATCGAGTTACTCCTTCTCGACCTTTCAGCATAACAGGACTTGATTATTGTGGACCACTACACGTATCGCACCGCATACGTGGAAGAAGCCCTTTCAAAACATATCTAGCAATCTTCGTTTGTTTTACCACCAAAGCCGTACATATGGAATTAGTGTCTGACCTGTCAACACAAACCTTCATTTTGGCACTAAAGCGGTTCATTGCTCGCAGGGGTAAGTGCTTAAGGATTTATTCTGACAATGCAACTAACTTTACAGGAGCCACCCGAGAACTCAAAGAGCTGTAGACCGTCTTCATGTCGGAGCAGCATAACGAAATTGTTCGCCAAGAATGCATTCAAGATGGGATTGAATGGAGTTTTATTCCACCACGCTCCCCCCATTTCGGAGGTCTCTGGGAGGCTGCCGTCAAGGTGGCAAAATACCATCTTCGACGAATTGTTGGGCAAGCAGTGCTCACATTTGAAGAAATGACAACAGTTTGCTGCCAAATTGAAGCTGTCATGAACAGCCGACCTCTCACTCCAATGTCTAGCAATCCGAACGACCTCACACCCCTTACTCCTGGGCATTTTCTCGTTGGAACACCACTCACTTGTATTGCAGAACTCCGAATTGAAAATTCCAACATCGGTCACCTCAAACGATACCAATATTTGCAATGGGTTCAACAAAACTTCTGGCGAAGATGGTCACATGATTATCTTCAGCAACTTCAACGTCGAACAAAGTGGGACTTATCGCAACCAAACGTTCACCTGAACGACTTAGTTCTCCTGAAGGAAGACAACACACCACCATTGAAATGGCCAATGGGACGAATCATTGGGATTTATGAAGGAGATGATGGCAAAATACGCGTAGTAAACGTAAAAACAGCAACAGGCATTTATAAACGAGCGATCGCCAAAGTGTGTCCACTACCACTCGAACCTGATCCTGAAAAAACAATCAAGGAATAATAAGACATTGAAAGCGGGAGCTTTCAAGGCGGGCAGTATGTTGCTACTCGCAATAATTATTTGGTCCGACTCGCCAAACACACAAACCAACACCCTATTGCATTTCTTATGTTTGCTTCCACTTTAGATCCACCTTCTTAAAATTTTACGATGTCAACAACAAATATAGGCCAAGGCCAAATAATGAACTACACCATCAACATCGGCCGCTCCCAAATAGCGGTAGTTGCGAGCGAAAAATAAGAAACTACTTTGACAAAATAGCACACAGCCAAGCACATCATCATCATCATCGATCGCATTGCCCTTGACTCCTAGAAAAACCATCATCACTTTCTCGGTCCGAATTAACAGTTGCTGCGACCGAAAACAAACACCTTGTGTTCACCATCATCACTATCTCGGTCCGAAGTAGCGGTAGTTGCGACCGACAACAAGTGCATATGCCCAGCACAAGCCCTTGCGTAAGGTATAAAAGCGAAGGTTTCATGCAAATCAACACAGTCCATTAGAATATTTCATAAGTGAAACTCGACACAATAAAATTACTTGATAAAAATATCCAATTTGTTTCCCTCATTTTTTCTTTGTTCGAAAATCAATTTAGTTGTGAAATTCGGCTAAAAAGCTAGCCGCATCAATGATAAATTTCCATTGCCTAACATAACTGACATATTCGATATGGTAGGAGGTGCAACTTATTTCTCTTGTATAGATTTAAGCCAAGGATACTACCAGATGAAATTAGAAAAAGAAAGTAGGCCATGCACAGCGTTCTCCACTGAAAACGGTCATTATCAATTAAAGCGACTGCCAATGGGTTTAAAAATATCACCTAGTACATTCTCAAGAATGATGTCTATAGCAATGTCCGGTCTAACGTATTCAAAATGTTTTGTGTATCTTGACGACCTTATAGTATTCGGGAAAAATTTAGAACACCACAATAAAAATTTAATTGAAGTATTCGAAAGATTGAGAGAAGTAAATCTCAAACTACATCCAAGTAAATGTGCTTTCCTTAGAAAAGAAGTTTTATATCTAGGTCATATAATATCAGACAAAGGTATTATACCAGATCCATCAAAATCCATAGTAATGAAAAACTATCCAATCCCACAAAATGCAGACGAAGTAAGGAGATTTGTAGCATTTGCTAACTACTATAGAAAGTTCATACCAAATTTTGCAACACTAGCAGTTCCTTTAAACCGTTTATTAAGAAAGAACGTAGAATTTAAATTTTCCGAAGATTGCAATACCTCATTTAATTTGCTAAAAGAATTCCTAATAAGCCCAAATATTTTACAGTTTCCAAATTTTGAAAAAGAATTTATACTCCGAACAGACGCCTCTGGATTTGTCTTAGGTGCTGTTATATCAAATTTTGATGATAAACCCATCGCATACGCAAGTAAATCATTAAATAAAGCCGAAAAGAATTACAGCACTATAGAAAAAGAATTGCTCGCTATAGTATGGGCGGTAAAACATTTCAGACCATATCTTTTCGGAAGACGTTTCAAAATACTAACGGACCATAGACCACTAGTATATCTGTTCTCACTAAAAGAACCTTCAAGTAGATTAACGAAATTTAGGCTAATATTAGAGGAATATAACTTTACTGTGGAGTATTCACCAGGCAAAGACAACTGCACTGCGGATGCACTAAGTAGAATACAACTAAAGTCAGAGGACTTACAGAATTTATTTGTGTGTGTCACAACAAGAGCACAAGCTAGAAACTCAAATTTAGAAGAAGAAAACCCAACAACTAGTAAATTAGAGAAAGAAAAAATCATAAGTGAACATCTTAAACCGCCAGAAAAGGGGCTAAAAATAGTCGAGTTAAAAATATTAAATAGCTTCAAAGATGAAGACAAAGATTACAGTTTATTAAAAGGTACCAGAGTTATAAGTCCAAACCTCATTGTAGGATACATTCCAGGGAATAATTGTTTGATATTAAATAGGTCAAAGATAACCACTATTACCCGATCAGCATCATTTGACAAAATGTTGTTGAGGGACGTGCAGAATATCAAAGAACCATTTTTAAATAATAAAAGGGAACCCAGAAAAAGCACTACTGCCCGATCGGCATCATTTGACAAAATGTTGTTGAGGGACGTGCAAAATAACGGTGAACCATTATTAAATAATGAAGAGGAATCCAAGAATAGCACTATTGCTCGATCGGCATCATTTGACAAAATGTTGCTGAGGGACGTGCGTTCAATTTGCGGACCTCTATCAATTAAAGATATTTATATAACTAAAGAAGAGTTAGGTAAACTCTCAGACGGCCGTCGTAAAGAGAAATTATATATATTAAAGAAAAAGATAGAAGAATTATTCAAAGGAAATAAAATAAAAGTGCACATAATTGAAGATAAAATAAAAGTAACGGACCCTGGAAAACAAAAACTTATACTCAATGATTACCACATGTTACCGACAAGTGGACATGCCGGAATAAATCGCATGTTGCGGAATATTAAGAAAAAATATTTTTGGACAGGAATGCAAAACGATGTGACGACATACGTTAAGCACTGCCCAATGTGTCAGCGAAACAAACACATACAACCAAAAAATCAACCGATGACTATTACTACAACAGCAGAAACATGCTTTGACAAAATATACCTTGATTTAGTTGGACCTCTTATATATCTTATCCAAAATATATATTAACACTACAAGACGAACTTACGAAGTTTACAGAAGCCATTGCTTTACCAAATAAAGAAGCTAATACGGTAGCTAAAGGACTTGTAGAAGGCTTTATCCTAAAGTATGGAGTCCCTGCTACCATAGCATCTGACCAAGGTACAGAATTTATAAATAGAGTTTTCAAAGATCTATGTAAGTTATTAAAGATAGAACAATTGCAATCCACCGCTTATCACCATGAAAGCATTGGAGCACTAGAAAATTCTCATAAAGTTTTAGGAGCATACCTTAGGAGTTATGTAGAAGAAAAACACACAGATTGGAACAACTGGTTGCCATACTATGTTTTCTGTTACAACACTTCAGTACATTCCGAAACAGGATTCACCCCATTTGAATTAGTATTCGGAAGACAATGTAATTTGCCTTCAAATCTTACAAAGAAAGTTGAACCAGTGCACAACTACGAAGACTATGTGATAGACTTAAAACACAGACTACAAATTGCTAATAAGGATGCTAGGGATACTTTAATACAAAAGAAAATTTCTAGGAAAGATAGGTACGATTCTGATAGAAAAGCAAAAACTCATGATTACAACGTAGGTAGTTTAGTCTTGTTAAAAAACGAAAGCAGAAAGAAGTTAGATCCAATATATATAGGACCATATGAAGTCTTATCACAGGAAGGAGTAAATTGCGAAATTAAATATAAAAATAAAAAAATGATTGTTCACAAAAACAGATTGAAACCATTTTATATATATATGTTATTATTATTATAATTTGTAAACTTATGCAATTTGCGAAGTTCAGAAAGAAGATTTGAAAATAAAAACAAATAAAAACCATTTTATGTATGAATATTGTGTAATTTGTGAAATTGTGAAAGAAAATGTAGAAATAAAAAATTACTTTTATGGATGTTATTGTGTAATTTGTAAAATTATGAAAAAAAAAAAAAACATTAATAATAAGAAATTTATTAAATGTACGTTATTGTATAATTTGTAAAATTGTGAAATAAATGTAATTGATAAATAGGTTAAAACCATTTTAGACATATATATACTAGAATTGTAAATGAAAAAAAAAAAGGAAAGAGAAAGAGACATATACATATTGCTTAATAATAAAAAAATAATTGAAAAGTAATTCTAAGAATAGAATTAATATCACCTTGAACTAGTTATTATAAGAAACTATACTCAATGCATTGATCTAAGTATAGTAATCTAAAAAAAAAAAAGGTTTAGAAATACATAAAATTTAAAAAAAAAAAAAAAAAAATATATTGTAAGACATATTAAATAAAATATAACAAACGAATATATGTACCAAATACTGAATAACAAGCAATGAAAATGTAAATATCCCAAATGATATCAGACACTGACTAATATGTAATGAGAAAGAGACTAAGCAAAATATAATAACTAATGTAAATATCACAAATATTAACTAAAAGTAAACATCCAGAAATAGCCACAATGTTCAATCCAATATGATAAAAGAAAAATTTTTTTTTTTGGTTTCATACTCCCGTATTTGTAAAAGAGTCGTGGAAAAGTAGAAATCAACACTCTTGTCTTGATTTCTTCTTTTTCCTCAGGAAGGGTGGTGTGAAGGAGTCACAGCCAACGACCTCGTAATGAAATGCTCTATTATTACCATTAACAGGTTGTCAACCCTCGGCTGTACCTCGATATCCGATCCTCTCACATTCAGTCAAATGCATTACACTTGACTTGCATGTGTATCCATAGAGTGCATTGTACTCGGAACAATATGACTCCCAACGGCAGGCCACTGCCAGCCGGCAGAAGTAATAAGGGATCATATTGCTTTGACTGCATGCGCTCTGTATATGTCACAGCAATAGTCTTTGGGTATGAGCATTTGTTTATGATATAGGTCATTGGCGCTCACCCAAAAGAATGTGATGATGAAGCGTTTTAATCGGATATCGAAGTGTAGTCGATTGTTCGATAACCAGAACTCGAGCGTAGTAGCTTTGTATAAATAGGGAATTTGGAAATAAAGTTGTATTGTGATCGTGGAGTCGATCCGAAGAACACTCTAGTCTTATTATTTGATATATGGCTGTTAGCCTAAAAGTATAAGCTTGGACGTTTTCTTCTTTAGTCGTCTTCGGTACCACCCTCAACTTTGCAGTTAGTGCGAAAGAGGTTCGAGCGAAAGCAGTAAATGCTAAGCGATTGGTGCTTAAGTACAAGCGACTTCACAATTACTATAATAGGTATTTAGTCTGTGGATGTGAGTTTCCACTCTCCGTGCAGCTATGGATGGCGAAAAAGATGTGCAGTATGTTAAGGAGTCGTCAGCGTAAAGCAAGTTTTCGCATTCCCTTGGGGTAGGTTGGTCCGACGTCATTATGTTGAAGAGGAATGGCTCTAGCTTCGTTCCTTGAGCAACTCCTGCTCTGATACTTTTGGTGGCTGATTTTGCGCTTCCGACTTGAACGAAGAAGTTCCTGTGGGAGAGAAAGGAAAAAATTATTTTTATTAGCGGAGCTGGAAAATTTAGTAGATGGAGTTTATGGATGAGAGCATCAATCCATACGTTGTCGAATGCTTTTTCGACATCCAAAAAGCAAGCGACGGTAACCCGATGGCTGTTGAGGGCTGCGGTGACGTCTTTATGCAGTTTCATCAACGGATGTAGGGTTGAATGCTTTTCCCGGAAGCCGAAGTGCATGTCTGGGATGATGTTATTTTCCCGGCAGAACTTCTTTAATTTCCTAAGTAAAAGCTCCTCTAGGAGCTTACTTAGGTTGTTCAGTAGGGAGATGGGCCTGTAGTTGACGATGAGATTCCGATCGCCTTTTTTCGGAATCGCCACTATCTTGGCCGTTTTCCATTTTCCGGGAAAGTAGCTGTTGTTGACGCAATTATTCATTATGATGGCCAGGAATATCATCACTGTCTGTGGGAGCCTCTTCAGGATGAAATTAGAAACACCATCTGGTCCTGTTGACTTCTTGGGCTTGGAGCTGTTGATTATTTACGCAATTTCTTCCGGATTGCACAGGTTTGGACAGTTGACTGGGTCACTCGACAGATTGGTGTTGCTGAAAGTCGTTTCATTAGTGCTGGAAGGGTCAGTTGAACGGATGTTTCGATTTCGTTCAGAAAGTCAGGGTCATCGGTTGGTGTGGGCACAAAGTTGCCTTCAAAATGTTTTGCGAACGCTTCTGCTTTCTCCTGATTGGTTTTAGCATCTCCTTCGTTGGTTGTGATGACTTCTGGGATTGAATTCTTCGTGCTTCTGGAGATGATGTTGTTCAGGATCACTCTGGATATTCCTTCGAGTTGAGTTGCATTTGAAGTATACTCCGATTATTGAGAGGGATTCATCATTTCCTAATTGGATGGTGACGGCTGTTGCTTCGCTGGTCAGTAGGCCTGTGACGAAGATTTCCGTAGTGCTGGCAACTATGTTATTTCTGACATAGATTGCTGTTCCAACGCGATCCTCGGATTTATCCTGTCGGAAGGTTTTGTATCCTATGACGTCAATGTTGTTGCGCCTTGCGACATTTGTTTCACTGATGAGGGCTATATCCGGGCTATTGTTCTTCAAGAACATGTTAAATGACGTCCTCTTTTCCAGGCTGTACAACGAATTTACGTTGTACGTCATGATGCGGAGCCTTTTTAATTGCATATTTGGAATATGAAAGTGGCTAAGGCCACGGACTTATCTCCTTCACTCAAGCTGCTGTAGTTGGTAAATTCAGCACTCTTGGCTTTTTGTATGAGGGTAACTAGGTCATTCCCAAACATCCTTTGTGCCTCGTTGTTGAGGTTGATAGGTGAGGCTGAGGCTGGTGCTGGTCTAGTGGGTTTGGCTGGTATTGTTTTGGCAAGTTTGGCAGTTGGTTGCTGTTGCTGTAGTTGGTTCTTAGATGTGGTTGGCTTGGGTGTTGGTCCGTTTTTGATCATCGATGAGTAGCTGACAGTTGGGCGAGCTGCCATTGATGTGGATTTGGCGGACGAATTCTTGCTGGGCCTTTTTTTCAGTGATGACCTTATTCCTCTCTGTCAGCCTAGCTTTCAGGCATGGGCACCCTTTGAAGCTAGCCGGATGTCCTTCCTTTTGGAAGTTTGCACACCAGACATCTAAACCTGTGTTAGTAGTCCGTTTGCAAAGTCCTGGGTCGTGCGTCTCCTTGCACTTCACGCACACGTATTCACGGCCACAGTTGGTGGCAACGTGACCGAATCGTTGACAGTTCCTGCACTGCACGATGTCATTGGATTTAAGGCGCTCCCATTGAACCCTTTGATTCATTATTATTAGCGTCTTCGTATACACCTCGCTGAATTGGCAGCTCTTGTTGAGCTCAACAACAAAGTTGTTGTAGGACTTGCTCTGTGCCCTCTTGGCCTTAAATTCAGTTACTTTGATGACAGGGCCTCTATCCTCAATTCGTCTTCCACCTCAATGGCTGCGTAAGAGTGATGTATGCCCTTCAGAAGAAGTAAGTTCTTCCTATCCTCCCGAGGTGTGAAGGAGTTGAACTGGATTTTCCTCTCCTTGAGGAATTTCTTAATCCCTTCAAACGACTGGAGGTTTCCTGCGTTGATAACTGTAGTTTTGGTGTTGCGATTTTTGAATGTGACCGCCAAGTTTTTCCCTTTGCAGAACCGGCTAATCTCCGCAATGTTTCCTGAGAAACAGAAAATTGGCGGCATTCCGGGGCCTTTGGTCAGTTCGCTAGCTTTTGGTGCTGCTAGTGTTGTAGAGGTCGATGGTGGGGCGCTCTTTATTGCTCCGTGTGATTTTGCCTGTGATGATGGTGCTGGTGGTGGCGGTGGTACTTCTTTAGCGTCGCTCATTATTTCAGACGTACGCTGAGTGGCTAGCCCCACTGTCAAAACTGGAGTTTCCTCCTTCCGTTTTTTGTTGTTTTTCTTCAAAGTCTTTTTCTGTCGCTTTGAAGCGCCCTTTCCTCCACCTTCTGAGCTCGAGGTTTCGGGTTAAGAAGGTACAGATTCACCGCCTGTGAGGTTGATCATATCCTCTCCCATTTGACAATCCTCCGGGGGTGTTGCAGTCTGCCCTTCCTCCGGATTAAGCTGCATTTGTAGCTCTCTGATGAGGATTGAAAGCCTTGGTCCGCACGTAGGCCCCAAGTCGGTAGCCATACGCTTAAGAAGCGCTTCCAGGGCTGCGAACGCTGTATCAGGAGTAAGTTTCTCCAGCACATGACGCAGCCGTTGGATTCAATTGCTATGGCAGTTGTCTTCCTTTTTTCATCGGAATGCGTGATGGTTTCAAGCGTTTGAAACCTAGATTCGATGAATTTCAGCAACTCTGATAGCGATGGACTGCTCCTTGGGTCTTTTAGGGACTGTTCGAAGAGGGTCCAACTCTCTTTGTCAACTTTTTTCAGGATAAGGTGGACGACTATTGGATCCCAGTCATGTGCCGCGAATCCTAGATTGATCAGGGCCTGAATTCCTTCCTTTGTGTTGTCATGCAATTTCCGCAAGCTAGAAGCAGTTCCCGATGCTGATTGTTGGGACAATAGGTTTTCGAGCTGTGCACACAAAAGTAGCCGTTTGTTGTCATATCTGTCCATCAGTGTCTTCCAGGTTGCTTCAAAATTACTATCTGTCGCTGGAAATGCTTGGATCAAACTGAGTGCTTCACCTGTCAGATTAGTCCTCAAAAAGTACAGTTTCTGGGCCGGCGAAATCGGTTGTTGAAGGATCATTGGTTTAAATAAATCAAAGAACTGACGCCACTTAAGGTAACATCCGTCAAACTTTGAAAGTTCAATTTTTGGTAGCTTCAAAGAAGCAATTGCCATTTGATGATCCGATGTAATACCTTTTGTTGGTAAGCCTGTCAGTCGAGTCTCTAGCTGTTTTTCAAGATGAAAGTAGATGTTGACGTCTTCTTCTTCCAAATCGCCATCCACGCGTTGAAAAACTAATTTTAATTGTTCAAAATTATCCACTAGGTTCTTAACTTTAATTTCGAACATATGGGGATAGGTATTTTTTAGTTCCGTACTGCAATTATCCAATGAGGATTGAAAATGCCTTGACAACATTTTATACCTATCCCTTGTCGTAAGTGCTCTGGTCATCTTCATCTTGTCTGCTTCTGTTGCTGCTGCTGCTGGTTTTACCGATGATCCTGATGGAGTTGCTGCTGGTGGCTTTTTCATGATCTGGTTTGCGTCCAGGACTGGCAGACTGATGATGTCCGCTTTCATATTTTCATAAGCGCCTTTTTCCTTTTATCTTTTCGTAAAACTCCTTCGCGAAATACTCGTGATGAGGTTTATATGAATACTTGTCATGGATTTGGGTGTCGTTTGTGTCGAAATAGTCCCATAGATTTTCTAGTCTTTCCTTTTTCTGTAACAGTTTATCCACCGTTTTTCGGGTTTGGCCATCCTTACCGTAGTTGCGGACAAGATCCAAAATTTCTTTCCCCGTTGCATCTTGAAGATCAGAGAGCTCTTCAAGACCTTCTGGAAACACTTCATCGTTCAACATATATTTTTTTTTTTTTTTTAAACAGAACACTGATTCTACTGACTTATTCTTTTTTTTTTTTTTAATGAAATTAATTAATTAATTAATAAATACAGGCACACTTAAAACTTTAAGAAGAGTGTCCTGTCACGGTCGCCAATGAATAAATCAAAAACAAATGCACAATTAAAATCGCCACAGAAATGTATAAATCAAAACAAATGTACAATTGAAATCTTTACAATCTTTATTAATCACTTAGATATGTGATCGCTTTGAATGTCTACAGTAGAATGAATTAAAAAATGATAATATTCGATGAGTTGCGATGGCACGCAAACAATCGTGGGAACTGGCCATTCAGCAAGCGAGTAGACAGTCCATGCAAGACTCGTATTTCGTCCAGTGAACGTCCGGACTTGAGCGTTCACATCACAGCTCTCGTTACAAATAAATAAAATTTATGAAGATATTTGAAACCCAAATGGTTGCGTTCTACGCAGTCATTTGAGTTCCAACAGTAATTATGACTTATCATCAGATCATACACTGATGATTTTATCACTTAATGAATCAGAGATAATGGAAAAAAGTAATCCTTAGTGTTCAAATCAGAAATAATTTGAAAATATTTACAGGCCCTTAGGTCTAGTACCTTCATGGTACATGAAGAATTAATTATTTTTTGTTACGTTGGCATCCTGCCTTTCGTTTTTTCGCCGTCATCCCGTCATCGCATTGCATCGCCGTGGCTACTTCATTATTCTTTTGGCAGCCATCAACTATTCAAGTCGCCTTCTGCATTTTAATTTGAGAAACTTAAAACGATTTTTGTAAAGTAAATTAAAACTTATCTATAAAGCGGTAACCAAACAAAAAGTAAAGAAAAAGGAAAAAGAAGCAACAAATGTAAAACAAAAATCAACGTGAATAAAAGAAACAAAATAAAGAAAGCATCAACAAAATCAACGTGCCATCATCGTCTTTTTTTTTCTCTACTAAATTCCATTTTGGAATTTGCACATGGTCCAATCGAGACGAATACGGATTGAAATCAAGAGTTTTTTTTGGCATCAGACCAGGAAAGAGGGCCTTTCAAAATTTTTTAAAAGTGGAAAAGAGGTTCCTTACCGCCTCAAGAAATATTTCGAGGAAAATTTGTACTTTCTTGGGTGCATGTGCACAGACACATAATCATTGTTCTGCACAGCCATTCTAAAGCACCAAAGATATCATCATCGTAGTCGCGCCAGACAATCATCGTTGTGCACATCCAAATCATCGTTGTGCACATCCAAATCATCGTTGTGCACATCCACGGTAAAGCGCCAAACATCATCGGCGCTCCCGCAGTGCTAACCGTGCGCAGATATAATCATCGTTCTGCACCAAATGCACCAAATTATCATCGACGCTACCACAGCATCATCGTAGTTCTCATCGTCATCGGAGTCATCAACAGCATCATCGTAGTTCTCATCGTCATCGGAGTCATCATCAGCATCATCATAGTCCTCATCCGTCATCGCAGACATCAGCAGCATCGGAGTCATCATCAGCATCATCATAGTCCTCATCGTCATCGCAGACATCAGCAGCATCGGAGTCATCATCAGCATCATCATAGTCCTCATCGTCATCGCAGACATCAGCAGCATCGGAGTCATCCTCACCATCATCATAGTCAACATCGTAAAAGAAGAAATAGTCCGCTTTATACACTTGTTTTTGTAAAAGGTACGTTTATACTTTCATTTTTGATGCATTATATTTTATATACATATATATATATATTACGTAGCCAATAATGGTTTTTAAAATATAAAAGTATATATCTTTCATTCAACACCAAGTTGTTCGTCATACGCGGGAAATTTACATTTGGGTTTTTTTATATCATTATATCAACTTTCAATCCGGTGGTAAAAGCACATTGTCGATACAATGAGCTTATTGGATGATTTAATTTTCGCGTCCGATCAGTTGGTCGAGTTTCATGCGGCCTTTAGGGCTAAACCAGGTGCCACTCATACGATTTCCCTGTTGGAATCATATCGAACTGAGTTGTTAGTTTTGTGGCGGGAATTGAAATTAACTTACACTCAGTGTATGAAATCTGATGATGAGTTATTAAGAGATTCCATCAGTGAGATTAAATCGAGATATCAAAGTTCCTCTTCCACTTTCTTCGAATGCCTGAGTTCCATTTCTGACTTTTTAAAGTCTTTAGCTCCTCAAGTTTTAGATCCTAATGCAATAAAAAACCTAGACATAAACGTAAAGATTTCACAAGATGAAAAAAGTTCGCACAACATTAAAGTCCCCGCCTGTGATACTCAGGAGTTCCATGGCAATTATTTAGAGTGGCCATCTTTTAGAGATATGTTCACAGCGGTGTACATTAATCATTCCAAGTTAAGTGATGTGCAGAAATTATTTCATTTACGTGCAAAAACAAAGGATCAAGCTTTTGCTATCGTTAATAAGTTCGGGTTAACCGATCAGAATTTTAGTCTTGCATGCGTTGAAAGATCAATACGAAAACAAAAGGATTTTGGTTAATAACCAAATCCAAATTCTATTGAATCAACAACCAATTCTAATAGAATCTAGTAGGGAAATAAAGTCACTGCAAAGCAATATTAATGATGCTTTAATTGAACTTAAGTCGTATGATATCAATGTCGAATCCTGGAATGCAATCATCATCTATCTTTGTGCTTCTCGACTTCCTGACACTACTCTCAATCTTTGGGAAAGTTTGGAATTTGCACATGGTCCAATCGAGACGAATACGGATTGAAATCAAGAGTTTTCTTTGGCATCAGACCAGGAAAGAGGGCCTTTCAACATTTTTTAAAAGTGGAAAAGAGGTTCCTTACCGCCTCAAGAAATATTTCGAGGAAAATCATCGTGGAAGTGTGGCGAAATTTGTACTTTCTTGGGTGCATGTGCACAGACACATAATCATTGTTCTGCACAGCCATTCTAAAGCACCAAAGATATCATCATCGTAGTCGCGCCAGGCAATCATCGTTGTGCACATCCAAATCATCGTTGTGCACATCCAAATCATCGTTGTGCACATCCACAGTAAAGCGCCAAACATCATCGGCGCTCCCGCAGTGCTAACCGTGCGCAGATATAATCATCGTTCTGCACCAAATGCACCAAATTATCATCGACGCTACCACAGCAGCATCGTAGTTCTCATCGTCATCGGAGTCATCAACAGCATCATCGTAGTTCTTATCGTCATCGGAGTCATCATCAGCATCATCATAGTCCTCATCCGTCATCGCAGACATCAGCAGCATCGGAGTCATCATCAGCATCATCCTAGTCCTCATCGTCATCGCAGACATCAGCAGCATCGGAGTCATCATCAGCATCATCATAGTCCTCATCGTCATCGCAGACATCAGCAGCATCGGAGTCATCCTCACCATCATCATAGTCAACATCGTAAAAGAAGAAAAAGTCCGCTTTATACACTTGTTTTTGTAAAAGGTACGTTTATACTTTCATTTTTGATGCATTATGTTTTATATACATATATATATATTATACGTAGCCAATAATGGTTTTTAAAATATAAAAGTATATATCTTTCATTCAACACCAAGTTGTTCGTTATACGCGGGAAATTTACATTTCGGTTTTTTTATATCATTATATCAACTTTCAATCCGGTGGTAAAAGCACATTGTCGATACAATGAGCTTATTGGATGATTTAATTTTCGCGTCCGATCAGTTGGTCGAGTTTCATGCGGCCTTTAGGGCTAAACCAGGTGCCACTCATACGATTTCCCTGTTGGAATCATATCGAACTGAGTTGTTAGTTTTGTGGCGGGAATTGAAATTAACTTACACTCAGTGTATGAAATCTGATGATGAGTTATTAAGAGATTCCATCAGTGAGATTAAATCGAGATATCAAAGTTCCTCTTCCACTTTCTTCGAATGCCTGAGCTCCATTTCTGACTTTTTAAAGTCTTTAGCTCCTCAAGTTTTAGATCCTAATGCAATAAAAAACCTAGACATAAACGTAAAGATTTCACAAGATGAAAAAAGTTCGCACAACATTAAAGTCCCCGCCTGTGATACTCAGGAGTTCCATGGCAATTATTTAGAGTGGCCATCTTTTAGAGATATGTTCACAGCTGTGTACATTAATCATTCCAAGTTAAGTGATGTGCAGAAATTTTTTCATTTACGTGCAAAAACAAAGGATCAAGCTTTTGCTATCGTAAATAAGTTCGGGTTAACCGATCAGAATTTTAGTCTTGCATGCGTTGAAAGATCAATACGAAAACAAAAGGATTTTGGTTAATAACCAAATCCAAATTCTATTGAATCAACAACCAATTCTTATAGAATCTAGTAGGGAAATAAAGTCACTGCAAAGCAATATTAATGATGCTTTAATTGAACTTAAGTCGTATGATATCAATGTCGAATCCTGGATTGCAATCATCATCTATCTTTGTGCTTCTCGACTTCCTGACACTACTCTCAATCTTTGGGAAAGTTCATTAAAAAATCCTACTGATATTCCAACTTGGGATCAATTAAACACCTTTTTATCGAATCGCTATCGCATTCTCGAAAGTGTATCTGAAATGAAGCAGAACACTAACAAAACAACAAAATCACAAGCTGCAAAATCAATTTCAACTAATGTCAAATCCAAAGACAAGCCAGTGCGAAACTTTCACATGAAAGTTGTACCTTCGTGTCAAGTTTGTAGTGAACAACATCCACTTCGATTTTGCCCAACATTTTTAAAAATGTCCGTCGATGACAGGCATAAAACAGTTCGGAAACATAAATTTTGTTTCAACTGTCTTGCAATGACTCATAATGCAAATCAATGTCAAAGTATGAGCACTTGTCTTCGGTGCAAAGGTAGACACCATACGCTGTTACATTTTTAACGAAAGGTATCGCCAACTAATAATTCCAGAAATCAATCTGCGGGATTTTTATCCAATCGTGATTCATCATCTTTATCTCCAGTCGTTGTTTCTTCTTCATCTTCTTCTCCAGTCGTGGCTTCTTCTTCATCTTCATCAACTTTAGTGAACAAACTCGATCATCAAACCATACAGTCCACTCCAACTACCAATCATAATGTTATGTTTTCCAAAGGTCTTAGGCAAGTTTTATTAGCAACTGCTCTAGTTAAAATTCGACATCGTGGAATCGACTTCAATCTTCGAGCTTTAATCGATCAAGGTTCGGAAGTGTCTTTCATATCCGAACATTTTCAAAAATTGATCGGTTTACCAACTCAATCGACTCAAGCCCGAATATGTGGTATGGGTGCAACCGAAACAGCTTCCTCTTCGCAACTTTGTTCCTTTACCCTTGGTTCCAATCATGTCAAAGATTTTGAAATACAAGTTCAAGCTCTAGCTCTGAAGAAGTTGACCGGTAACTTACCCGCGATTTCAATGGATCTTAGTCAAACCAAATTTAATTTTGATTTTCCTTTGGCAGATCCGCTTTTTAATCAAAGTTCAACTATCGATATGCTAATTGGAGCAGATCTTTATCCACATATTATTTTAGAGGGTTTGAAACCAAAAGTTTTGAGTAGTATTCTCGCACAGAATACCGTTTTTGGTTCTGTTCTTCTAGGGCCTTATGATAATGTTCCTATTGTATCAACCTTTTCAACTTTTGTGACTCAATGCGATGATTTGTCAATTGATCAAAAACTTGAAAGATTCTGGAAGCTTGAGGAAATACCTCACACTTCGGTGTTAACTCCCTCCGATCATTTTTGTGAAGAATTGTATCAGGATACAACTTTTCGAGATCCATTAACGGGTCGATATGTCGTTAAGCTCCCGTTCAAGAATCCCCCTGACGAGTCTCAATTAGGTCATTCACGTTTCAATGCGATGAGACAGTACCTTCGCAACGAAAAATCCATGATGGCTAAACCGTCTCTCCGAGAAGAATATCAAAAGGTTTTGTCGGAGTATGTAACATTAAATCATATGACGCCTACTCCCCCTTACGAATTATACAAGGACCACAATGTCCAATCATATTATCTCCCACACCACGCTGTTTTAAAACCGCAAAGTACAACTACCAAATTGCGGGTAGTATTTAATGCATCAAGCAATTCTTCCAATGGAAAAAGTCTTGATCCTTAACTGGCGGTTTTATCGATACGTATTTAATGGCGATATCGAAAAAATTGATCGCCAAATAAATATTAATCCTGAGCATGCACAGTTTCAACGCATTCTATTCCGTCCTAGTTCAGATCAGAAAGTCATTGATTATCAACTTAATACTGTTACCTTTGGGGTAAATTGTGCACCCTATTTGGCTATACGTACTTTACATCAATTGGCTTCAGATGTTAGCGAAGAATATCCTCGTGCTTCAAAAATCTTAAAGGAAGAATTGTATGTAGATGATGTTCTTTCGGGCGCTCATGATGTTGCTACCGCGCGGCGAAGTCAAATTGAACTTATAACAGCAATTGAATCTGCAGGGTTCAATTTACGAAAATGGACTGCTAATCATCCCGAGCTGTTAGACCACATCCCCAAGGAACATCTTCTGAACAAAGATTTTTTGAAAATAGAAGAGGATAGTTCTACAAAACTCTGGGTATTCAGTGGAATGCCTCCTCTGACAGTTTTTCATTTTCCATAAATCCTTTAAATCTTTTAATGGTTTCAATAACTAAACGATCAGTTTTATCGACGACTGCTAAATTATATGATCCAGCGGGTTGACTTGCCCCAATCATTATAACAGCAAAAATTTTAATGCAACAAATTTGAAAGGACAAAACCGGGTGGAATGAAAACATTTCGTGTCTCTGTGAACAAAAGTGGAAATCCTTTTTGGACGAATTCGCGGATATTCAAAAAATTTCCATTCCCCGATGGATTGAATTTTCTCCGTGGAAAGTATTTCAGATACACGGGTTTTCTGATGCCTCGAAAAAGGCTTATGCCGCCACTGTGTATGTACGAGTGCATCACAATTCCTCCGACTATAGCTCAAACTTATTATGGGCAAAATCGAAAGTTGCACCTCTCAACACAATCTCACTTCCACGATTAGAACTCCAAGGGGCTGTTCTTTTATCACGAATGATCCGATCACTCCTCAACCAATTCAAATTTCTGAAAGATATTCCCATATACCTATGGTCGGATTCAACCATTGTTTTAGCGTGGCTAAACACATATGTTTTCCAGTACTTGGAAAACATATGTGGGCAACAGGACTTCCGAAATCCTATCAAATATTCCCGAGATAAAGTGGAATCATGTCGCGTCTCCCGAAAATCCTGCCGATTTAGCTACCCGTGGTGTTTCGCCCACGGAATTACAGGTCAATCCTCTTTGATGGAATGGACCCTGGTGGTTTCGAGAAGCGGAAGATAAGTGGCCATCATCCGAATTATCTATACACCCCGAAAATACCATTCCAGAATATAAAACCAACATTAATATATTGTCGAGTGAATTTGAAAGCGAAGTTGTGTGTCGTTTTTCTACTTGGCGTAAAGCTGTAAGAGTTATCAGTTACATAATCCGTTTTTGTAACTCAGCTCGGAGAACTTCAATGCGAAACAGATATCCTTCCAAAACTCTTCTCCATGAAGAAATCAAATTCACCAACAATATATTGATTAAATCCACTCAAAGACAATATTTTTCGAAAGAATATCAATCATTAGCAAATGGAAATTTGATAGGACCAAAGAGTAGCCTTTTAACCCTTAATCCGTTTCTAGATTCTAACCAAATCATGCGGTCGAATGGAAGACTTGCATCTTCCACCTTATCGTTTAGCGAAAGGTTTCCGATTCTTTTGCCATATGAATCTTATATCTCTTCGCTTTTAATCGCTTATATCCATGACTTATCTTTACATGGAGAAATCCAGCTAATGATCAGACTAGTTCGCCTACAGTACTGGATACCCAAACTTAAAACCCTAATCAAAAAATATATTCGATCCTGCAAACCTTGTGCGTTGTACAAAAAATCCGTTCAATCTCACTAACCACTATGAGCTTACCGTTCACCAATACCGGTATAGATTTTGCTGGTCCGTTTGTAATTAAAAATTACTATGGAAGAAAATGTCGGTTGGAAAAAGGTTATGCATGCTTTTTTGTATGTTTTGCGACAAAAGCGATACATTTAGAAGCCGTGAGCGATTTATCCACCGCTGCTTTTCTAGCCTCTTTCAATCGCTTTGTTGCTCGCAGGGGGCTGCCTGCCACGATCTATACGGATAATGGGACCAATTTTGTCGGCGCATCGAAATTATTGATGTCAGATTTTCAAAAGGCTCTTATTAGCTATCCTGATAGCTCATCACTTAACTTCTCCCAAATTGTGTGGAAGTTTATTCCTCCTGGCTCCCCCCATATGGGTGGGTTGTGGGAAGCAGGAGTGAAAAGTTTTGAAATTCACTTTAAGAAAATTGCGGGAAATTCAAAGTATACTTTTGAAGAGTTCTCAACACTTTTGGCTCGAATCGAATCGTGTCTCAATTCTCGGCCGTTATCTCGCATTTCGGAAAATCCCGATGATTTCCTTCCATTAACGCCAGGACATTTTTTAAGAGGTGGTCCTTTGCTAAGTCCTCCAGAACCCCCCGAATCTCATAAACACATAAGTTTGATACGTAGATGGAACACTCTTAAAATCATTCATCATCAGTTCAGTGCACGTTGGAAGGAAGAACATCTCAAAGAACTCATCAAACGATATAAATGGAAATATCCCAAACGAGACATGGAAGTCGGGGATCTTGTTGTTCTTAGAGATGAACAACTTCCTCCGAATGAGTGGCGCCTTGGTAGGGTCGTAAGGGTCCATCGTGGTCCCGACGATAAAGTCCGCGTTGTCGATGTCAAAACTCGAAAAGGAGTTGTCACTCGTTCTGTCGTGAAATTGTGCATTTTACCCTCGGATTGAATTAATTTGCTTCTAAAAAACTAATCTTTTTGATCCTAGGTACAACGTATAACTTTGGTGTAAACTTAATTTTCATTTATTCATTGCTAGAATAAGTAATATTAAAATGCATCTGAATTGAAATTATATCACGTATACTTATATTTTTTGCATTATAAATTATAACTTTGAATTTGATCTTGCATAACATCATAAAATTTCCAGTTGTTAAACATTGACATTTTTGCATGTGAGGATGCAAGGCGGGCGGAATGTTCAAATCAGAAATAATTTGTAAATATTTACAATAACTTATAACAGGCCCTTAGGTCTAGTACTTTCATGGTACATGAAGAATTAATTATTTTTTGTTACGTTGGCATCCTGCCTTTCGTTTTTTCGCCGTCATCCCGTCATCGCATTGCATCGCCGTGGCTACTTCATTATTCTTTTGGCAGCCATCAACTATTCAAGTCGCCTTCTGCATTTTAATTTGAGAAACTTAAAACTATTTTTTTAAAGTAAAGTAAAACTTATCTATAAAGCGGTAACCCAACAAAAAGTAAAGAAAAAGAAAAAAGAAGCAACAAATGTAAAACAAAAATCAACGTGAATAAAAGAAACAAAATAAAGAAAGCATCAACAAAATCAACGTGCCATCATCGTCTTTTTTTTCTCTACCAAATTCCATTGGGGAATTTGCACACCTAGCTTGTAAATAATAAAACTTGATATATATATTAATTGCTCAATTAATTGACATATACGTTAATTGCTCAGAAAAATAGAAAGTGAATTATTATGCCTGAAGGGCCGAGTTTTCTACGTTAGCTACGTTAATCGGAAAAAGGAAAATGAATACATATATATGAAGGGCCGGCTGGTCTTGTTTATTTTTCACCTTTTTAGGACTTTGCGGACGACGGTATTGCTGCGAGGTCGATGATTGCCTTTATGCTGGTTGTACTAGGTGCAACCTTTGCTGTAGCACCTGGCGGTCGTCGTTCGCGGTGTGCTAAACTTTGGGATAAACAAAGATTATTTATTATTACTAGACCTTACAACATAGTGCCCACTGGGTCCTGACGTTGAGAGGCCGAATAAACTAGTTTCTTTATTACTATTACATGGGAACTAAGGTTGACTATTAAAGTCAAACGGACGGCGGTATTCTTAATGGACCTTAGAATTGAGGTGTGCCTCCTGGGTCCTTCCTCAATGCAAGGCCAATTAAGAACAAGAATATTTCGGGGCGGAACGGGGTAGACTACTAGAGTCGATATGGCGGCAGATTTTGGTATTTTTAATGGACCTTAGAACTGAGGTGTGCCTCCTGGGTCCATCCTCAATGCAAGGCCAATTAATCCAAAATACAATGTGCTGCTAGGGGTTGAGTCTATTTTTAATGGACCTTATGCGTGCGCTGTGCCTCCTGGGTCCATACGCACTATAAGGCCAATTAATCAAAAAAAACAGTTTTAAAATTCGGGAGTAGAGACGGTGACTATATTAAAAAGTCGATAGGGCGGTAGATTCGTTACTCAATGGACCTTAAAACTGAAATGTGCCTCCTGGGTCCATCCTCAATATAAGGTCAATTAAATCCAAATCGAAAGTTGACTGTGTAAGTCGGCAGAACAGAAAACTTCACTTTTCAGAGTGGTATTCCCACAGCTAATGTTAGCTTAGTAATTTCTAATTTCTAAGCTAACATTTATTTACTTTCGTAAATTCTCTCTTCTATTCTGGGGGTGATTTCACATCTACTTATCATTTCTGGGGCGATGAGTGGATGTGACCTCACAAAAATGGAAAAAAATATTACAAAAACTTTTTTCTATACTTATTCGCAAGCCGCTTATGGGTGGTCGTCGCATAGCCGTTGTATGTGTAGTTTGCTTTGGGGCGGCGTATGTAAAAAGTGTGACGTGTCGTCACAGACCCCCCTTACTTTTTGAGACGAGAACCTTCTCGGCTTATCTCTTTACTGGGAAAGGATGAAGAATTTTCTTCTTTTTTTTTCATACGCTTATTTATTATAAATTTTTTTTTTTTTTTCAACAACGTTATAAACTTTAACTTAATAGTAAAAAAAACAAATTCAGGAATACTTCTAAAAAAATTAATGTCAAAAGAACAATAGCTAAACAAGGCAAGTAAGTTTCGAGGCAAAAAAAAATGATTTTTTTTTTTTTTTAATCTACGTCCATTGGGGACACATTAGCCGCATCGGAGGTTTCCTGTCTACGCAACGCGCTGAGCCGCGCCCTTTCTCGTCGTTTTTGGGTGACTCCGGTTTTCCTCCATGGGTTTCCGGATGCGTCCTGGGATGTGGAACTCACCACTGGCAAGGGGTCAAAGGACACGTCTCCTTGATCGGCCCCGTCGATAGCCGGCATCGTGAGAATAGTGGTTGTTGTTGCTGGAACCAATTTGGGCAAACTGCAGATTGGATCAAGTTGCAGCCTACGCCGAATTGGATCTCGGGGGCCCTCTGTACCGATGGTGACAGCACATAGCCGGCTACTATGCTGTAGGATACGATATGCTCCTGCATACCGGGCGGTTCGAGGGTCGGCCCTTTGCCGAGCCCAATCCATCTTCCTTGTGGCAGCCTGTACTACCGCCCGCCGCCTCACCTCTATGGGATCAAGGTCTAGAGGCTTGAGTATCCACTCTATTGGAGTCAGTTGGCTGATTCTCCGCTCTATATCAGCACGTTCGCGTGGTGGGCTACTTGGCGAGTCTCTGCTGCTGGACTGCTTCACCCGGCTGGTCCATAGCTCAACTGCTTTGCCCTTAAGTTCGCGGAATGCTGCCATGTGTTCTTCGATCGGCGGTGGAGGTCGGATGGGCTGAGCTCCTGGCTTGTCGCTCTCTTTAATGCTTACTCGACGTGTGGTCGTTTTACCAGGTGGCGGGATCTCCAACCTGACCCCTACCTTGTGAGCAGGACGAGCCGGGGGTTGGGGTCTTGATGGTTGAGTCCGGTGTCTGCTGAATGGATCGTATGAGGATCCTGCATCGCGACTAGCAAGTGGATCAGGGACGGTGAGCTTGATGATACTCTGTGGATCGGTCATTTTCTTGCAAACAGGGTCCGTTTTCCGAGGTCTGCTTTCTGGAGGGGACGGAATACGAGAAGTGAATTTCCTGGTATCAGAATTTTCCATCACTGAACTTACCTCCTTGACTGGTGGCACAAGAATAAATGCGAACGGACTGGTTTCTGATTTGTTGTTTTTTCTTTGTGCAGCTGGTAATGCTTGGGCGAAAGTAGAACCTTTGCTGACGGCGGCTGGTTTGCAACTGACACTGGCGGACGAATTTAAGGTAGTTGAATTATCTACACTTTTTCTATTTTTGAAAATAGAACCTTTGCTGACGGCGGCTGGTTTGCAACTGACACTGGCGGCCGAATTTAAGGTAGTTGAATTATCTACACTTGGGTCGGGTTCAACGGGAAAAGTTTTGAGGTCTCTCACATGAGCGCGGACATTAATCGCTGGTCCTCTGTTTATCCCTTTCTTTCGTAGGGCTACTATTACTAGAGAGAGAATTTTTGTAACCTCATATGGTCCATCATATCGCGGGGCTAGTTTGTCTGTAAAAAAGTTTACTCCGGAGTACAGTACACGTACGCGCCTATAAACTTGTTCTCCTACCTGCGGTCGCCAAGGGCGATGGCGGAGGTTAAAATGCCTAGCCTGTGCATGAGTCGCATTTTGCAAATTCATTTTTACTAAATCGAAAAGGCTTTGCATGCGTTCGGCTCTTACGTTGATATCTTCCAACGGGGCGCCCGCGTCGTCGCTGCCCATCAACGTGCTAGGAATCCGTAGCTCTCGACCAAAATTCAGAAAGGCTGGGGAATAACCAGTAGACTCGTGTTTACTGGTGTTAATGGCGAAAGTCAATTCCGGAATATGCTCGTCCCAATGTCTATGGTTAAATTGGACGTATTGAGAAATCATTGTTTTGAGAACGCGATTTACCCGTTCCGTCGGATTTTCTTGTGGCGTGTAGGGAGCGGTGAAACGGTGTGTTATGCCTAGCTCCGATAGCACTTCCGCAAACTGGCGGCTTGCAAATTGGCTTCCATTGTCGGACAAGAAGATCTTGGGAATGCCGAATCGGGTGAAAATTCGTTCGCGAATAGCTTTAACTAGGTTCGGCGTAGTAGCAGCGGGGAAAGGGATCGCTTCCACCCACTTGGTGAATTTATCCTTGAACACCAATAAAACGGTGTTCCCCTTCATTGATCGTGGTAATGGCCCCACAAAGTCTGCGCATACCACGTCCCACGGTCCTTCCGTTTGCGTTGTATACATTAAACCGCCAGGTTTCTGTTGGGTGGCCTTATATTGATTACATACATCACATTTTCGGACGTACGCAGCAATGTCACGGGCCATACCAGGCCAGTGATATTTTTGCATGATGCGGACCGTAGTTTTGGCTATACCCAAGTGGCCTGCCGTTACCACATCATGATTCTCGTATAACACTCGGAGGCGGTCGGTCGTGGGTATACAGATTTTCCAATCAGCAGTATTTGGAGCGGCTAAGGGATTGGAACTTGTGAAACGGCGGTACAGTTGATGTTCAGAAATTTGAAAATCGGGGTAGTCATCGGGCGTTTGGAGGACCTTCTCATACATAACCTGAACCCAGTCAGGTTTTGCGTCCCTCATTGCGGCTAAACGGTCGGTATCGGTAATTGGTAACGGGTCTCTTGACAAGGCATCTGCTACTACGTTTAAAGCTCCTTTTCGATATGGGATACTAAAATCGTATTGCTGCAACTCTAATGCCCACCGTGCCAATCTGCCGGACGGATTTTCCAAAGAATGCAACCATTTTAATGAATGGTGGTCTGTTATCACTTCAAAATGATGCCCTTCCAAATATGGGCGCATCTTGCGTATCCCCCACAAAATAGCTAGGCACTCTTTTTCGGTAGCTGCATATTTCACCTCGAGGTACGTGAGGGTCCGGCTGGCGTACGCTATGACTTTCTCATGTCCGTCCTGCTTTTGGGTAAGCACAATTCCGAGTCCCGTGTGGCTGGCGTCGGTTTGCAGAGTGAACGTCTGCGTGAAATCAGGGCAGGATAAAACGGGTGCCTCGGTTAACCGAGTTTTGAGAGTATCGAAGGCAATTTGCTGGTCTGGGGTCCATTCATACTTGGAAGTCTTCTTTAGGAGATCAGTAAGCGGCGCTGCTACTAAGGAAAAGTCTTTTATGAACCTGCAATACCATGAGCAGATTCCTAAGATGCGCCGTAACTTCCGTATGTTTGTGGGTGCCTTTAGATCACGCACTGCGGCAATTTTGTCGGGGTCCGTTCTGATGCCTTCGCTGCATATAACATGGCCTAGATATTTTAAACTGGGTCTGCAAAAATTACACTTCTCTTTGTTGATCTTCAAGTTCGCGGCCCGCAAACGTCGGAACACCTCTTCTAAGTGACGCAAATGGTCTTCGAAAGTTTGACTGATGATGATGATATCATCCAGGTAAACTAATACATGATCCTCCATGTCATGTCCAAAGATTTCATCCATGGCTCTTTGAAACGTGGCGCCGGCAGAGTGCAAGCCGCACGGCATAACGTTCCATTCAAAGAGTCCACGGCCCGGGACGGTGAACGCTGATTATGGGCGGTGTTGCTTTTGCAACAGGAACGAAAATTCCTTGGTTCTCAGAAGAAATAAACTCCAATTTACACCTTTGATGCTAATGCGTATTGCTTTATTGTGCGTATTGCTTAATGCGTAGTACGTAGTGTGTAGTGCGTGCGTAGTGCGTTTATTCTCTAATTAAATTAAAGTTATTATTATAAGTGCAATTGAATAGTATGTAACACTTACTCTTTTCTGCTTATAGATACAAAAATTTGGCTTTCTTCTAGTTTCTTAAAGTTAGACTACTTTCTTGGCTGATGGCTGACAACGAAATGAAATATATAGAAGGTAGGGAATTTCTTTAGGGAATTTCTTTAGGGAATTTTACGGCGCATGCGCTCTCCGCGTTTACACTTTTGGTACACTTCGTTAACTGTCACCGCGTTTACACTTTGGTGGCCGCATTCAGAGCCTCGTTGGTTTTAGTGATTTACTTGTTCAATGACATCCCCACCCCCGTGAGCTGACCTGGAGGGGGAAGCCTCACCATCCTCATTCATAATCACATCAAGAACCGCTAACTTAGATATCGGCCTTCGCAGTTCCCCATTACTAGTCCGCACCACTGCCGATCTTGCCACGCCATCTGCTCCATAACAGAGTTTAATAATTCTAGCTCGCTTCCACTGTGACCTCGGCATCTCTGGATTGCAGATAAAAACCAAACTTCCTTCATTTACCGGTTTGGTAGGTAGGCACCACTTAGTTCGCTTCGTTAGTTCGGGGAGGTATTCTCGAATCCATTGGTGCCACATGCCATTTTTTAAATTTTGGGCCACACGCCATTGTTTTCTTAAACACATCAGGCGAGGTTCATACGGGGCTGGAGTTTGGGTCGTGTTCGTACACCCGAGCAGAAAATGGTTGGGCGTCAAAGGTTCTGGTTCTTCAGGAGTCACTGGAATATGGGTCAAAGGTCTTGAGTTCACCATATTTTCGGCCTCGATAAGAAAACTTTGAAGTGTGTCCAGTCTTGGAGCTTGCTCCTTCAACATCAAATATAAGGCTCTTTTTACTGATTGCACTAATCTCTCCCAAGCTCCTCCTGCACTTGGATTCAAAGGTGTATTAAACTTCCACTTAATTCCCAGTGGTGTAAGACTCGCCTTGATAGTGTCTTGATCTATGAACTTACGTTCTCCTTGTAGTTCCTTGGCGATACCTACGAAATTGGTCCCATTATCACTTCTTATTACCTGTGGCACACCACGTCTGTTAATAAAATTACGGATACAGATGATACAGGCATCAGTTGATAAGTCTGTGGCTTTTTCCAAGTGGACAGCGCGGACGGTCAAGCATGTGAAGAGTGCCACCCACCTTTTTTCTCTCTGACGACGGATTGTCACTGTTATGGGTCCGAAATAATCCAGCCCAGTATATGAGAAAGGACGTACGTATGGAGTGACTCGATCCACCGGTAGCGCACTCATTTGTGGTTGAACTGGTTTGGCCCTTCGAATTTTGCAGACTTCACATTTTATCCGCTCTATGTTCATTAGTCTTCTGACTGAAGGTATCCAAAATTTCTTTCGTAACTCGCTGATTGCCGTTGCCGTATTTATATGATGAAACTTGATATGGTAGAATCTCACTATTAGGGCTGTGAGCTCATGTTTAGTAGGTAATATGACTGGCTGCCTTGCTTGAATGGATAAGCATCCGGCGTTTGTGATCCTTCCGTTCACACGCATGACACCATCTTGCGAAATAAAAGGATTCAGAGTTTTAATTGTGCTGGATTGAGATATCGCTTCATTCCGAGACAAGGCGGAATATTCTTCCGTAAAAACTTGTTGTTGAACCCACTTACTAAGTTGATCTTCTGCGAACGTTTCCTCTTCTACTTCCAGCTCCCCTCCGACAAGTCCCTGTCTTAAAACTTTCTTTTTTAGATTTCCCATGTAACGAAACAACCAGGCAATGAATCTTTTGAGCCTTGAATAATTTGAAAAACGACTAATCATATGATTTATCAGACTAACCTTTTGAGACCCAAAGAGAAGATAATGTTTGGTTTTAATCTCTTTAAAACTTTTATCGACAGTCTGTCCCATCAATGTTTCGTCTGGCCAGGTGTCTTCGTGCTCGTATAGAAACTGTGGGCCTCTGTTCCATCTGCCAATACATTCCCAACGCATAGGATTTCTAGCTCTTGTTGCTTCATCTGCAGGGTTCAAAACACCAGAGCACCATCTCCAATCACCGACTTGAGTACTTTCGAGGATTTCCGAAACACGATTTGCGACGTACTGCTTATAGACTCGATGGTCTGATCGTATCCAACGGATCACAGTGTGTGAATCACTCCAAAAATGACATTTGTTTATCTTGACAGTGTGACATTTGAATATTGATGCCATCAATCGGACGCCCATTACTGCAGCCTGCAATTCGAGCTTTGGTATGGTATGAAACCGTGTCGGAGATAGAAAACTTTTGGCTGCTACGAAGGCCACCTTAACCTTGCCTTCGCTTGCTCCCCTCCAATAGGCTACTACTGCCATAGCCTCCTCAATGGCATCGACGAATATGTGCAGATCCAATTGATTCGCTTCGAAATCCTTAAAGTAGCAGCGTGGTATTCGTAGGCCTTCCACTCTCGGTAGCTCCTGTAGCCACCCTTTCCATCGTTGATAAATGTCATCTGGTAATGGCTCGTCCCAATCGATACCGACCTTCCATACTACTTGCATCAAAATTTTAGCTGTTACCATGAAGTCCACTAGGAATCCAAAAGGGTCGAATACCGACATGTTCATACTAAGCATTTCTCGTTTCGTAGGTTTTCTACTAAAATTAAGTATAGCCTGCGGTACTTTATTAAATTTCAGAGTGTAAACGAAGACGTCCAACTTTGGCAGCCAATGCATCCCTAAAATTCGCTCGACTTGACCATCTACGTTAACTGACTCTCCATGTTGACATACGGCGCTTCCAACTTCGGTCTTTAGTCTTTCGGAGTTCGACGTGACGTTGCGTAGTTCAAAACCCGCGTTCTTATGTATAGTGATGACATCCTTCAAAACTTCAATGGCCTCTTTCTCTGTTCCGAAGCTGTCGACATAATCGTCAACATAGTGCCTTTCGATAATACCTTTGACAGCTCTAGGAAACTGTTCTCTATATTTTGTAGCGTTGACATTCTTAACATGTTGAGCGATAGTCGGAGAACATGTGGCTCCAAAAAACATTATTTCCATGACATACGTTTCTATCACATCTGAGGCATTTTCTCTCCATAAGAATCTTTGGCTATCCTGATCTTCTTTTACTATTTGGACTTGATGAAAGATCTCTTTAATGTCATCACAAACTGCAAACGGACCTTGTCGGAACTTGAATAGAATTGAGATCAATGGTTGGTTGATGTCTGGGCCACCTAAAAGAGCTTTGTTCAGTGAAAAATGGTTAACTTCTGCAGCTGCATCGAATACCAGACGAATTCCTGTCTTATTAGGGTTTCTTACCCCAAAATGTGGTAGTTAAAATGTCCTAGGGGTTCGTCGACTTTCTTCATCTGGACTTAGTCTTCTCGCGTAGCCTTTTTCTAGGTAACTCTTGACTTTCTCGGAATATTCTTTAGCATAATCTGAATCACGCGCATGTTATAGCTATCTGGGAAGGCGGCGAGATTCTCTTTCCATAAGAGTCCTGCTTCATACCTATTTCCAATCTCTTTGGTTGTAGCTTCCAATAAGAATAAAGCTCTTTCGTCTGCTTTAAAAATAAGTGGTTTAACTTCGGACCGTACACCAAATGTTTCAACATCGAAGTAACTTTTCATCCTCTCATTTATTTCGTCCAGTTTGCTTTCACTACTTTCATGTTCATTGTTGATGTGTACCACTCGTTGACTCACCTTTCTTGTGTTTTCACAAGTTAGTACGGGCCCATAAACGATCCACCCTAACCGGGTTCTAGTGGCAATGGGTCCTGTACCCATAGGTGCACATTAGGGTGGGTCGAAAATATTTTTTTCCGAATTTCGATTTGTAATAGTGCGGAAAACATGACCTGGTTAGAGACTTAAAAACGAGTATTTTTATTTTTTATTAATATTAACATTAATTACCCGCGCATGACGTTTGAAAATTCGGAAAAATTGTTAAAATTGGATTAATTTTTTCAGAGTTTATTGTACAAACTACATGGCGTAAAATGATATTACATTCTTATTATCAGAGATACACGTAATACAAATAGTAATCAAAACAAAATATTATAATAATTGGGCGTAAAGTGTCGATCACGCGTCCTTGTTACAGTGCGCCTAATTAGCTCCGGGTAAAAGGTCGCACGCATATATCTAGTTTTTTCGCTATTTTAAGTAGTTTTTGTTATTTTTGTGACGTTGTGAATCATGGAGATTTCCATCCACAAGTTGTCCCATTTTCGGTGTTCCGGAAGAAATAAACGAAAATCAACTACCCATTTACCGTAGTAAGTAAGGATATACGGGATATCCGACAGAGCAGCTGCTGCTGTCGCTTCTGTTGTTTTGCAAGATGAGAAAATCAACAACGAAGTAATCGATAGGCAAAAATTACGAAAAGAAACCTTATCTCAAGGCCAACTAGATGATATTCCTGCCTTATTTTTTGATAGACGAAAAGATAAGACTCTGAAAATTGTTATGAAAGGGGGAAAAAATACCGCTATACATCCGTGGAAGAACATATTTCAATAATTAAAGAACCAGGATCAGTTTTTGTCGGATATGCCGTTCCAAGCCATGGAACCGCTAAAGGGTTGGAGTCAGCTATCTTTCAAACAGTAACAGGCCAACTGAGTATTTCTCTATAGGATGCTCTTGCCATAAGTTGTGATGGGTCGGTAACCAACACGGGCAAATACGGCGGAGCCATACGGCTCTTAGAAAAGCGTCTACACCAACCACTTCAATGAATCATATGCCTTTTGCACTTCAATGAACTGCCGTTAAGACATTTATTTGCAAAACTTGATGGCACCACAATAGGACCTAATACTTGTTCGGGTGCTATCGGAAAGTTATTAGATGATTGTGAGAAGCGCTCTGTTGTCGTGTTTGAAAAGATAGAAGGTATGTTACCAAACATTTCAAATGTAAAAGACCTCAGTTCTGATCAACGTTACCTTTATGATATCACATCTGCCGTCATAAGTGGTGAGTGGTCTCCTGATTTGTCTAATCGCTCTCCGTGAAAAATGTCGTATGATAGGTGGCTAACAAAGGCCAACAGGATCTTGCGCTTATATGTGTCTACTGAGATACCTACAAAGGAACTGAAACAACTCGCTACTTTTGTAGTTAAAATATATGTAATGTATGCTCCTATTTGGTTCGAAATCAAATTAAATCCGACATGTAAAGATAGAGCAAGGCACTTTTAGAAGTTGGTATTTGATTCTTGATATCTTCCGCAAGAATTGAAGAGTGTTGTTGATCCTGTAATAAGGCAAAGTGCTTTTTTTGCGCATCCAGAGAACTTGCTCTTGTCTATGTTATCTGACAAACAAAAACATATGAGAGAACTTGCCGCTAGACGCATTTTAAAGGCAAGGAAACCATCTGAATCCCTTCAGCTTCGAGTCTTTGAAGTGCCTTAGATAAACTTAAACGCTTCGTCCTACATCGATTTGATAGACTGGCAGCAATCTTACTCGCAACCACCTATATTGACCAATGTTCCGGATGAGACTCTTCATTCCCTAGTTGAGTCAGGTGGTGATGATGAAGTCCCTTTTCTGCGGCTACCATTTCATACTCAAGCTGTGGAGTGGGCTGTAAAAACAGTAACAGAGGCATCTATGCAGCTTTGCCACAAAACAACAAGAGAAGCTGTAATTAAGAATAGAATTATTTCACGAAAGCTTATGCCTAAGTTCGAAAGCAAGAAAGATTTTAACGTGATTTGAAGATATTTTATTTTTATTTTGTCTTATTATTTGTTTATTTTTCTTTCTTAATAATAAAATTTAGCCCAAAAGCACTTTATTTTATTAGTTTACATAGTTTACATAGTTGTTGTTGCTATGAGCCACGAAAAATAGTTTTTCAAATAATACAACAAAAAATCAGAAATTTCAATTTTTCAAACTCAATGCGCGGGTAGAAGGGGTTAAACTAGAAAAAAAATTTTTTGCTATTTTTTCATAAATAGATGTGGGTCACGTTTTTTTTACTATTACAAATCGTATTGGACAATTAAATTTTTTTCCATACAAAAACGACCCACCCTAGTGCACATGGACGTTCTAATGGTACAGTCAAATAGGCATGAGCTAAACTTATTATTATTTTTGGCTGAATGTCGGTATATTCATGAAGTGGCAACCCCGAAAGATGAATGTTTTTATTTTTTTCAAAAAACTTACTACGATTGAAACTTTGAGTAGGCAATGACAAATCTGGTGAAGTATAAACATTTGAAAGTCGGTATTTCTCTGAATCTTCTTCAATTCCACTAATTGTAAGTTTTATTATTTCCGAAGGCTGTTTGATTGTTTTCTCATTCAACCATTGTAGCTCTAATGAATCGGGTTTTCCCTTTATACCTAGTTCGCGTGCAAGATCTTGGTCGACCATCGTCACATTGGCTCCATCGTCTACAAATGCATAAGTACTAATTTTTTTTGTTTTGGCTATAAATTTTCACAGGCAGTATTTGAAACAAAATATCTTTCTCCCCTTCTTGATAGCTTCCTGCGTGACAATTTCTACGTTCCTGGCTGATTGGCAAAGATGCATTCGTTCGCGTAGATGGCTGTTGCTCTGCATTACTTGCGCTCGCTTGTGTTCAGTTGTCGCTAGTGGTACCGTGCAGAAGGCGATGGTGTTTGTACACGCATCCATCAATCCCACAGCGTCTACGAGCAAAGCAGCGATTAGATTGATGGCCAGTTCTTAAACAACCGAAACATGTTTTTAGTGTCTTGACGTTTTTCCATCATTCATCAATCGACATTCTTAAGAAAGATTTGCATTCTGAGATTTTGCTACAGCTGTTGTTGCATATTGGACACTTGACTTGAGCGACACTTAAATAAGCAAAACGACGTCCTCTTGATGCATTTGTACTTGGAGTTGGCTGCCTACGGCTGGTGTTGTTGTTTAGTACTGCATGGGATGACGATGGTAATGAGTCTGAGACCATATTGGCTAACTTTCTCAAAGTCACTAACCATTCGCTAAAATCTACTATTGTAGGTGGCCGCTCCAATTGCAAACACTTCTCAGCCCACTTCATTCTTCTTGATGTTGGCAATTTTGACACGAGTTCGCTTAGCAGAGTTGGATTGGAAAGATGATGACCTCCTTGAGAATTCTGAAGAAACGTAGTCATGTTCGCAATCTTATTTGCAAAATCTACTAAGGACTGAAGGTCACCATCTATAACGGGAGCAACAGCCCGCACCTTTTCCACCTGGCTACCAATTAATTGTTCAGGTCTTCCGAACATTTCCTCTAGTGTCATCATGATGGCTTCGACATTGTTGGAACTGGTTAATAGAGCCTCCACTACCTGTCTCGCATCTCTTTGGATTGCATCACGTAGTCGCATAATGTTATGCAATGGTGAATACTCGAACTCCATCGTTGTACTGTAGAACGCTTCTGAGAAGGTCGGCCACTCTTCAGGTGCTCCTGTAAATATCGGTAGTGGGTAGATCTTCTTCTGTCTTGTCATTGTCCTATGGCCAAGTTCATTGACAGTTTGGATCGATTCATGGCTAGTCGGAGGAACAGTGAAGTGATCTGTAGGCCTAGGTGGATGTTGTAACCATTGGCTTGTAATCTGCTATCGTGGCGACGACTGTGATGATGGTTGCACAAAACGATTTTGACTTTGATGGCTGGGTAACGTTGGGTGAGGAGCTAGCTGTTGGTAGTCTCTTTGTATATACATCGACTGGTTGGAATTATATTGCGACGATGATGGTGGCTTTAGCTGGCGAGTAACATGGCTTGACTGTTGTGCTGATGAATGTATTGTAGATGGTTGCGCCGGTAGCGGTTGTTGGAATGACGTTGGCTGAAATTGCTGAGAAGCTGGGAAAATATTATTAGAATACAAAGGGACTTGCACGGCATTTTGTGCTGTTTCTATTTCTTTTGCTAGGTGGCTGTTTATGTTTTGCATTGACTGATTAGTAAGTGTTAAGAGATCTTGCATTGCCTTTATTTGCTTATTAAATTCGTTTCGCATATCATTCATTTGTTGCAAATCGTTGGCTTGTGATTCCGGCTGGTTGGGCAGAACACTAACGTTGGATGACCCAGGCAAGGACTCTTGGTTTGGCGGAACACCTACGTTGGATGAGCCAGGCAAGGACTCTTGGTTCGGCGGAACACCTACGTTGGATGACCCAGGCAAGGACTCTTGGGTCTGATTGTCGTCTAAATCTAACCGTGGTGTCCTTTCAGCTTCAGGAACGGCGGCGGGTGGTGATCTCTCTACAGGCATTTTGGAAGACCGAGCTTCACTATTTTTATCGAATCTAGGTGGCGGAATCCCTTTACTTTTTCTTTGACTAGTCCTAACTGAGTATTGGGTTTGAGGCATTAAACCCGGCTTTGCTTAATATATGACTCGGTGACAGTGACGTGGTTCGAAGACTAGCAAAATGTATGTAAAAGACAAAAAAGAATTTCCCACCTTCGATATTCACATAAAATAAACTAAAAATGTCGTTGCCTACGGTTAAACTGACAATCGTATACAATTCCTTAATCAAATAACTGTCGAATGTATGTATGTATGATATAGACTTAACGTTATTTATTATCAGCCTTATTCATAATAAAAAGATAATACACTGATGATCGGCTGACTAGATACACACTGATTATCTTTTTAATCAGCTTCCTATTCATAATAATATGTCGTTGATTATTTTTGTTTGCCATATTATCAGGCTGATTATCTATTATGAATAAGAATTTCTGTTTTATCATCTGATTATCTTTAAAATGCGATTATGAATAAGGCTGTATAAATATATATATTTGATCTAACAATACATAAAAACTGTTCACTTACTGTTGATTATGTATGAGACGATAGTTGAAAATATCTTGATGAGATGACGTAATAGCTGGCTGGCGATGAAATTGAAAATATCTTGAATAAGATGGCGTAATAGCTGGCTGGCGGTGAAACGTAAAATATCTTGATGGCTAATAAAATGGCTGGCTTGCTGACGCAATAGCTGGCTGGCTGCAATTCAAAATATCTTGATGAGATGACGTAATAGCCGGCTGGCTGCAAGTAGCAATGGCTAATAAAATGGCTGGCTTGGCAACACAATAGCTGGCTGGCTGCAAGTAGCAATGGCTGATAAAATGGCTGGCTTGGCAACACAATAGCAGGCTGGCTGCAAGTAGCAATGGCTAATAAAATGGCTGGCTTGGCAACACAATAGCTGGCTGGCTGCAAGTAGCAATGGCTGATAAAATGGCTGGCTTGGCAACACAATAGCTGGCTGGCTGCAAGTAGCAATGGCTAATAAAATGGCTGGCTTGGTGACGCAATAGCTGGCTGGCGATGGAATTGAAAATATCTTGAATAAAATGGCGTAATAGCTGGCTGGCTGCAAGTAGCAATGGCTAATCGAATGGCTGGCACTTCTCAATTAAGAGATTCACAATTCTTATTTCCATCCAGGCATAAAGGAATAATAATGTTGCCATCCGGGCGGGCAGAAGAAGAATAAAAACTGTTGCTTTTGCAACAGGAACGAAAATTCCTTGGTTCTCAGAAGAAATAAACTCCACTTTACAACTTTGATGCTAATGCGTATTGCTTTATTGTGCGTATTGCTTAATGCGTAGTACTTAGTGTGTAGTGCGTAGTGCGTTTATTCTCTAATTAAATTAAAGTTATTATTATAAGTACAATTGAATAGTATGTAACACTTACTCTTTTCTGCTTATAGATACAAACATTTGGCTTTCTTCTAGTTTCTTAAAGTTAGACTACTTTCTTGGCTGACGGCTGACAACGAAATGAAATATATAGAAGGTAGGGAATTTCTTTAGGGAATTTCTTTAGGGAATTTTACGGCGCATGCGCTCTCCGCGTTTACACTTTTGGTACACTTCGTTAACTGTCACCGCGTTTATACTTTGGTGGCCGCATTCAGAGCCTCGTTGGTTTTAGTGATTAACTTGTTCAATGACAGGCGGCATTCTGTTTTTAGCGCAATTTGCCAATACCCTTGTTTCAAGTCGATAGTAGACATATATCGGGCCCCTCGTAGTTTGTCCAAGATAGCGGATATATACGGCAAGGGATAAGCGTCCTTGTAAGAAATGTCGTTTAACTGGCGGAAGTCCACGCAAACTCGCCATGACCCTTCCTTTTTGCGGACCAACACTACGGGGGAACTATAGGGGCTCTTAGAGGGGCTTATTTTCCCCGAAGCTAGTAATTCGTCAATTTCATCGTTGATTATCTGTTGCATGGCGGGGTTGCGAGGGTAGTACCGTTGTTTAAACGGCTCCTTCGTTTTCAACCTAATCACATGAGGAATCACTGTGGAGATCCCTCCGGTCTCTTCGAATTTGGGTAGTTCCTGGTCCAAAAACTTCGCGAGGCTCTCCTCTTGGTTAATGTTTTTGGAGGTAATGGCAAATAGGGAGTCGGTACGTCTTTGCGGTTGATCTCTCCAACCAGTTATTTCGTACCCGACTAGCGTCAGTTTACACTCGGCCTTACTTAGCATGTCCATCCCCAATATGGCGTCCTCGGCGAGATTTGGCATAAACATCACTTCCCCGGACACTGTCTGTGCGTTGACGTTAAAATGCAAGGTGTAATGTTCCGATATGTATGCTGATCGTCCGTCGGCCAACTCGATAACATGATCCTGATCGCCGGCAAGCATTCCCATCCCCCGGCATTCATCGCGCAGATCTTTCCCAATAAACGAACGGGTATAGCCTGTGTCGACCAGCGCGTAGTATGTGCGACTCGGGGTTTTGATTGACACAAATAACCGAGGGTCGTCTGTGATGGGCGACCGAGCGGCTGCAACCGGACTGCGGTTACACGGACAATCCTTTGTCAGTCGGCCATCTTCACCACAAAAGGAGCAAAAGAAGCGAAACGGACGGCGGCACTCTTTCTTGCTATGTCCCCTCTGCTTACACTGCCAACAATGGGTGGCGCGGTCGTACGGTGAGCTGGGATAGGACGGCAGGGTGGAGGGCACTACTGCATTGTGGTCCTGTGGGTTTAAGCGTGATTGGATTTGCAGGCGAGGGATCGGTGCGGGGGTGTATGTCTGGGGCATAGTAGGGCGACTAGCTCGGTCCTCTTGCCGGACGAACTCATATTCATCCGCCAACTCCATCAACCCATCTAGCGTCGCAAAATCACGCCGCTTGACGTAGAGTCGATATTCGGGTCGCAGGCTGTCGTAGATTCGGTCGATGTTATCGGCGACCGTCATACGAGGATGTTGCCGGATTAAATATAAGAAAGCCCGAATGTAGTCCTTGGCCTTTTCACGTGGGCCTTGATGTTTCCTCATGATTTCGTCCTCGAGCTTGTGGTAGTATCTGGCCGGTAAGAAATATTGGATAAACGAGTGTCGGAATGTTTGCCAGTCGTGGAAGTTTTCACGGTTGATGCGTAGCCATTCCAGAGCGGAACCTCTGAAAATTTCGGGGAGGGTACGCACCATATTATTCAGGGGGAGTTGATAGCATTGGGCTAACTCCTCAACCCTTTCTAAGAATTCCAGTGGCTTGCCAGTGGAATCAAACCGAAGACCCCACTTCCGTACCACATTCATCAGCTCGGCCTCGTAGCTTAAGGGGAACCGGTGCGGGAACTGGGGGCCTGGCAAATTGCCATAAGCAATCCCAGTGTCGGGGAGACGGCTGGTCGGAGGGGTGGAAGTGGCGATTTCGGACGGTTGCGGGGTAGGCCGTGGCCGTGCCACCATGTGTGACGTTGAAGTCCCTGGAAGCTGTAAAGCTGGTACTTGGAGACTGGATTGGTATCTTGGTTGCTTAGCATCCGCGTTTAATGATGCGTTGTTTCGTTGGTCGGTGTTCATCTCGTCGTCTGCGTCGTTTCGGGCTTCAATTTTCTGCTCCCACTCCTCACATAAGTTCTGCGCCGATTTGTGCATCCGCAACTCCTTTAAATGCTGGCTTAGACGTTGGCGAAATTCACGCACGTTGCCTTCAGTGCTTTGACCCCGTGAACTCAGTGTCTCGATAAGTTCAGGTTTCTTTAAGAAGTAGATAAAGCCGAGGTTCTGGTACGGGCTTGGTTCTTCTTCGGAGCGGTCAGAGGAGTGGTCGGATAGATCAGGTTCTTTGTCGATATTCGCCATGTCTGAGAATTTGCTTGGTCAGAATCGGTCGGTTTCAGAATCGGTCGATGGACGATGCCTTGGTTCCAGGTCACGGTCGGTCGGTAAGTCAACCTTCAGCAGGTCCCTGCTCGGGCGCCAATTTGTGATGCTTCTTTGGCTTCCCAGCTGGGGTAGGACTCAGCGGGCCAGGGTATTTCCCAAGGAAGCCAGAAGACTTGGGATGCGACGGTCCAACTTCTTGTAAAAAAAGGAGAACTCCGACACGGCAAATGTTTCTTAGAGATTTTCTTTATTATCCTAATTTAAAACGAAGAGCTTACAATATTGTTTACAATGATATTCTTTTTACGTTAATGTAATCTTAAGGTTTACAACATTTTCTTTCATATACGTTAATTGCTCAGAAAAATAGAAAGTGAATTATTATGCCTGAAGGGCCGAGTTTTCTACGTTAGCTACGTTAATCGGAAAAAGGAAAATGAATACATATATATGAAGGGCCGGCTGGTTTTGTTTATTTTTCACCTTTTTAGGACTTTGCGGACGACGGTATTGCTGCGAGGTCGATGGTTGCCATTATGCTGGTTGTACTAGGTGCAACCTTTGCTCCAGCACCTGGCGGTCAGTCGTTTGGTCGCGGTGTGCTAAATTTTGGGATAAACAAAGATTATTTATTATTACTAGACCTTACAACATAGTGCCCACTGGGTCCTGACGTTGTGAGGCCGAATAAACTAGTTTCTTTATTACTATTACATGGGAACTAAGGTTGACTATTAAAGTCAAACGGACGGCGGTATTCTTAATGGACCTTAGAATTGAGGTGTGCCTCTTGGGTCCTTCCTCAATGCAAGGCCAATTAAGAACAAGAATATTTCGGGGCGGAACGGGGTAGACTACTAGGGTCGATATGGCGGCAGATTTTGGTATATTTAATGGACCTTAGAACTGAGGTGTGCCTCCTGGGTCCATCCTCAATGCAAGGCCAATTAATCCAAAATACAATGTGCTGCTAGGGGTTGAGTCTATTTTTAATGGACCTTATGCGTGCGCTGTGCCTCCTGGGTCCATACGCACTATAAGGCCAATTAATAAAAAAAAAAACAATTTTAAAATTCGGGAGTAGAGACGGTGACTATATTAAAAAGTCGATAGGGCGGTAAATTCGTTACTCAATGGACCTTAAAACTGAAGTGTGCCTCCTGGGTCCATCCTCAATATAAGGTCAATTAAATCCAAATCGAAAGTTGACTGTGTAGGTCGGCAGAACAGAAAACTTCACTTTTAATCAGAGTGGTATTCCCACAGCTAATGTTAGCTTAGTAATTTCTAATTTCTAAGCTAACATTTATTTACTGTCGTAAATTCTCTCTTCTATTCTGGGGGTGATTTCACATCTACTTATCATTTCTGGGGTGATGAGTGGATGTGACCTCACAAAAATGGAAAAAAATATTACAAAAACTTTTTTCTATACTTATTCGCATGCCGCTTATGGGTGGTCGTCGCATAGCCGTTGTATGTGTAGTTTGCTTTGGGGCGGCGAATGTAAAAAATGTGACGTTTCGTCACAGCCTATAAGAGTTATAAAGATTTATATTTCTACAGAAAATTAACACAACAGAAAATTAAGTCTAAAATTAGGTCTCTGCCATCAGTATTAACAGAGATTTTAACACAGGTCAGGGTACACCAAAGTTCGACTTTTAAAAATTTGTCAAAAAGTTATGTCAAAGTTGAGAAAAAGACTTTACTGTATAACAATTTTTTTCTTAAAATATGATTAAGGTCACATCCCAAAGTATGTAAAACGGATTACGGAGCACCCTGTATATTACCTATATATGCCCTTACGTTAGAAAATTGCAACTCCACCCACGATAGTCGAATTGGGTCGGTCCCTCTTTACGATAATGCAATTGTTATCCGTCAATTTGTGATGCTGGTTTAGCCTAGCCCTATCGGTCCTATCGTGGTAACCGTCGGAGCGGTTTCTCCGATTCAAAGACATTTTGCTTCGTGGTAGTTCTCCGATCTGCCGGTCGGACATTCTCTCCGACAAAATACAACGTTTGCCGTTTATATGCGATGCCTTGCATATATTTGCATCGCTGATATGCGTAGGGAATCGAACGTTCGATTGGAAGCGAATGTTTTTGCGAGCTTTTATAGCGGAATTATAGGTTGTAGAAACAAAATCTTAGTAGAAAACTTTTTTTTCGACGTTTAAGGTAGGTCAGATAAGAGAATGGACGAAGTTTAATGATAATAATCCAATAAATGAGTTTCTCTAAAACATTCGCTTCCAGTCGAACGTTTGATTCGCTGCTCATAATAGGGACCTAAGTACTTCTGTTGGCTTCATTTTTGACAGATAGAAACAAACATTTCTCCGACGTCCTCCGACAAGTTTGTGCTGCGGAAAGTGTTTCGTTTAAAGCCTGAACTACATCGAAATACAAAGTAAAAAGTTTCCTAAAAAAGTCAAATGATATTCCCAACTCCTCTATCGAAAACAAATTTGTATCTCTTCCTCTCAGTTTTAAAAAGTGTATTTGAAAAAAGCTGGCACATATCGAAGCTTTCACTTTAGGCAATTTTTTGAAAACAAACACAATCAAATAATTTTGTTTATTTTTCTTGAAAGGTAGCGCTTTCATTAGTAAAATCCTGTAGTTTTTATAACTAAAGCTCTTTCATAGTTTCAAACCTATTTTGAAAATTATTATAAAATTTGATATATATGAGTAGTTAGTTTTGACCGGTTCTGGGTCAGGTGGCTGAGGTGGCTGAGGTGGCTGTTCTGGGATGGTGGCTCAGGTGGTTGTTCTGGGTCAGTGGTACAGATGGTGTACAGTTGGTGTACGGTGTACAGTGGCTCAGGTAGCTGTTCTGGGTCAGTGGTTCAGATGGTGTACAGTTGGTGTACGGTGTAGAGTATGTGGTACAGCAGTCGACATGAGGGTACGAGGGTACAACAGTCATTCTAGGATGATGGTACGATGGTACAGCAGTCATGGTGTACAGGGTTGCACACCATCCCGATATTTGCAACAGGTAATTTTTTTTGTGGTATCTTTGGCGGGATGGTTTTTTGATGTTGGCGTTTGGTAGATAATAAAAATAGATTAATTTATTACGGTATGGAGTACATAATATGAGAAGTGTTCTTTTACAATTGAGTTTGATGGATAATAAAAATAGTTCTATGAGAAACTAAATGCATTCATATAGTAAGAAAATGTTGAAAGGATTCTTTGTTGGCATAGAATAGATTGTCGATTTTGTAATGGTGTACAGTATGGGATACAGCAGTCATCTAGCTACTTTTAGGGCTACCAACGCTGGCATCTTTTTGGTTGATGACTGTTGTGGTTTTGTGTGGATGAAAAAGTGGTGGTAGAGAATTTTTGGTTCAATTTTAAGAACTGTGTGGGGAAAGAAATCTGTGGTTAGACTGCTATTATACGGTGCAATTTGTTGCACGAAACTGTTCGAACACCATAAGTGCAAAAGAGAACGAAAGTTCGAAAAACAGAGATGGACAATGTGCTACCGTGTGTCGCATGGGTTATGGTTTCGTGAAACAGCTTTGACGTTTCTCTTTGGGTGGGTTCGAGAACCTATCGGATAGCCTATCTCGGATAGCCGTATCTTGGATACCTTTCTGAACGATCCAGATATCTTTTTCCAGATTGCTGCAGACAACAGCTGTGAAATATTAAAATTCGACTTTTGAAAACAATAAAACATTCAAAATATCATTGCTAGACGATTATAACTTATTTTTTTCGATTTCCCATGCGTTTTGAAAGACTCTTTTGCTGAAATAAATGCACACCAAAACAAAAAATCAACATGGAAAGAAATAAAAATAAATTTTCTATCAGCTGATCACTTGAATAGAAAGGTATACCAAAAATAACAACAATAAAAATAAAAAAAAACAATAAATAACAACAACAACAACAAGCTATCCGGATATGATTCTCGAACGCCCCCTTTGTCTTTGTTCGTGTTTTTGTTTATTCTGTTTCATTTGGTTCAATAATAAGTAATAATACTAATAATAATGACTTTTTTGTTTTTCAATTGCCAATAAAAGAGGTTTTGAAGCAACCAGGCACTACTAGATAACTATTTTTCCCCAAAAATAAAAACACCGAATGAAAGATAAAGAGAAATGTGAAACTAGTTTCATGAAACTGGATTTCATCATGTAATTACACTTGCGACACGGGATGACAGAACAAAGAAGAATTCGAAGTAGTTTCGTGCAACAAATTTCACCGTATAATAGCAGTCTTATAGGACAAATGTCGTGTAAAAAAGTGGGGGATGAAAATTGTTGATATATTTTAAAAACTGTGTGTAGAAGAAATCTATGGTTGGAAATTAAGATTTTTATAATACTCGTATTTTGTGACATTGGTCTATCAATCAGACACATTTGTAGGGAGAGTAAAGGCAATCTAGCTACTTTTAGGGTTACCAACGCTGATATCTTTTTGGTTGGTGATTGTAAGTTGGGTTTTGCCGTCGACTAGTGCATCACCATCGTCATGAGTTGAGTATTTGAATATAATAGATTAAGGAAATGCGTTATGGGTTATCACATCATGTTTCAACATGTTTATTGAAACCTTTTCATGATAATGATTGAGTGTGTTGGGCATAGGGAGATGTATGTAGGTATGTGTTTGTAAATTCAGCTTGAGGACGGACCCAATTTTGTGTGTGAGTTCTGCCCTCTTGTTCTTTTATTCCTCTATGAATACATTAAACATTTGCAGTCCTTCCGAATGAAAATTGCTTACATAAAACAAGCTGCAATTGCATAGGAAGAAGAATCTATTTATGATGTGGATGACATAAAAAAATTTTACCTACATAAATTAAAAACTGTTTATGGTTTTGGCTGTACGCTAGAGAATTTGATCACGTCCGATATTTGGTTGGGCATAGATTGTGTATGAGTAAGTCGTTTTAAGGAAGTGACCCATATTCGTTTAGCAATAAAATCCATGATGAATGTTGAAACCGAATATCTGGAGCAGATCAGAACAGTTAACAGAGCAGATCATGTGCACAGATAGTGCATGAGGATGAGCAGGTCATTCTTCACCTAAGCATGATAGACCTTTGCTATGAAGTTGTTTTACTTTATACCAGGGGTGGCCAACAGGTCGATCGCGATCGACCGGTCGATCGCGACTGTTAGTCCAGTCGATCGTGACAAACCAAAAAATATAAATACGTAGACCAGACACAGTCTTAAATAGTTTCAATAAAAATATTTACCATTGTGGTCACCTATTTTGAACAATTAGTTCTAGAAAAACTGTCTACTTTGCGCTTTTTACTAGAAAACCTTGCTTAAAAACATATATGTACATACGCCCGTTACTTCGAAAAAAATCAGCCACAAATTGTGTTTATACTTATATGTACAATGTACATATCTTCGTCAGAGTGCCTCATGAATCATGATATCTGTTTTCTTAATGTGCCTACTAGCACAGCGCATGTTCGCATAGTTGAGGCAAGTTTTTACAAAAATTTCGAGATCTAATGGACAAAATATAAAAATTTCTTGATGAAAGGGGTGATATTTATCAGAAATTGTGTGATTTAGACTCGCAATGTGATTAGCTTTTTTGGCAGATTTTACTGGAAAACTGAGTACATACATTAAATCTGTATCTACAAGCCAAGAATAAAACATTAACAGAAAAAATAGAGTGAGTTCTATTGCAGCGTTTCAATGTCAAACAGCGTCTATGATAGTTGACATAGAAAAGAAAAAATTTGAACAATTTGTTAACATCAGGGATCATAGGAAAAAACATCCTACCTACAACTTCATTTCTGAGAAATATACGACAGAAATTAAGGCAAGGGTAGCAGACTTCGAAATTCACTTTGGTGATATCAGAAAAATTGAGAGGTTCAATTTATCAGTTATCCCTTCAATAATTCCATTGATCATAGTGATATCTATAAATTGGCTCCAAAATTTGCAGATACATTTCAAATGGAGCACATGATGTTACAAAACGGAACTATTACTCTGCGCTGCGACCTTGTTGACCTTGCTTAAGAAATATTTAAGCAAGGTCATCCTCTGGTCAAGATTTCTGGGCATTGGTTTCCAACGAAAAATATTCAAATTTGAAGAAATGTGTTGAACAACTTCATTCGTGTCTAGGTTCAACATAAATTTATGTGAGTCAGCGTTTTCCTACTTAAAGCAAACAAAAAGTAAACACCATTTTCGCAATCTCCAACTACAAACCAGATTATGCTTAACTAGTGGAAGATACTAAAACTCAATGCTCACACTAATATATTTGTAGGTAAATCAGTAGTTAAGTAGTAAGTACATACTAAGTATAATTTTCAGTTATGTTTTTTCGCTTAGTAAAATAAAAAATGCTACATGATTGTGTACCGAAACATGCTGTTTCATTTAAGATTTTTAATAGAATGTAATTGGTAGATCGCACAGGGTCTCGTTAGTGAACAAGAGATCTTGGGTCCAGTCAAGCTGGCCACACCTGCTTTATACTATAGAGTAAGGATATGATGACCAATGTTATGATTTTTCCTGAAAGAAATTATTATAAGGGTGCGGACGCGACGGTCTGAACAAAGGAAAATAATTGCGTTTAGAGGCCCATGGACAATTGGTAGGTTGAAGATACTTACGAAGGCATGAGAGTAAAGAAAAAAAAAAAAAAAAAAAAGTAATATTGTGTGTAGGTAGTGCAAACAATAAACACGATCAGTTGACACTTACTTTAATATATAGGAATAGGTAGGACTGAGATTGAGATATGAGAAAAGAAAATAGAGCCAATAAAGGCAAAGATGGTTTCTATTGAGTATTTTTTTATGGTTTTTTGTTTTAGATTTTGCTGGCGCTTGGAAGTGGCTGATTTTTTAAAAGTTTGGAATTTGTGCGACGGTAGGTGATCGTAGTGAAAATATTGTCTTGTTTTTGGCTGTTGGTACGACAAAGAATTTGGACACGTCCGATATTTGATTGCACATAGATAGTGCATGAGCAAGTCGTTTACATCTAAGCATGAAAGGTACAGGTTGATACATGTGGTTGTTTTACTCTATACCGAAGGGTAAGGATGTGAGATGTCACCCATGTTCTCATAGCAATAAAATTCATGATAGATGTTGAAATCGAGTATCTGAGTTGCACAGGAAGGTAAAATAAAGCAACACTCATTGTTAGGAAAGATGATGATGCCAATATAAAGACAAAGACATATTTTGTTGTGAATATCGATGGAATGATATAACAGCCAGAAACGAAGTGTCCTTTTACAATTGATTTTTTTTTTTTTGCATTTGATGTCACTGGCGGTTGGTGATGGATGGATTTTTTTTTTCTTGCAATTTGCTCTCATTCGATATTTGTGTGTACATTTTACAAGAGTAGTGGGGGAAGTCAGAACTTATAGATGAGACATGACATATATGATATATACCTACCGTCATTGGTGTATATAATTTTCGAAATTCATATAAATACCGCATGTTTTAAGGGTTTCAATATCAGTAAGAGTAGACCCATCAGCAGTATGAAGAACAGCATCAGTATTTTCGAAAAGTACATGGAGGAGTTCTCGGCCGCTTGCTGGGAATTAAAGGAGCTACAGGAAGCTTTACGCTTCGAATTAGAAAGTGGAAAAAGATCCGGAACGTTGGGCAGTGCGCAGACCATCGCACATATCATCAAGGCGCTTAATATCCGAGCTATTGAGCTCGGATTTATTGACGATATACCTCAATTACCAAAAGAGGTTCTAAAATTAACCTTTTAGAAAATTCAACGAAATAAAAAAACTTAACACAAAATTTTTTTGTCTTTTTAATCAATCGATTTCAGCTATTGTCATCACAGAAGTTTCTTTATAGTTTTCCACCATATTTTGTTGAAACTTTTCTCCTGACCTTATACTAAATCTAGTCTTCTTTGCCATCATCTGTTTGCAAGTTCTTTGGAACTCGATCTTCGTTTAGTATATTTTCCATAGCTATAACGACAGAAGCCCCAGCTTTGTTTTTAATAGGAACTACCCATACAAACTTGGAAAATGGATCAATTACGGTGAGAAGATACCAATAATTTTTTTTTCAGATATATAGAGGTATCCATTTGAAATAGAACCGCTTGCCCTAAATCATCAAACCCTTTGATAATAAATCGTCTTTTTTTGAAGTTTCTCCGATCCGGCTTATGCAGTTCATCAACAACGTTTCTTTTAATCATCCTTTAGAAGAATGATTAGAACAACAAAGTATTCTGGTATTTAACCTTCATACAAAAATAAAAATAAATTAATGTTCAATAAAGAAAGGCTTTGGTAATTGACGGAAGGTTGGGTTTGAAATAATACGATTAAAAAATGCTTTTATGCTTAAATTATTTATTTTAATCTTCCGTACAATAACATTAAATTCTTAACTTTAAAAATTCTATTTTCAATCAAGTAGCATGCACAAGTATCAGGTCCATCTTGGCATAAATTCTTTGACCATGGACAATTAACAAAATGACATCCATATTTCGATATGATAGATGATACGTTTATGAACATCTTTAAGAAGGATAAACATCCTGTTAGATACTCGTGATGTCCTTCCGTTAGCTCATGTTCATGTGCTTTCATAAACTCGAGGATCTCATCGAAAATAAAGGCGATATTTATATTAGACATTATTGTCTACTTTTACTTTTATTGTCAGTTTAATACTAAAGTACAGATTGATTTACTCTATGATTTGTACTGGATTTATCTCAACTTATAATTTCTGGTTTTCTGTTAATAGCATTTCCAAACAAGTATTTCTCTAATTTCTCAACTTCAAATTGAATATATTGTTTGAGTTGTTCGTATGCTTCATCATCATAATTCTTTGAACAAGCGTCACTCTTATCTTTTGGTTCCTTAAGATTTTGTAGTCGTTTAAAATCTATATTGTAGTTGCCATCTTCATTTTTTTGAAATCCCTACCCAGTTGGTCCTCGTATCCCTCTTTCTCCACGTAATCCTGGTGATCCTTGCTCTCCTCGTTCTCCCCTTGGCTCCATTTAGATTCTTTTAGAACACCGTCCAAAATTATCAACACTCATATCATAGTTAATTATTCAATTACGTCTGCTTCTTTTAGCTCTTCGATAATTGAAACAATTTCGTTATAGTGATTATTGTGTCCGGCTTGTTGTGATGCAATAAGAAGTCTCAATCGATCTACAAGTTCATTGGGATCATCCCGGAAGATATAGTCTTTTTCTTTCTTAGATAGTTGCATTAATCCATTTCCCAATGCTATTGGTTTATCTATTATTGTTTTATCTTCAAATAGTTTATTTATAATTTGTTTGTATTTATAACCCTTATTTCCTAGTACTTGGCTTCTTGGACTGTGATTACGTCTATGGGCATTGGTAGCTAGTAATATAGTTTTGTAATTGATCAAATCTTCATCATTGAACTGGGTTGGCTTTTTCTTGAATACTAGTTCAAATAAACCAGGTGTACCATTATAGATTTTATTATTTATTTCTATATCATTTCCTTTAATTTTTAACTCTTTATCTCCAATTTGTAACATTCCGTTATTCAAATGCACTCCATACAAATCATCAAGCGTTCTTGAATTATTTAAATATAAGTTAATATAATCCCGGGGGATTTTTTCCATTGTCCCTAGGTCTATTTTTTCTTCAAAGTCACGAACAAAATGCCGATGACGCAAGCGTGAGCTCCTATCCCTCTTACTTTGAGGTGTTACCATGGAGGTTTTTGGGGTGCTGTCACTGATGTTTGATGTGGTAGTGGTATTGTTTGGGGTGATAAATTCATCTTCTTCATAATTTTGCTTTATTTTTTTGTGTGGAGAGGCGAAATTATTGTAGCGATCATCAAATGAATTTTTGATATTTGATTTCTCTACTAGATCCTTAAGGGGCTTAGTAATCGGTTTAAAAACTTCTATTTGCAAATCGAATGCGGCCTTTCCGTTTCTTAGGGCTTTATATTTTTTTCGTAGGGCATCCGTTGTTTTAATAAGTTCTTTTGTTACTTCTTCATTCAAGTGCATCATGATGTTGGCTTACTATTTTTAAAAACAGCTTGTGAATAAACTTCGAAAAAAGTTTTTGAAATTAAATTGTACGCTTATGATGAACAGCTACATATGAATTATGTTTTGAACCGTAGAGGACTGATTCTAAGCGATTCGATCTGCTTTTGAACTGGTCTGATCGGATTTTGAACTGGTCTGATCGGCTTTTGAACTGCTTTTGAACTGGTCTAATCGGCTTTTGAACCGGTCTGATCGGCTTTTGAACTTGTCTGATCGGCTTTTGAACTGCTTTTGAACTGGTCTGATCGGCTTTTAAACTGCTTTTGAACTGGTCTGATCGGCTTTTGAACTGGTCTGATCGGCTTTTGAACCGCTTTTGAACTGGTCTGATCGGCTTTTGAACCGGTCTGATCGGCTTTTGAACTGCTTTTGAACTGGTCTGATCGGCTTTTGAACCGCTTTTGAACTGGTCTGATCGGCTTTTGAACCGGTCTGATCGGCTTTTGAACTGCTTTTGAACTGGTCTGATCGGCTTTTGAACTGGTCTGATCGGCTTTTGAACCGCTTTTGAACAGGTCTGATCGGCTTTTGAACTGGTCTGATCGGCTTTTGAACTGCTTTTGAACTGGTCTGATCGGCTTTTGAACTGCTTTTGAACTGGTCTGATCGGCTTTTGAACTGCTTTTGAACTGGTCTGATCGGCTTTTGAACTGGTCTGATCGGCTTTTGAACCGCTTTTGAACTGGTCTGATCGGCTTTTGAACTGGTCTGATCGGTTTTTGAACTGCTTTTGAACTGGTCTAATCAGCTTTTGAACCGGTCTGATCGGCTTTTGAACTGCTTTTGAACTGGTCTGATCGGCTTTTGAACTGCTTTTGAACTGGTCTGATCGGCTTTTGAACTGCTTTTGAACCGGTCTGATCGGCTTTTGAACTGCTTTTGAACTGGTCTGATCGGCTTTTGAACTGGTCTGATCGGCTTTTGAACCGCTTTTGAACTGGTCTGATCGGCTTTTGAACCGGTCTGATCGGCTTTTGAACTGCTTTTGAACTGGTCTGATCGGCTTTTGAACTGGTCTGATCGGCTTTTGAACCGCTTTTGAACAGGTCTGATCGGCTTTTGAACTGGTCTGATCGGCTTTTGAACTGCTTTTGAACTGGTCTGATCGGTTTTTGAACTGCTTTTGAACTGGTCTGATCGGCTTTTGAACCGGTCTGATCGGCTTTTGAACTGCTTTTGAACTGGTCTGATCGGCTTTTAAACTGGTCTGATCGGCTTTTGAACCGGTCTGATCGGCTTTTGAACTGCTTTTGAACTGGTCTGATCGGCTTTTGAACTGGTTTTTGAACTGGTATGATCGGCTTTTGAACTGCTTTTGAACTGGTCTGATCGGCCTTTGAACTGCTTTTGAACTGGTCTGATCGGCTTTTGAACTGCTTTTGAACTGGTCTGACCGGCTTTTGAACTGCTTTTGAACTGGTCCGATCGGCTTTTGAACTGGTCTGATCGGCTTTTGAACTGCTTTTGAACTGGTCTGATCGGCTTTTGAACTGGTCTGATCGGCTTTTGAACTGGTCTGATCTGCTCTGATCTTAGCCCTTAATCCTACGAAATCAGTCATAATCCTCGAATTATAGTTTTTATTTGTGTCAGACATACACAAGAATTCCGAAACATTTAATATGAGACAACGCTAATTTTATAAACAATGATCATGTTAATTCTGATATGACATATCAAATGTTTCAAAAATTATGCAAGGAATGTTGGAAAACTAGATACGGATCCTGAAACTATAAAAAAGCTTATAAATACAACTGCGTACAGCATTCGTATTGCATTGTTCTAAGAGAATGGTTCATAGTACACAGCGTTCAGCTCACATCAGCACAAAGCAGATCAAAAGCTGTTCATCATAAGCGTACAATTTAATTTCAAAAACTTTTTTCGAAGTTCATTCACAAGCTGTTTTTAAAAATAGTAAGCCAACATCATGATGCACTTGAATGAAGAAGTAACAAAAGAACTTATTAAAACAACGGATGCCCTACGAAAAAAATATAAAGCCCTAAGAAACGGAAAGGCCGCATTCGATTTGCAAAAAGAAGTTTTTAAACCGATTACTAAGCCCCTTAAGGATCTAGCAGAGAAATCAAATATCAAAAATTCATTTGATGATCGCTACAATAATTTCGCCTCTCCACACAAAAAAATAAAGCAAAATTATGAAGAAGATGAATTTATCACCCCAAACAATACCACTACCACATCAAACATCAGTGACAGCACCCCAAAAACCTCCATGGTAACACCTCAAAGTAAGAGGGATAGGAGCTCTCGCTTGCGTCAAAAAAAATAGACCTAGGGACAATGGAAAAAATCCCCCGGGATTATATTAACTTATATTTAAATAATTCAAGAACGCTTGATGATTTGTATGGAGTGCATTTGAATAACGGAATGTTACAAATTGGAGATAAAGAGTTAAAAATTAAAGGAAATGATATAGAAATAAATAATAAAATCTATAATGGTACACCTGGTTTATTTGAACTAGTATTCAAGAAAAAGCCAACCCAGTTCAATGATGAAGATTTGATCAATTACAAAACTATATTACTAGCTACCAATGCCCATAGACGTAATCACAGTCCAAGAAGCCAAGTACTAGGAAATAAGGGTTATAAATACAAACAAATTATAAATAAACTATTTGAAGATAAAACAATAATAGATAAGCCAATAGCATTGGGAAATGGATTAATGCAACTATCTAAGAAAGAAAAAGACTATATCTTCCGGGATGATCCCAATAAATTTGTAGATCGATTGAGACTTCTTATTGCATCACAACAAGCCGGACACAATAATCACTATAACGAAATTGTTTCAATTATCGAAGAGCTAAAAGAAGCAGACGTAATTGAATAATTAACTATGATATGAGTGTTGATAATTTTGGACGGTGTTCTAAAAGAATCTAAATGGAGCCAAGGGGAGAACGAGGAGAGCAAGGATCACCAGGATTACGTGGAGAAAGAGGGATACGAGACCAACTGGGTAGGGATTTCAAAAAACTGAAGATGGCAACTACAATATAGATTTTAAACGACTACAAAATCTTAAGGAACCAAAAGATAAGAGTGACGCTTGTTCAAAGAATTATGATGATGAAGCATACGAACAACTCAAACAATATATTCAATTTGAAGTTGAGAAATTAGAGAAATACTTGTTTGGAAATGCTATTAACAGAAAACCAGAAATTATAAGTTGAGATAAATCCAGTACAAATCATAGAGTAAATCAATCTGTACTTTAGTATATAATAATGTCTAATACAAATATCGCCTTTATTTTCGATGAGATCCTCGAGTTTATGAAAGCACATGAACATGAGCTAACGGAAGGACATCACGAGTATATAACAGGATGTTTATCCTTCTTAAAGATGTTCATACACATATCATCTATCATATCGAAATATGGATGTCATTTTGTTATTTGAATTTATGCCAAGATGGACCTGATACTTGTGCATGCTGCTTGATTGAAAATAGAATTTTTAAAGTTAAGAATTTAATGTTATTGTACGGAAGATTAAAATAAATAATTTAAACATAAAAGCATTTTTTAATCGTATTATTTCAAACCCAACCTTCCGTCAATTACCAAAGCCTTTCTTTATTGAACATTAATTTATTTTTATTTTTGTATGAAGGTTAAATACCAGAATACTTTGTTGTTCTAATCATTCTTCTAAAGGATGATTAAAAGAAGCGTTGTTGATGAACTGCATAAGCCGGATCGGAGAAACTTCAAAAAAAAAAGACGATTTATTATCAAAGGGTTTGATGATTTAGGGCAAGCGGTTCTATTTCAAATGGATACCTCTATATATCTGAAAAAAAAATTATTGGTATCTTCTCACCGTAATTGATCCATTTTCCAAGTTTGTATGGGTAGTTCCTATTAAAAACAAAGCTGGGGCTTCTGTCGTTATAGCTATGGAAAATATACTAAACGAAGATCGAGTTCCAAAGAACTTGCAAACAGATGATGGCAAAGAAGACTAGATTTAGTATAAGGTCAGGAGAAAAGTTTCAACAAAATATGGTGGAAAACTATAAAGAAACTTCTGTGATGACAATAGCTGAAATCGATTGATTAAAAAGACAAAAAAATTTTGTGTTAAGTTTTTTTATTTCGTTGAATTTTCTAAAAGGTTAATTTTAGAACCTCTTTTGGTAATTGAGGTATATCGTCAATAAATCCGAGCTCAATAGCTCGGATATTAAGCGCCTTGATGATATGTGCGATGGTCTGCGCACTCCCCAACGTTCCGGATCTTTTTCCACTTTCTAATTCGAAGCGTAAAGCTTCCTGTAGCTCCTTTAATTCCCAACAAGCGGCCGAGAACTCCTCCATGTACTTTTCGAAAATACTGATGCTGTTCTTCATACTGCTGATGGGTCTACTCTTACTGATATTGAAACCCTTAAAACATGCGGTATTTATATGAATTTCGAAAATTATATACACCAATGACGGTAGGTATATATCATATATGTCATGTCTCATCTATAAGTTCTGACTTCTCCCACTACTCTTGTAAAATGTACACACAAATATCGAATGAGAGCAAATTGCAAGAAAAAAAAAATCCATCCATCACCAACCGCCAGTGACATCAAATGCAAAAAAAAAAAATCAATTGTAAAAGGACACTTCGTTTCTGGCTGTTATATCATTCCATCGATATTCACAACAAAATATGTCTTTGTCTTTATATTGGCATCATCATCTTTCCTAACAATGAGTGTTGCTTTATTTTACCTTCCTGTGCAACTCAGATACTCGATTTCAACATCTATCATGAATTTTATTGCTATGAGAACATGGGTGACATCTTACATCCTTACCCTTCGGTATAGGGTAAAACAACCACATGTATCAACCTGTACCTTTCATGCTTAGATGTAAACGACTTGCTCATGCACTATCTATGTGCAATCAAATATCGGACGTGTCCAAATTCTTTGTCGTACCAACAGCCAAAAACAAGACAATATTTTCACTACGATCACCTACCGTCGCACAAATTCCAAACTTTTAAAAAATCAGCCACTTCCAAGCGCCAGCAAAATCTAAAACAAAAAACCATAAAAAAATACTCAATAGAAACCATCTTTGCCTTTATTGGCTCTATTTTCTTTTCTCATATCTCAATCTCAGTCCTACCTATTCCTATATATTAAAGTTGATGCTGACAGGCAAAAGGAGGGGATAAGGAATTAGGATTGGAATTTGGATAGTGTAAGGTAGGATTTAGAGTAAGGTAGGATTTAGGAATCAAACATACTCAGGAACGGAAAAGGAAACAACCAGGAAAACAACTATGAAACAGGAAAGGAAAGAGAACAAAACAAGGATGGGAAAGGTAGGAATGAACGATAGGAGGGGAAATGTGGGAAGGGGAAGGAATGCACAGAGAGGAGACCTGGCACGCTTGCTGAGCACGGCTTAGCTCGCCGGATGTGGGTGGGTCTTGCCTCCTCTACTGTACCTCGCCTCGCATCAAAACATAAATCGTGCCTAATTTTGAAATCCACCACGAAATAACACAAAGTACACCTCACGTTGGGCCCTGCTGCTGGTAGTGCAGGGTGGCCCGTTCCCAACCGCAACCTAGAACCCAATCGGCCTTATCGTTTGGATTCCCCTTAATGAAAACCGAACTGTCAGAACCCAGACATCTCAACCACCTCACCACATCACCGCCCGCTCACACCCCACTAAAAATGGTATTTACCACGCCATCTTATTAAAACCAGATCGTTCTCAACCAAGGTTTGGCGTGATTAACATTTTTATTTATTAAACAGAAACACTAAACAAAATAAACCTAAACGTAACCGAACAAATCATAAAAGCATAAAAAAAAGTAATAAAATGAAAATGAAAGATGAAACTACAATGACTTTGACTACAAAAAGAATAAATTAACAGAAAAAAAATGAAAATGATTTAAAAATGTAACCTTAAAACTAACCTACTATCTTAAATGCTATGTACTGTTTTTGTATTTTTATGTTTTCTATTGTTTTTGTATTTTTATGTTTTTATGTTGTTTTTGTATTTTTGTATTTTTATGTTGTTTTTGTATTTTTGTATTTTTATATTGTTTTTGTATTTTTGTATTTTTATATTGTTTTTGTATTTTTGTATTTTTATATTGTTTTTGTATTTTTATGCTTTCAATTGTTTTTGGTAATTTTAGGTTCTAGTGTTCTTCCTTTTTTATAATGAGAATGTTCTATTTTCCACCTTTGTTTACAGGGAAACTTTGGGTACCCCGAACCGCGACTGTTCCTACCCAGGCTACTGTGGATTCTTCGATCCTAACTACCTGTACCTGACTAGAAGGAGCTCCCTATAGTCGACGTGGCCGCTACGTACCCGGCCATTAAGAAAAAAAAATGCAGCCTTCAGGTAGCAAAAATCCTGATTCGGATCTGCCCTTATCCTCCACGGTTTCAAAAAAAAACAACACCAAACAAAAACGTATATATATAAAAAAAATAGTAAAAAAAAATCAAAAAAAATGTAGTTATATAAAAAGAAATGAAATAAAGAAAATAAATAAATAAACACGTATAGTAAAAAAAAATCACGCCAAAACAATCTTATAACTAATTCAGCAATACAGCATTCCAATTTGTGTATTGGCCCCTGGGGCGCTCCGCCACCTTGGCAACAGGCGTAAGTTTACTTAGGTTCGACCCCACTCGTTTGCATATGTACGTTTCGTGTATCTTGATTTTTATGTTTTTACTTTTGTAGATTCTTTGTCTCAATGTTTCTTATGTGTGCTGGTTTTTATCCAATTTTTGTTGCAGGTTCTATTGTTGGTTGGTCTACCCCCTTTTCGTACTTTTGCACTATGTGTAACCCCACTTAAATAAAATTAAACACTATTACTTGTGGGACCCGGGACTCCCACGGGCCGCAATTTTTCCAGATCGTTTGTTGTTGTCTTTTTCTGCTTCTTTTTGTGTTTTATTATCTTCTTGTTGAGTGTGGATCTTAATTTTCCAAAGTATCCCAGTGGTGCAAAATGACGGTATCAAAAAAAAACGATGGGCGGCCACGACCTCTTCGCCTTGTCGTTGACCGCCAGAGGGTAGACCTAGAACATTTAAACATTTTTTTACTCTACATACCATACAAAACGCCAGTACTCTACACAAAATATAAGATTTACGAACACTTTTCTTTTGCACACTCACCAGACAAAAACTTAGACTTCCAGGGGCACATTCACCTACATATATGCGCATATATATATATTGCTGTGAACCTGCTCCTCCCACAAAGTTCTCCTTTTTTTCTATTTATTTTTCTTTTCTTGCTTTGACAAAGTGCACACTACATGATTTTTGAAGACAAATTAAAACAAAATTACACTAATGTAACAATTTTCAAATTTTAAACTTACGGACATAGAAAACTCACGAACCGAACTTTTTCGACTTTGACTTTAAAATTATGTTCAAAGTCGAACGGTTCCCTTTGCTAAACTATTTCACGCCGACTTTTCCCAATAGATGGCGTCGAGATTGTCAGCAGGAATTATAAGCTAACATAAAGCTTTATTTTTTTTGGCCGGCTTCAGGCTCGCAAGTGACTAATATTCATTATTTTATTTTAATTTGAGAAGCGGAATGTTATATTGCACGTATACATTCTGAATACATAAATACATATATACAAATAATAAATAAATACCTAATAATAACTTAACCTAATGAAAATAAATAAATATAATATAAATAACTCTAATCCTAAATACCTAACTTATTGCACTTAAATATCACTACCTTAATAATAAATACATATATAAAATAAATAAATAAATAAATAATCACATAACTACACAACGATACTTGACATAACACTACTATACCTACATGAAAATAAATAACATAAAATATAAATAATACAATACATAATAATAATTTAATACATAACAATAATCAAATATATATATAAATAAACATACAAATAAATAAATAATAAATAATAGAACAAATACGTACAGTAAACATTTCCTTACAACACATCCTATGCGGTATCTATTTATGACCACTTGTGTCGCCTGCGTCGCCAATTGCCCCGATTCAACCATCGTATGCATCCTACGATCCTACCTGGCCCTCTATATTGGTATGTCAATGACAACCAGACATTGACCATTGAGGATTTAGCATTTAATTTTTCTTTCACAAGCAGAAGCCATGCCGGCTATTTAGAAATTATTTTTGTCTTTTATTTTTCATTCATATTTTTTTCTTTCTAGGCGATAAGATTAATTTGGTAAGTTAAAAATTCGTTTCATAAATTTTCGTTTTATTTTCTTTTCAGATAAAGTATCTACATTCCCAGTAACAACACACCAAAAATGTAAACAACAACAGGACAACAGGTAAGTACGATTTTAACATTTGTGTACATACATCTATGGACGCAACAATTATCATTATTTCTGTTTCACCCTAGAGATGGTGGTTAAATCTTTATTTTATTTTTTTGTTTATTTCACAGGTTTCGTAACAAAGTAAGTGTCAACTGATCGTGTTTATTGTTTGCACTACCTACACACAATATTACTTTTTTTTTTTTTTTTTTTTTTTCTTTACTCTCATGCCTTCGTAAGTATCTTCAACCTACCAATTGTCCATGGGCCTCTAAACGCTATTATTTTCCTTTGTTCAGACCGTCGCGTCGGCACCCTTATAATAATTTCTTTCAGGAAAAATCATAACATTGGTCATCATATCCTTACTCTTTAGTATAAAGTAAAACAACTTCATAGCAAAGGTCTATCATGCTTAGGTGAAGAATGACCTGCTCATCCTCATGCACTATCTGTACACATGATCTGCTCTGTTAACTGTTCTGATCTGCTCCAGATATTCGGTTTCAACATTCATCATGGATTTTATTGCTAAACGAATATGGGTCACTTCCTTAAAACGACTTACTCATACACAATCTATGCCCAACCAAATATCGGACGTGATCAAATTCTCTAGCGTACAGCCAAAACCATAAACAGTTTTTAATTTATGTAGGTAAAATTTTTTTATGTCATCCACATCATAAATAGATTCTTCTTCCTATGCAATTGCAGCTTGTTTTATGTAAGCAATTTTCATTCGGAAGGACTGCAAATGTTTAATGTATTCATAGAGGAATAAAAGAACAAGAGGGCAGAACTCACACACAAAATTGGGTCCGTCCTCAAGTTGAATTTACAAACACATACCTACATACATCTCCCTATGCCCAACACACTCAATCATTATCATGAAAAGGTTTCAAAAAACATGTTGAAACATGATGTGATAAACCATAACGCATTTCTTTAATCTATTATATTCAAATACTCAACTCATGACGATGGTGATGCACTAGTCGACGGCAAAACCCAACTTACAATCACCAACCAAAAAGATATCAGCGTTGGTAACCCTAAAAGTAGCTAGATTGCCTTTACTCTCCCTACAAATGTGTCTGATTGATAGACCAATGTCACAAAATACGAGTATTATAAAAATCTTAATTTCCAACCATAGATTTCTTCTACACACAGTTTTTAAAATATATCAACAATTTTCATCCCCCACTTTTTTACACGACATTTGTCCTATAACCACAGATTTCTTTCCCCACACAGTTCTTAAAATTGAACCAAAAATTCTCTACCACCACTTTTTCATCCACACAAAACCACAACAGTCATCAACCAAAAAGATGCCAGCGTTGGTAGCCCTAAAAGTAGCTAGATGACTGCTGTATCCCATACTGTACACAATTACAAAATCGACAATCTATTCTATGCCAACAAAGAATCCTTTCAACATTTTCTTACTATATGAATGCATTTAGTTTCTCATAGAACTATTTTTATTATCCATCAAACTCAATTGTAAAAGAACACTTCTCATATTATGTACTCCATACCGTAATAAATTAATCTATTTTTATTATCTACCAAACGCCAACATCAAAAAGCCATCCCACCAAAGATACCACAAAAAAAATTACCTGTTGCAAATATCGGGATGGTGTGCAACCCTGTACACCATGACTGCTGTACCATCGTACCATCATCCTAGAATGACTGTTGTACCCTCGTACCCTCATGTCGACTGCTGTACCACATACTCTACACCGTACACCAACTGTACACCATCTGAACCACTGACCCAGAACAGCTACCTGAGCCACTGTACACCGTACACCAACTGTACACCATCTGTACCACTGACCCAGAACAACCACCTGAGCCACCATCCCAGAACAGCCACCTCAGCCACCTCAGCCACCTGACCCAGAACCGGTCAAAACTAACTTCTTATATGTAGTATAACTTGCCAGCACCACTGTATTTTAGTACATTTGATTATGCAAGGTAATGCTCATATTATCATCTCTCAATATCATTAATCTTCTCTTAATGATTATCTCTTATCATAGTCTCTAGTATGTAAGCATGTACCTAGTCAGTATACGTAGCATAAGAATAAAGTCAGTCTTCAACCGAACGTAGTCGTGTTTAATTTATCTCCACTCCTCATACAATCGCATATACGAAATTGGCGACGAGGATACGAAATTGGCGACGAGGATAACTGGAATTTTTTTTGTTTGAAGATAAGAAGTTTTTTTTTGTTCGATATTAATGTCAAGTGACGCAGAACAAAGTAAAGCCATACGTGAAGAAAACATTAAAACCGAAATTTTAAGCGGCACAGTTAGAATGTCGAGTTTCATTGGACGCATTGAATACTTCAATGCAGGTGATGATTTCAATAGCTATATTGAGCGGTTAAACCATTTATTGAAGCTCAATAAAATCACGACAGATGAAGACAAGGTGTCTTTTTTGATTGGAGTTGGAGGTGGATTTATACAGTATCTCCAAGACATTGGTTGCGCCGAAAAGTCCAGATGAGCTGAAGTATTCGGAGTTGGTGGCAAAGCTGAAAGTACATTTTCAACCCAAAAGAAATACGACGGCAGAAAGATTTAAGTTTTTAAACCGTAACCAGAATATGGACGAAAATGTGACAGATTACATTGTGGCGATAAAGCAGTTGGCAGATAACTGCAAATATGGAGATTTTTTAGAAGATGCTCTTAAAGACAGGTTGCTAATGGGCATAAAAAAGAAAAACATACAATCCAAACTCATCGATATTGGGGATTTAACTTTCGAGAAGGCGTGTGAATCTGCATTAAATATGGAGATGATTGAACTTGAAATGAGTCACATGGGTGGAACATCAGCACCGGGGGCTTTGAATTCCATGAAAGCTAGATATTCGAATGAGGTAGCATCAGGAACGCGTTCGAAGAGTCAGGAGAATTTAAGGAAACAAGGTCAGAGTGGCGGCCATGTCTCGAGGTCAAGGTGGTCAAATTTATCGGATGTTCAGTGTAATTTTTGCAAGAAATGGGGCCATGTGCAAAAATACTGTTATTTGAAAAATAACAGTAGAGGCAGATCGAAGAGCAGATCAAAATCGAAAACGAAGAACAGCTATCACAGTTATAACGGAAGCAAAGGTAATAGAGTTAGTAGTAGTAATTATGAGCCAAATGATTTAGGTTATATTAATAACTTAAAAACAGAAAATAATCCTTTACTGTTTAATGTAATTTGTAATGGTTTGTGTATAAAAATGGAACTGGATTCAGGGGCCTGTACTTCCGTCATGCATATTTGCACATTTAAGTCTTTATATCCGAATGTGGAAATTTTAAAAAGTAATCGGTCTTTAAATGTGATTTCAGGGGACAAGGTTAAGATTGTTGGTTGCATTGAAGCTTTGGTCAGTTTAACACGGGAAAGTGAGTCGTTTAGTTTGGAATTGGTCATAGTGGAAGGTCCAAAGGTGTTTGTACCCCTGCTTGGAAGGTCGTGGCTTGATAAGTTGCTACCTACGTGGAGAAATACGTTCGTTAATGAAATTAGGTGCGATAGTTTAAAGGGTTCAAGTTATGTTTCTGAATTAGTTGAATCTTATAAGAACGTGTTTCACGGTGAAAAAAAAGATTGCGTTCGTCATTTTAAAGCCAAAATTCTTTTGGAACAAAGTAGTGTTCCTGTGTTTTTCAAACCGTACACGGTTCCTTTTGGTGTTAGAGACAAGGTGGAAAACGAGCTGAAGAAAATGGTTTCCGAGGGAATCATATATCCTGTGCGTTATAGTAATTGGGCTTCTCCTGTAGTGGTTGTAGTGAAACCTAATGGCGATATTCGACTGTGTGTCGATTGTAAAAGGACTATTAACCCTTGGGTTCGCACAGATCATTCTCCCATGCCAGTATCTGAAGACATTTTTGCGAGTTTGCATGGTTCGTCGTGTTTTTGTGTCCTAGATTTAGAAGGAGCCTACCAACAGGTTGAAGTAGAGGAAAATTGTCAAGAGTTTCTCACCATTAATACCCATGTGGGTCTTTTCCGTTTTAGGCGTCTAAATTTAGGGCTAAAGTCAGCTCCTGCCGCGTTCCAATCTATCATGGATGATATTTTAAAAGACATTCCCAAGGTAAAGTGTTATATTGATGATATTATAATCGGTGGGTCGGATGAAAACGAATGTAAAGAGAATCTGATAGAGGTTTTAGAAAGGCTTAAAAAGTATAATGTTAAATATGAAAAGTGCCAGTTTTTTCAAAAAGAAATTTTGTATTTAGGTCATGTGGTGAATGGTGAAGGTATTAAACCTAGTCCGAAAAAGCTCGAAGCTATTCGCAATGCACCAAGACCAGAAAATGTAACTCAGCTAAAGTCGTTTTTAGGAATTTTGAATTATTATGCACGTTTTATACCAAATTTGTCATTGGAGCTAAAGGATTTGTATAGCTTGACTAAGAAACATGTTAGTTTTTGTGGTCGGAGGAGTGTGAAACAGCATTTAAGAAAAGCAAAGATTTAATTTTGAATGATAATCTTCTGTATCATTACGACCCAAGCAAAGAAATGGTTTTGCACTGTGACGCTAGCCCATACGAAGTGGGTGGAATTTTGTCACATATTATTAATGGAATTGAAAGGGCGGTATTGTTTGCATCCAGCACTTTAAGTTCTGCAGAACAGAAGTATTCTCAACTGCATCGAGAAGCATTGGCTATTATTTTTACTGTGAAAAAGTTCCACAAGTATATTTATGGAAAGACTTTTACCATACACTCAAATCATCAGCCATTAAGAGAAATCTTTAATCCTAATAAGTCAACACCAGCTGTTGCTGCGGCAAGGCTTAATCGTTGGGCAGTGATTTTGAGTATGTATGATTATAAGATTGTTTATAAAAAAGGGTCACACATGGCAAATGCTGATTGCCTCTCGCGACTTCCTTTATCATATCCTACTGATGTAGAAGAAGATAGTATAATATAAATAAATATAATATATATAATACATAATATAAAGTCGATTGATTGCAATAACTACCTCAATGTAAAATTCTCAGATATAGCCGAAGAATCGGAGAAGGATTGGAAAATTAGAAGCGTTTTAAACATGATCCAGTCAGGTTGGCCGAGTAGCGTACCTGACAATTTGAAAAAGTTTTTTTATAAGCGGTTGTTGTTGTCGGAAGATGACGGTTGTTTGTTTTATGCTGAGTGGCTGGTTGTTCCGGATTCGGTTCAGAAGTCCATCTTAGAACTTCTTCATGAGTCTCATGTGGGAGTTGTACGAATGAAAATTCTTGCGCGAAAATATTTTTGGTGGCCAGGGATTGATGCTGACATCGAAACATTTGTTTTAGAGTGTAGGTCATGTAATCTATGTCATAACAAACCCATTACGAATCAACATGTATCGTGGCCAGAATCGAAAGTATTTGTTGAGCGTATCCATTTAGATTTTTTTTAATGGAAAGGTTGCACTTATTTGATTGTTGTTGATAGCTATACCAAGTGGATAGATGTTAAATTCATCAAAAATACCAACGTTGAAAGTTTGATTGCGATTTTAAGACCAATTTTTACATATTTTGGTTAACCTTCTGTGTTGGTAACAGACAATGGTCCGCCGTATAATTCGGCATCGTTTGAAGTTTTTTGCAAGGATAATAATATAAAGTGTATCAAAAGTCCGCCATATCATCCACAATCAAATGGAGCGGCAGGAAGGGGAGTACAAACTCTGAAAAATTCTCTTAAGAAATTACTTTTGGATATCCAGTATGAAAATATCGTGATGGAACGGCTTATTTTCAACTTTCTTTTAAAATATCGTTCCACTCCCTCAACTACAACTATGGTTTGTCCGAATGAGCTCATATTTAAAGTAAAACCGAAGACTCTTCTCGATAATGTTAACCCTAAAGCCCGTGAGGTTCGGGATGCAAATACAAAAACATTTATAAATGTTGAAAATTCTAAAGTTCCACAACTATGCATAAATCAGAATCCTATAAAATCACTTAGTGTTGGTGAAAAAGTGTTATATAAAATGAAACACAATCAATTGTACACTTGGATTCCTGGAATCATAGTCAAAAAGATAGGAAGAGTTGTATATTCAGTAAATATTGATGGAAATCATAAATTGGCTCATATCTCTCAATTGAAAAAATGTAAATTTAAAGAATTGGTTTATGCACCGTCAAATATAAAAAGTAAAAGACGAGTAAGATTTAATGTTCCACGAAGGGAAAGAAGATCAATTTCTCTTTCGGAAGTCCCGAGAAGATCAGCAAGATTAAAGGGTATTGTAAAAGAATTATAATCTGTATTTGAAAATAAATTAATGAAAAAGTTAGATTTTGAAATATTTTATAGTTATTCGAACAAATCTACGTTCTGAATTCTAAAACTTAAATGGAATCATTTTTGAATTATAAAACTTAAAATTGTAAATAGAAATACTATGTATGTTTAAAAAGTAAAACAAAATAATATGCAATGTTAATACTTTCATTGAATTGAATTGAAATATGAAAATTGTTGAATATTATATTATATTATATGAATTTAAAGTTTTTATTAAGTTTGGGGAAGTGATATATATGTAGTATAACTTGCCAGCACCACTGTATTTTAGTACATTTGATTATGCAAGGTAATGCTCATATTATCATCTCTCAATATCATTAATCTTCTCTTAATGATTATCTCTTATCATAGTCTTTAGTATGTAAGCATGTACCTAGTCAGTATACGTAGCATAAGAATAAAGTCAGTCTTCAACCGAACGTAGTCGTGTTTAATTTATCTCCACTCCTCATACAATCGCATATACGAAAAAATTGAAGTAAATGTCAACTTTGTTTTCAAATTTTAAAGTAAATTGAGGCGTATTCAATTAAAATTATTGAACTTTAACCATAGCCAGCTCCCAAAAACAATAATTTTTCTTTTTTGACAAGTTGTTTATTGTTTTGTTTTGAAATATTTTACCGTCAAAAAGCTTTTCGGAGTTTTTCTAGTCTTGCCAACAGGTGTCACGCAGTAATATGTGTGTATTTTAAAAGCTTTTACTTTATTTAGTTTTTTACATTTTTCACTTTGTAGTTCAGGCTTTAGAAAAAAATATTTATTCAAAATGTAAGTAATACAGAAAAAGACTTTATTTGTAGCAATTGTGTTCTTTAATGCATTTTCTGTTTCTAGGCAAAAGGAAAAAACCCGTCCCCAGCAGTTCGAGCGGATGGTGAACCTGCTAAGCGACTATCCCGATATAGCACAAAACTATACGCAAAAGACGCCAGAAACTGTTGCTGTGTTTTGGGAAGATTTGACAAATCAGCTTAATTCATTGGGACCAAGGCAAAGGGATGTTGGAGGATGGAAAAAGGTATGTTTGCGATCTTTTGTTTTGTGGCTTGATCCATGGTGATTAAATTATGTGTTATATATTTGTTAAAGGTTTGAAGTGACTATAAGTGGTACATAAAAAAAGTCACAGCAAACAAAAAAGAAATAACTGGAACTGGTAGAAGGCCATGCAGGCAAAAGTCTTTCACCCCTCTAGAGGAAGCTGTGATCGCCCTTACCAATATAGCCAGCTCTGTAAGTGGCATTGGTGCAATATCATTTGGAATAGGCAGAACATCACACCAAGTGCCACTCAATCAGTCGTCCACAGCAAATACCGCCGACGCGACGTCGATGAAAAGGAAAACCAAAGTGCAACCAGCAATGGTAAAACCAGGCGTCAGAGATCTGCATCGTCGATTCAGTTGCTCACAAAGCAAGTAAAGAATCAGGAAAGTTTTCAAAAGGAAGTGAAACGCTTTTTTCGTGACACGAATCGTACGTTAAGAAAACTGCAGAACTCCATTGACGAACTCGGCAAAATAGAAAAGGAAAAGTTGAAAGAGACACAAACTCACAACAGAGAGATGAGGCAAATAGCTTTGCAGAAGCTTGAACTCAAAAAAAGGAAATTGGAGTTCAAAATTGCCAAAAACAATGTTTTGCGGCAGTGATTTACAAAGCATGCCTCAAATACAATTGCGAGTTTTATTCTTCCAGATCACCAACTTACTGGCAGTCGAATACTAGTAAAATACCCTTTTCATAGTTAAAGGCATCAAAAGAAACCATATAAGAGTCGAAGGTAATTGAATAAATCAAAAACAAATTCACAATTAAAATCGCCACAAAAATGTATAGATCAAAACAAATGTACAATTGAAATCTTTACAATTTTTATTAATCACTTTGGTATTTGATCGCTTTGAATGTCTACAGTAGAATGAATTAAAAAATCTCTACTGTTCCGGAACCTCTTTCACCACTACTACCACAACACACAGCCAAAACAAACTTAAAAAAATCATCAAACGGAGACAGTTTAGTCGTAATGGATATATTTGCCAAGTTCGAAAAAGCAATGGAAGATCAAACTAAAATTATTACGTCACAAATCACATCACAGTTAGCAGAATCGGAAAAACGTAGTAAAGAACTCAATTGAAAGTATTAATGCGCGATTGTCATTCTTGGAAGTCAAACAAAACGAAATGGAGCCACTGATTGCAGAAAATAACGAGCTTAAGCAACTAACAACAAAGCTTGATGATAAAATTAAAAGCATTTGTTTTCAAATGGAGGCTAATCACGAAAAACAACAACAAAAAGACTCGATGTGCGATGCGCTTATACACGGCGTTCCTTTTTTGCAAACAGAAAACTTACGTTCTATATTTAATAACATTTGCACCAAAGTTAATATCACACCACCGAACTTGAAAAGCATTTTCCGAATTAAAACTAAAGCCGATACCGCCGCACCACCGATAATTATTAAATTTTTTTCGCCATTTGACAAACAGCTTCTTCTACGATCAATAGCCAACCACCGAAAAACTATGAATGAACAACTTCACCTGCCTGATCTTGGCTTTCGTGTGGATAATGCAACGGGAAATTCTATTGTTTACATTCATGAATGCTTAACATTAAAAAATCGCTCTCTTTTACAACTTGCGCTGAAACTTAAAAGAGAAAAGAAACTGTTCTCTGTGTTCACAAATCGTGGTATCGTTTATGTCAAGAAAAGCAAGGATGTGGATGCCAAATTAATACAGGCCACGGAAGACTTAACTAATTTTGCCATGAAGACGCAACAATAACAACTATACTGTAAAATAAGATGACTACTGAACTGATGTATGCCGCTGCCGCTCTTAGTTATCTTAGTAATTCTTTTTTGCCAGCTTTTTTTTCTATCATTTTCTTATACTTTTATTCTAAATTGCAATTTTTAAATTGTATTTCTTCTCTTTCAAAAGTCTTTCTTACTTATTTTACTATACTTAGTTTTTTTTCTTTTAAAACAAAAATTTGTCCTCTTTTTTTCAATCTAATCATCATCATCGTTTTTTATGCTCGTATTTGTTGTTTACTTCTGAAACAGGGTATGCAATGTTGGGTGCTTTGTATTGGGCACACCCATAGTTTCTCCAAAAACAATGGTTGGCCCAAATGAGCTAAATAGGGTTTCTGTAGCCGCTATCCCTACGGGTACTATCCGAGTAATGATAGATGTTGTATGTAGTCAATATGTTGGGTTGCAAATTTGCCACATAAACGCGCAAAGTTTGAGATCAAGGGCTAAATTAGATGAATTCAAGTACATGTTTGAAGGCTCTAAAATAGATGTAGTATGTGTTTCTGAGTCTTGGTTTTTAACTGATGTAGCGGATGCGATTTATAACGATAAAGGGTATACCCTCTTTAGATGTGATAGATATGGACGTGTTGGTGGTGGTGTGGCTGTTTTTGTTCGAGATAGCTTAGAGTGCACTCTTATTCGTAAGGCTATGCCAGGTACTGAAATGCAATATGTTTTTGTTAAAATAGTTTGTAAGTCCAACAAAATATTGTTGGGATCTGTTTACCGTACCAATTCGGATATAGACATTTCTCCGCTGATTGATGTTCTGGATGAGCTTTCTTATGTTTCACCTTCTGTAATTATGTGCGGGGACTTCAACAGCAATATTTTAAGAGAAGTTTCTTTAATCCACAGTATGAGTGCTTTGAATTTGACTCCAGTAAATAAGTCTATTCCCACACATTTTACCAAAGACAGTTGCTCGCTGCTTGACGTGTTCTTTGTTAGTGATCCTGCCAAAATAGTTCACTTTGATCAACTCTCCGCTCCATGTTTTTCGCGTCATGATATGATTCTAATGACATATGAGTATGAACCCGTAAGCTCTAATATTTCGTTCACTTTTCGTAATTTCAGAAATATCAACATAGATCTACTTAAAAATGATCTTCTCGCTGCGGAATGGTACCGAGTAGCTTTCATTCAGGATAACATAAATAATCTATGTGATTTGCATGCACCTCTTATAACAAAATCTTATTGTACCAAAGATTTGTCTTGTCCATGGCTTACGAGTGCTATTAAAGATCTAATGCTTCGGCGGGATAATGCATATAAATGTTGGAAGAGATTTCGTTTAGTAGAGCTTTTTAATACCTATCGTATCTTAAGAAACAAAGTAACTTGCCAAATACGCGAGGCAAAAAGACGTTTTTATGCCCCACGATTTGATCCTTTGCAGGCTAAGCAAAAACTGTGGAAAAATTTAAGGGAGATTGGTTTGGGGAAAATAGTAAACAAAAACGTTACTGTTTCTGATTGCAATGAATTAAACAAATTGTTTGCTTCAGTTTCTTCCTCAGATGTTGAACCAATGTTACCAGTTGATCACGATCAAATCTTAGAGAACAATTTTGATGATATATTTGCTAATTGTTTTAATTTTGCCGCTGTTGATGACTCCGATGTTTTAGAGAGTATTTTATCAATTAAATCAAAGTCAGCGGGTTTCGATGAGATAAGTCCTGTTTTCGTCAAAATTATTCTTCCATATATTTTGAAATACATTACTCATTTGATTAATTCGATATTAATGACGGGTGTTTTTCCTACAGTATGGAAATATGCCAAAATAATCCCTATTCCAAAAAGCAATAACGAGTTAAGGCCCATAGCCATATTACCTTTCCTCTCCAAGGTTCTTGAAAGGCTTTTGAGTAATCAAATACGTGGATTCCTTCGGAATCATAAATTACTATGTGAAAATCAGTCTGGTTTTCGTCCAAAACATAGCTGTACAACTGCACTTATCAATGTCATTGTCATAGAAGGTTTAAGGGAATCTTTAGACGATGACAAAGCAGCTTTTCTCGTCCTGCTTGACTTCTCCAAAGCGTTCGATACGGTTAACCACAATGTATTGTGTAAGAAACTTCAAGTCCAGTTCAATTTTTATAAGTCATCCACTAAGTTAATAGCCTCCTATTTACATCGCAGATACCAGGCAGTAGTTGCTAATAACTCTGTATCAGAATTTCTTCCTTTAGGCTCAGGTGTTCCTCAAGGTTCGATACTTGGACCACTCTTTTTTTCAATGTACATAAATGATCTCCCTAAATGTGTATTGACTTCCTCGGTTGATATGTATGCTGACGATGTTCAAATTAGGAAGAGTTTCCCCTTGGGACTTCTGGACAACGCTGCACACGAATTAAATGAAGATTTAATGAAAGTTCACTGCTGGTCATGTGAAAATGGTTTTCGTTTGAATCCGTCAAAATCAAAATGCTTGTTCATTTCAAGAAAACTCGTTGATACGTCATACTTTCCAAGTATATCTCTTAATAACATTGATATTGAATTTGTTGACTCTGCGAAAAATCTAGGCATGACTTTTAACAGAACACTCACTTGGAATAACCATATCAGATTGACGCTAGGAAAGATTTATGGAGGCCTTCGCACACTTTGGGCGACACTGTTGGTGACACCGTTAAAAACAAGAAAAATTCTCGCTAAAACGCTCGTTATTCCAATCATGCTATTTGGTTGCGAGATTTTTAGCAACTGTGATTATGAACACAAACGAAAACTTAACGTGGCTTTCAACAGTATTGCGCGGTATGTTTTCGGACTTAAAAGATATGATCACATCTCCACCTTCTCGAAATCATTATATGGTCTTAGTCTTGAAAATATTTTTAAGCTAAAAATGTTAACGCTACTCCATAACGTAATACAATCGCGTCAACCAATCTACTTATACAACAGGATCAGTTTTACACAATCTAACAGAAGCTATGATCTCACACCGATTCGTTACAAGTTTTTAATATCTGAACGACAATTCTTTATTCAAGTGATACGGCTTTGGAACTCCCTTCCCCGAACCTTGCAATCAACAAGTTGCAGCACCTCTTTCAGAAGTAGACTTATTATTTTTCTGATGACAGAATGATGACGATGATGATGGATGATTTTTTTTTTTTTTCTCTTTAAATTTCTCTAACTAAACCATCTTTTTTCACTTCTTTCCTTGTTATTATATAATGTTATTTTTGAATTTGTATAAATATTAGTAACACTTTTGCTTATTTTTAGTAATTTTAGACTTACCATTGAAGCTTGCACTGTTAAATGAGATATTGCATCTTACTGTGTTAAGTTAGTAAAATAAATTGAATTGAATTGAAATTGAATTGAAATTGAAATAATATTCGATGAGCTGCGATGGCACGCAAACAATCGTGGGAACTGGCCATTCAGCAAGCGAGTAGACAGTCCATGCAAGACTCGTATTTCGTAAAGTGAACGTCCGGACTTGAGCGTTCACATCACAGCTCTCGTTACAAATAAATAAAATGTATGAAGATATTTGAAACCCAAATGGTTGCGTACTACGCAGTCATTTGAGTTCCAACAGTAGTTATGACTTATCATCAGATCATACACTGATGATTTTATCACTTAATGAATCAGAGATAATGGAAAAAAGTAATCCTTAGCTTGTAAATAATAAAACAAACTGGAGTGAATTCAGAGAAAAGCTTGAAAGCCGTATAAATCTCAGATCCCCTTTGGAAACAAAAGAGCAAATCGACCTTGAAGTAGAACAATTCATTGCCGATTTTCAACAAGCTGCAGAAGAAAGTACACCAACTTACTCGAGTAGGAAGCAAACTGAAACAAAATACCCTGTCGAGATAATTGAGTTGATATTGGAGAAAAGAAGAGCTCGAAGAAAATGACAAAATACTAGATTTCCAGACGAGAAAACAGCGTTGAAAAATTAATCTACTAATTCAAAAATGATTTATTAAGTAGATTCTTGAAAAATTTAACGACTGATGCTTCAACCGATTATTCGCTGTGGAAAGCAGCTAAGCGCTCTGATCTGGCAACCCTAAGCCTATAAGAGTTATAAAGATTTATATTTCTACTTCTTTTTTGTTATTTTATTTTTTTCTTTTTTTTTATTTCATATTCAAAAACGTTCGTTGTCAAGTGCAGACGTGTTTTTAATCCGCTCCCTTTATTGAGTCTTTTCTTGTATTCGTCATTTCCCATTCAAATCAATCAACTCATATTTTGCAAAATGACCAAGTGCAACGCGTGCAATATTAACCTGGCTACCGATAATAGCATGCCCCAATTAACGTGCGGTGGTTTGTGCGGTAGGCTTTTTCACCCAACATGTGCTGGTCTAAGCAAACGTTCGCTGATCCACTTTAGCGAATATAGTTCCCGGTTCGTGTTTTTTTGTGATGAATGCAGGGAAATATCTTTGTCCCACATTTTAAAAGCTATCAAATTTAACAATGACTCGTGCAGTGATGAAATAAATAAAAATAATGATAAGTGTCGGCAAATTTTGAATGAAATGGGCAAATTTGATGACCTTATTAACTCAAACGATGAAATTCACTGCCGCCTCTCTGAACTGACCCGCGCAATAAACAATAATTCAAGTGATTTAAATAAAAAAATTGTCAATACTAATGATACCTTTGATGAGATCATTTCGGTCAAATCTTCTCTTCAAAATATGAAAAAAGACATTAGGCTTGTTTTTTTGGGAAGATGTCCGGTACCTTGTATTGTAAATACATGTAAAGCAAAAACAACAAAAGATACAGGGGATAAAAGGATGAGTAAATCTTACAAGGGATAGATTTTTCGATATCGAATAAGTTTTTCGATATTTCATTTTTAAATGTTGGTGCGACTAGAGACTTTCATGTATCTCGAGCAACAGAAAAAGGGGGTGTTCACAAGTGAATGGAAATGAATTTTGTACAAGAATAGAAAAGAATTCTGGTAACGATTTTTGAATTGTAGAAATTTATTGATTTTGATTATTTAATTTGCGGGTTCATAGTTATATAATAACATATCGTAAAAGAAACGAATAAAGCTCTGTTAAACTATTTTTTTGTTCTTTTTTGCATAGTTCCTTAACACATTTTTCGGTGAATGTTGACATTTTTTTCCAATAGTATTTACTACGTCTTATCTTAAAATAGATTTATTGATTGATTACTAGCAGACGCGGCCACGCGTTGCTGTAGGTCGCCATCTGTGAGGTGCAAGGGACAATGTTTAACAGTTCTCTGTAAAGAAATTGGCTTAAGGCGCTATCTGTTCCAGATTTATGCAATCTATGATTAATAACAACAAAAGCGCCATCTGTTCCAGACTTATTTAATCTACAATTAATAACCATTAAGGAATAGTAAACTCGATTTCGTTATTCGTTACATATATACCATGAAGCGGAAGTTGATTCTTATACAGACAAGTATCCGCTTGTGTCTAGTTTCTTAAGACACTTTTAAAATATAAGTATTGAACTTCTAAACTTCTAAGTAATGTATTTTAGCCGATTACCGACATTTAAAAGTTTTTCGCACTTGTTCTCATTCACTCTCAAGTGAACTGAACCCAAGCGTGTAAACAGAGAAAAAAAACCACAAGAAAATACTTGCATACTTTTGTGAACACCGCTATTTTTGACATTTCCCAACTACAACTCATCACGGATACCAACCATCAAACATAAAAACGCGGACCGTTTTTTTGGATTTACAATACAAGGTACCGGACAGCTTCCCAAAAAAACACGCCTATTATATCGGCAATTTCTAAAATAAATCTTGATGGACAATTTACTACTCTTCGGGATGAACTACTCCGATCGGGTAACAATATAATGGATTCTATCAATTCCCTTAAACCTCACCAACCTGAAGATGCCTCATTTTCATCACTAATTGACGACGCCTTAAAACACATCTCCAATTTTTCGGTTGATCTCGTGATGACCATGGACACCGTCAAAGAGTTGATAGATAGTGTGAGAGCATCTAAAAGCTTACGTCAACCTTCCCCTCACCACACGCTGTCGAACGACAATGTGCCCTCGTGCTCGTTTAATGTTTCCTTACATGATGAGCTACAATTTTGTTCCCCGGTCAAAAATCGCAATGAAGTGGTAATCGCTGCTGTAAACGAATCTCACCTCCATAATACAACTTCATCATCTTTACCCCCTATAAATGCCGATCCTGTGTTACAACCATCTTCTTGTAGCTTACCTCCCTCTGCACCACTTGTATCAAAATTTGGGACCACCTGGACTAAAGCCGAATGGAGTAGCAGACTTAACAAGCTAAAAAATTCCAACACAATTGCCCTTCTTTTGAGAAACACACCTCGCAAAGCCAACAAACTTTGGATACGTGATTTCTTCTCCAGAACGTACTCTATATCAGTTACAGATTCCAGACGTGCAGCGAAACGGAGTTTTATAATCAACATTCCTGGGAAATACGAATGGTTATTTTCTTTCCCCGATGGAAGCTTAAAACTTGGTGATATGACCCTATCGTTGTGGATGGAAGACCCTCGGCCCGAAAAATCAGCAGAAGCGTTGACACATAACTGGAGCTTTAAAACAAATATTTTCCCAAATTTCTCCTTTTCTCTCAATAATTTTAAAAACAATCCTTATCCTCCTAAGTCCCACACACTTCCTGCTAGACCTATGCCCAAGCCCCACATATCTCAAAAATCTATAATTCAGCCTAAACTCTTACCCAAGCCCCAACACAACCCCAGACTGTCCTTACAGCAACCCGCAGTCCAACAGAAACGTGCTCATCAACGGGTATCCTTCAATACTAACCCTGATTCCCAATCCCCTATCTCAAATAATTTCGACCAAACAAAATCCCCCCCTGTTCCTAGTTTCAACCTCACCTCAGGAGCTAAATACCCTAAGTTTATAAGCTCTCATATTTTAAACCCAAGCCCATCTCAACCACCACTCGAATCTCGCTCTACTTTCGATCCTCTTTTACCTCCTAATGTCAAACTAACGCAACAGTCCCTCATTGAATCTACCGAGTCCCGCTATGCTCTTTCAAAACTTAGAGATAGTAAGGTGTTTGACAACATTCGTCTATTCCTAGCTTATCTTCACGATAAACCAGACGATATGTGTGTAGACGGTAAAACGAAAAGCTATGTACTAGCGTCTATTCAAAAGGAAGGACTTCCCTCTGATCCTAAACACCTAAGGCAGCTCTACAGTAAATACCACGAGCTCCTGAATATCTCTTCGGTGCAAGTCTCCAAAGATCTCTTAGCTTTCTCTCGGTACGTTCAATCCAAAAGAATCTCTTACCTGCAAAGAATCCGATCCGAAACTGAAAAGTTTTATCGCTCCTAAAACTGAAAATAGTATTCCACCTTCTAATCTCCACCCTCTTTCTTTTTATTACCAAAACGTAAGAGGTCTTCGCTCTAAAACTCACTCAGTGTACTTGCAGTCCCACAATCTTCCCTTTGATGTATTTGCACTTACTGAAACAAACCTTTCCCAGGACATCAAAAGCCAAGAGCTGTTTCCTTCGTTTTTCAATGTCTTTCGTGATGACGAACAACCTCATAGCGAACCCCCAAATAGAGGCGTCCTAATCGCTGTCCATAACAAATACGAATCTTCCTTCATTTCATCCTCCTCTTCCAAACTTCTTGACTACATCTCTATAAAACTTACATTCTCTAATCAGTCCATTTTCCTGATGTGTTTCTACATCCTTCCCGGCGAACCAACAGACTCGTACAAATTGGTTGTAGCTGCTATCGACAAAGTGCTTGACATCTCAGAAGCACAAGATGAGATAATTATTTTCGGTGACTTCAATCTCCCCTATCTTCAATGGAACACTTCAGAAGACCAATTTGCTTTCACTCCCTCACCCGTTTCCATCAAAGAATGTCTCTTTGTTGACGGTCTTACTGATTCAAGCCTTTCGCAAACGAGTGGTATTAAAAACTACATGGGCCGGCAACTTGATCTTATCTTCACTTCCGACCCCATTAACTCATCTGTCTCAGAATCCTCATCCCCACTATCTAATATTGACAACTTTCACCCGCCTCTCACTCTCTCTTTTTTTATAACCTTACCTTTTCTTCTACCTAGCCCAAGTAAGTATTCGTTCAACTTTCATAAAGCTAACTTCAAGAAGATCAATGTAATTCTCTCTAATACCTCATTCGACTTTAAAAATCTTTCAATGAATAAGCAACTAATTTGTTTTACGAGAAATTGTTGTACTGCATAAATCTTTATGTTCCCCTTTCGCGCGATAAGTCCTACTCAACATCCCCTCCCTGGTACAATCATAAACTACGTGAGCTGCTAAACAAGAGAAATAAGCTCTGGAATAAATATCTACGCTCCTGTTCAGTTTTCGATTACTCTGATTACCTTGGAGTATTTTATAAGTTTTCCAACCTCAATGAAGCTCTTTACAATGACTTTACATCCACCACCCAAGCAAATCTAATTTCGGAGCCAAAATCGTTTTATAAGTTTATCAATTATAAAAAGAAAAATGATGGTTTCCCTCCTTCTCTTCACTACGATACCCAATCTTCCAACGAACCAACAACAATCGCAAATTTTTTTGCAAGTCACTTTAAACTGTCTTTTGCTCAAAAAACCCCAGATCTAGACCAGACTTACTTTTCCTATCTTCGCCATTTCTCTACAGGGCCTTCTAATCTAAGCTTTAATCAGTCAACTGTTCTTAATGGTCTCCTCAAACTCAAAGACGAGTATAATCCAGGTCCAGATGGCATTCCTGCCATTTTGCTTAAAAAATGTTGTTCCTGTTTAGCCCTTCCCATCACTAACCTTTTCAAACTATCCCTTTCAAGTGGAGTTTTTCCGGACTTATGGAAAATATCCGTTATTTCACCTATCCATAAAAAAGGCCCCAAAAACCTAATTTCTAACTATAGACCCATAGCTAAACTCTCCCATATCCCTAAGCTTTTCGAAAGCATTCTGTATGAAATACTTTCCTTCCAGTGCAAATCAATGATATCCTCCAAGCAGCATGGTTTCTGTAAGGGAAGGTCTACAACTACTAATCTAGTTGAGTTTGTTTCCTTCTCTCTCTCTGCAATGGAAAAAGGAAACGAAGTAGACGTCATCACCACAGATTTTAGCAAAGCTTTTGACAAAATTTCTCACTCTGTAATCCTCTTTAAACTTTCTTTCCTCGGTTTTAGTCCTATCCTACTTAAATGGATCTCTTCATATCTTGACAACCGCCAATATAGAGTTCGTTTCCGTTCTACTCTTTCAGTTCCATTTGTGGCTACCTCCGGTGTGCCCCAAGGAAGCCATCTTGGACCCCTCTTTTTCATCCTGGCCATTAATGATGTCGAAAAGGTCATCCAATATTCTTCTATCTCACTTTACGCTGATGACGCTAAAATTTTCAAAGTCATAACCTCCGATCGAGATTCTCTCCAGCTTCAAAATGACCTCGATTCATTCGTCTTTTGGTGTTCTAAAAACTTCCTTGAATTAAACATTGCCAAATGCGAGGCAATAACTTTTTCTCGTAAAAGTAATAAACCTCCCCCAGGTTCTATCATCTTCAGAACCTTCCAATATCCGAGATTTAGGAGTTCTCTGCGACGGCGAATTGAATTTTCGTTCTCATATTGACGAAGTAATATCAAGAGCTAATTCCGCCCTTGGTTTTATCAAGAGATGGTCCAAAGAGTTCCGCAACCCCCTTGTAACAAAATCTCTCTATATTGCCTATGTTCGCCCTCTCCTTGAGTATGCATCGCAAGTATGGGCTCCATATCAAGCGGTTCATATTTCAAGGATCGAAAGTGTTCAACGTCGTTTTCTGCTCTTTGCCCTACGGGATCTCTACGACGTAAGAAACTTTCTCAACTTGCCTCCTTACCGCGATCGTCTTACAATAATTAATCTTCACTCCCTAGAAAACAGAAGGAATGTCTTTGACATCATATTCATTCACCGACTTCTTACTGGCAACACTGACTGCTCCTCCCTTTTTGACCTTATCTCCTTCAACACTAATCCCCGAAACGTAAGATCATCCCGATTTTTTTCCCTTCCTGCTCATCGTACATCCTATGGTCTCAACGAACCCCTAACCCGCATGATGAGTAAGATTAACTCTGTTCCTTTTCTTTTCGACCTTAATCTTCCTAGTCCTTGTCTGAAAGTCCTCCTTTTAAACCATTTCTCATCCCTGTAGTTTAATTTAGCTTTAATTAGTTTTAATTAGTTTAAGTTTAGTATGTTTAAGTTATTTTAAGCTTGTATTAAGCTAATAAATGGGGCGGTAGCCCCACCAAAATTAAAATTAAAATTACAGAAAATTAACACAACAGAAAATTAAGTCTAAAATTAGGTCTCTGCCATCAGTATTAGCAGAGATTTTAACACAGGTCAGGGTACACCAAAGTTCAACTTTTAAAAATTTGTCAAAAAGTTATGTCAAAGTTGAGAAAAAGACTTTACTGTATAACAATTTTTTTCTTAGAATATGATTAAGGTCACATCCCAAAGTATGTAAAACGAATTACGGAGCACCCTGTATATTACCTATATATTCCCTTACGTTAGAAAATTGCAACTCCACCCGCGATAGTCGAATTGGGTCGGTCCCTCTTTACGATAATGCAATTGTTATCCGTCAATTTGTGATGCTGGTTTAGCCTAGCCCTATCGGCCCTATCGTGGTAACCGTCGGAGCGGTTTCTCCGATTCAAAGACATTTTGCTTCGTGGTAGTTCTCCGATCTGCCGGTCGGACATTCTCTCCGACAAAATACAACGTTTGCCGTTTATATGCGATGCCTTGCATATATTTGCATCGCTGATATGCGTAGGGAATCGAACGTTCGATTGGAAGCGAATGTTTTTGCGAGCTTCTTTTATAGCGGAATTATAGGTTGTAGAAACAAAATCTTTGTAGAAAACTTTTTTTTCGACGTTAAAGGTAGGTCAGATAAGTTTCTCTAAAACATTCGCTTCCAGTTGAACGTTTGATTCGCTACTCATAATAGGGACCTAAGTACTTCTGTTGGCTTCATTTTTGACAGATAGAAACAAACATTTCTACTACATCGAAACACAAAGTAAAAAGTTTCCTAAGAAAGTCAAATGATATTCCTAACTCCTCTATCGAAAACAAATTTGTATCTCTTTCTCTCAGTTTTAAAAAGTGTATTTGAAAAAAGCTGGCACATATCGAAGCTTTCACTTTAGGCAATTTTTTGAAAACAAACACAATCAAATAATTTTTTTTATTTTTCTTGAAAGGTAGCGCTTCATCAGTAAAATCCTGTAGTTTTTATAACTAAAGCTCCTTCATAGTTTCAAACCTATTTTGAAAATTATTATAAAATTTAAGTAAATGTCAACTTTGTTTTCAAATTTTAAAGTAAATTGAGGCGTATTCAATTAAAATTATTGAACTTTAACCATAGCCAGCTCCCAAAAACAGAAATCTTTCTTTTTTGACAAGTTGTTTATTGTTTTGTTTTGAAATATTTAACCGTCAAAAAGCTTTTCGGAGTTTTTCTAATGTTGCCAACAGGTGTCACGCAGTAATATGTGTGTATTTTAAAAACTTTTACTTTATTTAGTTTTTTACATTTTTCACTTTGTAGTTCAGGCTTTAGAAAAAAATATTTATTCAAAATGTAAGTAATACAGAAAAAGACTTTATTTGTAGCAATTGTGTTCTTTAATGCATTTTCTGTTTCTAGGCAAAAGGAAAAAACCCGTCCCCAGCAGTTCGAGCGGATGGTGAACCTGCTAAGCGACTATCCCGATATAGCACAAAACTATACGCAAAAAACGCCAGAAACTGTTGCTGTGTTTTGGGAAGATTTGACAAATCAGCTTAATTCATTGGGACCAAGGCAAAGGGATGTTGGAGGATGGAAAAAGGTATGTTTGCGATCTTTTGTTTTGTGGCTTGATCCATGGTGATTAAATTATGTGTTATATATTTGTTAAAGGTTTGAAGTGACTATAAGTGGTACATAAAAAAAGTCACAGCAAACAAAAAAGAAATAACTGGAACTGGTAGAAGGCCATGCAGGCAAAAGTCTTTCACCCCTCTAGAGGAAGCTGTGATCGCCCTTACCAATAAAGCCAGCTCTGTAAGTGGCATTGGTGCAATATCATTTGGAATAGGCAGAACATCACACCAAGTGCCACTCAATCAGTCGTCCACAGCAAATACCGCCGACGCGACGTCGATGAAAAGGAAAACCAAAGTGCAACCAGCAATGGTAAAACCAGGCGTCAGAGATCTGCATCGTCGATTCAGTTGCTCACAAAGCAAGTAAAGAATCAGGAAAGTTTTCAAAAGGAAGTGAAACGCTTTTTTCGTGACACGAATCGTACGTTAAGAAAACTGCAGAACTCCATTGACGAACTCGGCAAAATAGAAAAGGAAAAGTTGAAAGAGACACAAACTCACAACAGAGAGATGAGGCAAATAGCTTTGCAGAAGCTTGAACTCAAAAAAAGGAAATTGGAGTTCAAAATTGCCAAAAACAATGTTTTGCGGCAGTGATTTACAAAGCATGCCTCAAATACAATTGCGAGTTTTATTCTTCCAGATCACCAACTTACTGGCAGTCGAATACTAGTAAAATACCCTTTTCATAGTTAAAGGCATCAAAAGAAACCATATAAGAGTCGAAGGTAATTGAATAAATCAAAAACAAATTCACAATTAAAATCGCCACAAAAATGTATAGATCAAAACAAATGTACAATTGAAATCTTTACAATTTTTATTAATCACTTTGGTATTTGATCGCTTTGAATGTCTACAGTAGAATGAATTAAAAAATCTCTACTGTTCCGGAACCTCTTTCACCACTACTACCACAACACACAGCCAAAACAAACTTAAAAAAATCATCAAACGGAGACAGTTTAGTCGTAATGGATATATTTGCCAAGTTCGAAAAAGCAATGGAAGATCAAACTAAAATTATTACGTCACAAATCACATCACAGTTAGCAGAATCGGAAAAACGTAGTAAAGAACTCAATTGAAAGTATTAATGCGCGATTGTCATTCTTGGAAGTCAAACAAAACGAAATGGAGCCACTGATTGCAGAAAATAACGAGCTTAAGCAACTAACAACAAAGCTTGATGATAAAATTAAAAGCATTTGTTTTCAAATGGAGGCTAATCACGAAAAACAACAACAAAAAGACTCGATGTGCGATGCGCTTATACACGGCGTTCCTTTTTTGCAAACAGAAAACTTACGTTCTATATTTAATAACATTTGCACCAAAGTTAATATCACACCACCGAACTTGAAAAGCATTTTCCGAATTAAAACTAAAGCCGATACCGCCGCACCACCGATAATTATTAAATTTTTTTCGCCATTTGACAAACAGCTTCTTCTACGATCAATAGCCAACCACCGAAAAACTATGAATGAACAACTTCACCTGCCTGATCTTGGCTTTCGTGTGGATAATGCAACGGGAAATTCTATTGTTTACATTCATGAATGCTTAACATTAAAAAATCGCTCTCTTTTACAACTTGCGCTGAAACTTAAAAGAGAAAAGAAACTGTTCTCTGTGTTCACAAATCGTGGTATCGTTTATGTCAAGAAAAGCAAGGATGTGGATGCCAAATTAATACAGGCCACGGAAGACTTAACTAATTTTGCCATGAAGACGCAACAATAACAACTATACTGTAAAATAAGATGACTACTGAACTGATGTATGCCGCTGCCGCTCTTAGTTATCTTAGTAATTCTTTTTTGCCAGCTTTTTTTTCTATCATTTTCTTATACTTTTATTCTAAATTGCAATTTTTAAATTGTATTTCTTCTCTTTCAAAAGTCTTTCTTACTTATTTTACTATACTTAGTTTTTTTTCTTTTAAAACAAAAATTTGTCCTCTTTTTTTCAATCTAATCATCATCATCGTTTTTTATGCTCGTATTTGTTGTTTACTTCTGAAACAGGGTATGCAATGTTGGGTGCTTTGTATTGGGCACACCCATAGTTTCTCCAAAAACAATGGTTGGCCCAAATGAGCTAAATAGGGTTTCTGTAGCCGCTATCCCTACGGGTACTATCCGAGTAATGATAGATGTTGTATGTAGTCAATATGTTGGGTTGCAAATTTGCCACATAAACGCGCAAAGTTTGAGATCAAGGGCTAAATTAGATGAATTCAAGTACATGTTTGAAGGCTCTAAAATAGATGTAGTATGTGTTTCTGAGTCTTGGTTTTTAACTGATGTAGCGGATGCGATTTATAACGATAAAGGGTATACCCTCTTTAGATGTGATAGATATGGACGTGTTGGTGGTGGTGTGGCTGTTTTTGTTCGAGATAGCTTAGAGTGCACTCTTATTCGTAAGGCTATGCCAGGTACTGAAATGCAATATGTTTTTGTTAAAATAGTTTGTAAGTCCAACAAAATATTGTTGGGATCTGTTTACCGTACCAATTCGGATATAGACATTTCTCCGCTGATTGATGTTCTGGATGAGCTTTCTTATGTTTCACCTTCTGTAATTATGTGCGGGGACTTCAACAGCAATATTTTAAGAGAAGTTTCTTTAATCCACAGTATGAGTGCTTTGAATTTGACTCCAGTAAATAAGTCTATTCCCACACATTTTACCAAAGACAGTTGCTCGCTGCTTGACGTGTTCTTTGTTAGTGATCCTGCCAAAATAGTTCACTTTGATCAACTCTCCGCTCCATGTTTTTCGCGTCATGATATGATTCTAATGACATATGAGTATGAACCCGTAAGCTCTAATATTTCGTTCACTTTTCGTAATTTCAGAAATATCAACATAGATCTACTTAAAAATGATCTTCTCGCTGCGGAATGGTACCGAGTAGCTTTCATTCAGGATAACATAAATAATCTATGTGATTTGCATGCACCTCTTATAACAAAATCTAATTGTACCAAAGATTTGTCTTGTCCATGGCTTACGAGTGCTATTAAAGATCTAATGCTTCGGCGGGATAATGCATATAAATGTTGGAAGAGATTTCGTTTAGTAGAGCTTTTTAATACCTATCGTATCTTAAGAAACAAAGTAACTTGCCAAATACGCGAGGCAAAAAGACGTTTTTATGCCCCACGATTTGATCCTTTGCAGGCTAAGCAAAAACTGTGGAAAAATTTAAGGGAGATTGGTTTGGGGAAAATAGTAAACAAAAACGTTACTGTTTCTGATTGCAATGAATTAAACAAATTGTTTGCTTCAGTTTCTTCCTCAGATGTTGAACCAATGTTACCAGTTGATCACGATCAAATCTTAGAGAACAATTTTGATGATATATTTGCTAATTGTTTTAATTTTGCCGCTGTTGATGACTCCGATGTTTTAGAGAGTATTTTATCAATTAAATCAAAGTCAGCGGGTTTCGATGAGATAAGTCCTGTTTTCGTCAAAATTATTCTTCCATATATTTTGAAATACATTACTCATTTGATTAATTCGATATTAATGACGGGTGTTTTTCCTACAGTATGGAAATATGCCAAAATAATCCCTATTCCAAAAAGCAATAACGAGTTAAGGCCCATAGCCATATTACCTTTCCTCTCCAAGGTTCTTGAAAGGCTTTTGAGTAATCAAATACGTGGATTCCTTCGGAATCATAAATTACTATGTGAAAATCAGTCTGGTTTTCGTCCAAAACATAGCTGTACAACTGCACTTATCAATGTCATTGTCATAGAAGGTTTAAGGGAATCTTTAGACGATGACAAAGCAGCTTTTCTCGTCCTGCTTGACTTCTCCAAAGCGTTCGATACGGTTAACCACAATGTATTGTGTAAGAAACTTCAAGTCCAGTTCAATTTTTATAAGTCATCCACTAAGTTAATAGCCTCCTATTTACATCGCAGATACCAGGCAGTAGTTGCTAATAACTCTGTATCAGAATTTCTTCCTTTAGGCTCAGGTGTTCCTCAAGGTTCGATACTTGGACCACTCTTTTTTTCAATGTACATAAATGATCTCCCTAAATGTGTATTGACTTCCTCGGTTGATATGTATGCTGACGATGTTCAAATTAGGAAGAGTTTCCCCTTGGGACTTCTGGACAACGCTGCACACGAATTAAATGAAGATTTAATGAAAGTTCACTGCTGGTCATGTGAAAATGGTTTTCGTTTGAATCCGTCAAAATCAAAATGCTTGTTCATTTCAAGAAAACTCGTTGATACGTCATACTTTCCAAGTATATCTCTTAATAACATTGATATTGAATTTGTTGACTCTGCGAAAAATCTAGGCATGACTTTTAACAGAACACTCACTTGGAATAACCATATCAGATTGACGCTAGGAAAGATTTATGGAGGCCTTCGCACACTTTGGGCGACACTGTTGGTGACACCGTTAAAAACAAGAAAAATTCTCGCTAAAACGCTCGTTATTCCAATCATGCTATTTGGTTGCGAGATTTTTAGCAACTGTGATTATGAACACAAACGAAAACTTAACGTGGCTTTCAACAGTATTGCGCGGTATGTTTTCGGACTTAAAAGATATGATCACATCTCCACCTTCTCGAAATCATTATATGGTCTTAGTCTTGAAAATATTTTTAAGCTAAAAATGTTAACGCTACTCCATAACGTAATACAATCGCGTCAACCAATCTACTTATACAACAGGATCAGTTTTACACAATCTAACAGAAGCTATGATCTCACACCGATTCGTTACAAGTTTTTAATATCTGAACGACAATTCTTTATTCAAGTGATACGGCTTTGGAACTCCCTTCCCCGAACCTTGCAATCAACAAGTTGCAGCACCTCTTTCAGAAGTAGACTTATTATTTTTCTGATGACAGAATGATGACGATGATGATGGATGATTTTTTTTTTTTTTCTCTTTAAATTTCTCTAACTAAACCATCTTTTTTCACTTCTTTCCTTGTTATTATATAATGTTATTTTTGAATTTGTATAAATATTAGTAACACTTTTGCTTATTTTTAGTAATTTTAGACTTACCATTGAAGCTTGCACTGTTAAATGAGATATTGCATCTTACTGTGTTAAGTTAGTAAAATAAATTGAATTGAATTGAAATTGAATTGAAATTGAAATAATATTCGATGAGCTGCGATGGCACGCAAACAATCGTGGGAACTGGCCATTCAGCAAGCGAGTAGACAGTCCATGCAAGACTCGTATTTCGTAAAGTGAACGTCCGGACTTGAGCGTTCACATCACAGCTCTCGTTACAAATAAATAAAATGTATGAAGATATTTGAAACCCAAATGGTTGCGTACTACGCAGTCATTTGAGTTCCAACAGTAGTTATGACTTATCATCAGATCATACACTGATGATTTTATCACTTAATGAATCAGAGATAATGGAAAAAAGTAATCCTTAGCTTGTAAATAATAAAACAAACTGGAGTGAATTCAGAGAAAAGCTTGAAAGCCGTATAAATCTCAGATCCCCTTTGGAAACAAAAGAGCAAATCGACCTTGAAGTAGAACAATTCATTGCCGATTTTCAACAAGCTGCAGAAGAAAGTACACCAACTTACTCGAGTAGGAAGCAAACTGAAACAAAATACCCTGTCGAGATAATTGAGTTGATATTGGAGAAAAGAAGAGCTCGAAGAAAATGACAAAATACTAGATTTCCAGACGAGAAAACAGCGTTGAAAAATTAATCTACTAATTCAAAAATGATTTATTAAGTAGATTCTTGAAAAATTTAACGACTGATGCTTCAACCGATTATTCGCTGTGGAAAGCAGCTAAGCGCTCTGATCTGGCAACCCTAAGCCTATAAGAGTTATAAAGATTTATATTTCTACTTCTTTTTTGTTATTTTATTTTTTTCTTTTTTTTTATTTCATATTCAAAAACGTTCGTTGTCAAGTGCAGACGTGTTTTTAATCCGCTCCCTTTATTGAGTCTTTTCTTGTATTCGTCATTTCCCATTCAAATCAATCAACTCATATTTTGCAAAATGACCAAGTGCAACGCGTGCAATATTAACCTGGCTACCGATAATAGCATGCCCCAATTAACGTGCGGTGGTTTGTGCGGTAGGCTTTTTCACCCAACATGTGCTGGTCTAAGCAAACGTTCGCTGATCCACTTTAGCGAATATAGTTCCCGGTTCGTGTTTTTTTGTGATGAATGCAGGGAAATATCTTTGTCCCACATTTTAAAAGCTATCAAATTTAACAATGACTCGTGCAGTGATGAAATAAATAAAAATAATGATAAGTGTCGGCAAATTTTGAATGAAATGGGCAAATTTGATGACCTTATTAACTCAAACGATGAAATTCACTGCCGCCTCTCTGAACTGACCCGCGCAATAAACAATAATTCAAGTGATTTAAATAAAAAAATTGTCAATACTAATGATACCTTTGATGAGATCATTTCGGTCAAATCTTCTCTTCAAAATATGAAAAAAGACATTAGGCTTGTTTTTTTGGGAAGATGTCCGGTACCTTGTATTGTAAATACATGTAAAGCAAAAACAACAAAAGATACAGGGGATAAAAGGATGAGTAAATCTTACAAGGGATAGATTTTTCGATATCGAATAAGTTTTTCGATATTTCATTTTTAAATGTTGGTGCGACTAGAGACTTTCATGTATCTCGAGCAACAGAAAAAGGGGGTGTTCACAAGTGAATGGAAATGAATTTTGTACAAGAATAGAAAAGAATTCTGGTAACGATTTTTGAATTGTAGAAATTTATTGATTTTGATTATTTAATTTGCGGGTTCATAGTTATATAATAACATATCGTAAAAGAAACGAATAAAGCTCTGTTAAACTATTTTTTTGTTCTTTTTTGCATAGTTCCTTAACACATTTTTCGGTGAATGTTGACATTTTTTTCCAATAGTATTTACTACGTCTTATCTTAAAATAGATTTATTGATTGATTACTAGCAGACGCGGCCACGCGTTGCTGTAGGTCGCCATCTGTGAGGTGCAAGGGACAATGTTTAACAGTTCTCTGTAAAGAAATTGGCTTAAGGCGCTATCTGTTCCAGATTTATGCAATCTATGATTAATAACAACAAAAGCGCCATCTGTTCCAGACTTATTTAATCTACAATTAATAACCATTAAGGAATAGTAAACTCGATTTCGTTATTCGTTACATATATACCATGAAGCGGAAGTTGATTCTTATACAGACAAGTATCCGCTTGTGTCTAGTTTCTTAAGACACTTTTAAAATATAAGTATTGAACTTCTAAACTTCTAAGTAATGTATTTTAGCCGATTACCGACATTTAAAAGTTTTTCGCACTTGTTCTCATTCACTCTCAAGTGAACTGAACCCAAGCGTGTAAACAGAGAAAAAAAACCACAAGAAAATACTTGCATACTTTTGTGAACACCGCTATTTTTGACATTTCCCAACTACAACTCATCACGGATACCAACCATCAAACATAAAAACGCGGACCGTTTTTTTGGATTTACAATACAAGGTACCGGACAGCTTCCCAAAAAAACACGCCTATTATATCGGCAATTTCTAAAATAAATCTTGATGGACAATTTACTACTCTTCGGGATGAACTACTCCGATCGGGTAACAATATAATGGATTCTATCAATTCCCTTAAACCTCACCAACCTGAAGATGCCTCATTTTCATCACTAATTGACGACGCCTTAAAACACATCTCCAATTTTTCGGTTGATCTCGTGATGACCATGGACACCGTCAAAGAGTTGATAGATAGTGTGAGAGCATCTAAAAGCTTACGTCAACCTTCCCCTCACCACACGCTGTCGAACGACAATGTGCCCTCGTGCTCGTTTAATGTTTCCTTACATGATGAGCTACAATTTTGTTCCCCGGTCAAAAATCGCAATGAAGTGGTAATCGCTGCTGTAAACGAATCTCACCTCCATAATACAACTTCATCATCTTTACCCCCTATAAATGCCGATCCTGTGTTACAACCATCTTCTTGTAGCTTACCTCCCTCTGCACCACTTGTATCAAAATTTGGGACCACCTGGACTAAAGCCGAATGGAGTAGCAGACTTAACAAGCTAAAAAATTCCAACACAATTGCCCTTCTTTTGAGAAACACACCTCGCAAAGCCAACAAACTTTGGATACGTGATTTCTTCTCCAGAACGTACTCTATATCAGTTACAGATTCCAGACGTGCAGCGAAACGGAGTTTTATAATCAACATTCCTGGGAAATACGAATGGTTATTTTCTTTCCCCGATGGAAGCTTAAAACTTGGTGATATGACCCTATCGTTGTGGATGGAAGACCCTCGGCCCGAAAAATCAGCAGAAGCGTTGACACATAACTGGAGCTTTAAAACAAATATTTTCCCAAATTTCTCCTTTTCTCTCAATAATTTTAAAAACAATCCTTATCCTCCTAAGTCCCACACACTTCCTGCTAGACCTATGCCCAAGCCCCACATATCTCAAAAATCTATAATTCAGCCTAAACTCTTACCCAAGCCCCAACACAACCCCAGACTGTCCTTACAGCAACCCGCAGTCCAACAGAAACGTGCTCATCAACGGGTATCCTTCAATACTAACCCTGATTCCCAATCCCCTATCTCAAATAATTTCGACCAAACAAAATCCCCCCCTGTTCCTAGTTTCAACCTCACCTCAGGAGCTAAATACCCTAAGTTTATAAGCTCTCATATTTTAAACCCAAGCCCATCTCAACCACCACTCGAATCTCGCTCTACTTTCGATCCTCTTTTACCTCCTAATGTCAAACTAACGCAACAGTCCCTCATTGAATCTACCGAGTCCCGCTATGCTCTTTCAAAACTTAGAGATAGTAAGGTGTTTGACAACATTCGTCTATTCCTAGCTTATCTTCACGATAAACCAGACGATATGTGTGTAGACGGTAAAACGAAAAGCTATGTACTAGCGTCTATTCAAAAGGAAGGACTTCCCTCTGATCCTAAACACCTAAGGCAGCTCTACAGTAAATACCACGAGCTCCTGAATATCTCTTCGGTGCAAGTCTCCAAAGATCTCTTAGCTTTCTCTCGGTACGTTCAATCCAAAAGAATCTCTTACCTGCAAAGAATCCGATCCGAAACTGAAAAGTTTTATCGCTCCTAAAACTGAAAATAGTATTCCACCTTCTAATCTCCACCCTCTTTCTTTTTATTACCAAAACGTAAGAGGTCTTCGCTCTAAAACTCACTCAGTGTACTTGCAGTCCCACAATCTTCCCTTTGATGTATTTGCACTTACTGAAACAAACCTTTCCCAGGACATCAAAAGCCAAGAGCTGTTTCCTTCGTTTTTCAATGTCTTTCGTGATGACGAACAACCTCATAGCGAACCCCCAAATAGAGGCGTCCTAATCGCTGTCCATAACAAATACGAATCTTCCTTCATTTCATCCTCCTCTTCCAAACTTCTTGACTACATCTCTATAAAACTTACATTCTCTAATCAGTCCATTTTCCTGATGTGTTTCTACATCCTTCCCGGCGAACCAACAGACTCGTACAAATTGGTTGTAGCTGCTATCGACAAAGTGCTTGACATCTCAGAAGCACAAGATGAGATAATTATTTTCGGTGACTTCAATCTCCCCTATCTTCAATGGAACACTTCAGAAGACCAATTTGCTTTCACTCCCTCACCCGTTTCCATCAAAGAATGTCTCTTTGTTGACGGTCTTACTGATTCAAGCCTTTCGCAAACGAGTGGTATTAAAAACTACATGGGCCGGCAACTTGATCTTATCTTCACTTCCGACCCCATTAACTCATCTGTCTCAGAATCCTCATCCCCACTATCTAATATTGACAACTTTCACCCGCCTCTCACTCTCTCTTTTTTTATAACCTTACCTTTTCTTCTACCTAGCCCAAGTAAGTATTCGTTCAACTTTCATAAAGCTAACTTCAAGAAGATCAATGTAATTCTCTCTAATACCTCATTCGACTTTAAAAATCTTTCAATGAATAAGCAACTAATTTGTTTTACGAGAAATTGTTGTACTGCATAAATCTTTATGTTCCCCTTTCGCGCGATAAGTCCTACTCAACATCCCCTCCCTGGTACAATCATAAACTACGTGAGCTGCTAAACAAGAGAAATAAGCTCTGGAATAAATATCTACGCTCCTGTTCAGTTTTCGATTACTCTGATTACCTTGGAGTATTTTATAAGTTTTCCAACCTCAATGAAGCTCTTTACAATGACTTTACATCCACCACCCAAGCAAATCTAATTTCGGAGCCAAAATCGTTTTATAAGTTTATCAATTATAAAAAGAAAAATGATGGTTTCCCTCCTTCTCTTCACTACGATACCCAATCTTCCAACGAACCAACAACAATCGCAAATTTTTTTGCAAGTCACTTTAAACTGTCTTTTGCTCAAAAAACCCCAGATCTAGACCAGACTTACTTTTCCTATCTTCGCCATTTCTCTACAGGGCCTTCTAATCTAAGCTTTAATCAGTCAACTGTTCTTAATGGTCTCCTCAAACTCAAAGACGAGTATAATCCAGGTCCAGATGGCATTCCTGCCATTTTGCTTAAAAAATGTTGTTCCTGTTTAGCCCTTCCCATCACTAACCTTTTCAAACTATCCCTTTCAAGTGGAGTTTTTCCGGACTTATGGAAAATATCCGTTATTTCACCTATCCATAAAAAAGGCCCCAAAAACCTAATTTCTAACTATAGACCCATAGCTAAACTCTCCCATATCCCTAAGCTTTTCGAAAGCATTCTGTATGAAATACTTTCCTTCCAGTGCAAATCAATGATATCCTCCAAGCAGCATGGTTTCTGTAAGGGAAGGTCTACAACTACTAATCTAGTTGAGTTTGTTTCCTTCTCTCTCTCTGCAATGGAAAAAGGAAACGAAGTAGACGTCATCACCACAGATTTTAGCAAAGCTTTTGACAAAATTTCTCACTCTGTAATCCTCTTTAAACTTTCTTTCCTCGGTTTTAGTCCTATCCTACTTAAATGGATCTCTTCATATCTTGACAACCGCCAATATAGAGTTCGTTTCCGTTCTACTCTTTCAGTTCCATTTGTGGCTACCTCCGGTGTGCCCCAAGGAAGCCATCTTGGACCCCTCTTTTTCATCCTGGCCATTAATGATGTCGAAAAGGTCATCCAATATTCTTCTATCTCACTTTACGCTGATGACGCTAAAATTTTCAAAGTCATAACCTCCGATCGAGATTCTCTCCAGCTTCAAAATGACCTCGATTCATTCGTCTTTTGGTGTTCTAAAAACTTCCTTGAATTAAACATTGCCAAATGCGAGGCAATAACTTTTTCTCGTAAAAGTAATAAACCTCCCCCAGGTTCTATCATCTTCAGAACCTTCCAATATCCGAGATTTAGGAGTTCTCTGCGACGGCGAATTGAATTTTCGTTCTCATATTGACGAAGTAATATCAAGAGCTAATTCCGCCCTTGGTTTTATCAAGAGATGGTCCAAAGAGTTCCGCAACCCCCTTGTAACAAAATCTCTCTATATTGCCTATGTTCGCCCTCTCCTTGAGTATGCATCGCAAGTATGGGCTCCATATCAAGCGGTTCATATTTCAAGGATCGAAAGTGTTCAACGTCGTTTTCTGCTCTTTGCCCTACGGGATCTCTACGACGTAAGAAACTTTCTCAACTTGCCTCCTTACCGCGATCGTCTTACAATAATTAATCTTCACTCCCTAGAAAACAGAAGGAATGTCTTTGACATCATATTCATTCACCGACTTCTTACTGGCAACACTGACTGCTCCTCCCTTTTTGACCTTATCTCCTTCAACACTAATCCCCGAAACGTAAGATCATCCCGATTTTTTTCCCTTCCTGCTCATCGTACATCCTATGGTCTCAACGAACCCCTAACCCGCATGATGAGTAAGATTAACTCTGTTCCTTTTCTTTTCGACCTTAATCTTCCTAGTCCTTGTCTGAAAGTCCTCCTTTTAAACCATTTCTCATCCCTGTAGTTTAATTTAGCTTTAATTAGTTTTAATTAGTTTAAGTTTAGTATGTTTAAGTTATTTTAAGCTTGTATTAAGCTAATAAATGGGGCGGTAGCCCCACCAAAATTAAAATTAAAATTACAGAAAATTAACACAACAGAAAATTAAGTCTAAAATTAGGTCTCTGCCATCAGTATTAGCAGAGATTTTAACACAGGTCAGGGTACACCAAAGTTCAACTTTTAAAAATTTGTCAAAAAGTTATGTCAAAGTTGAGAAAAAGACTTTACTGTATAACAATTTTTTTCTTAGAATATGATTAAGGTCACATCCCAAAGTATGTAAAACGAATTACGGAGCACCCTGTATATTACCTATATATTCCCTTACGTTAGAAAATTGCAACTCCACCCGCGATAGTCGAATTGGGTCGGTCCCTCTTTACGATAATGCAATTGTTATCCGTCAATTTGTGATGCTGGTTTAGCCTAGCCCTATCGGCCCTATCGTGGTAACCGTCGGAGCGGTTTCTCCGATTCAAAGACATTTTGCTTCGTGGTAGTTCTCCGATCTGCCGGTCGGACATTCTCTCCGACAAAATACAACGTTTGCCGTTTATATGCGATGCCTTGCATATATTTGCATCGCTGATATGCGTAGGGAATCGAACGTTCGATTGGAAGCGAATGTTTTTGCGAGCTTCTTTTATAGCGGAATTATAGGTTGTAGAAACAAAATCTTTGTAGAAAACTTTTTTTTCGACGTTAAAGGTAGGTCAGATAAGTTTCTCTAAAACATTCGCTTCCAGTTGAACGTTTGATTCGCTACTCATAATAGGGACCTAAGTACTTCTGTTGGCTTCATTTTTGACAGATAGAAACAAACATTTCTACTACATCGAAACACAAAGTAAAAAGTTTCCTAAGAAAGTCAAATGATATTCCTAACTCCTCTATCGAAAACAAATTTGTATCTCTTTCTCTCAGTTTTAAAAAGTGTATTTGAAAAAAGCTGGCACATATCGAAGCTTTCACTTTAGGCAATTTTTTGAAAACAAACACAATCAAATAATTTTTTTTATTTTTCTTGAAAGGTAGCGCTTCATCAGTAAAATCCTGTAGTTTTTATAACTAAAGCTCCTTCATAGTTTCAAACCTATTTTGAAAATTATTATAAAATTTAAGTAAATGTCAACTTTGTTTTCAAATTTTAAAGTAAATTGAGGCGTATTCAATTAAAATTATTGAACTTTAACCATAGCCAGCTCCCAAAAACAGAAATCTTTCTTTTTTGACAAGTTGTTTATTGTTTTGTTTTGAAATATTTAACCGTCAAAAAGCTTTTCGGAGTTTTTCTAATGTTGCCAACAGGTGTCACGCAGTAATATGTGTGTATTTTAAAAACTTTTACTTTATTTAGTTTTTTACATTTTTCACTTTGTAGTTCAGGCTTTAGAAAAAAATATTTATTCAAAATGTAAGTAATACAGAAAAAGACTTTATTTGTAGCAATTGTGTTCTTTAATGCATTTTCTGTTTCTAGGCAAAAGGAAAAAACCCGTCCCCAGCAGTTCGAGCGGATGGTGAACCTGCTAAGCGACTATCCCGATATAGCACAAAACTATACGCAAAAAACGCCAGAAACTGTTGCTGTGTTTTGGGAAGATTTGACAAATCAGCTTAATTCATTGGGACCAAGGCAAAGGGATGTTGGAGGATGGAAAAAGGTATGTTTGCGATCTTTTGTTTTGTGGCTTGATCCATGGTGATTAAATTATGTGTTATATATTTGTTAAAGGTTTGAAGTGACTATAAGTGGTACATAAAAAAAGTCACAGCAAACAAAAAAGAAATAACTGGAACTGGTAGAAGGCCATGCAGGCAAAAGTCTTTCACCCCTCTAGAGGAAGCTGTGATCGCCCTTACCAATATAGCCAGCTCTGTAAGTGGCATTGGTGCAACATCATTTGGAATAGGCAGAACATCACACCAAGTGCCACTCAATCAGTCGTCCACAGCAAATACCGCCGACGCGACGTCGATGAAAAGGAAAACCAAAGTGCAACCAGCAATGGTAAAACAAGGCGTAAGAGATCTGCATCGTCGATTCAGTTGCTCACAAAGCAAGTAAAGAATCAGGAAAGTTTTCAAAAGGAGGTGAAACGCTTTTTTCGTGACACGAATCGTCACATACGTTAAGAAAACTGCAGAACTCCATTGACGAACTCGGCAAAATAGAAAAGGAAAAGTTGAAAGAGATGCAAACTCACAACAGAGAGATGAGGCATATAGCTTTACAGAAGCTTGAACTGAAAAAAAGGAAATTGGAGTTCAAAATTGCCAAAAACAATATTTTGCAGCAGTGATTTTTTTTAGCAAATTTTTTTTCTTCATTCATACTTTTTTTCTTGTTCATGTTTATTGTTTTGTTCTTTGGTTTTGCAGCAGTGATTTCTTTTAGTTAATTTTTTTCTTCACTCACACTTATTTTCTTGTTCATGTTTATTGTAAAATCTAAATCTACTAGGACATAACTTCCTTGTTGGTGGTGACTTCAATGCTAAGCACACCCATTGGGGATCCAGACTTATAACAACAAAAGGCAGAAGGCTTTACAAAGCATGCCTCAAATACAATTACGAGTTTTATTCTTCCAGATCACCAACTTACTGGCCATCGGATACTAGTAAAATACCAGACCTTGTTGACTTTTTCATAGTTAAAGTCATCAAACGAAACCATATAAGAGTCGAAGGTAATTATGACTTATCATCAGATCATACACTGATGATTTTATCACTTAATGAATCAGAGATAATGGAAAAAAGTAATCCTAAGCTTGTAAATAATAAAACAAACTGGAGTGAATTCAGAGAAAAGCTTGAAAGCCATATAAATCTCAGATCCCCTTTGGAAGCAAAAGAGCAAATCGACCTTGAAGTAGAACAATTCATCGCTGATGTTCAACAAGCTGCAGAAGAATGTACACCAACTTACTCGAGCAGGAAGCAAACTGAAAAAAAAACCCTGTCGAGATAATTGAGTTGATATTGAAGAAAAGAAGAGCTCGAAGAAAATGGCAAAATACTAGATTTCCAGACGAGAAAACAGCGTTTAACCGTCTAAGCAACGAACTGAAAAACAAATCTACTAATTCAAAAATGATTTATTAAGTAGATTCTTGAAAAATTTAATGACTGATGCTTCAACCGATTATTCGCTCTGGAAAGCAGCTAGGCGCCTGAAAAGACCGCAGTTACAAAACCCGCCAATAAAATCTCTAGACGGGAATTGGATCGGAAATCCAAAAGAAAAAGCTAGCCTGTTTGCAGAACATCTTGCGAATGTTTTTAAGCCATTCCCAGCAAACACATCTGACAACAGCTTACAGTTTATTGATAAGGTAGATGAAGTTGACATACCAATTGTCACACTCAAAGACATAAAAAGTATGTGTCGAAATCAACTATCGAACAAAAAATCACCTGGGTACGATCTAATAACTGCTCAGGTTATGAAAGAAATACCATCAAAAGCCTTCCTAAAACTCCAATTCATAATAAATGCATGTCTAAAGACCCAATATGTTCCACATCATTGGAAAATTGCTGAAGTAATTGTTATACCAATGCAAGGTAAGCCACCAACAGAAGTGACGTGTTTCAGACCAATATCGCTTATACCAATAATGGCAAAAGTCTTTGAAAAATTGCTACTGAAAAGACTAAGCAAAGTCATAGAAGAAAGAAATTTAATCCCAAATCATTAGTTTGGATTTAGAAATAAACATTCCACGATAGACCAAGTTCATAGAATAACGGATGCAGTTGAAAAAGCATTAGAAGAAAAACAAGTATGTTTCTTTGCAGCGCTGGTTAGTTTCTTTTACCTTTCAAATTAAATAAAAAACTCGATTTGTCAAACGTTATAATTGGTAATTTAATTTCTTCAAAAATTATGTATAGATGTGTAGTGTAGAAGGTTCTCGACAAGAAGACATTTTTAATTGAATGCCAAGGTTCAAAGTACAAAAAATGACAGACTTTATAATTTATATTGACATCTTATTCAAGTGTCATTAAAAGTTCATTTATAGGGTTAGGTTACAATAGTAATTTAATGAGGTGAATACAAAAATTATTAATTCAATGGTTTTCAATTCAATTAATTAATATAATATTATTTAGTTTTAATTGTTTATAAAAATGTCATAAACATTCTTCCCCCCGGTGAACGCAGTTCAAAGGCCCTGTTGTATAGGAGCCGGCCCTGGTGAATACCTTCATTTCCATTCATTGAATTCGGCACCTCCAAAATTATGCTTGTCTTCTTATTCTTGGGTGCATGCAAAGAGAAAAAAAAACTTAAGTACTCGTATAAGAGAAAAAAAAAACAAGATCAAGTTCAAGGGCAAACAAATTAACAAGAGACTATGCATCAATAGTATTCTTCTCGCTGAAATTCCAAAAAGCTTTCGGAACAGTTAACCCATTGAGTAGATTCATACAATGAGGTTATTGTTGTTGGTTTTGCAGTTTTAAGTTGTAACATGTAAGCCAATGAATTCGCCGTGGTAATCAATGCTCTCATCGATAATCAATTATGTTACAAATTTCCGGAATTTCATTCACGACGGTCGTCGGTCAGTGTACCTCTCGAGTAGGTATAAATTTTTTTTTTCGGTTTGGTGAAAAGTGTGTGAAGTGCAGTGTAATTATTGTAGAATATAAAAATGATAATTATAATCTATAATTATTGGTAGTGCGGTTACCAATTTTATTTGTTTTATTATTTCAATAATGATTATTTATTGTTGGCCAAGTGATTGATGGCGAAAATATAAATAATTTTATTTAAATTGGAAATAAAATTGATGTGATGTTCTGTGATGTGCGTGCTGGTGGTGGTTCCGGATTCTGTTGCTGCTGCTGTTGAATCCGCATAAGGCGCGGGTGGATCTGTTTGATAAGTTTTTTTTTTATTATAATTGTATTAATTTCATATTTGTTTAGGTATATTTGATCACTTTTTATTGTTTTATATTAAGGTTTTTTTTTTCTCTTTTCAATTTAGCATTTCATTTTTGGGTTTTTGTTGTGGATGTGTGCGTGTGCTTGGGATATTTTTTCGGTCCGGTCATTGGGTTTTATTTTTTTGCGAAATGTTTACCGGCATATAGGCATTGTAAGCAAGTGTTTGTGTGTAAGTGTTTGAGTGAAAAAAAGTGACTCCCTTTTAATTGGAGTGCAAATAAATTGCGAATGGCCGACTTTGCCAAAATATTTAATGACGTCACAACGTCGTTTTTAATTGTTATGAATAATTATTATTTTGTTTAAATGTGAAGTGTTGTGCAGTGAATTTATATATTTAATTTAAATTAAAGTGTTAAGTTACTAATGTGTTGTACTCGAGTGTCATGTTTATATTTGTATTTATAACAAATGTTGTGCAGTGTATTGTTGAATTTCAATTTGTAAAATGTGAAATGCCGTCGGCAATTTGATCCGACGGGAATTGGATATTTTGGAATGCCGACGGTATTTTGCTGTTTACCAAAATAGATTATTATTATTTTTTATTTGTGTTGTGTTTTCATTTCAAGGTGTATATACTTATTTTGATCTAATTGTATTAAAGAAAATTAACAAGATTTTAATGTGTTTTTATTTTCTTATTTATTTCAATTTCTCTCCTTTTTTTTTTTTTTTTCTTTCTTGATTTCAGGTTCTAGGTATTTTTTTTTTTTTTTTGTGTTGAGTGGACTGTATGTTGTGTTGAAATTAAATTGTGTTGTGTTGTATTATGTTATTGGTTTTTATTTAAGAAGGGATTTATTTAGATCAGTGTTTCTTCATCGGTTGATTTGTTGCTCGGAAGATAGCAGATTTTTGTTATAGGGCGTTTTATGGTTCCGGTTTTCGTTTTCAAGGTTACGACGCGAATTAGTTCATCGGCTCCGGGATGTGTGTCGGTGATTCTGGCCAGTAACCATTGGTTTGGTGGAAGCCTTTCGTCTTTGACTAGGACAAGTGCTCCGATTTTAGGTTCGGCTTCTTTTCTCGTCCATTTAGGTCGCTGCTGTAACCGAGAAAGATATTCTCCGTTCCATTTACGCCAGAAAGATTCGACGAATGATTGTGTTCTTGTCCATCTGTCGAGATAATTCACAGGTGCTGAAGTCGTTATGCTTCTTTGGGGGACGGATAGTAGAGGTTCGCCAATAAGGAAGTGTCCTGGAGTTAAGACGTCTAGGTCATCAATGTTATCCGATAGAGGGCATAGAGGCCTAGAGTTCAGACATGCTTCAATTTGGGTAAGAAGCGTGTAGAGCTCCTCGAAGGTTAATCTTTCGTCTCTTACGGTTCTTTTTAGGTGGTGTTTGGTTGATTTCACCCCGGCTTCCCAAAGACCACCAAAGTGGGGAGAAGCAGGTGGAATAAAGTTCCAAGTAGTTCCTGAGTTGGCTAGAACTGCTGCAATTTCCTTCCAATCATGCTTGGCTTGGTCTAACATTCGAGCTAATTCTCGGTTAGCACCTACAAAATTGGTGCCACAGTCGCTGTAAATTTGAGCACAAATACCTCGCCGTGCTGTGAATCGCCGAAAGGCTGCCAAGAATGCTTGCGTGGTTAGATCTGACACGATTTCAAGGTGAATGGCTTTTGTAGCCAGACAAATGAAAATAGCAAAGTATGCTTTATAAGTTTTAGCTCCTCTTCCTTTCCAAGCTTTTATTTCAATCGGTCCGGCGTAATCTACGCCGGTATTGGTGAATGGTCTGGCCATTTGTACTCGTGGTGCTGGGAGGCTTCCCATGAGCTGTTGCAGATTCTTCTTTTGATGTCTGAAGCATATTGGACATTTATGAATAAAGCTTTTTACTTGTTGCTTAATACTTATAATCCAATATGACATCCGAATATAAGCTGTAGTTAGTTGATTTCCGCCGTGAAGTGTCTTGTTGTGAGCATCTCGAATCACAAGTTCAGTGAAATGATGGTTTGATTTCAGAATAATCGGGTGCTGTTGGTTGTATGACAGCAGTGTATTTTGTAATCGGCCACCAACGCGTAGTATACCATCGCCATCGATGAAAGCGTTTAGTGAAAGCAAAAATTTTGGAATTGTGTTTTTGTTTTCGTATTCACTCAGTTCTTCGACGAACATGCGTCTTTGTACTGCTTTATGCACCAACAAGGATGCACATTTCAATTCTTCTGTATCTGGTTCTCCTGAAATCCTTAACATTTTCCTTCTTTTTGCTAGGCCATTTGTTCGAAAGCGGCAACAGAAGGCAATTACCCTGATGATCTTTGAGAGCCGTGAACATCTTAATATGCTTATGTTGATGTCATCATCTGCTGCATAAGAGTTGGCTAATGTGCATTGCTTTTTTACAGCTCGTTTTTCTTCTTCAGTGTCTAATGTAGATGGCTGCTCGGGTACTTCATAGTGCCACTTTTCCCGCAAAAATGAAGGCCCAATCCACCATTGTTCTTGTGCTCCTAACATAGAAGGGGCGATGCCTCTAGATGCTAGATCAGCTGGGTTGTGATGTGTTGGAATGTGTTTCCACATATCGCAGCTGGTGAGGCGTTGAATTTCTGCAACCCTATTGCTAACAAATGTTGTCCATTTGGATGGTTGTGCTCTGATCCACGCCAAGGTAATCATCGAATCTGACCAGGCGTACATCCTCGCATTGGATACGTTGAGCACTGTTTTTGTGTAGTTGAGTAGAGACGCGAGTAGAGCAGCTGCACAAAGTTCAAGTCGTGGTAGACTGATCGTTTTGAGTGGAGCTACCTTGGTTTTTGAAATTAGTAGATGCATGTGGATATTATCGGTGCTGTCAAGTACACGGATGAAGACTACTGCACCATAAGCCTTTTCAGATGCATCACTGAAGCCATGCAGTTCCACTAATTTTCGTGTGTTGTGTGTTTGTATCCATCTTGGGATTTTAATGTGTTGTATCATAGGCAAGTCTCTCCGAAAAGCTTGCCATTCTTCCTTTAGATCTAATGGAATCGGTTGATCCCAGTCAGTTCCTCTGCACCATAGTTTTTGCATCATGATCTTGGCCTTGATTACGCATGGTGCAATCCAACCAAGTGGATCGAACAGTTTAGCGATTGCTGATAACATCGTCCTCTTGGTTATTTCTTCGGTGTCGTGTTGAAAGTTTTGAAATGAAAATATGTCTTCTTCAGGATGCCATCTTATTCCTAAGGTTTTGACATGATCGGTGGATTCAAAGGGAACTTCAAAACTTATTTCACAGTCTTCTTTGGGTAAGTCTTGAAGAAGATCTTTGTGGTTGGACGTCCACTTGCGAAGTTTGAGCCCAGCTGATGTCAGCAGACTGCGTGTTTGTTCACGTTTCATCAAAGTTTCATCCATATTATCACCTCCACTGATGAAATCATCAACATACATCTCCTCCTTGATTGCCATCGCTCCTTTTGGATATCTTTTAAACTCATCCTCAGCGACTTTATGAAGGACACGTATGGCCAAGTAAGGTGCACAAGCAGTACCAAAAGTGACAGTTTTGAGTTTGAAAATCTTAATGGGTTGATCTAGGGTTTCTCTCCAAAGAATCAGCTGATAATACCGATCAGCTTCATGCACAAAAATTTGGCGATACATCTTCTCAATGTCGGCAGTTATGGTGAATTTATATATTCTCCATTTTAAGATTATATCGATTATATTTGTTTGCATTTTCGGACCGATCATCAGGTGTTGATTTAGCGATGTCCCATCGTACGTCTTTGCTGCTGCGTCAAAGACTACCCTTAGTTTTGTGGTGGAACTAGATTCTTTGAACACCGCATGATGGGGAAGGAAGTAATGAAACGATGATTTCAGAATTGGGTCATTCATATTTACTTCCTCCATGTGTTGTAAGCTAAGATACTCCATGATGCATTTGCTGTAGTTCACCTTCAGCTCTGGCTCCTTTTCAAATCGTCTTTCGAGAGATGAAAAACGCCTCATCGCATTCTCAAAGCTGGATCCAAGTTCAGGATAAACTCCTCCTTTGAACGGAAGTCCAACCTCATATCGTCCATCTGGCATACGCTTCGTAGTTTCCAAAAAATGCTTTTCGCAGGTGATATCTTCTTCTGATGGTTGAGTTACGAATGGAATTTCCTCAATTTCCCAAAATTTTCGGATTTGCGTGTCGATATCAGCATGTTGAAAGAAGCTGCGGATGGTTTTTGGAACTGCCTCTGGAATTTTACCTAAAACAATCCACCCAAAGTGAGTGTTTTGAGCAATTGGTGCAATTTCATGCTCATTGCGGATTATTTCGGGTAAAACAATGTCTGGATAAACATCTGCACCGAAGAGTATGTCGATTGGAGATGGAGTACCAAAGTTGGGGTCTGCTAACTGTAAATTGACAAGATGTTCCCAATTGCGAAGTACCATTTTGTGGGCCGGGAGAAGGCCAGTCAACGACTTGAGAATGAACGCCTTTGTTGTTCCTTCAAACATCGAATGCTTGGAAGCAAACATAAGGTCAACGTAGTTTTGACTGGTGCCGTTGCTGACCTGCCCTAACCCTGATACCTTAACGTGTGTGTGGTGTCGTGGTAGGTTGAGTAGCCTTGCTGCAGGTTCGGATATGAAGGTAGCATCTGAACCCGGGTCAATTAGGGCTCGTAGATCTGCAAATTTTCCTTCTCCAGAGTGTACCCTCACGATCGCAGTTGCAAGCAAAATTTGTGTATCATGAAGCTGTGACGCAAAAAAATTCAGTCGAGTACTGCAATTTGATGTGTTGTTACCTGTTGGCTGGAAAACAGGAGCGTTCGGGTTCACAACTACCTGTTCGTGTCGCGGCTGGGTAATTTGTTGCAGTTGAATTGGTGTTGAATTGTTGGTATGAGCGCTTATATTTTGTGTGTGTTGTGAATTAATGTGTAAAAGAGAATGATGTTTTTTACTACAAAAGTAACAGGTACGATTACTCAGGCAATTTCGTGTTGTGTGACTGTAAGCGAGGCAATTCTCACAAACATGAATCTGACGAACAGCCTGCTGCTTCTGCGCGGAATCCATGGCTAAAAACCGTTGACATTTTCTCAACGAGTGTTGTCCTTGCTTACAAATTTGACAAACGTATTGTTGTGTAGTTGTTTGTGGGTTTTGTCGCGTTTTAGCATGAAATGCTTTAGCTGAAACGGATGGTTTCGTCACTGGCTTGGATTGTGAGGTTGTGTCTGAATTTCCTTGCTGTACAATTGCTTCTAGCGTCCTAAAACGGGATTTGAGAAAGCTAGTGAAATCAGAAAATGTAGGCAGGGTTTTTTCATTACCTAGCTTTTCTTCCCATAACTGTTGGGTTTTACTGGGTAATTTCTGAAAGAGAACATAAATTAACATTGTGTCCCAATGTTCCACTGGTAATTCTAAATTTTCCAGGGCATGGACGACCTCAGTTGTTGTGTCTAATAAGGTTTTTAGACCTTCTGCTGACTCTTTGGTTTGTGCGGTCTGACCATAGAGAACCTTAAGGTAGGAGTTAACTAAAACCCTCTTATGGTCATATCTCTCTATCAGTAAATCCCATGCCTTTTGATAATTCCCCGTACTCAGGTCTAAATGGTGTAACAAACGTTCGGCATCCCCAGTCAAACTATCTTTCAAAAAATGCATTTTTTGAATCTCGTTCAAATTTGGGTTCTTATGCACGAGAGAAATAAAAATGTCGTGGTAGGAACGCCATGCTGTATACGAACCTGAGAAAGTCGGAGGTTTAATTGGCGGAAGCTTGAGGAAGTTTGTTTGTTGAACTGGTGCTGGTGTCACAGGTATCGGAAGATGATTTGCAGGAAGAGTGGGCGAAGACGGTGGAGGTGGAGCAATTTTGTCGAGGGCATCCATCAATTCACTGCGGTAATCCAGATAGGTATCACGAATCTGATCAAATACAGCCATCAAATCCTCCTTTTTTAACGTCTCTTCAAGCTTCCCCCCACTAACAATTTCCTCATGGTACCTTTTGGCATTGACCAAATTTGCTTCTAAAAGCTCTAAGCGAGTTTTCAAATAATTTACAGTGCGACGAGCTTGGCCTGTCTTTTTAAAATTTGAAAAATCACGCTCTATTTGCGCCAAAACTTCATTTTGCAGCTCCCCAAACGACATATTGTTCTTTTGTTTATCAAATGTAATAAAAAAAGACTAAAAAAATACTTTAAAAAAAGGACTTACTTTGTGTGCCTACAATAAAATGGCGGTGTGTGGTGTTGTTGTTGCGTTGGATTGCGCGTCGCGGGAATCCCGATTTGCACAGCACAAATAATATGTGTCTTTCTTTTTTTTTTTTTTATCAAAGTGATTTTAATTGAATTTTGAATTAAATTTGATGATTTAAAATTATTTAAACAGTATAATACTCGTAACTATTGAAATGTATATAGATATATATGTATATCTTTATGTACTTGAGTACTTATCTAATATTCACTTTTATTTAAATGTCAAATAAAAGTCAAAGGTAAATTCTCTTTCAAACACTTTTTTTTTTTTTTATTTAATGGCGTAGAAGGACCAATGTTTCTTTGCAGCGCTGGTTAGTTTCTTTTACCTTTCAAATTAAATAAAAAACTCGATTTGTCAAACGTTATAATTGGTAATTTAATTTCTTCAAAAATTATGTATAGATGTGTAGTGTAGAAGGTTCTCGACAAGAAGACATTTTTAATTGAATGCCAAGGTTCAAAGTACAAAAAATGACAGACTTTATAATTTATATTGACATCTTATTCAAGTGTCATTAAAAGTTCATTTATAGGGTTAGGTTACAATAGTAATTTAATGAGGTGAATACAAAAATTATTAATTCAATGGTTTTCAATTCAATTAATTAATATAATATTATTTAGTTTTAATTGTTTATAAAAATGTCATAAACAAGTATGTTCGGCTATATTTTTAGATGTTGCTCAAGCATTCGACAAGGTATGGCATTAGGGGCTAGAGTACAAACTGCAAAGGGACCTACCCAGGCAGTACTACGAAATACTAAAATCTTATATCTCAAACCGGCTCTTCAGAGTACGGTATGATCAAGAATATTCAAAGCTAAGTATAATACAAGCCGGTGTTCCACAAGAAAGCGTCCTAGGACCTGACCTACCCTGTATTTGCTATATACAAGGGATATTCCAGTGGATAACAACAACATTATAGCTACTTTTGCAGATGATACTGCAATTTTGGCATCCAGTAAGTGCGTCGTCAAGCCGTCTACACCGTTAGTGATTGGACCAAAAAATGGCGTATCAAGCTCAATGAAGCTAAATCTGCACCTATAAATAATAAAAAGTTATATGTATAATAAAAAGTTAAGCTACGTACAAATATTCATCAACAATCAAGCTGTACCTTACGCCAACACGGCCAAATACCTTGGGATTTAGCAAAGCTAAAATGGAAACAGCATATCAAAAAGAAAAGGTAAAACCTCACTTTAAGTATAGAAAAATGTACTGGTTACTCGGTAGAAATTCTGACTTATCTGTCGAAAATAAAATAATGCTTTATAAACAAGTACTTAAACCTGTTTGGACCTATGGAATCCAATTATGGGGCTGTACAAGGAAAACAAATACTGAAATCATCCAAAAGTCCAAAACAAAGTCCTTCGCGGAATAGTCAATGCACCATCGTATATAAGAAATAGCGATTTACATCGTGACCTACAAATAGAAACGGTTACAGAAGTTGTAAGAAAACATGCTGTATCACACAATCAGCGACTGCATAGTCATATCGACCCTGAAATGGCTGAAATGGAGTCCGTATTAAATACGAGAGGCAATGTTCGGAGATTAAGAAGAACCAAGCCACACGAGCTAATGGTCTAATAGTCATGGGAATCATTAACCGCCGTATTAATAATATAATATAATATGGTAAAATATACCGCAACAACCTCACTAAAAACTCCTTGTAATCAGAACCAATCTATGAACGATCGACAACAGATTTTTCTTTCTCAATAATATAATCGCTTTAGGGGAAGTTTAAACTTTTACCGCCGTATTAATAAACGCGGAATAGCTGGGTTAAGCCTTATTCCATAGATTAAGTTACCATTATACCATTTTCCACTTAATTAAAGTTACCATTATACCATTTTCCACTTAATCCATGGAATGAGGTTTAACCCAGCTATTCCGCGTTTATTAATACGGCGGTAAAAGTTTAAACTTCCCCTAAAGCGATTATATTATTGAGAAAGAAAAATCTGTTGTCGATCGTTCATAGATTGGTTCTGATTACAAGGAGTTTTTAGTGAGGTTGTTGCGGTATATTTTACCACAACAAGTTAAACCTTTACTTTTCTTCCTCTTCCCATTTTCACCCCTCCTTTTGTTGTGGCTTCAAGGTGCTGGCAGAGTACAAAGCAACCCTAGTCCATCAGCTAGTGGTGTACTTCAAAGCATTTTGGAAAAGCAACCCAAATAGGTACCCCTTCATTGAGCCAGTGGACGGCTGGAGACTCAAGCAGCAACGTTAATAAGAACCAGGAAGGTTCTGGAGGAAGTCCATCGCAACAGCAGCAGCAGCAGGTTACTAACAACCTAATATTTTTACAAAAGGTAGAGATATGGCTACCCACCTTTAACACACTGATATATATCAGTGATCTTCGGAATTTGGCATTTGAAGCCTTTTCAATATAAAAGGCCAAGAGCCCAACGTAATGGCTGAGCGCCCACCGTAAAGGCCGAGTGCCCAACCTAAAGTGCTTTACCTTAAAAAGAAATGACTCTTTACAGAATTATCCCCATTCCCCCAAATCTGCGCGAAGGTTCACCGAAGTAGTTTAGTAGTTTTCGCGATAAATGACGAATCCTCGTTAACTGAATCCTAGCTTAAATAGTTTTCTTGCACAGTGTAACTTGGGTCGGTTGGGCCGAGGGAATTTGTTAAAAATAATAGTTTTTCAATTTTCTATTCTGGAATGGATTGAAATGGAACAGGTCTGGATTCGTTCATTCGGGCGAGTTGTTGCGAATCTCTAACGACCGAGAGATTCAGCAAAAAAGTTGTTTAGAAAAGAGCGATGGATGCGTTTCGCCTACGGCGCAGACTCCAGCGAATTTGCTGAGAGTACTGCAGATACCCCGTGACGAATCTCCACGACTCTGATTGGTCTAAGTGAGTGGAATTTGCTGAATGCGCCGATGAACGAAGAGACCGCCAAGAAGATGGCACTTCTTGGTTGACCTCTAAAAAGGACACTGTGCCAAAGAATTTTTTTGAGAATCGAAAAACTATTCGGAAATTTTAAAAATCGAGTGTTTTCAGATTTATGCAAGTTGTGCAAGAAATTGAGTTTGTGTTGGCAGAAAGGCCAAAATCACTGTTTATTTATTGTGTGCAGGAAAGCTCCACGCAGGCAGGAATTCAGGAGGGTTAGTGCCAGTACGGGCAAGAAAACTCAGGCAGGATTCGTCAGCAGAAAAAGCTAAGTATTTTCCTATAAAAGTGGAAAAGTGTTAGTAGTGCGTTTGTTTTGTTTTGACTATTGAGTCATATTGCTTGTATCGGTTACCCTTCGCCTTTCGTAATTTATCCTGAGATTGCAGGACGCGCGACCTCCATTTGACCTTTTTGTCTGTTCGGGAAAATTCCCAAAGAGTCGTTTGTTTGCGGGTGCATTGTGCACATACTTTGTTGTTTGCATTTTAACCTGGGTAAAACCCATCTTCGTTCATTAAATATCATACCATTTAAATTGTTAACTGGCCTTCTGCCAGATTTTCTATCTATTGTACACCCCCACTTGTTTATGAAAAAATTTCAGGTTTTCTACCTATACCCGTAAAGGTTTCCTGAATAAAACATATTTTATTCCTTTTTGGAAATCAATCGCGTTGTTCTTATTTCAATTGAAGATCATTTTCAGCATTAAAGTTGGTTTGGAAATTCCAAGCAAAAATTTCCTGGCGCCCTTTATTTTGTGAAACACCCTACTTGTGTTTTGATAGAACATTATTTATCATTTATTCCTGTTCGTATCAATCCTTCTATAATTATAATAACTAATAAAACTACCTACGGACCACCCCTTGCTGAGCAGCTGGCATTGGCAGCATATTATCTTGCTACCTGTTGCACTCTTTTCCTTTAAAACCCACCCAGCTGTCATTTGACAGTTCATCCTAAAATTAAATTCGATCTACATCGCCGCGGCACATCGGTGTGCATATTTAGCTTTTTGTGTTATAATTAATTAATTAATCAATCGTTGCGATTAATTAATATATTAGTTTGCTATAATCCAAGTTGTGGATTCGGTTGTAATTTTTTTGTCGGGAAAAAAGTGCAACAATTGGCGTCCAAACGTGGGGCTTTGTGTGTTGTTTCTTTTTAAAATATATTTTTTTCTCCTGTTGTGTGTTGTGATTTTTGTCAGTGGAAAATTTTAGGGAAGTGTACCTACCTTAAATTTCTTGAATTGTTTTTCTTTATATTTTGCAAAATTGTGTGAATATTTTACTTTGGCTGTTTTGTTTTCCCTAGGTGAAAATTTAATTGGAGAAATTATTGCGATCGCCGTATACCTATCAACATTCTACTTACACACATATTACATACATACTCGATCATTAAAGGAATTTCGTTGTTGGATTCAGTGTCACTGTTGTTCGTATACCCAGTGCAGCAAGTAGGTGCTTTTGTTTTTTTATAGTTGCCTCAATTATAAGTTTGATTTTGGTTTGATATTTGATTCCGTGATTGATTGCTTAAATTAAAAATATAAAAGAGTTTGACATTTTGTGCGGCAGATTCCCAGCAGGGATGAATATGATCAACCCAAAAAATGTAGCAAAATCCTCAAAAAATCGAAGTAGATTTACAAAAAATGTAGCAGATAATAAAAAATGCTATAAATTTGTTAAATAACAATGTTTTCTTATCAAATAAAAGAAAAACTGAATGATAATAACTCTAACAAGTTTTTTTTATAACAATGTTTTCTTACAAGATTATACATGTGCATCAAGCTGTTCTTTAAATTATAAAAAAATAAGATTCTTTCTTGCTTGAACCATCACAGTAAAGTAAAAAGTTGAAGTAGGTATTGAAGAGTGGTAATTTAAACAAAAAATAAACGAAGTAGAAAAAATTTGCTACGTAGTAAGAGAAGAATTTGAAAAAAATGAAGTAAATCTGCTACATATGTAGCAAATATTCATCCCTGATTCCCAGCCATATTAAATCATAAGTCTGTCTCGCTCTCTCACACAGCGTGTTGGTGTGAGTTAAACTTTTAAACTCAGAGTTGAGTGTTGCCGTCGGCGAATTTTTTTTTTTCCAATACTTTTTGAATCTGTTGGAGCTATTTTTTTTAGTACTTTTTTACTACTACTTTTTTTTAATACTTTTTAAATACATTTTTATATTTTGTTTTATTTTGAACTTTGGTGGTTTTTTTTTTTTTTTTTTGATTGCGTGTCTGTTTTTATTAGTTTTTTCAACTTTTTTTTATTCATCATGGACATCAACCGTTTGTCACAAGAGGAGCTTGTGTACGAAATGTTGAGTAGGGGATTAGAGAAGGGAACTGTGGACGTTATGAGTAGGGAGATTAGGGCTCTTCTTAAGGATCAACCAAGAAATCCGAAGTCGGGGGAATACTTGAAGATCCTTACGAAGATAGAATGGAGCTTAAATAGGATAGGACAGAAATCTCTGAAGAGTGAACTGCTTCTCCTATTAGCTAGGTTAACAGATGAAGAAGAGCAAGCGTCAAACGAAGACAATGCTTCTTCTTCAGGAACGAGTGGTAGGCAGTTGGTGGAGAACACTCCCCAACAAAGTCGGATGAACACACGAGGACCAGTGTGCAACGAGGGATTCCAACAGAGGTCAGATAGTGTTAGAGTTGGGATTTCCGAACCGCTAGAGCGATTTACGGAAAGGATCAGTAGGTGGAATGTTCAGTTCAGTGGTGAGCGATGTGGCACATCAGTGAACTCATTCTTAGAAAGGGTAGAGGAACTTAGTGTAGCTCGAGGGGTTTCAGAAACCCGTTTGTTCCAGTCAGTGGTTGACCTTCTGACAGGTCAAGCCCTGCTGTGGTATAGGTCAGTTAAGGAAGACATAGCTGATTGGCAGGAATTCGTAGAGGCGTTGAAGTACGAATTCTTGCCAGCAAATTATGATGATCTGTTGATGGAACAGATCAACCGTAGGACCCAAGGGTAGGAGGAGACGTATGGAGCGTATCTCGCAACCATGCGTACAATGTTTAGGACATTAGGGGAGCCATTATCCGAACGTAGGAAAGTGGCTATCCTAATGAAGAATTTGCACCCGTTCTATCAGAAACAGATTGGTTTTCAAAAGCCTCAATCTGTGAAGGAGTTAGCAAAATTAGGCAGGGACGTAGAAACGCTTAGGGCGAATGTAGAGAATTTTGAGCCTCCCGCTCGAAATAAAAATTGCGTTGAACCCGAGTTCGGTTACTCTGCTGGTCCAGCAGTACAACCGAGGGTGGCATGGGTTAGCAAAGAAGAGCAGCCTGTCCAAGTAGTGGAAGCTAGAAGGTCTCCACCTAATAGATCCACTCAAGTTGACAGGTCGATTCGATGTTTTAACTGCGGGAAAGAAGGTCACTTCTCTAGCAGGTGTTCCGCTAAAAAGCATTGCTTCGGTTGTGGTGCTGAAGGAGTCAGCCGCAATAACTGTCGTCGTTGTTCATCGGGAAATGGGCAACGGACTCTTGCGCCAGCAGGGCGAAAGTTCCGGAGGCATTAGGAGCTAGGTTGCCTGCTGGTAACCAGCTGGCAAAAATTCATTTAGGGTTTACGTTGGAGGCAAACGGGGATGATAGGAGACCATTTTTAGGAGTTAGCATTTACGGGACTAGGTTTTTGGGATTGTTAGATTCAGGAGCTTCGAGAACAATTTTAGGTAGAGATAGCTGGAGAATTCTCCAAGATTTAGGATTAGTTGTTAAAGAGGGGAATATCCATTCTGTATGCTTGGCAGATGGAGCAGGAGTAGAAGTTTTAGGGTCAGTTAACTTACCAATCGTGGTTGAAAACAAGGCAGTTCTTATAGACTGCTTAGTTATTCCAACTCTGCCGCATACCGTGTTCCAGTCTAGCAGGTGCAGATTTTTGGGCACTGTCGGGAATCGTCCCGGATTTGCGATCACGTATGTGGAGTTTTTCGGACCAAGAGTGTTTGGGTTCGATTTGCTCGATTACTGAGCTCAGAGTTCAGAGTTCAGAGTTGTCGAAAGATCAGACTAGTTTGTTGGAAGCCATGGTTGAGGAAGCTTTTAGGAAGATGCCAGAGGGATTAGGGTGCACAACTATGATTGAGCACAAGATTAGGACGTCGGCGGAACCGATTAAACAACGGTATTATCCGGTTTCTCCGGCAATGCAGGGACATATTGATAGGGAACTTAATGAGATGTTAGCAGCAGGAGTTATTGAGAGATCCAACAGTGCTTGGTCATCTCCAATACTATTAGTTAAAAAGAAAGATGGGTCTTTTAGGTTTTGTGTAGATTTTAGGAAGCTTAATAAGAATACTGATAGGGATGCTTATCCACTACCCTACATAGCGGCCATTTTGGACAGGCTTCGAGGAGCGAAGTTTTTGTCCTCTTTGGATATAAAATCGGCGTATTGGCAGATTCCAATGGAGGAGGAGTCTAAGCCCTACACCGCTTTCACGGTTCCCGGGAGAGGTCTCTTTCAGTTTAGAAGGATGCCTTTCGGGCTTCATAACTCGCCTGCGACATGGCAACGGTTTATCGACACAGTTTTGGGTGCCGATCTAGAGCCGTACGTCTTCGTCTACTTAGACGACATCATTATCCTGACGGATACTTTCGAGAAGCATCTTGAAATCCTGAAGGAAGTTTTGAAAAGGTTGAGTGAAGCAGGGTTGAAAGTCGGTAAGGAGAAGTGTAACTTCTGTAGGCCATCGTTGAAGTTTTTAGGTTATGTAGTGGATCGAAATGGGTTACATGTAGACCCGGAAAAAGTGGAAAGCATGGTAAGGATTCCAGCAACGAGGAATGTGAAAGAGGTTAGGAGTTTTATAGGGACAGTGTCGTGGTATCGTCGATTTGTGCCAAATTTTGCCAATTTGCTTCGACCACTGTCAGATTTATTGAAGAAGAGTAGGAAGTTCATCTGGACTGATGAATGTGAGACTAGTTTTAGGAAGGCTAAGGAGTGTCTGGTCACAGCACCAATACTTACTTGCCCTGATTTTCAACGACCTTTTGTCGTACAAACAGACGCGTCGGACTACGGAATCGGTGCCGTATTGTCACAGAACTTCGATGATGGGGAAAAGGTTGTCTGTTACCTTAGTAGGTCTTTAAATAGGAGTGAACGCAACTATTCGACGACGGAAAAAGAGTGTTTGGCTGTACTATGGGCAATCGAGAAGTTACGACCTTACATCGAAGGTGTTCGATTCACGGTTGTGACTGATCATTATTCGCTCATATGGTTGAACAATCTTAAAGATCCGCAGGGAAGATTAGCACGTTGGGCAGTTTGGCTTCAACAGTTTGACTTTGAGATCATCCATCGCAAGGGCAAAGAACATGTAGTTCCAGACATGTTATCTCGAGGAGTTCCGGTATTAGCCGAGATCTCAGATGAGGATCAAGACCCTTGGACTGCGAAAATGATCTCAGCGATAAAGTCAAATCCGCTAGCTTACCCAGCGTGGAGGGTAGAACAAGGTCAACTGTTCAAACTAATTAGATCGAACCATGTTGTTGTTCATGAAAATAATCAAGAATGGAAGAAAGTTGTAGGAAAACAAGATAGATTAGCTATTTTACAGGAATGCCATGATAGTCCTTTAGCTGGACACATGGGAGTTAGGAAAACTTTTGCTAGGATAGGGGGAAAGTACTATTGGCCTAAAATGAGAGGCGATATTACTAAGTATGTTGGGAATTGTAAAGTTTGCCAACAGGTAAAACCGGTTAATGAAAAGCCAGCTGGTTTGATGACTGAGAGAGTAGGAATAAAGGCACCGTGGGAAATGATCTGTGTAGATCTCGTTGGTCCCCTTCCGAAGTCAAGTAGAGGGTTTATCTACATTTTGACTGTCGTCGATTATTTCACCAAATTCCCCCTTCTCTTCGCGTTAAGGTCTGCTACAGCCAAGGCAATTTGCCGGAAGTTAGAGGACAATGTCTTTCTCCTTTTTGGTATTCCTAAGGTTGTCGTCTGTGATAATGGCCCTCAGTTCCGATCTAAGGAACTGAAATCTCTTTGCGATTCTTATTCTTCCCAAATTCGTTTTACAGCCCATTACCACCCACAGGCTAATCCAGCGGAGAGGATAAATCAAATCATCAAAACAACGCTTAGAGCATACGTCTCTGATAACCACCGGATATGGGATGCGCAGTTGTCTTAGGTTGCGTGCGCGATTCGCACATCCACTCATGAAGTTTTAGGAGTATCCCCTTATTATGCGAACTTTGGTAGGGATTTGGCGACTTCAGGTCGAGAAGTGCCAGTAATAGGTGATAGGTTAGATAGGGTTCAGGATTTTAGTGAGTTAGAAGTACGGTTTAGGGATCTTAGAGTAGACATCGAAAAGAAGCTACGCGCGGCAACCAAGAAGTCTGCGAAAACATACAACCTCCGCAGAAGAGATGTTCAATATCTCGTTGGCGAGCAGGTGTGGCGTCGAAATTTTGTGTTGTCGGATGCCGCGAACTATTACGCAGCCAAGTTAGCACCGAAGTTTGTCGGTCCGTTTGTTATAAAGAAGCGTGTGTCACCTTGGACATATGTCTTAGAAGATAGTAATGGTAAAGAACGCGGAACTTGGCATGCGAAAGATCTCAAACCGTACACCGATGCATCCCTGGAGAATTAAGCCTTAAAGTAGTTTTTAGCTTTTATTTTTTTTTATTTTTTTTTAATATTTCTCCATAGCGTAGTATACTTTCAAAGGCTGGCGATTGTACGCCCTGATGGAAAATACCTTTTTCGATTTTCCTTGAACCTTTGGCTTTAAGAAATGTCTTACAGTTTTTCTCAAACTGCAAGAACATTTCTTGGCAGGTAAGGGTGGGATTTGTTGCGGTATATTTTACCACAACAAGTTAAACCTTTACTTTTCTTCCTCTTCCCATTTTCACCCCTCCTTTTGTTGTGGCTTCAAGGTGCTGGCAGAGTACAAAGCAACCCTAGTCCATCAGCTAGTGGTGTACTTCAAAGCATTTTGGAAAAGCAACCCAAATAGGTACCCCTTCATTGAGCCAGTGGACGGCTGGAGACTCAAGCAGCAACGTTAATAAGAACCAGGAAGGTTCTGGAGGAAGTCCATCGCAACAGCAGCAGCAGCAGGTTACTAACAACCTAATATTTTTACAAAAGGTAGAGATATGGCTACCCACCTTTAACACACTGATATATATCAGTGATCTTCGGAATTTGGCATTTGAAGCCTTTTCAATATAAAAGGCCAAGAGCCCAACGTAATGGCTGAGCGCCCACCGTAAAGGCCGAGTGCCCAACCTAAAGTGCTTTACCTTAAAAAGAAATGACTCTTTACAGAATTATCCCCATTCCCCCAAATCTGCGCGAAGGTTCACCGAAGTAGTTTAGTAGTTTTCGCGATAAATGACGAATCCTCGTTAACTGAATCCTAGCTTAAATAGTTTTCTTGCACAGTGTAACTTGGGTCGGTTGGGCCGAGGGAATTTGTTAAAAATAATAGTTTTTCAATTTTCTATTCTGGAATGGATTGAAATGGAACAGGTCTGGATTCGTTCATTCGGGCGAGTTGTTGCGAATCTCTAACGACCGAGAGATTCAGCAAAAGAGTTGTTTAGAAAAGAGCGATGGAAGCGTTTCGCCTACGGCGCAGACTCCAGCGAATTTGCTGAGAGTACTGCAGATACCCCGTGACGAATCTCCACGACTCTGATTGGTCTAAGTGAGTGGAATTTGCTGAATGCGCCGATGAACGAAGAGACCGCCAAGAAGATGGCACTTCTTGGTTGACCTCTAAAAAGGACACTGTGCCAAAGAATTTTTTTGAGAATCGAAAAACTATTCGGAAATTTTAAAAATCGAGTGTTTTTAGATTTATGCAAGTTGTGCAAGAAATTGAGTTTGTGTTGGCAGAAAGGCCAAAATCACTGTTTATTTATTGTGTGCAGGAAAGCTCCACGCAGGCAGGAATTCAGGAGGGTTAGTGCCAGTACGGGCAAGAAAACTCAGGCAGGATTCGTCAGCAGAAAAAGCTAAGTATTTTCCTATAAAAGTGGAAAAGTGTTAGTAGTGCGTTTGTTTTGTTTTGACTATTGAGTCATATTGCTTGTATCGGTTACCCTTCGCCTTTCGTAATTTATCCTGAGATTGCAGGACGCGCGACCTCCATTTAACCTTTTTGTCTGTTCGGGAAAATTCCCAAAGAGTCGTTTGTTTGCGGGTGCATTGTGCACATACTTTGTTGTTTGCATTTTAACCTGGGTAAAACCCATCTTCGTTCATTAAATATCATACCATTTAAATTGTTAACTGGCCTTCTGCCAGATTTTCTATCTATTGTACACCCCCACTTGTTTATGAAAAAATTTCAGGTTTTCTACCTATACCCGTAAAGGTTTCCTGAATAAAACATATTTTATTCCTTTTTGGAAATCAATCGCGTTGTTCTTATTTCAATTGAAGATCATTTTCAGCATTAAAGTTGGTTTGGAAATTCCAAGCAAAAATTTCCTGGCGCCCTTTATTTTGTGAAACACCCTACTTGTGTTTTGATAGAACATTATTTATCATTTATTCCTGTTCGTATCAATCCTTCTATAATTATAATAACTAATAAAACTACCTACGGACCACCCCTTGCTGAGCAGCTGGCATTGGCAGCATATTATCTTGCTACCTGTTGCACTCTTTTCCTTTAAAACCCACCCAGCTGTCATTTGACAGTTCATCCTAAAATTAAATTCGATCTACATCGCCGCGGCACATCGGTAAGTATATTTAGCTTTTTGTGTTATAATTAATTAATTAATCAATCGTTGCGATTAATTAATATATTAGTTTGCTATAATCCAAGTTGTGGATTCGGTTGTAATTTGTTTGTCGGGAAAAAAGTGCAACAAGGTAAGAATCACACACTACTTGGTGTCGAATACTGCCAAGTGTCTTTTGAAGATTTCCTCCTGACAACAAAAAAAAAAAAAAACTTTTATTTAGGCGAAAGATTTTCTTGAAACCGAAAGAAAAATGTTGAATTAATCATACATATCAGTTTACCTTGAGCTTTCGACTGCGCATGACGTGTTCATCTCTTTCGTTATCTCTTAAAAGTAATCATTCCCAAAGGCAACCGATCTCCTATAACCGGGGACAAATTTTTGACCTCGGACTAAAAACTTCGCTCCACAATGTTTTCTAATAGTGTTCCGTCTAAAAACTCTTATGTACATAAGTTCCCTCCCCTTCAATGTCATCCGGATACTGACAACTCTGATATGGATGAAACAGAGTCCATAACATTAAAAAAAGTTTATGTGCCGCCTATCAAAGTGTTGCACAAATCCGCTGAATATGTGCATTCTTTCATGAAAACCCTTAATGCATTGAATTATTCAATTAAAAAACTGTCAATAGGAATCAAAATAATATGTGATTCAATAGAGTTGTATAACAGTGTTATTACTAAACTTCGAGATGAAAATTGCCAATTTTTTTCACACGACCTTAAAAGTGCAAAGTGCTTTAAAGTTGTCTTGTATGGACTAGAAGATATGGACAATAACACTCTCAAAAGCGAACTCACTTCTCTTGGACTTAAGTGCATTGAGATTAAAAAAATTTCAAAGAAGTACGATCAATACAGTGATACTTTTTATCTTGTGTCACTTGAAAATGGTTCGATTAAACTAGTTGATCTGAAAAAAAAAACTTTCGCACAATTTTACATACAGAAGTGAATTGGAACTTCCAACGAAAAGTCAAAGGTAAGCTAACCCAATGCCACAATTGTCAAATGTTTGGACATGGACAAAGGAACTGCCACATTAAAACTGCTATTTGTGCTGGATCTCATAGTACATCCGAATGTAATAATACTACAGCGTACAAATGCGCGAACTGCAGAGGCAATCACAAAGCTACTGACTCAACATGCACCAACAGAGTTAGATATATTGAAATCAAAGAAAAATTATCTGGTAGGAGAACTTATACACGCCCAAGGGTTTCGTTTGCTTCACCAACAAGAACAACACATTTGTCCTCACACATTGATCATCAAAAACCGGTTTCTGTCGCTTCAATGAGTGATTTTCCTTCGCTCCCACAACCACAGCGACAAGGTATTGCACCAAACAAAGAATTTACAAGCATGCACAACATGCAAAGCTCTACTTGTTCAAGTTATGCGTGGGAGAGCAACAAAAACGCTTCCAACATCATCAATAACAACAACTCGACTCTCTTTTCCATGGAGGAACTAAATTCGCTGTGCATGGAAATGGTTACAAGTCTATCTGCCTGTAAAACTAAATTAGAACAATTTGAGGTGATCTCACGTTTAGCAACTAAGTTTTTATATACAAATTTAAATGTTAAGTAGTATGGCAAACACACACATAAAAATCATAACTTGGAATGCTAAAAGCATACGAAATAAATTTCTTGAATTCTCAAATTTCCTGAACAGCAACAATGTTGATGTTGCTTTGGTTACTGAAACTTGGCTTACGCCTGAAATTAGGCTACCATTATCTAATTATAAATCCTATCGCATGGATAGAATTGGCGAAATTGGTGGTGGGGTAGCGATTTTTGTCAAAAAATCAATTCAACATTCGCTTTTACCTACAATTCCAACGCGTGTGGTAGAGAACGTAGGGATTTTGTTACTTAACAATAAGAAGATAAAGATTTGTTCTGTTTATTTTCCAGGTGGATCTTCTTCGGATTTAAAGAGAAAATATCTTAAACAAGATTTGAGAAAACTTTTGGCTATGAATGGCGATTTTTTATTAGGTGGCGACTTTAATTGCCGTCACAGAGATTGGGGTTGTATACGAGCCAATGCCTGAGGAAATATTTTGGCGGCTCTCCCATTGACTTTTCCGATAAATATCCTTTTTCCTCCTTGTCCAACCTATTTTCCTGCAGGTTCTCGTGGTAGTCCTTCCGTGCTTGATCTGTTTGTGTCTAATGTTCCTAGTCTTATTTCACAACCAGTTTCGTTTAATGCTCTAAGTTCGGATCATAATCCAGTCATCTGTGATTTTTTGTGGTCGGGCGAAAAAAAAGTTCAATATTTTCAAGATCTGAATAATGCCAACTGGAAATTATTTAGAACAAAAATAAATATCAAATATCGTAACGCGTCCCTTGACCTCGACAATATTTCTTGTGTAGAGGATGTGGACTCTATAGTCCAAAACTTTACAGAAAATATTCTATCTAGTATAGAAGAGAGCGTCCCTAAACGAGCAAAAAATGATATTTGTAACCCGCTTCCCCTTCCAATCCTGAAACTTATTAAATTAAGAAATTTACATAAAAGAAACTGGCAAAGATATCGTCAACCCTTTTCCAAAAATATGGTTTCCTACTTCAACAAACTTATCTCAAAACAGTTGCTAAGTAATCGTAACGTAGAGTGGAACAAAAAGTTAAGTTCACTGGAAAAAAATGTCAAACCCTTCTGGAACATTATTAAAATTATCAAAAGCAAAAACAGGAAAATTCCATTTTTAAAAGACTCTTCTAAAACATTCTTTACAGACACTGAAAAAGCAAACGAGCTTGCTAAGAATTTCTCTGCAAATCATTTAATTTCACAAAACTTGGGTGACCCGGTAACAAATCATATGGTGATGAATAAAGTAAATAATTTTGAGGCTTTTAGTGAGCCAACACCACCAAATGCATTTATTGTAGAAGAAAAGGTCAAATGTGTTATAAACAGCCTACAAAAACGATAGATAGGAGGATTGGACCAGATAAAAAATGTTTATTTAAAAAATCTGCCACCAGTTGGAATTAAGTTTTTAGCATTTATCATAAATGCATGCCTAAAACTACAATATTTCCCTAATGTTTGGAAGAAAGCGAAGGTTGTACCTATATTAAAGGCAGGAAAACAACCGGACTTATCCGCAAGTTACAGGCCCATAAGCTTGCTTAGTAACATAAGCAAAATATGTGAAAAAATTATAAAGGAACAAATTTTTTTTGTTTCTAATGAAAATATTTATCCTGAAGAGCAATTCGGATTTAGACCACAACACATCACATCAAATAAAGAGAATTTGCAATCTCATGTTGTAAAAAAAAGAGCTCTGGGACAATCAACTGGAATGATTTTAATTGACATAGAGAAAGCCTTTGACTCTGTTTGGCATGATGGAATTATATACAAGATGTTAAAATTTAAGTTCCCTACTTACTTATGTAAATTAGTTCAAAGTTTTTTATCTGGAAGATCGTTTAAAGTTTATGTTGACAGTGGTTTTTCCGATGTTTTTTGTTTTGATTTTGGTGTTCCTCAGGGTTCTGTTCTTGGACCGTCCTTGTACAATGTATACACTTCGGACTTTTTAATTCTTCCATTGTGCGAATCAGCCATATTTGCTGATGACACAGCAATATTTTCGTCGGATAAGATTGCTCTCAATATTGAGAACATTTAAAATATGCCATTGAAATATTGGAAATATATTACAATAAATGGAAGATAAAGTTGAATACTGGGAAAATTCAAGCCATTTTTTTCACACGAAAAAGAAAATCTTGTTTTCTTCCCAGCAATCAGCTTCATTTAAATGGAAATTTAATAGCATGGGAACAAAATATTAAGTACTTGGGAGTCTTTCTCGACACCAAACTAACATTTAGGCAACACATTGATCATACCATAAAGAAAATGAACATTGCTATAAAGATGCTTTATCCCTTTATAAACAGGAAATCCTTACTTACCAACGAAAATAAGATCCTAATTCATAAAGTTATTTTTCAAGCCATACTACTATATGGGTGCCCAGTATGGGGAGTTGCTGCAAAAACGCATATTAAAAAATTGCAAGTTTCACAAAACAAAGTGCTAAAAATGATGCTTAATCTTCCTTGGCATTATTCCACCCAAGAATTACATATAAGAGCGAATGTTGAATTGATTACTGACAGAATTCAAAAGCTATCTAACAATTTTAAAATTAACTGTGATATTGCTGAGAATTCTCTCATAAATCGCCTTTATGATCCCAGCATAACTTAAAATTTCGTTTGCTTTTTCTTGTTTCTCTTTTTTGAGTTATCTGTTAAGTTATCTACCTTCTTACATATTAATTTAAATGTATTTTTTTTTGTTAATAACATTAATAACATATTTAATTTGCTCATTCTGTATTTATTTGTTTATTTATTTATGTATTTATTTATTCATTTATTTATTTATTTATTTATTTATTTATTTATTTATTGATTTATTTATTTATTTATTTATTTATTTATTTATTTATATGCTTATTTATTTATTTACTTATTTATTTATTAATTTAGATATTTGTGATATAATTTATTGTTTTGTTTATTTATATATATTTATAAACTTTTTTTTTTTTTATTTATTTATTTTTACAATACCTTATAATTTATCGAATTATTGAATTAAATTTATTAATTGTGTGTAAACTTTTGTTGAAACATATTTCTTTTTTCTAGTCAATTCATGTGTGATACATAAAAAATCATTCAAACTTACACCAAAGTTAAATCATTTATGTTATTAAATACTGTACCTATTTCTTCATGATAAAATTTTTAATCATTTTTTTTTTTCAAATGAAGGTTTTTTTTCGTATTTTCCTTCAAAAGCGTATAAATTCCTTTTCTTTATTCAAATGTTAATAGATAATGTTACAGTAGAAAGGTAGTAATAACCAAATCTCTGAATGTAAAACGTGAGGTCATCGCCTTTTTATAAACTTTGAACGAAAATAAAATATATCTATCATACATATGTATTAGATTAAGATACTTTTTTTTACCCACGCCGCGTCATATAGCCCACGTATACTGCTTTCGTTTCGCAGTCTTGTTCTATTTCTTTTTTTGTGTACTTTGCTCGTTTAATTCGGCGCCGGTGTCCAAAAATAGTGCAACACTTTCAGTTTTATGACAATAGTAAAAAATTTTTTTCAATTTATTCTTCCTTTGACACTTGGATATACGAAAAACATATGTTGGAAATAGGGAAGGAACTTTATTCGATAGTTTTGACTTAAAAATCGGTATATCAAATTACATTTCTTAAAAAAGCTATCGCAATAAATCTGAAAAAATTACTTTTTATTTAAAAAAATTGTACTCTCTAATAGTGCTCAATTTTACCCGGGTAATACCCATTATAACAATTACCCGGGTACCCGGGTACCTGGGTAGCGCGGGTATTACCCAAGTTGACGGGTACCCGGGTAACGCGTGTAACGCGTCGGGTACCCGGTTACCCGACAAAATAAGCTATACCTGACAGTGTTATGTTATGGGTAGCGGAGAGTGAAAATTGTCTAATGCACTTTGAAATATCTATCAGGTATCGACATCAAATGATTTAAATATTAGCAGATACATATGAGTTCTTTAAAAACATTAATCTAGGAAATGAATAAAGGGCGTTTTGATACATGAGCACCGCAGACTCAAATCTTAATTGATATTTTTATTTTTATATTAAGATTCAATTGCAACGCAGATTGTTGTTATACCCAGAGTTTATTTATTTATTATCTACGATTTACATCAACGCAAACACTTTAAGCTATTTCACGGTTGCCAATCCTATCATCAGATTCCCTTGTTTTTATGTGTTTTTACTCCTCATCCATATCATTTTTACACTATTAGCGGGTACCCGGTACTTTGGTACCCGTGTAATACCCGGTTCTTCGGTACCCGGGTAATACCCGATATTGCGGGTACCCGGGTATGCGATTATTAAGAGCACTACTCTCTAACCGATTTTTCATGGCTGAAAACGATAATGGTGTTATATTCATAAGAAACAATCGAAAAGATATCGCATTTTCGATATATCGGTTAATTAGCACTTCTCTGTCTGAATTTTAAATCCATCGCAATGCGTTGCCGCATTTGCCTTCAACCTTCATACCGTTCGGACGTGTTTTTTGCCCAGCTCCTACTCGTTAACAAACAATTAATTAATTTTTTCCTTGCCATTCAATTTTTTCTTTCGAAACACCTCCCAATCTGCATCGGTTTTTTTGTGCAACTCAAAAGAAAATAAGAAATAAAAATAAACAAACTCTCGTGCGCTTTTCGATTCCGTGTCACTTTTTGAAACAAATTTGCAAAACCTGTGTCGGTTTCTTGTGCAATCACAAAAGAAACGAAATAAACAATCTCTCGTGCGCTTTTCGATTCCGTGTCACTTTTTGACCTATATTCAATTTAGATCAAAACAAAAACAATAATCAAATTCGCAAGAATGGAAAAGTGCGGCAATGTGGAATGCGCTGTTTCTGATAGCGCTGCAAAAATGATTTCATGTGGTGGTTTATGCGGAAAATCTTTCCATCCCCTTTGTGTTGTGAATAAGCGATCTCTATCTTATTTAAACGAATACCTGCGCAACTTTACCTTCTATTGTGACGAATGCAAACAGATCTCGTTGTCTCACATAATGCTGGCGATAAGGTGTCTGAGTGAAAACATAAACCAGATGACAACTGATATGAAGTCATACCACAAAAAGGGTAGACAGGAACTGGCAAGATTCGATGATGTTTTGAAGAATGCCGACGAGTTGAATTTAACCAATGCTCAACTGCAGAACCAGATTAAACTCACAGCTATTGAGAAGCAACTTGTCGCTCTGACTCAGGTCGTCTCGGACATCTCTAGCGACAATCGATTTGAGCAGAGCGTTCAATCATTCAAAACTGAAATTCGCAAAACTCTGAGCGAATGGCTATCCTCGTTACAAACTTCTTCAATCCATCAGCTGAGTTCTCTGAATACTGCCGTAAGCTCTGTTGAATCTCATCTGCAAACGATCTCACTTAACCCCACTCCCCTTCCGTGTCAGCACACTTCATTGCTCTCTAATCTGGCTGATCGATTCGTAGATGTAACCAATGATCTTGCTTTAAATAGAGTATTGATCACAGATTTATCCGACGAAGTACGAGCGGTTTCGTTCAAAAGCTATACACCTGATCAGCAACCGGAAAGACCAACTGAACCCAACATTTCCATACTTGAGGAATTAATAGACGCCAACCTCACGACAACAACATCTCACACAGCTCCTACCGCCCCCTCCGTAGCCGAATTGGAACCTACCTTTTCCCCTCCCACCGAACCCACCATAAACCGTTTGGGATCCTCTTGGACTATTTCTGAATGGAATACAAGGATCACAAAGCTAAACAACAACAACACTTCAATCTTTACAGTGAGGAACACACCTGTATCAGCTGACACCGTGTGGCTAGAAAGTTTCTTCCTTCGAAACTACACCATAAAGATTTCTAACATCCAGAAGATCTCTACTCCGAACTCTACATCATTTCGGATTAGCATTCCCACATCTTACGAATGGCTGTTTACAAATCCTTTTGGAAATACCATAAAAATTGGAAAGATGGTAATTGCACGTTGTAAGAATAAAAGTAATAAGCTTAGATTAATACCTGTTCCCAAGCCCGCTAAAACACCTTCGAACCCTAATTGGTCTTTTAAAACCCACATAATGCCAAGTTTCGTCGCCTCTTTCCAAATTCAATATATTCCTCAGTATGTCCCAGCTCCACAACCCAAGCCACAACTCAAGCCACAACCAAAGCTCCATAAATCTATTCAATCCAAAATCAAACCCAAAGACGCCACTTATCAATCCTCGCTTCCTAAAAGGGTGTCTTTCAATATTGAAACTACTCCATCTAATTCCTCTGTTCCAAGCCCACAAATCTCTGCCCCTTTTCCAAGCTTCGACCTAACGTCTGGAGCAAAATACCCTAATTTCCCACATACTCAATCCAAACTCTTCCCAAGGGTCTTCCCCCTACATTGACCCCCTCTTACCCCCCGTAGTCAAACTCACACAGCAAAACACTGATTCAACTGAATCGCGTTACGCTTTCTCGAGACTTAGAGACAAAAAAACTTATGAGAACATACGAATCTTTTTGTCTTATCTTCACGACAAATCGGACTCTCTTTGCTATGAAGGTAAGACCAGAACTAGTGTTATGGTCTCTATTCAACAGTAAGGTCTCCCCACTGACGTCACTAGTCTCAAGAAGCTCTTTGTTAAATACCACGAGTATTTTGATGTGCCTCCTCAAAAAGTTGAAAGTGATCTATGTGCTTTTGGACATTACATCCACTCTAAACGCATTTCACACCTTCAACGTAGCAGAGCTGACCATGAAAAGTTTTTCTTTCATAATTCAGCATCTCAGAATCTGCCTCTTACCTTTTACTACCAAAACGTAAGAGGACTTCGCTCAAAAACAAGAGCAGTCCTTCTACAATCCCATGCTTTGCCTTTTGAAGTCTTTGCCCTGACTGAAACCAATCTTATCCCTAGCATTAACAACCAGGAATTGTTCCCATCTACTTTCAATGTTTATCGAGATGACGATCAAGACCGTGACACTGATGACTCTCCTTGTCGTGGTGTCCTCATTGCTGTCACCAATACAATTGATTCATCTCTCCTCTCAACATCCTCCTCCCCCAGCCTTGATTTTGTCTCAATCAAAATCACTCTACCCCATAAATCGCTCTACATTATCTGCTTCTATATTTTACCATCGCACCCCTCGAATCTTATGAATTTGCAATCAAAACGATTGACGACATTTCAGATATATGTGAACCCCATGATGAGATCCTTATTTTCGGTGATTTCAACCTGCCGTATCTAAACTGGACTTTGTCAGATGACCTATCGTTTTACATTGCTCCTAGCCCCATCTCTGCTAAAGAATGTCTGTTCGTTGATCGCCTTGCAGACTCTTGCCTCTGCCAAGTAAGTGGAATTTCAAACTACATGGGTAGGCAACTTGACCTTGTATTTACAACAGATCCCATTAATTCTTCAGTCTCACTTTCACCCCTTCTTCTTTCAACGATCGATAACCTACACCCCCCTATCCTTCTCTCATTTTTTCTCCAGTCTTCAAAGCCATCTAACCCGCCTGTACCTCCAGCTTCATTCAATTTCCACAAAGCAAACTTTCGTAAAATTAATGATTATCTAAATAGAACTCAATTTAATTTTGATAATCTAACCGTGGAAGATGCCACATCCGCGTTCTACAGAGAAATACATAAAGCTATATCCCTCTTCGTTCCCCTTTCTAGAATTAAAACTTTTTCTACTTCCTCTCCGTGGTATAACCATAGGCTCCGTACTCTAAGAAATAAAAGGAACAAATTGTGGACAATCTTCCTTCGTACTCGATCTCCTACTGACTATTCAGCTTACCTTGGCTCTTATTTACATTTCTGTGAGCTTTTCAACACCCTTTACCAACGCTATTTAATCGAAATGAAATCTAACATTATTAATGACCCTAAGTCTTTTTATAAATTTGTCAACCACAAAAGAAAATCTGATGGGTACCCTTCCTCCCTTTCCTTCAATAATGAATCCTCATCCGATGCACTCGCTGTAGCAAACTATTTCGCAAATTACTTCAAACAATCTTTCACGGACGATTCTTTTGTTCCTGATTCAGATTATTTCTCGTTTTTACCGAATTTTTCTTTTGATCCATTCCTTCCACGTTTCTTTGACTCCGACCTAATTGAAGAAAAGTTAAATCATCTAAATGATGAGTTTATTCCTGGCCCGATGGTATACCTGCCATATTTCTTAAGAAGTGCTCCTCAACTCTTTCCCTTCCCCTCTCTAAAATCTTTAACTTGTCCATATCCCTTGGTGTTTTCCCCCAAGCTTGGAAAACGGCGTTTATAACCCCTATACACAAAAAAGGTCCTAAGTGCGACGTGAAAAATTATCGTCCCATCGCTAACTATCGCATATACCCAAAATTTTCGAAAGCATATTGTATGAAAACTTAAGTTTCCGTTGCAAATCTCTCATCTCCCCTAGACAACACGGGTTCCTCAAAGGCAGGTCAACAACAACAAACCTCGTTGACTTTGTCTCATTTTCCCTCTCAGCCTTGGAGAATGGAAAGGAGGTCGATGTAATTTCAACTGACTTTAGTAAAGCTTTCGATAAAATCTCTCACAAACTTATTCTTTTTAAACTTTCCACCCTCGGTTTTGAACCCATTCTGTTGAGATGGATTTCTTCTTATTTAGAAAACCGTTTTTACAGCGTTCGGTTCAGATCCGCCTTATCCAGCCGCTTTCTAGCTACATCCGGTGTTCCCCAAGGCAGCCATTTAGGCCCTCTTCTCTTCATTCTCAGTATTAACGACATTGAAATGATCATCAAACACTCCTCTATCTCTCTCTATGCGGACGATACTAAGTTTTACCGGATCATTTCTTCTTCTGAAGACTCTTACCACCTACAACTTGACCTCGACAATTTTTCAATATGGTGCTCCAAAAACTGCCTGGAGCTAAATTTCTCCAAGTAATAATCAATCAATAACCTTCTCACGTAAACGCATCAAATCTACTCCCCGTCTCTATCTTCTAAACGGTCAAATCATTTCCACCGTTGAGGTGATCCGGGATCTTGGGATTATTTGCGACCGTGAGCTGAATTTCCTCAAACATATCGACGATATAATCCTTAAGGCAAATTCAGCACTTGGCTTCGTGAAGCGATGGTCCAAAGAATTTGCAGACCCTTACGTAACCCGATCCCTTTACAATTCATTTGTTCGTCCACTTCTTGAATACGCTTGTCAAGTCTGGTCGCCTTTCCAACAAGTGCACATTGCCAGAATTGAGAGCATACAACGCCGTTTCCTCCGTTTTGCTCTTCGAGGTCTTAATTGGAGTAATCCCCTGATATTACCTCCTTATCAAGACCGAATCAAACTCCTAAACCTAAATACGCTGAAAGATCGAAGAGAAATATTTGACGTTCTCTTCATTCACCGAATCCTCACAGGTACCATTGACTGTCCAGCCCTTAACGAATTAGGGATGCTCATGGAAAAAAAACATCGATGTTTTATTCGATGTGATACATCGTAACCTTACATCGATGTTTGTCGATGCATCGCATAAAAACATCGATGTTTTCGATGTATCGATGTTTTTTTAGCAAAGCGTACGCGTCGCGTGTGCAGCTGCACATCGTGTAGTCTGTCTCTGTAGGGCTATTCCAGAAAGCGCGGCGGATCGTATTTAAAGCGATAACTCAATTGCGAGGGCTTTAGGTTATTCTGAAAAGCGAACATGGTTAGAAATTAAACTTCCAATATTTCCATTTGGAAGTCTTATGCATCCACTCAAATGTCATCTATTTCCAAATTTTTCCAATGAAAATTCCAAGTTTCCCTAAGTATCCGCAGAAAATATTTTCAAGAACGGAGATAAAAGCAAAATTTTTGGTAATCAAATAAATTTTTAAATGCAGTTATATTTTCTATGCTATTGTTTTATACATTTGAAGGTGATGCTGGTTATACTCTTGAACCGTGGTTAATTACACCTTATAGAGCAGCTCTTGGGAACATCAGTGAAGCAAAGTACAATACGGTGCATTTAAAATGTCGAAGTACTTAGAGAGATGTTTTGGAGTTCTCAAAGGAGGGTTCCGATGCCTATTGCACTCAAGACAGCTGTATTACCAGCCGGAAAAAGGAGCCTGGATTACTAACGTGTGTGCCACCTTGCATAAAGTTTGTTTCAAATCATTAATAGCTGTAGGAAATTGCTATCCCTTCGTGTTGTTGCATAAATTCAACAAGCATCAAAAATCGTTGTGTCGTGGTGTGTTTTTGACTCCTTTAATAAAAAAAAAGAAAATTACTCTCAATTCAATTGATGATAATTAAATTTTTCATTATATTTACATTTTTCTATCAATCCGCTTGTAATTCGAAACTACAACACCTATCGCTTTTGAAAACGAAATGAATTATGTCAAAAAGGTATAGTTTCTACAAAAGAAAAGAATGACGTTTGGAAAGCGCTTACGCTTTCCACAGGAAAAAAAAATTAAAAGCGATTCGCTTTTGAGAGTACGAAAATTCATTTCCGCCACCAAAAGCGATCAGCCGCGCTTTCTGGAATAGCCCTACTGGATATATAAAAAAAGGAGAAGAGAGCATAAATTATGTATGACATTAATTAAACAGAAACAGAACACTGAAATCGATTTGGTTAGGTACTGTAACTGTGAGTTGTGAGTGTGTTTTGTACGATGCTTGCTTTATTCAAAATGGATCGAATGAAATACACCATCCAACTGATACATAAATTGAAAGAAAAGAGAGAGCATGTGAAATAAATTTCACTGTAGATTTGGCACTTTCAGTGAGTCTTTTTAATGCTTGCTGCATTCGATGCATCGAATAAAAAAACATCGATGTATCGGTAAACATCGAAAGGGTGCGAAACATCGGATTTATTCGATACATCGAATAGTAAACATCGATGTTTTCGATGTATCGATGTTTTTTGAGCAACCCTATAACGAATCCATTTTTCTAAATACTAACCGTCGTAACACCCGGAATCCCCGTCTCTTCTATCTTCCCACCCATCGAACCTCTTACGGCTCCAATGAACCCATCTCCCGAATGCTGAGAAATGTCAACTCCCACTCCTCTTGTTTTGACTTCTGTATGAGTACTCCCTGCCTAAAACTTCGTCTCCTTAGCCCTCCAACTACTTAGTAAGTCTTAGCTATTAAGTTTCTTAGTTTGTAAGTTAATAGCTTATACTCCCTGCCTCTACTAAGCCCTCCAACTAGTTAGTAAGTCTTAGCTATTAAGTTTCTTAGTTTGTAAGTTAATAGCTTGTATTAAGCCTAATAAATGGGGGTTTTGCCCCCACCAAAATTAAAAATTAAAAAATTGTGAAAAATTTCTTACGATGACAACTACTTCGAAGCAAAATTGAATCTCCGAAAATGGATGCGTTGCGGAGAAAAGTCCGATCCGACGGTTACCACGATAGGGTTACCATTTGGTAGTCCAGGAAGGAGATACTCCTGAGACTTTCCAGACGGCTACTGGGTGACAAGGTGACGAGGAACATCGGCAATAGCCGCTTTTTTCCGTCTTGCCTTAGCTGTGGTGAACTACTTGACCCCGATGAACTGTAGATCTGTGGAGTTCAGCAAAGAGCTTATCTGGGTCAGATGTAAGCTCTACCCTTTTTGATAGCATACATTTGGGCTCCTCCTCTTTGTTAGTATAACTATAATATTTGGTGGTTGTCTTTTGTAACACCTCCCGAACGATCTTTTGGTCACCAATGTTTTGAATTTGGATCGCATATCGATCTTGACCTAGACGTATTATACCAAATTTATCGCCAATGGCGCACTTACATAGGCTTTTAGTGGCTTCCAATTCCCGCTGGCCAACGTTGATGTTTGGCCTCTCATTCGGCTGCGGGACTCTTGCCTTGTTCTTATCAGTTGAATTTCGGCGCACAGCTTCTCCACGGTTTTTGGTAGCTCGAGGAGTCACTTGTCTTCCTCGTTATCTACTATAACATGATCATTATCATCTTCTCCCTCCACTAACGCAGCGAACGGCCCTCACCACTGTTCGATTCGAAGTCGTTAGTCGAATTTAAACTACGGACACTCTCCGAACAGGTCGACATACCATCGTTGTCGACCTCCTTATCAGTTCCCTTTGGTTTCAAGTTGCGGGTCACTAAGTTCGGCTGCACCTTGCGCCGCCTCCTCTTCGCTGCTGTTGTTGCGGTTGTTGTTACCGCCATTTCACTTGCGGTTGGTGTTGCTGTTATGCACCACTAAATAATATGTTATGCACCACTTGTGAAAAGAAACATAAAACTAACTTTTTAGCTAAGAACTTTACTGTTTGAGGTTTATATTCATACTAAATCATACTCAATAAATGAGATATAAAGAGGACGCCAAAGAAGACGTCCGTTGGATTGCTATGCATAAACACATGCGATTTAATTAACAGGAAAAGTAATGTGAGACGATTTGGGTCTCCGCTTTGAAAAATAATCATATCAAAAGCAATACTTGTAAAAATAACAAAATCTCAAATGAATGCTGACTGATACAAACAGTTAGAGTTTACGCATAATAAAACTATGCTGACTGGTACAATTAATTTGTGTTTATGCATAAAATTGCTGCTTTGTCTGTTGTTGTTCTAAGTGTTGGATTCCTACACTTTTTTGATGTTAGTTTTAAGTTCATTTTTTATTATTTATCACTTATTACTACTTACCTGCTAACAAAAATTTTTAAACTAGCTTTAATAATAACTTAATTAATTTACTGACCCTAGGCGGGTACTCTACATTACTCAATAACTTAACTCTAATGCCTTTCTTCCTAAAGATAGTATATCTATTTCAAATTATAATTAATATCAAAACTAAGAAAATTGTAAAAAAAACTTAGTTTCTTTTATAATTTTTTTTTTTTGTTTTTCTTAAAACAACTTCAAAGTAATTAGAACTAAATAAAACTAATACCAACTCCCTAAAACTACTTAAAACTAGAGGAGCCACAGTAGCTTTTTTTTGGTTTTTTTTATAATTTTTTTTTTGGATTTTAATTTATATTTTTTCTATTTTTTTTTGTTTTGGATTTTCGATGCAGCTTTTAAAAATTTTTTTGATTTTCGAAGCAGCTTACAATTTTTTTTTTTTAGTTTTTTTTGTATGTTTTTCAATTTTTTTTGGTTGCCACTGTGCCCCCTATACCCTAGCTCGTACACTCTAAACCTTTGCAAGCCAGCCATTGGCGACTCGCTATCAGTAAAATTTTCAATATGTTGCTCAGACAACCACCAGAACTGTTTTGACGTTTTAATAACTTCCCGTCGATCGCAATTTGAGACCACCCTACTGAACCGGAGGAGCTCTTCAACTTCTCCACCTACTGCGTCTCAGTTGTAAAGGAGCCGCCGTTCTAAGGACTTATGGCAGAAGTGCTAGTAGTAACTAGTAAGCCCAAAATATCAGGCCATTGTTCGAAGACAACGCTTTTGCAATATGACCACCATACAGTTTTATAATGAAGTTGTCGATCCTGTTTATTTGAGCCCCGTTGTAAAGGACCATATTAGGATAATATTTTCTGTACTCCGACTCTGGTGTTCTGTGAAATCCAAGACAGGTACGCAGACACTGTATCTCAAACACCCGAATCATTTTCATCTGAGACGCTGTAACATGGAACCACACAAGGCACCCATAGACAATCATCGGCCTTATGAGGGCCATGTTGCAAGTCACCTTCACTCTGCTATCAAGTTGTCTGCTGTGAAACAGTCGCCTCGTCAGAGCAAGAGCTCCTCTAGCCCTGGCCAGAGCCGCATTCATATGTTTGTTAAAATATAGATACTGATCTAGCCAGAACCCGAGGTACTTGACTACTACTTTGCTTGGCAAGGAAATGTAGACCAACGATCACCAGCTTTCGCCAGTCATTTCTAGTATACCTTGAGGCTCGAGCCAACGGGGTTCTAAACACGTTTCCGATTTCTGGATGTTCCAGTCATCGCAATATTACTGAATCTTATCGAAGTCACGATGCAAGAGTATTCTGATGACTTCGATCTCTAGATCTGTTCTGTAAACAATTAGGTAGTCGGCGTACGCTATAGCATGATGAAGGGAACCAATTACATCGCCGGTGAAAATGCTAAACAGAATAGGCGAACTCACCGCTCCCTGTTGTAGAACGTTCCATATTTTAAAAGTTCTGGTAAGTTATATTGCAACTTTTGACAACAAACGTTCTACCATAACATATTGTAACGCGAACCCAACATTTAATACCAATTTTATAATCGAATATAATCAACCGAGAACACAAGCGGCAACACTAGTGTAAGTATAGAAATATACTAGGAGAGAAAATGTTTGACAGCCGAGTGGAGAGTGGAGACCATGTGGAAATTACTGGAGAGTTCTAGATGAAATATCATTCGATATAAATAGGCCGTCCGAGGCAACCAGATGGCAGTTTTGATTATAGAGTGATAAAGTTAAGAGTGAATTGTTGTGAACAAGTGATAGTCCAAAAGTCGAGTTGAGATCGAATAAAGTATAGATACTGAATTAAAGTGGTAGAAATAAATTGAAAAGTGAAGTTTTATTTGGCGGACTAAGCGCACGTTACATTGGTGTCAGAAGTGTAAATAAAACTTATTTGACTAGTAAAGTGAAAAAAAAAAAAAGTTAAATACAGTGAAAATGGGTAAGTTGTTGGAAGAGCTCAACTGCATTGAGCTTAAAAGTGAGTTAGGTAAGCGAAATCTTTCTAGAGCGGGATCGAAAAATGAGCTCGTCCTGCGCTTGCGCAACTATGTATTTGGAACAGCAAGGGGAGCACGTAAACACTTTTGTTTTTGAAACAGAAGTGGAAGAAGAAGAAGTAAGTGAAAGTGTAGATTTTTCCAGTATGATGAAACTTTTGTTAGAACAGCGAAACGAGCAAAAGAAGGAACAGCAGAATGTTCTCGAACGACTCGAAGTACAACAAAAGAAGCTGATTGAAGAGCAACAGCAGAATACTCTCGGACGTCTGAAAGAGCAGAGAAACGATCAAAAGAAGGAACAGCAGAATATTCTCGGACAACTGGAAGCACGACGAAACGAGCAAAAGAAGGAACAGCAGAATGTTCTCGAACAACTGGAAGCACAACGAAACGAACAAAAGAAAGAACAACAGAATATTCTCGAAAGACTTGAGGCGCAACAGAATGTTTTGGAAGGTCAGAAAAACATTCTAGAAGGCAAATTGGGCAGCATTGAGAAAAATGTATGTGCCCTTGACGAACGCGTTGAAGGTATGGAAAAACGGCTTTCTGTTGTAGAGAATCGTTTGGAAAGCAGATGCGATAAACAGTTCTCCGATCTGTCCAAGGAATTAGACCAGATCCGGAAAATCAAAATTCGAGAATCTGCTGGAGAGTTTGCAAGGAAAAAGGAGATGAAACCCCCAACATTTGATGGACAGTCTTCTTGGCCAGTTTACAAGAGACAATTTGAGGCAGCCGCGACAACAAATGGCTGGGATGACGAAGACAAGTACATAGCACTGACTCTTGCTCTTAGAGGACCAGCAGCTGAATTACTTCAAACTTTTCCAGCTTGTAAGAGCGGAGATTTCAGTTCTCTCGTGGCAGCTATAGATAAACGCTTTGGCGATAGCCACTTGAAGGAAGTCTTCCGAGTGCAACTCAATAACAGAGTCCAGAAAAGGGGTGAAAGTCTACAGCAACTCCAAGCAGACGTCGAAAGACTGGTGCACCTGGCATACCCGGATGCTGGAGAAGAAATCATCAACCAGCTTGCTGTTGAGTCCTTCGTTTGTGCCATTTCTGATATACATCTCCAGAGGTCTGTGCTAACAGCTAGAACACGTACTCTTTCTGAAACTTTAGCATTCGCATTGACAATTGAAGCAGCAGAACAGGCTTCTCATGGAGTACATCGACTTAGAGAAGCCATAGTCGAAGAATGCTCGTGCCAAAGAGCTGAAATACAAAAGAACCAGCGGAGCGGACTTGCAAGATGTTGGAACTGCAACAAGACCGGGCACTTACAGCGTCAATGCCGACTACCACCAAATAAAGCCGGTTGTCAACATTGTGGAAGCAAGAGATCCAACCCAGAGCAAGATAACAACAACACCAGCGTTGCCTATCAGCCCGTTTCCCATAGGCTGGTTTCTCGTATCGATGACCCCAGAACCACCATCCAGGTCTCTCAGACCAAACGAGACAACAAAAGTCTGACTGTGGAGACTACTATTAACGGGAACAAACATGTGGCTACCATCGACACCGGTGCCACAGCATCCATAGTACGTCGAGATCTGGTAAAGACAACGTGGCTTCATAACACCAATAGCTACTGTCTAAGAACCGCAACGGGAGAAGCAGCAAGAGTATATGGAGAAGTGTGTCTTAAGATCCGACTGGCCGATCTAGTGTTTACTCATCAATTCCTGGTGGCAGATATATGTGACGAGTGCATCATTGGAATCGACTTTATGAAACAGCACGGAGTTATTTTGGATATCGGTAATCAAGTTTTGAAATACCAAAATAAAGAAATTCCAATGACCTATTCGAATGAAAATACGTCAACACTGAGGACTGTCATCACGGAAGATCTGATCCTGCCTCCTTCTTCTGAAGTGTTCGTTTGGACAAAACTTGAAGGTGAGTTTGGAAGCCTTCGATACCTCATGGTGGAACCAGACCCAGAGTGTTCCTCCCAAAGCGTCATCATTGGGAAAACACTGGTAGCACCGAAAAACAAAATGGTCCCCGTACGATTACTAAACACCAGACCGTACGATGTAAGGTTGAAGAAAGGAGAAGTTGTTGGACGTTGTGAATCGGTTGCAGCAATTACGAAGATCAACGACGAAGCCCCGAGAAAAACTATAACTCCGGAGGAGCTCAAAACCATCAGAGCTAAAATACTGAATTCATCCAACCTTGATCACCAACAAACAAGGATGGCTGAAAATCTCCTACAAGAGTACACTGACATCTTCGCATCGCAAAAGGGACAATATGGTAGGACACAGCTGGTGCAGCATCGCATCAACACAGGAGATGCAAGACCGATTCGTCAACCCGCAAGACGCCTTCCACTGGCCAAACAAGGTGAGGTTGAGGAAATGATAACAACAATGAAGAAGGACGGTGTTATCGAAAATTCCAAAAGTAATTGGACGTCACCAGTGGTGCTAGCGAAAAAGAAAGACGGAAGCACTCGTTTTTGTGTAGACTACCGAAGGCTGAATGATGTGACTAAGAAGGACAGCTATTAGTGATACCCTGGACGCCATGGAGGGAGCCCAGTGGTTCTCGACGCTGGACTTGAAAAGTGGATACTGGCAAGTTGACATCCACCCAGATGATCGGGAAAAGACGGCGTTTTCTACAAGTAATGGGCTCTGGCAGTTCAAAGTTATGCCGTTTGGGCTATGCAACGCTCCGGCAACATTCGAGCGTTTGATGGAGTGCGTTCTTCAAGGACTGACGTGGAAATCTTGCCTAGTCTACTTAGACGATGTCATTGTTTACGGGAAAACATTTGACCAACATTGCAAGAACCTAAAAGCCGTGTTTCAGAGACTTCGAGAGGCTAACCTTAAACTGAATCCAGAAAAATGTGCACTTTTTAAAACCGAAGTTAAGTATTTGGGACACATCATCTCTTCCCAAGGAGTGAAGACTGATCCTGAAAAAGTTGACTCCGTCAAAAATTAGCCAACACCACAGGACAAACATCAACTCCGAAGCTTTCTTGGTCTTGCCACATATTACCGACGATTTGTTAAGAACTTTGTTGGAGTTGCAAAGAGTTTGCATCAGCTTACCGAGAAAGGGAAGCAGTTTAAATGGTCAGGTGAGTGGGAGAAATCTTTTCAGGAACTCAAATACCGCCTCTGTAACGCTCCAGTGCTGGCTCATCCAACACCTGGAAAAACATTCATCATCGATGCTGATGCAAGCAACGTTGGAATCGGGGCGGTACTATCCCAAGTGCATGATAGCGAAGAGAAAGTGGCATACTACAGCAAGGTCCTCTCGAAACCCGAAAGAAACTACTGCGTGACCAGAAGGGAACTGCTAGCACTTATCTTGGCAACAAAGCACTTCCATAAGTACATCTATGGACAGAAATTTCCTCTGCGGACAGACCATGGTGCTCTGAACTGGCTGTTGAACTTCAAAAATCCAGAAGGTCAAGTCGCAAGGTGGATAGAAAGACTGCAGACTTATGATTACCAGTTTCAACACCGCAGAGGAAAGTTGCACTCAAACGCCGACGCATTATCCCGAAGACCTTTCAAAGTGGATTGCAAGCATTGTAGGCGGCAAGAAAACAAAGAAAATATTACCGCTCAGCGACTAAGAGCTGACCCAATAAGCGGATGGAGCAATGAGGAAGTGAGGACAGCTCAAAAGGAGGATCCAAATATCGAACCCATTCTCGCATGGAAAGAAAATGAAGATAAACCTGAATGGGGAGATATTTCTGACAGGAGTCCAGTTCTCAAAGCCTATTGGAACCAGTGGGACTCACTATATGTGCAAGAAGGTGTCCTCAGGCGAAGATGGGAGTCCGCTGACGGTAAATCATATGTGATGCAGCTGATCGTACCGCAATTGAAAGTCAGTGAAGTTCTTCGGAAGATGCACGACGGACCTTCTGGAGGTCACCTGGGAGTTAACAAAACACTGGAGAAGGTGCGACATCGGTTCTACGGGTTACATGCTAGAGATGACGTGGAGAAGTGGTGCCGAACATGTGACAAGTGTGCTGCAACCAAAGGACCTGGTAGGAAGATGCAAGGTAAGATGCATCAGTACAACGTTGGATCGCCTTTTGAGAGGATTGCAGTAGATGTGGCTGGGCCTTTTCCAGAGACCAACGCTGGAAACAAGTACATTCTGGTTGTAATGGACTATTTTAGCAAGTGGCCTGAGGCGTATGCCATCCCAAATCAAGAAGCAAAAACGGTGGTCGACCAGATTGTGTTTAACTGGGTGAATAGGTTTGGCGTGCCTATGGAACTCCATTCCGACCAAGGGAGAAACTTTGAGTCAAACATCTTCCAAGGAGTGTGTGGCAAATCAAAAAGCAGTTACAGAATGGGGGTTTTAAAATTAAAAGTAGAAAAAGAAAAGTAGTAGAGCACGCACTGATATTCCAATATAAGAAGACTAGGTGTGGAGCTTAGCTATATTATGGCAAACTAAAATCTTGTCAAACAGAAAAAAAACGTAATAATAATTTCAGAGCATACCAGCTTTCGCCAATGTTCAACTAAAGGGGTAGAGTTGTCGAAGGTAGATTTTGGGATGAGGTTGAAAACAAATATATATTTAATGAAACTAAAAAAAAAAGAAGAAAAAAAGGTAATATGAAATGAATATAAAGTAAATAAAAAAAAGGATGAATAAATAAGCATAGGATTCGAACCCATGCTTAAAAGAGGCGAGGTAGAGCGTCCTAACCACTTGGCTACGGAGAGTATTAAGATTTGGAAGAAAAAGTATTAGACTGAACCAATCTTGGAGGAGGAGCATGGCTGCAGAATAGGAGTGCAAAGAAAAATATGCGAAGAAAGAAAGAAAAAAAATGGAAATGAGGATCGTTAACTATTACCATTAGAAGGGATGGTGTTAGTGGGGACGCTGGAAAGGAGATAAGGGATTCGGGAAGAAATTATCGGAATAGTTAAAATGGGGACACACCTATATGGAAGAAAATCCAAATAACAAATCCAGATAAAAATCGGAATTTTGCAAATAAAATCTTAGTCATAATTCCCTAAAAATCATTACCGGAAACACTTCCATCATTAAGAAAAAAAAAACTTATCGAAAATCTCGGGTGAAGACGAACAACCATGGGGAAGAAAATGTAAGAACTGGTCAGTTGGGTTTGGTAAGTCGAGGAGAAAGGTGGCGGTAGACGTATATACGCCAGTGTTAAAAGCCGAAAAATTTAAGGTTTGCGGTAGTGTACCCTAAGAAATTAGTACCCTAAGAAACTAACTAAATATTTGATAAAAATATAAAAAGAAAAAAAAAATTTAAGAGCGAGGAACTCTGTGCTGGTGAGAAAATTTTTTTTTTTACGAGATAACTGAGACCACATATATAATCCTCGTAGACAAATCCAAAGATTTCGCGATCCTAGCAGGGCCGGCCAAATCCAACACAGGTAAACTAGGCTAGGATATACCTAGACCGCAAATTTAATCAACCAGGGCATTTAAGCACCACCAAACCAGAGGCGGCTACTCGAGCAAGCCGCGGGCGTGGGTTACATCCTCAACTCCGTATCGTCGGGCTGCTCGACATCGACAATCAGAAAACCAGAAGTAAAAGAATTGTGAACGAAGACTACCTCCTCAAAAGGCTTACGCGAACAAGCCAAAGTATACCTCGTTGTAGTACGACGACAACATTATGTACTGAAACACCTACACCAACGCTCCGAAATTTTTTTTGGCTTCAACACGCGTCATAGAGGTCATCACTCGAAGCAAATCATGCAGCGCTTGCGCTATAACCTGATCTTTACAAACATCGTCAGCAGCTCACATTCCACATGACTACAACAACCACAGGAACAGACGACGCCTTTTTAGGAAGGAAACTCAAAATTCAACACCTTCCATGATGCCTATTCCACGACAGCAAGACCACCAGCAACACACACCAGCGACGATAGAACCCATCGCAACATGCTATAGGCCGAAGCAGGCTAAGTACTTATAGTCATTGCAGGGTATTCAGTAGACTTAGGTTTTGTATAATTTTGTTCATTTCTGAATGTAAGTATCATGATTAAATAGAGTACTAAAGTAACCAAAGCAAATTTTAACCTTAAAGTAAATGAATAGTTAAAGTAAAAGAACAAATTCCCAATAAGAGGAAACAAAAAAAAAAAAAAATTTATTTTTAGTTGGAAATTATTAAATAACATCCTAAGTGACTGGGCTATGTGAAGCAAATTCGATATATGAACACAATTAAAATTTAATCTTATCCTACAGGTAAACAAAACGAAAGCTAATAATAAAGAGCTTACACTCGACGTCATCACAATTGAAGCGGTGCACCTCCTCAATGGATCGTCGCAGACATATGTTATGAAAAGAGATAACAATAACAACTACTGAATGCAAGTATATTAATACCTTATCAAAACCTCGGGGTAAGTCAAATTTTCGAGTTACTTATATATTAAATTTTGAAAGTGTTACTATTGAATTCGCCGCTAACTTTATTTCTCGGGGTAACTCTTTTACCTAAGAGTATGCAACTCTATAGAAGCTTGAAAATTTTAATTAAATATTATACCTGCTGCGAATAAATAAGCTTTAAGCTATCGCATTCAGTTTACGTGAAAAAAAAAACTTTATTTATATATATAAATAATCGCTACGCTAAAGTATAGTTCTATGGTATAGGATTGTTTTTGAGGTTTTTGGTTGATTTGCTCTTCTGTAAGAGATCAGATATATGAAAATTATATATTAGCATTAAGACTTGGGAGATATTTTATTTGTTACCTTTCAATAAATGTAATTGAACATATGAAATTTAAACTTCACGGTGTATGTTGATTGCGAGATTTGACATGGTGACCGAGACAATGTTGAGACAATAAGGAAATTCGAGGGGGTGAGTGTGGGGGCAGAAGAAACTCGTAAGCGACTAGGAAGGTACTTTAACCGACGGTAAGATCATAGTTATTTAACTATTGTACATTTTAGGGGGTTGCCATATTTAAATTTCGTGGTAGTGGTAGCCGTAGGTCGTGTTACTTGTTGACGCGTGGGGGGGATATCCACAGAGGACTATTTACACCAAGTCCTTCTTGCCGTTAGGGTTACCACCCGGACACAAAGATTGCATTCCCATCAAAAAGATTGCCTAGTTATTTTATACTTTCCTCATAAATCTATCATGGGACTCCGATCAGAGTGACCATCTTTTTTTTTTTTGTGTTTTTTTTTGATTCTTATGGACGAATTTCGGCTCAGGAATTTTTTTTTTTTTGAACCAACTCTATCGAGCTAAACTTTTTTTTTGTTGTTGTTTATGCGGCATGATAAATCGTAACAACTGTTCTCCTCTATGTTGGCAAGAACCCATCCTTCCGACGAGTAGAGCCTAGGCAAAAGCAAGCATGCCGAGCCAACTTAGAGAGAACGCCCTTCACTCCTGCCTACAGAAACGGCTGATCGTAACCTGTAAGACGGTGAGTTGCCCTGGGGATAAGAAGGAGTGAAGGATTTCGGTGACACTTGACATTTGAGCTTTAAGTAGGCGAAAAATAATTTCGGAAACGGTGAATGGCACCTCCCTTTTGGGGAGATAAGAAAGATGTTAAGGGTCATTGAACAACCAGTAAAGGTTCCGTTACAAGTGTGCGGACTACTTGGCATTAAGACGAGAACCACACCGCTTCATCCACAATCTGATGGGATGGTTGAAAGATTCAACCGGACCTTGAAAGAACACCTCACCAAGGTTGTAGGCGACTACCAAAGAGTCTGGGATAGGCACGTACCGCTATTCCTGATGGCCTATAGAAGTGCAGTACATAGCTCGACAGGACAAACACCATCTGACATCCTGTTCGAGAAAACCATGCGGCTGCCCAGCGAACTTAAATTTGGATGCCCCGCAGAGGAGCCACAGGACACGAACGAGTATATGGACGACCTCAAGGAGAGACTCGCTGACATCCATAAAAGAACAAGGGAACGGATGAAAACCTACAGCGACCGGATGAAGACACGGTACGATACAAAAGCAACAACGGCAGGATTCCAAGCAGGAGATCGTGTGTGGCTTTATAATCCTCATCGTCAAAAGGTATTGTCACCGAAACTTCAGCAGAACTGGGAAGGCCCTTATACTGTTGTCACGAGGATAAACGACGTGGTTTACCGCATCCAAAGAGGACTAAGAGGCAAGTTAAAGGTAATTCATTGTGACCGCCTGCATCGATATAGTGGCGAGGCTGCAGATGGAATTGTTCGGGACGAACAATCTTAAGGAGGGGGCAGTGTAACGCGAACCCAACATTTAATACCAATTTTATAATCGAACATGTTCAACCGAAAACACAAGCGGCAACACTAGTGTAAGTATAGAAATATACTAGGAGATAAAATGTTTGACAGCCGAGTGGAGAGTGGAGACCATGTGGAAATTACTGGAGAGTTCTAGATGAAATGTCATTCGATATAAATAGGCCGTCCGAGGCAACCAGATGGCAGTTTTGATTATAGAGTGATAAAGTTAAGAGTGAGTTGTTGTGAACAAGTGATAGTCCAAAAGTCGAGTTGAGATCGAATAAAGTATAGACACTGAATAAAAGTGGTAGAAATAAATTGAAAAGTGAAGTTTTATTTTGCGAACTAAGCGCACGTTACGATATTATTCTAAATATATAACAGTGGTTTACTCTAACATACCTGATTAACTTATAGAAAAGACCGTCTAACCAAACTGCATCGAATGCTTTCTCCAAGTCAACCAGACACGCACCCGTACACTGCTGTTTAGCTTTGTTTCTATGAATATCTGCTACTAGTTTAAACGCGGCATGTATGGTATCATGACCCGCCTTAAAACCGAACTGATTTTCTGGAATACAATGTTTGTCCTCAGCCAATTTGGACAGTACTCTCTTGAGAACTTTCTCGAATACCATGCTGATACTCGGAAGAAGACTAATTGACCAGAGGTATGTTGGATTGGAACCACTGCGGTCTTCCAACGCACTGGATAATATGCATTATTCAGAGCATTATTAAACAGCGTGGTGTAGATTTCCACCGCTTCAGAGGTTTCGCAGCACAATATTAGGTATGCCGTCGACTCCTGCTGATTTCTTTTTCTATATTTCGAGGTCTATCTTAGAAACGTACAGGGTGTTATTCCCGTTTTCTCGGCGATGACTTCATTTGCAATTCGGTCTTCATTGAACCAACTGAAACCAGGATTCTCAGATCGCCAATGCGAGATCTCGTCTCTAAGACACAAGTGTCCCAGGAAGGCTCTATTCTCAAGGTCGTCACTTGGGCGATTGCACTCATTCACCTAATACATCTACTTGCTCGAAAACAGCACCCACAGTCTCTACCTTCTCTTGAGCATCTTCCACTATAAAGTGGTCATGGCCTAAGATGGCGTCATCTGGATGTATTACAATTGTCAGAAGTAGGTATTTGTTCTCTGAACGTCCTATGGGGTTTAACACTCTGAAGGTTATTTTGAAATTTTGATCATAAAAATTAAACATAAACATAAAAAGCCCCAAATTTTGCTGTCCAGAAAAGACATATAGATTTTCTGTAATTTTCTTTTATTAGCTGTTGGAGACTTTTGATCTGCGACCTCATAGTAATACGGCCCTATTGTGGTAACCGTTGGAGCGGAATTCTCTCCGATCGGAGATATTTTGCTTCGTGGTAGTTCTCCGATCGGACGATCCGACGTTCTCCGATAAGTTTTTGTTGCGGAGATTTTGGTTTTGGGAATGCAATGCATTGCCGCATTTGTGAAAAATTTCTTACGACGACAACTACTTCGAAGCAAAATTGAATCTCCGAAAAAAGATGCGTTGCGGAGAAAACTCCCCTCCGACGGTTACCACGATAGGGCCGATAATCTCCAAATCTCGTCTGTCAGTAAACCTCCTGTGCAAGAGTTTGAGTCTCGACAGGAGTCTACTTTTATGTTTGTAAAGTGCGTATATTGTTGCGTTTCTGTACATGTTAGTTGTCATGTTGCCTATATTTGGGAATTGTCCTGTCCATTGTACTACAGATTGCCTCCTCCATACGTTGCTGGCAGCACTCATCGATCTCAACGTTCGACAGATTCCTGTTGCATGGCAGCGCAATACCATTCAAACGAAGTCGCTTGAGACGGAACTGGAAAAACAACATGTCTTACCGCAGTTGTAAGAGTGTGTCGGCAAGTACTCCTCCAGTTCAACAAGGTCGTTCGGAAGCAGTATGACGACGGCAAGTCCACAATGGGCACTGTACTACTCATCCGTCGTCAAACAATTTTTCGTCCGTCGAAAAATGTCGTCGGTCAGTTAAAGTCTTCAGTATTAAAGTAATAGATCCAAATATGAGCCACTTCGAGGATATGAAGGCCTGTCAGCAGACAGCAGGTCGACTTTGTACTCAACTGTGAAGCCCCAGCCAATTGAATAGCTGGGTCCCCCTTGGTTTTTATAATTGATTTCCCCAATCTTGGTGTTGGCATTGTAATCACCGGTAATGAGGAAATAGTTTTCTTCTGAGTTCAGTTTCAGACATCGAAAGTGTTTCGAAATATGAAACATGTTGGTTGAGAAGCCCCGGCGCATAGATCGTGACCACACACAACCACCTCCCCTGTTGGAGAATGCATACGATACAAGCTTGCAGCAAATGGAAATGGCGTACTTCTCCACTATATGCTACTTTATGAGCAATGCCTTTACGTATGAAGATCGCATCCCCACCCGCGAGAGTCGAGTTGGGTCGGTCCCTCAATACGATAATGTAGTTGTAATCCGTCAATTTGTGATGCTGGTTTGGCCTAGTTTCGTTAACCATGCATACATACATACATCTGAACGTCAGTATCGATTTACCTTCAAACGCATAAGCACGCGTCGTACCAGTTCTCCATTCTCTTTTCGTGCAATTTCTCCTCATTACATACTTAATCACTAATAAAATAATTTAAGTGCCGCAAATTCAAAAAAAAAAAATTGAATCCCATCGCGCCGTAAACAAAACAATAACCTATCAAACAGTGTTAAAAAAATAAAAATAAAAATCAGTGCAATACCCATATTATATTTTTTTTTTTTTTTGCATCTCAGAGACTTAAGCGGTACTGAACTTAGAGCAAGCTCATTTGTACACACTTATCTACGCTCTTCATCATTAATGCAAGTGTTAGTGGTTAGTAAATAACGCCAAACACAAGCACAAAGAACACGTATACAAGGAAAAAATAAAAGACGTTACAATTTTTAACAAAAAAACCAAAAAAGTACATTAATAAATAGAACAAAATAAACTAGGTAAACATTATTATTAAACAAAAATTATCAGTAAGAACAGAAATTAAATTACAATAACAAAATATCAAACAAAAGTCATGCTGGTGGCACACTGGTTCTTAGCTTTAATTTTAAAGTATTTTTATTTAGGTTGAAATCGGAAACAAAAGGATAGGAGTTAGATAATCTACTCATGCGAGCTAAGGGCTCATGCATGCCATAGTTAGTTCTGTGGTAGGAGCAATGTAAAAACTCTAAATTACGTAGTTGGTGAGATCCTCCACGATAGTTGAAACTAATGTGGGAAAGCAAGTCGGGGGCATCAGTTGAACCGGTTATTAATTGATGAAAAAATACTAAATCATTGTTAATTCGTCTCTGCGAGAGGGTTTGAAGATTTAACAAGCGAATACGATTTTCGTAAGGAGGAAGATTGAAAGGATCTTCCCAAGGAAGCCTTTGAGAGCGAAACGTATGAATCTGTGCTGAAATAGGGATTGTTGCGATATTGAATATTCTCCAATATTTGGCGATCTTTCGCGGGAGAAGGTCATACTTTGGCACTTGGAAGCGTTCAAACTAAGTCCGTTTTTAGAACACCATAGAACAAAACTATCGATATCTTTTTGTAAGAAATCTCGATCTGAAGCATTTTTGATGGTTTTAAAAATCTTCATATCATCAGCAAAGATTAAAATGTCGCTATAGGAGATGCAAGAAATTACATCATTCATTGCAACAATGAAAAGTAAGGGACCAAGATGACTACCTTGTGGCACACCAGACAAAGCATTGAAAGGTTTTGATAAAACGTTACGAAATTTGACTTTGTGACGTGTTTTTAGTTTCCCAGCCGAGGTGATACTCAGGGCGGGCCAAGGTTATAGTGAAGAAAACACGAAACTTCACAAAGATCAAGAAACTCTCTCTTTATTACGAACTTAAAGTATTCAAAGATTATAATTAACAAAATCGGTATAAAAAGTACGGCTGGTATTGTATCGGCTGCTGTCTTGTAGCATGGTACGCCCTCAGGCGGATTTTAACAGCTGATGTCCCCTCTGGTCAGGCCCGTCAGTCCTGGACTGATTGCGGTCGGAAAATTCCTTTATTCGTATTATCTAGGGAAATAAAAGGATTAATAACTATTGATACAGGTGGTTGCTGCCTTAACGGCACTATCCCTTGCGGCGCATTCACCCTATAGGTAGCCGCAGGTAACTCGAAGCGCGTAGGCGTCAGAAGACCCTAGCAGGCAGAAACACGGGCGGTACGAGACCCCCGGTAGGCAGAAACACAAGCGGTACGAGACCCTTGGTAGGCAGAAACACGAGCGGTACGAGACCCTTGGTAGGCAGAAACACAGGCGGTACTAGACCCCCGGTAGGCAGAAACACAAGCGGTACGAGACCCTTGGTAGGCAGAAACACGGGCGGTACGAGACCCCCGGTAGGCAGAAACACGGGCGGTACGAGACCCCTGGTAGGCAGAAACACAAGCGGTACGAGACCCTTGGTAGGCAGAAACACAAGCGGTACGAGACCCTTGGTAGGCAGAAACACAAGCGGTACGAGACCCTTGGTAGGCAGAAACACGGGCGGTACGAGACCCCCGGTAGGCAGAAACACAAGCGGTACGAGACCCTTGGTAGGCAGAAACACAGGCGGTACTAGACCCCTGGTAGGTAAGGCTCAACAGGCAATAGCTCTGAGGGATACACAGGCACTAGTCTCTGCCCCTGGTGGCACAATACTTATAAAATTTGATATTTATTAAAATATAATTCATAGACTTACTCCAAACCACTTACTCGCTTATTTTCCTTCTTGGGAACTGCACCTCTTGACCGGTGCCGGTGAATTCATTTTTCCTGTGCTGAGCTGCTCCTTTTATACTTGCAGCTCACCACGGAATCATATGGGAATCCATCCGAACAATGGGATATCCCCACTCCCATGTAATTTATATATTTCTTATGGTCGACGATACCTCACCATTAAATTTGGCTATACGCCATAGCCATACCATACATTGTATTTATCGACTACCCATTATACTTGGCTATACGCCATAGCCATATCATTCACGATATCCACCATCGAGCTCTACTGATGGTCGTGTCACACGCTGCTTGTGCGTGATATCCACCATCGAGCTTTACTGATGGTCGTTTTGCACACTGCTTGTGCATGGGGAGTTCCGTGTTTCTACCGTGTCTAATGTATCTTCTCCCCATTTATTTACTAAATGGGCGAGGTGGGCTTGCTACCCTAATGGTAGAATAACTGAGGTGGGAAAAGCTTATCCCAGCCATAACCTGCGTACTGTGTCCAGACTATATAATTATCCCCCGGTTGGTGTATCGGATGAGGGGTGTCTTTCCATTTTAATGCGCTAGATGGCGTCGTATTAGTGCTGGAGAGATGAAATGCAAAGCATGTAACGAGGTTCTCAAATGCCTCGTTACATATCCTCCCCCTTTTGGAGACGAGGACCTCCTCGTCTAATCCTCATACGGTAGTAAAAAAAGGTATTGTATATATTTTTTCCAATTACTTTTTTTTATAAATCCAATGGTTATTTGCAAAAAAAGGATAAATTTCATTTTTCTTCTTAGATAGCTCAAAAAAAAAACCCAAAAAAAAACTCTTCTTCTTCTTACGAACAAAAAAAAAATGTTCGCCTCCTTTTTTTTGTTTGCATACTACGGGTGGTAATAAATCTTTTGCTTCTGGCCGGTCGGTCTGTGGATTAAGATAGCCTCTCCTTTTTAAAGATGCGGCAGTCCACTAAGGCACTCTTTCGGACAAAGAAAAGGCGCTGGCGACGTCTCCCTGGTTGGTACTGGTCGTGCCGTCGAACGTCGATTTCTAGGAAAGGGTCCTCCTTCTTCTTTGGTCGTGGCTGCGGCACATGGTTCGGCGGTTGACTGCCTTTTGCAGCGGCTAGCGGAGATTCTGGGTCCATCGTCTTCTTATCCCATGACCGTGGATCGGTGCGGTTTTGTTCGATTGACATGGTCATGTTCGGCTTCCTAAATCCAAATGTTTTCGGTGCGGTTGCGATGGGGTCGGTTCTTTTTTCACTTGTCGTACTTGGCTTCTTGGCGGGTCTTGGTTCGGTGAGCTAGTTGTAGCGGTAACGTTGGCTGGTTTACGGGTAACGGTCGGGGTTCGTCTGGTGGTGGCCTTCTTATTGGCGGCGGCGGCGGTGGTTTGCTTGGTACGGGCCTCCACGGTAGCATTCTGGCTGGTACTGGCGAGGGGTGTTCTGGACCGGACGGTAGTTTGGCTGGCTACGGTGTGCGGAACTCGGGATACTCGTCTTTTAAGGTCGCTCCCTGTAGTCTGGATCATGATTGGCTTGGGCTGCGTGTTACTGTTAGTAGGCGGCTTTGGTAACGAAATGGTGGCACAGGAGCAAGTAACCCTCCTCGGCATCTGATTGTTGGGTTGACTAACGACGGCGGTTTTAGAGCTGATATTCGAAATCCGGGATACTTAGCGGGGTTGAGCTCCACTTGTCTGGCACGTTGTCCCTTCCAATCGTACACGGGGCTACACCGAATCAACAGCTCATTCGGGTTAAGTGGTATAGGGTCTCTTGGCTGCGTTGGTACAGGCGGCGGCGGCGGTGTGCATGAAGCGATGAACTTATTGTACCTGGGACGTCGGTATGTAGGTCTACGGGTCTGGCCGTACATGATTGCCATTCTATGCGGATGACACTTACAATCCCTCGTCAATCGTCCATCTTCTCCGCAGTGAGAGCAAAACAGACGGAAGGGTCTTCGGCAGTTACTCCTAGTATGACCCCGCTGTTTGCAGTTCCAGCAGTGAGTTCTCCGGTCGTACTGGTAAGCGTGCGATAGCATCTGAATCTGGTCGGTACGGTTAAAACTCGGTAGCGGTGGCGGCAATACAGCGCGGCGGTCGGTTACTGGTCGGTCAGGAAAAGTGAATCGGTTAGGTGTAGGAGCGGCACGGGGCGGTGCTTGGCGGGATGTATGGTCTTCCCTTCGTATGTATTCATACTCCTCTGCCAGCTTCATGAGTTCGTCTAGCGTATTGAAGTCGCGTCTCTTAATATACAGATGGTATTCAGGCCTCAAGCTATCATATATTCGGTCGATACTATCTTCGATATGTATACGCGGATGGCGGTAGATCAGGTATTGGGTGGCCTGTATGAAATCTTTCGCTTTTTCGCGAGGACCTTGCTTTTTCCTCATTATTTCTTCCTCTAACTTGCAGAGGTACCTAGCCGGTAAATAATGGTCTAGGAAAGCAGTGTGGAATTGAGTCCATGTTTTTAGGCGCTCTTTATTTATGCGGAACCACTCTAAAGCAGTACCGCGTAAGATCTCTGGCAAAGCTTTGATTATGTCGTCGGGGCGTATATAATAACAAGCGGTTAATTCCTCTAGCCGGTCTAGAAATTCAACCGCGTTCCCCGATGAGTCAAACCTCAGTCCCCACTTGCGAACGTTATTCATTAACTCAGCCTCGTAGCTGAGTATGAATCTACCGGTCGGTCGGAAAGGTGGCCTAGTTGGCGCAGGTTCGATTGGGCGAGGTGCAACGACTTCATCGGAGATCACGACATTGGATGTTGCTGAGACTCTTGTCGTTTCGTCCTCCGCGGGTGAAACGACAGGAGGTGGTACATAAGAGGGTACCTGAAAGGAGATCTCAGTATACATCGGCGACTTTGGTTCGGTTTCGTTTTCGGGCATTGGCACTTGTTTGTATTCCCTCTCAGTTACGGCTTTCTCCAAATCGGCACACAGATCCTGTGTGGATTTACGGAACCTAGCCTTTTTGATGTAACTGCTGAAACGGGCTCGTAGTGCAGACAAGGTGCCTTCTGTGTCCAGTCCTAGCTGACTCATACGCGTCACTAGCTCTGGTTTGCTGAGCAAGTATATTGCCCCTATGCTACACGTCGAAGCTTTCTTCGGAGTCGGACATGTTTAAATTAGAAATTTTTTCGGTTTAGTTTATAGTTCGAAGAGAGTTTCTTTATCACGGAGTGGACCTTAAACGTCCCTGCTCGGGCGCCAAATTGTGACGTGTTTTTAGTTTCCCAGCCGAGGTGATACTCAGGGCGGGCCAAGGTTATAGTGAAGAAAACACGAAACTTCACAAAGATCAAGAAACTCTCTCTTTATTACGAACTTAAAGTATTCAAAGATTATAATTAACAAAATCGGTATAAGAAGTACGGCTGGTATTGTATCGGCTGCTGTCTTGTAGCTTGGTACGCCCTCAGGCGGATTTTAACAGCTGATGTCCCCTCTGGTCAGGCCCGTCAGTCCTGGACTGATTGCGGTCGGAAAACTCCTTTATTCGTATTATCTAGGAAAATAAAAGGTTAGGTTAGGTTAGGTTTAAATGGTTGTCAGGAAAACCAACTGACACACTTAGACCAGTATTTGGTCCGTTGTGATACCATGAGAATTTAAGTGAGGAAGAACCCCACTTAACAAAACCATTTGGAGCTTTTTATGAAGCGAAAGAGATGAAGGATATCTGTGTTCGCCAGATCGTTTAGATCATCGAGGAAATATTTTCCAAGATGCCGTTTTCTTTTAATGGAGAGTGCAGGACATGAGCAGAGGAGGTGTGGAATAGTTTCTTCCTCCTCCTCATCTAAGCAACTTCTACAGAAGTCATTTGAGGGAACACCAAGTCTTATGGCGTGTCTGCCTATCAGACAATGTCCTGTAATGACATTGATTACGGAGCTAAAGTGCAATCTGGTTATGGATAGCAAATGCCTTGTGCGTTTTGGATCAAGTCCTGGCCATAGCTGTTTTGTTGCCACACACGTGGTGATACTGTTCCACCAATGATTTGTTCTATCCATTGCCTCTTGCTTTAGCATAAGTTTACATGTAGCGATTGGTAAACCGATATTCAACCTGCTGGTTGATATCGGTAGAACGGTTCCTTTTCTGGCGAGTTCATCGGCCTTACAGTTGCCCGCGATATCTCTGTGCCCCGGCACCCAAATAAGGTGAATATTGAACTGTTCAGCCATCTCCTTAAGAGACAGGCGACAGTTAAGGGCGGTTACTGAGTTCGTGGAAACGGCGCCGAGTGATTTGAGGGCTGCCTGACTGTCTGAGAAAATCGGGATATTCGCTGAGGATATCACGTTTTCTTTTAGCCATGATAGGACCTCTTTGATCGCCAGAATTTCCGCTTGGAACACGCTACAATGGTTTGGGAGGCGGAAAGAGAGACTTACGTTAAGTCGTTTTGAGTACACCCCGCAGCCAACCCCTTCCTCGGTTTTTGACCCATCTGTATAGAAATGAATTGAATCATCTCTTAAAAATTCTTCGTCTTCCCAGGTCGTTCTCGTTGGGATTGAGACATGGAACTTATTATCCAAAACCAATTGGGGGATGGTGTAGTCAGAGTGGCAAGGGATTGATCTGAATGTATTCAGGATTGTGGCATGACCGATGTTGTTATCGGTCCATTGGGAGATAGCTCTGATACGAGTGGCCGTACTTGCGGCCATTTGTTTGCTGAAGATATCTAGTGGTATGAGATTAAGGAGTATATTTAGGGCAGCTGAGGGTGTTGATCTCAGTGCTCCGCTTATACACAAACAGGCTGTTCGTTGGACTTTGCTCAGATTATCGCAGTAGGTCCTTTTATCAAGAGCGGTCCACCATACCACTACTCCGTATGTGAGTATTGGTCTGATGACCGCGGTGTAGAGCCAGTGGGTGATTTGGGGGGAGAAGCCCCATTTAGTGCCAATGGCTTTTTTGCAGGAAAACAGGGCTACGGTTGATTTCCTGATTCTTTCCTCTATATTGGCTTTCCAGTTTAGCTTTTTGTCTAGGATAATACCTAGATATCTAGCTTCGTTGGAGAGTTGAAGTGGGATTCCATTTATTGATGGAGTTGTTAGTTGAGGAATTTTGTATTTCCTGGTGAAGAGAACGAGTTCGGTTTTCTGAGGGTTGACCCCTAGATCACTTTTTCTCGCCCATTTTACTAGTTTATTTAGAACGGTTTGCATCAGATCCATAAGGACGTGAGCATATTTGCCGGATACCGCAATGGAGACGTCATCTGCATATGCAATCACTTTGAATCCCTCAGCTTCTAGGTCAACTAGAAGTTCATTGACGACTAGATTCCATAGAAGAGGGGATAGAACTCCACCTTGCGGTGTTCCTATACTGACAGATTTTTTGCAGAGAAGTCTCCTAGAGTAGAGTTGATTCTCCTGCTTTTTAGCATTAGATTTATCAACTGCACTATGGAATCATCTACTTTGAGCTTCGTCAGTGCCTTTGTAATTGCAGAGTTGCTGACGTTGTTGAAGGCGCCCTCTATGTCGAGGAAAGCGGCCAGAGTGAATTCTTTGTGATGGAGGGAATATTCTATAGTACGTACCAGGGTGTGTAGGGCCGTTTCTACAGATTTTCCCTTACAGTAAGCGTGTTGTGCTGTAGATAACAATTTTGGATCTATAGCTGTACGCAGGTGGATATCAATCAGTCGTTCTAAAGTTTTAAGAAGGAAAGATGATAGACTTATTGGTCGGAGATCTTTTGGGTTTACATGGGATGATTTCCCAGCCTTAGGTATAAACACCACCTTGACTTCTCTCCACTGAGTGGGGATATAGTTCAAGGTGGTACAGCCGATGAGAATTACTTCAAGGACAGGGATAATAATGTCCGCGGCCTTTTGAAGTTCGGCTGGAATTATACCATCAGGTCCAGGGGATTTGTATGGGTCAAAGCTGTTAATGGCCCAAACTAATTTTTCCCTTGTAATCAGATCGGGGTTGTTTGTTATTATGCTACCTGGTTCTGTGGAATCATAGTTGCATAAGTTCTTAGAGCTTCCTGGAAAGTGAGTGTCCAGAAGCAAATTGAGCGTTTCTTCGCAGGATTCTGTCCAGCCGTCAGCTGTTTTCAAACTGCTAGGCATGGTCGGACTCTTTGAGAGGATTTTTCTTAATCTAGAAGCTTCTGAAGTATCTTCTATTTTTCCACAGAAGTTTCTCCAGGAAGTTCTTTTATTTTTCCTCAGTTGATATTTATAAGTTTTGAGGGATTCCTTGTAGGAGTCCCAGTCTATTAAAGTTTTAGATTGTTTAGCTCGGTTGAAAAGTTTTCTACATTCCTTCCTGAGCGGTTCTAGCCCCGAGCTCCACCACAGTGGTTTCTGTTTTCCTCTTATTTTTATATGAGGACAGGATTTCTGCAGTGAATGGTTAAGGGCAGTGGTAAGATCATTGACTTTTTTGTCTAGATCATGTTTGTTTGTAGGGTTTTGTAAAAGTTCAGGTTTAATAAACTTTTTCAAAATTACCCGATATTTTTGCCAGTCAGTTTTCCGATAGTTTCGGAAGACTGGTTGCTTAAGAGGTTCTTCATTTAGATCAAATTGAATGTATCTATGATCAGCAAAGGAGTGTTCAGTAGATACTTTCCAATTAGTAATCCTATGATGAACCGAGTCGGAGACAAGAGTGATATCTAAAACTTCTTGTCTGTTTTTGGTAATGAATGTTGGTTCATTGCCAATATTAATTACTATAAGGTTAGTACTTAAAATAAAATCAAAAAGTGACTCACCCCTTTCATTTATGTCAGTACTCCCCCATACTGTGTGATGCGCGTTTGCATCGCATCCAATGATGAGGCAGATCTTCTGCCGTTCTGCTGCAGCGACAATCTTTTTCATCAGGTCGCCTGGAGGAGGGCCAGGATGGTCGTGGCCGAGATAAGCTGATACCAGCCAGTAGGTGTTGTTACTGGTTTGGTAACTAGCAGTAGTTACATCACAATTGCTGTAATCAGGGAGTAAAAATACATTAGTGCTACTTCTTACCAATATGCAGGATCTGGGTTCACCTTTGTCCTTTACATATAGCTGAGTATATCCAGGAGTCCTTAATCCATGAATGCAGGATTTGTTGATCCATGGTTCTTGGATAAGGACAACATCTTCCCCTCTTTTGTTCAGGCGGAGAAGAAGGGAGGCCGAGGCCTGTTTGGAGTGTTGGAGATTAATCTGCGTTAACTTCACCATCTTGGTTGCAGCTAAGCAGACTAACCCCCACCACTGTTTGGTTGAGGTCGTCTTCAGACTCACTACCTGAAGTTGAGCGTAAGAGGTCATCTTCCTTCAGGCCGTTCTCGGACATTGAGTCGTCTGTTTCGTCTTCTGATGTTACGGAGGAGGCACTTGGGGGATCTACTTCCATTTCAGGGAGTTTTTCGCCTTCAGCGCTTACCATGCTTGTTGTGTTCGGGGCAGAAGGAGCGTTTACGATTTCTTCGTCTTTTTTATATATTCTTAAGGTCGCCCATCCGAACTTAATCTTACCTTGGGTTTCAGCTAGAGGGGCCATCGAGTCTTTGTTGATGACTATAATAGCCGATCTATTGGGACCGTCTGGTTCCTCCAACTTTGCTACCTTCCAGTCATGAGTAGGTAGGGATGGGTTACCAAATTGGATCATCTTAAGAATTATTTCTTTGTCGGAGAGCTCCGCTGGTATTCTGATGCGAGCTCTTGGTCTGCAAGGAATTTCCTCCTTTGCTACAACCTCGATCTTTGCACCAGGCCAGAGACCTTCTAAACGGCTGACTGCAAGCTTATACAGACTTTGCGATCTCTCCCCATCAAAGGCAATTAGCTTGACTCGCCCCTGGTACCAACCCGCATCTTCAAAAGTTGCAGGTTCTCCCGGGTTCTCCATCATGAGAGCCCAATAGGAGGTCTGGAGCTTGTTCAAGATCATTGTCCACTGATCAAAAGTAATCGCGCCATCTGCATTGCTCTTGTCAATTATGGCGACTACTGTTTTGTCCTTTAACACTTCGCTAAAGGACAAGTCTTTTCTGGTGGAGGTGATGTGCACCTTTAATCGCTTAGGTTCCGGGATGGTTCCTTCGCATGATCTGTTTCTTTTTGAGGAATCGCCGGTGGGGATTTTGGCAATGATGCTCTTAGCCCACGTAAGCTTAGCGTCCGCATCAGAAGCTCGCTTGTCTATTGGTGTTTCACCAAGAATCTTAACGAGCCTCCTTGCATTTCGCCGTTTCCTACGATTTGGGGGTGGGAGCTTCTCTTCCTCACTGGGAGCGGAGCATATTTCAGCGCCACTCTCACTGGGAAGGGAAATTGCCTCAGTGCTCGTAAGGGGGGGGGTTCTTCCTCTCGGTCAGACCGTAATTCACGGTGTCGTGAGTTGGAACAGACCCCTCCGTGCACTCATGAGGATGGGATTGGGTTGTGGGATTGGGAGTGCAGCAGAGATTCACTGCTGCACGGTCAATGATTTGGGTACTGGTTTCCGCATTTGGTGAAATGCTGGCGTGACAAGCAGAGGGTACACAATAATTCACTGTTTCCCCTTTTTTTGCCAAGGGCAATTCCACCAAATTTGGAGGTTGAGTACTACCAATGATGGCGTTTGCACCACCACTGGTCGTAGCGTCTAGGATTGAAGGTGTTCCTCCCTCCCCGGATGGTTTTTCACCCCTTCCAGTGAGTTTGGTCGACCCACAGTCCCTACCGCTTTTCGCTTTTTGTTTGTTTTCGTTAATAATAGTTGTCACTTGGCGACTTATCCTCTTTCGAGGCCAAGCCATCGCCGGCAGTCGCGACTCCTGCCGACTTTTGGACGTATATCCCCGTCCGTTTTTTATTTCCTTTTATTAACTTTTTTTTCATTTTTGATTTTCAAGTTTTCTAACATTGAGGTTATATTGAGTTACTTTAGTTGAGAGGATTCCGCAGCTGGATTGCTGGAGATCCCCTCGTAAGCACCCTCACCACGACAAGGTCAACTCATGGAGGGTGAGGGAAATAAAAGGATTAATAACTATTGATACAGGTGGTTGCTGCCTTAACGGCACTATCCCTTGCGGCGCATTCACCCTATAGGTAGCCGCAGGTAACTCGAAGCGCGTAGGCGTCAGAAGACCCTAGCAGGCAGAAACACGGGCGGTACGAGACCCCCGGTAGGCAGAAACACAAGCGGTACGAGACCCTTGGTAGGCAGAAACACGAGCGGTACGAGACCCTTGGTAGGCAGAAACACAGGCGGTACTAGACCCCCGGTAGGCAGAAACACAAGCGGTACGAGACCCTTGGTAGGCAGAAACACGGGCGGTACGAGACCCCCGGTAGGCAGTGTAATATTCTGTAATTACTTTAAATAAAACACGACCTCACACTTCGGTAGTTAACAATAGACTCTGTCTTGTCGTGCCATTTAGGTGACCGCAAGCCCAAACATTCGCAGTGCATAATCGTCGGCACGTTAAAAGAGTCAGCACAATTCAACTATTGTATGACTGCACTTTGATTGACCCAAAACAACATCCGTAATATGATATCGAATTAGCAATCAAAGAGTACAACACAATTGAAGTGTGCTGAGTTCAACGCCCGACGACTTCCTCTGGAAGGTATAGGAGGAGATACAACATCCCTCCCCACCCGGAGGACGAACTCACGATCAACCGGATGACAATCGACGAGATTAAATTATTTTTATTGAACAATTTCTTACAAATACTTAACAAATATAGTTTTATATTCTAGGAATTACTTTGTTTTTCTATTACATTACAATTGTTTCATTTTCTTTTTTATTTTTATTTAGGAACATTATTATTAACAGCATTATATTTAAAAATAGGTTTTAATTTTGTTTTTGTTTTTAATTCATTCTAATATATTGTATTATAATTTTTCTTTTATATACAAAAATAACCCTTTTTTTTATGTAAGCAATACATTTTTGAGGTAATGGACAGTTTGTTTTTATTTATATTTTTGAATATATAGAACAAAACGTTATATTTCTCATTTTTACAATTCTTTATTTAATTATTATTTATTTTGTTTTCTCTTTTTCTTACTACATTATACATTACGGATATGTTTTTTAAACTCGGGCAAACGTTACTTCTCGTATCGATTTCCTTGTTGCAGCTGTACGATCGGGCAGGGCATCCATCTCGACGGCATCTATCTTGACGGCATGGGATATTTCTGGGACAACGTTTGTTACATTTGTTGTTATGTGACTCGGTATGTTGGCGGTGTTTTCAGACGAACTTCTTGAGAGGTACCATTTAAACAATACGAGTGCTATTATGAGAACACTGATGGACACAAAAGAATATCGATGGACGTCGACTTCCAATCGCTGACTGTTTACACGCTTTCTGTTTTCGACCTGATTTGCTTCCTCTTGTAGATCTTCTAACGACTTCTTCCCTTCCTTCAAACTCGCAATCATATCGCTATGACTACCTAGGGATAGTGGTGGTGGTTTCGAAAAGGTCCTCACTGTAAGATTGGCATATCTTTCCCTTAGTAGTCCAATAAGATCCGAATGATTCACTCTCGGTTGATGGATCTTAAGCTTTGAACTCCAAACCTGCTCGTATGGTATACGCAATTCCTTCGTATTTATTTCGCAAGGATGTAGAATGTGCAGAATTCCGAATCCTTTGAGCTCTGGAGCGTACAGTTCCCCATCGCAATTAAAATTGAGAGCAATCGATTCTCTTACATTGAAAAACCATTGGTTCTTCGTTGACATCTTCGTGATTACTCCCTTTGTAGTTGGTGCAGCGACGTAGTTGCAGTTCGTTTTTGAGGTAGCAGAATGTTGCAACAGCTCTACTAGGCACTCGGAGCTTCCACTGGTATGTATAGGTTTTTGGTGTTGACATACCTTTATCGTTATTGACGAATTGAACGGGACCTCGGAACATTGCATCAACTCTGTACGCGACATGGTGACAAATAAGGTATGATCGTCTGCTTCTGCGATGTATTGAGTCTTAACGTCCAAAACCAAGTCCCAATGGTTATCGAGTTTTGTTCGCACTGGGTATACCTTGAACAAGGAAAACATGGTGGCTTCAGGTAGCGGAACAGTAATCTTTAAAACGATTGAGTCTCTTTGTGGATAGGTCAACAGCCGAACAACTTGGAACAACGCGGCTGGATTAAGAACCATTCTTTCATACTTTGAATTCTTCAGCACTGATGATATATTGTTTGCGTCCAAAATAAAGGGATGAAGCTTATTTTGGTACAAATCGTTAAAAATTGATAGCTCAGTTGTTTGGCGACTTTGGACTTCAAGTAGTTTAGAAGTAACTAATGAGATCATTTCGTTAATCTCCACTTTCAATTTCGTCGCAGCTAAATCTTTGATTGCAGCCGTCGCGAAATTCTCCATATCCGTGGTGAAGTTTTCGAAACTATTTCCAATTTTTTCCACCTCTTCTGCTAATGTTTTAATAGGTTTACTGAGCCTATCAAAATTGGAATTTGCCACCGTTATCTGCTTCGTAATTAAGTTGAGCGTTTCCTTTTCGTTCGTATCCAAGTTGTCAAGATGGTCATAAATCTTATCAGAATCCTCTTTGTCCATAGTTCCAAAAGCCCAATGGAAGAAATGTCCAATTGTTTCTATAGCTCTCTTATTTCTTCGGTGAGAGACCATTTGCTTTAGTCGCATGTTGTTTTGCCGAAGGTTGTAAATGATAGCTTCCAACTCGTTCGTTCTCATGTTGCAATTTATTTGGAATTTTGATTGTAGAGGAACGCACAGCTGTTTGATCTTAGCGTCACACTTGTTTACAAAATCGAGAACTTCAGAAAAATCCATGGGCTATAAAAATAATTATTTTTACCAGTCAGTCCACAATCTAGAAAGAGAAAAAAAAAAAAATAATAAAAGAAATCAAATTTAATCATTACAATAAGCCTTAAGTTGGTTGTTGTGTACCCTTTTGATTTTCCTACCTACTTGAATATTGGTATTTACAATATCATTTACAGACACCACCTCGTAGGGACCCAACCAAATAGGGGAGAACTTATTTTTCCTAGTTGGATTTTTAAGCATGACTTTTGCTCCAACTGCAAACGAAACAGGGTTGGTTTGACGGTCGTATTGCTGTTTCGATTTTTGCTTGGCCAGTTCGAGATTCTTTCTTGCAAGTTCATGAGTTTTCTGCAGTTGATGTTGAAGAAATTTCGGATAGTCTTCATGTCGGCATCTCGAACTCGAAACCATACAAGCTCTTAGTTGGTGTCAGTTTAGTGGCGGTATGCACCGTGTTATTGTGGACATGCATTGCCTGTCTCAGCCAGTGGTCCCAACACTGATCATCATTGTCTACAAAACTCCTTAGATATTCCGCTAAGGGTCTGTGACTGCGTTCAAGTGAACCGTTGGCCTGTGGATGATAGGCGGTAGTGTGGATCTTTTTAACTCCCAGAAGCTTACAAGTTTCGGAAAAAAGCTTCGAAGTAAAATTTGTTCCGTTATCTGTGACTAGAACTTTGGGTATACAGAACCTTGTTACAATCTCTTCGTAAAAAGCTCTTGCTACAGTGCATGCTTCAGCATCAGGGATGGCAACACAGGTCATATACTTCGTCAAGTCGTCCTGGAATGTTAAAATGTATCTATTACCGGAATACGTCAGTGGAAGAACACCGACCATGTCCATGTAAACCTTTTCGAAAGGAAAACATGGGGTATCTGTCAATACCATTGGCATTATAGTCATTTTCCCTGACTTATTTTTTTTTGGCATTTTTCACAATTCCTGATGTAATTTGCAATGTCATTTTTCATCCCTTTCCATCTAAACTGACGACGAATCCGTGCAAAAGTTTTTGTCATCCCCTGATGCCCTCCTAGTGCGGAGTTGTGGAAATCACGAAGAACTGTTAAAATATCAGCTGGATCCGTTAAAGTGACAAACCGTTTGTTTGGAGCAGTGACTATTTTGTCATTGAGTTGGTTATTACCTTCTTGAGGTTTTTTGTTCTCAATTATTTTTGCCTTGCTCCTAGTTTCTACAGCTTGTATTGGATGTGTATCTATTGGGATCCTACTTAGTGCATCCGCATTACAGTTAGTTTTGACTGCCTTATACATTTTCTTATAATCATATTCCGACAGCTTATGATGGAACCTTACTAGTCTTGTTGTTGGGTCCTTAACATTAAAAACACCAATCAGAGGGCGATGATCCGTATAGATAGTAAAATTACGACCAAGGAGGTATGTTCGGAAATGCTTACAGGCCCAAACTATGGCAAGCATTTCTTTTTCTATGGTTGAGTAATTTTTTTCGGCCCTATTTAAAGATCGACTAGCAAAAGCTATAGGTTTATCTTCACCAACTTTGCCCTGAGACAAAACGGCTCCCAAAGCTTCGTTACTCGCATCGGTTGTCAAGATAAACGGCTTCGAAAAATCTGGATATATCAGAATAGGTGGTGAAGAAATAGCTTTTTTAAGAAATCTAAATGATTTTTCGCAATCTGGGGACCATTGGAACACCTCCCCTTTTCTCAATAGCTTCGTGATTGGAGCGGCTATTTGAGAGAAATGAGGTATGAACTTTCTATAGTAGTTCGCAAGCCCCAAAAATGATTGTACCTGCTTTACTGTCTTTGGGGTGGGAAAATCGGAGACACATTGAATTTTTGATGGGTCTGGAGTAGATCCGTTTTCAGAGCACACGTGCCCTAAATACGTTACTTCACGGCGAAGAAAATTACATTTTTCAATATTTAACTTCAGGTTGTGTTGCTTTAACTTATCCAAAACCTTTTCAAGCTTTTCGTTGTGTTGTTCAAGATTTTTGCCATACACGACAATATCATCCAAATAAACAAAACAATCAATGCCATGCAAACCAGTCAGGATGTGATTCATGATCCTTTGGAAGGTTGCTGGGGCACCGGTTAGCCCAAACGGCATTCTATTGAATTCGTAATGCCCTTTGCTAGTACTAAACGCGGTTTTTGCCTTGTCAGCCGGATCGATCATTACCTGGTGGTAGCCACTTGCCAAATCCAATGTGGTAAAAAATTGGCAGTGTCCCAATTGGTCAAGAATTTCTTCGATTCTTGGTAAGGGAAAAGCATCTTTTATCGTGATTTCGTTTAGTTTTCTGAAATCCACAACGACCCTCCACCTTTTCTGACCTTCAATGGATTTCTTAGGTACCATAAGCAATGGTGAATTCCATGGAGATTTACTTTCCGAAATTATGCTTTGATCAAGCATCTCTTGTACTTGTCTTTCAATTTCTTTCTTATGAATCTCCGGAGTTCGATATTGCTTAGTGTTAATCGGTCCTTGGTCAGATTTAGTGGGTATACTGTGTTCTAAGACAGGTGTATAACTTAAACGATCACCTTTTAGTAAAAATACATCATTAAACTTAATGCATAAATTTTGTATAGACTTTTTTTCTTGCTTTGTTAAGTTATGATCTAGTTTAATTAAAGATAGAAGGTTCTTTTCCCGTTCCTTAATGTGGATTTGTTTAAAATTCGCATATATTCTCGATCCCGGATTATTTTTTACTATTGTATAATTTTTAAGATTTGAGTGTGTAGGTATGAAGCTTGTATCCATGAAATAGTCCTCTCTTGTACTGTTCAAAACAGGGACATGGACGTAGTTGTCGTGTGCCTTAACTATTGTGTTTCCTAGATAAATTCCATCATCAATTTCCTGTGAATGTATCAGGAATTCGTTTGACTTGGAATTCGGAATTTTTATTTTAACAATAGTTTGCGTACGAGCTCCAATCCTACACTTGACAACGTTTAGTAAAGAAATAGGAGGAGGATTTGTTGGCAGGCATTTTAGAGGTAGATCAATTAAAAATTCTTTTTTTTCATCCAAAAATTTTATTCTTTTGGAAACTGCGTCGATGATTGAGTGATTCCAAAGGATATCACGACCCAGTATACCATCAGCAGGTATATCTTCTAGTCCATCTACAACATTCCACTTAGTAAAAAATTTTCTTGGAAAAAGTAAATTGGTTTTAATTGTACCCAATGTCATACCTACTCCACCGAAAACACCACCCAGTTGCTTTGTTTCATTTATATTTATATTGGTAGCATTTTTTAATGAGCTTCTTTTTAGTAAGCTCGAGTCTGCTCCTGTGTCGACCAGAAGAAGTACCTTTTCGGACTTGGCCATTGACATAGGCAGCTCGACGAACACGTCATGCTTACGAAGATTCCTAAATGCATATAATATTTTTTTCTTACTTTTCGGCAAAGCATACTGGTTGAAACACTTCAAAACAAAACACTTAAAATAATCATTCAAAAAGTTATAGACGAATTTCACCTTTGAATAGCACTTACTCCAAACGAAACGAAGATTGAAAATCAGAAATAAGAAACCAAACTGACCTAGGTTTATTTTTGTCCCAGAAACTAGTGGCCTTGATTTCTGCTTCGTTTTACGAATCGATTCAAAAGTAAAGAAATTTAACTCCTCCGAGTCAATGTTTTGTGTTCTTTTTTCTTTTTGTCGATCGTTTAATACAGGCGCTAATGGCTTTACTTCGTCTACATTGCTTTTTTTATTTTTCGTTGTTGATTTTGTGGAGAGCGAATTCTCTGGGGCACAATTTAGTGATTCAAATTGGCCCCCAGGGCGTTTCCCGATTGGTCTTTGAACCAGGTCTTTGAGGTAATTTCTCTTAGAGAAACAATCGTCCTCCACATGACCCACCCTAGAACACCACTTGCATTTGACTCTAGGCCTTTGACTTATTGTCTGAGTAGCTCGTATTTGTGAGCGGGGACAACTGTTTTGAGCATGCCCATAGTCCTCGCAAGTGTCGCAGTATGGCGTTCTTTTACGAATATTACAATCAACATAGCTGTGATTTTGCTTACCACAGAATCCACAGGTTTTAATGGGATTTGCAGACCTTGTTGACTGTCTATTGCTGGAGTGGGGAGGGTCTTGAAAATCCTGGATGTATTGAGGTGGTGTTTCATTATGTGTGATGTGTGAAGGATGTTGTGCGGGTTTAGATGTGTAGTCTTGTGTCACTTGAGGTAAATTGTGAGGTAGTGTAGTATAATTGTTAAAAAGGTGAGGCATGGAAGGCATAGATGGATATGCTTGAGTCAGGCTATTGTAATTTTGTTGGAAAATACCGGGAATTTGGTACATTGAGCTAATATGATCAAAAGGTAAGTTTGGTGTTGTTCCAACTCCCATATAGCCCATCGAGTTTGGCTGTAGTAGCAAGGAAGTTTTCAAGGCTTCCTCAGAGATTTCGTTGAGATCTTTGCTTTTGTTCCCCAGCATAAACTGTCGAAGAGCTGGATCGACTAGCCCTTTTTTAAAAATTGTCAACACCGTGTTTTAACTTCTTTTTTGAGGCCTACTGACTCAGTTGCGGAATATCTTGAGTCAATAATCTCAACAGATGTAGCTTTCAGTTTCGCTAGACGTCTAGCGAACGCTTTTACATCTTCGCCTAACAATTGATGGCATTGTTTTAATTCGTTCATCACATTGTCCAGAGTTTTTGGCACCAAATAACTGTCTTTAAACAGTTTTGCCAAACCCTCTATTGTGTTCACATTGTTTGAACGAATTAACTTAAACGCATCGCCTTGCAATCGGGTTGAGATTAGAGACACTATGTTCCGACTAGGTTTTGTTTCTAAATATGAAAAAATTAGGAAAAAAGTTATTTTTAAATGAAACACACAACTTCACTTTTTCACTTGTAAAATGGTTGTATTTTATTCTTTCTAGAACCTTAGTCATATGACTTTATGTACATTCGATTCGTTACTTTGGCAAACATTCTATGTTTTTGTTTATATTTACAATTTGTGGAACGTATGTTTTAGTATTGTTTATTTGTGTTCTAATTCTTCCCATCCAGTTCCAAACATTCTCCCGCCTCCAAAAAATTTTAAAACTCCATCCTCTACTTGTGGTGCACCCTGTCCAGAAATCTGCACTGTAGTACCGACGAAGTTTTGCGAATTCTCCATATAGCTTTTGACATTTAACTTTCCGTAGTTGACTGATGACGTTGGTACTCTTCTTTCTCATTGTGTACATGGAATGAGACATAAGAGAAATTAGTACAATTAAAATGAACATAAATGGACAACACGAAAGAATAGAACAAGAGACACCAAACAGAAATTAAATTATGTTGCATCTCATTTTGACATATACAGTACATGTAGTATGCAGTATAGGTTGTATCTTGCTTGCATCGCATGCGTAAGTTGTAATTTTTCCATTCAATCGTAGTGTTTATCGTATGTTTCATTCTTCCTTGTGGTTAACATTCCGATACGTAAGAGTAGTGTACTAATTGTGTTATTCATCTTCATATGCAAATTAAATTCGTTTTCGCGAGCATGGTGCCGGCATGCTAAGCGCATAATTTAATCGCGAATTTTTGCTAGTGAGGTTTTATTTAATTGTGTTTTTATTGTAAATTCGTGGTAATTGTATAGATTCAGTGTGGAATAATTGCGTCGTATTTCCCGCAACTCTGTTGAAAGGATTTTGAGATGATTGATGGCTGGATAGATGGAGATGGAATATATATGTGTGCCTACCCGCATTATAAACTGATGAGTGTTTTGGTTTATTTTTGATTATTGATTTCATTTTTTATAAATTAAATTTTATCGGGCTATATCATTTCGCGAAATGCATGTTCTGTGATATGTACATATATGTATATGGGTTAATATTGTTGTTGTTGGTGGCGTTGTCGCGCATTTCCGGGTAATTACCGAATTTTAGCGATCGCGGTTTTGTGTGTATGTGTGTGTGTATGTAAAACTCTTATTTATTTGTTGCTTGAGACTTGCTGCGATTTCGGTCTCTTTCTAGTTGGACATTTTCGGTTCCAACTAGGATTTTGTTTACATTTTACTTGGTAAACAAGCGCGAATTTTATAAATTTTTACGAAAACGATTCGCGTTTTTCAAGTTTCGTAAGTGTTAGGAGTGCTTATGTTATTTTATTTAAGTGAAGTTAACGTTGTGTTCTTAAAAATTGCCAGTGGACTTATGTAGTAAATATTTGCCGACGGCATTTGACATGTCGCGATTTTGACTTTTTTTTTTTTTTTTTTTTTTTATGTGGATTGTGTTGCAATTTCTGTACTGGCTGTGTTTTATTTGTTTAATATTTTGTAAATATATTGATTTTAATTTGCTGAATTTATGCAGTGTTGCAATGTTTTTCTTTTCCAATTCATATCGTGTGGTTTGTCGACGACAGCGATTTTCATTATTTTATTTAACCGACGGGATGTGACATCGACGTGCGGTTGTGGCACTTATTTTCGATGTTTTCTTTGATAGAAAATTTGAAATTATTTTTTTTGTAAAATTTTGTAGATTTGATTTAGTTTTTAAGAAATGTTTTATAAAATGAATTTTAATTAATAAATCATGTTTATTGTAAATTGCATTTTCATTTATGATACGATGTGTTAAAGCTGTGTTGATTGTTGATAGTATGTTGTGTTGAGATTCTATGGTTAATGATCTTTTGACAAAAGGACACTTTAACCAGTTTATTGTTATTTTTTGTCGCTTCAGCGAATTTTTTGATGAAAAGATTCCTGATGCGATGCGTTTGAAATTTGTTGTAAATAATATTCGGTTCACGTTCAAGTTTTGAAGCGATAATAAGTGAGTTTTCGTTGAAAGACTCCGGTATCATTGATGGTCTATTGTTCAGTTTTATTGTTGATTTCAGCTTTGCGGTGGACTTTAATTAAGCCTTATAGTACTCCAAGGGTTTAATATTGAGACAACTGATGTTATCTTCGGAGAAGATAATGATAACAGCAGGTTGGTATACTGTTGTTGATTCGGGTGAATCCAGGGGCGATGTATAAGGTTTTGTATTTATAATCTTCGAGGAAGATGTATGATTCAGGGTTTGTATTGATTCATATACGAATCCAGGGGCGTTGTATAAAGGTTGGAGTTTTAAATATCTTCGAGGAAGATGTAGGCACCATCAGATAAGGTTGGTGTTGATTCGTTTGTTGAATCCAGGGGCGGTGTATTTTCAGGGTTTTCAGGTAATTCTTCGGGGAAAAGATATATTATTCAACAGATGTTGATTCGTGCTGAATCCAGGGGCAGTGTATAATGGTTTTGTTGAAAAAGTATCCGGTTCAAGCTGATGATTTTCAGCTTTTTTAATGATTTTTGTTGAAATGAACTCTCGATTTTGTTTCGCGGTTTAATGATAGCGACGGTTTTCAAATCAGCGTACTATCTTCGGTGGCTTGGTTTGACGGCAGCCAGCATAATTTGGTAATTGGACGATTTAAGCATCCGTTCTTTGTCTTCAACGTGACGACTCGAATAAGTCCGCTTGATCCGGGATGCGCCTCAGTGATTCTGGCCATGTTCCTGTATGTTGCTGGGAGACGCTCATCCTTGATTAGAACCAAGTCACCTACCTTTGGAACCTTTTCCGTCTTCGTCCATTTTGGGCGTTGTTGAAGCCTGCAAAGGTACTCAGAATGCCACTTCTTCCAGAATTGGTCAGCCAGGACCTGAATTCTCTTCCAGCGGTCTAAGTAAGTGATGTTGTTGGTAAGATCCCCTTGCGGTATGGCATGTATTGGTTCTCCGATGAGAAAGTGAGCGGGAGTTAAGACGTCCAAATCGTCTATGTTGTCGGTTAGTGGACACAAGGGTCTCGAATTGAGACATGCTTCTATTTGTGTTAGAAGCGTCGCGAGCTCCTCAATGGTGAGTATCTCACTTCCAACAACTTGTTTGATGTGGTACTTGGCCGGTTTCACACCTGCTTCCCATAATTCTCCGAAATGGGGAGAAGCGGGAGGAATAAAATGCCATTCAGTACCGTGGTTTGACAGTTCTTCCGCTACTTCCTTCCAGCAATGCTTTGCGTTCTTCAACATTCTGCCTATCTTCGCGTTAGCACCAACAAGATTTGTTCCGCAATCACTGTGCAGCCTCCTGCATGTACCTCTACATCTTGTTAAGCGTTCGAACGCTGCTAAAAATCCCTTGACTTTGCGGCAGTTGGATGCAAATCTAAGATGTGTGGCAATCACCCGGATCACTCGTAACAGCTTCGACACTTTTTGCACTACATCGAGTCTCTTATTATCTTCCGCGTTCATCTGCACGGCGTGCGTTGGAATTGAGCGCTCCTCTTCGGCAGTTGCAACCTCTTCAGCTTCCTGGAATCCTCGTACTTCCGACCCTAAAGGGCAATTCACATGAGCGCGACCAACGAACGACGAATAAATCAAGAAATGTGATTTTAAGTACCTTACATGCATAAATTCCTCACGAATTTTTTAGGAAACGATGGCAATATAGTTCATACTTATTTTTTGGTGAACAAACTCTTATTTTTGTGCCTAAGCTTTTGGGAATAGAGAAAATAAATTTATTCGTTACGAATAAAATTAATTCGTAACGAATAAATTTCTTTTCTCTATTGCTTTAATTTTAGGCACAAAAAGAAGAGTTTATCCATCTAAAAATAAGTATGAACTATATTTCCATCGTTTCCTAAAAAATTCGTGAGGAATTTATGCTTGTAGGGTACTTAAAATCACATTTCTTGATTTATTCGTCGTTCGTTGGTCGCACTCATGTGAATTCACCTTAAGTCCGCGAACTGCGTAAAAGTTCGGACATGAACCGGGGTTTCGGTCGGAACTTTTCCAAAAATTATCCAGCCGAGTTGTGTTTTTTGGGCCACTGGACCTTGGCCGTCTTGACTCCGTACTACTTGTGGAAGGAGTATGTCGGCGAAAACGTCGCTTCCAAGTAGTAAGTCCACCGGAGCAGGTAAAAAGTAAGTGGGATCTGCTAAACAGAGTCCCTCTAAATGTTGCCATTTCTTTGGATCGATTCGGTGGGCTGGAAGATGCCCAGTCAGTGACGTGAAAACCAGTGCTCTTACAGCACCTTCAAACGTCGAGTGTTGCGACGCAAGCGTTAGATCGACGCTGCTATACGTTGTGCCACTGCTGACCAAACCCAACCCACTTACTCTCGCCACGGTCTGACACCGTTTTAAGTTTAGCAATTTAGCAGCTGCTGCTGTTATAAAGGTGGCTTCTGATCCTGGGTCGACCAGAGCTCTTAGACAATGGAAGCTGCCATCTGCTGCCATAACTTTGACAACGGCTGTTGCCAACAAAACCTTCGTCAATGCACAGCTGCCTGCTGACGCATGGAAGGTGTTTAAATCTCTACCGCTCGAGCTAGCTCTGCCGTCCATATGGAACTCAGGCGCGTCTGGGTTGACGGAGACCTGAGTAGCGGTGAAACTTGTCTGTCTGCTGGGCTGGCTAGGTTGTGGTGTTGTATTTATGTGCAGCAACGAATGGTGGCGTTTCGAACAAAACGTGCAATTTTTGTCGCTTGGGCAGTTTGAGGTGAAATGACTGTACCCCAGACAGTTATTGCACACCTTTGCCGTCTTAACTACCTGTGCGCGCCTTTGGACATCCATATTCAGGAACTTCTGGCATTTCCTCAGTGAGTGCTGGCTCTGGTGGCATACCTGGCACACAAACTCCGTTCTGGCAGCAGTTTTCGTATGAAACACCTTCCGCACCTCCGTACCAGTTGGTCTCCTCACATCGTTCTTGAAAGAACTTGGTTGCGCTGTTTCTGTACTCACGGCTTCCAACGTCCTGAAGCGTGCTTCCAAAAAGTCCAGAAAATCGTTCCAGCTTGGCAACTCTTTCTGGTTCCCCAACTTCTCCTCCCACAACTGCTGCAGATTACAAGGTAATTTGTTATACACTATGTGCACCAAAATGACGTCCCATTGATCCACAGGTACATCCAGATTTCTGAGTGCATGGATACACTCTTGCGAGGTGAAGATTACCTCCTTCAGCTCATCTACCGACTCCTTCACAAGGCACTTCTGACTGAAAAGTAGTTTCAGTTGCGCGTTTACTAATACACGCTTGTTGTCGTAACGCGCCTTTAACAATTCCCAAGCCTTGTCGAAATTACCCGCGACACAAGGTAAATGTTGGAGCAAACGATCCGCCTCGCCTTCTAAACTCGACTTCAGGAAGTGCATCTTGTCGATGTCCGTTAAATTATGGTTTGAACAGACCAAGGAATCAAACCTGTCGTGAAACGACCGCCATTTTGTATAGTCCCCATTAAATTTGGGGAGATCTATTTTCGGTAACCTTAATTCGGTACGAACCATACCTGACTGGCCTAAACTCTGACCAGCCTGACCTCCTGCCATCGCTGACGTTGCAGGAACCGAAGATAAACTCTCCAACAACTCAGTTAGATCAGACCTGTAATCTATGTAAGTATCGTTAATCTTGTCATACACCTCTAAATAATCTTCCTTTTCAATCCCAGCTTCCAACTTCAAACCCCCAACGACGTTCTGATGGTAGATTTTCGCTGAAGCCATATTTTCTTCAAGCAAGGCTAATCGACTACTTGCAATTGCACGGGTACGACGTGCTTTTGGCTCTTTCTTGAAATTCCAATAATTCCTCTCAATTTGCTCCAGGAGGCTTTTTTGGAGAGCTCCGTAAAACAAAGAAGAACCAAGAGCAGGTGCTGGTACTGGATTCGACATTTTTGAAGTTTGGGTATAATTTATTGATATATAAAAATACGACAACACAACAAGAACGAACTTACTTAAATTCTTCTCTTTTTGCAGTGGCAACCTTGGATGACCTTGTATTGTAGTCCTTGATGACTCGACTTCTGCAGCAGCTAGTTTAAGTTTATTTTAGCTTAGTGGCGTTTTTAATCTAATTTAATGGCGTTTTTGTCGCGCGCGATTTATTAGATTTAGTAAATTTAATTCGATAGAATTGTAAATTACACTTAATTTTCAACTCTGATGGAGTTCTTTATATATGTATATATATTTATATGTTCACTAGAGTGTTCGTTAAACGACTCTTCGATTTACACACTTTTGTCTTTTTTAAATGTTAATGTTTTCACACACACACTAAATGTTTTTAAATACTGTTCGTAAAAACGGCTACGAAGGACCAATTGTTCCGACTAGGTTTTGTTTCTAAATATGAAAAAACTAGGAAAAAAGTTATTTTTAAATGAAACACACAACTTCACTTTTTCACTTGTAAAATGGTTGTATTTTATTCTTTCTAGAACCTTAGTCATATGACTTTATGTACATTCGATTCGTTGCTTTGGCAAACATTCTATGTTTTTGTTTATATTTACAATTTGTGGAACGTATGTTTTAGTATTGTTTATTTGTGTTCTAATTCTTCCCATCCAGTTCCAAACACACTAAGATCCCCTCTTCTTCTGGCTTTACCATTTTCAAAGCCAGATCGCATGCGTTTAAGAATTCATGAACTCTTCGTGAAAGTTCATGATTTCTCTCCCCGTTGAATATGGGGACTAACCTTGAAACTACCTTGCTTATACTCTCAAGTGGCATTTCGCAATTTTCTTCTATTTCTACCTGAGTGATTTTATCTGATTTCATTACTTCTACAACTGTGGTTTGAACTCCTGCGTTGACCAGTTTTCTTCCCAGAGACGATTTTGGTGTAGAAGTATGTTGAGGAGTGAGCAACGGAATAAGGTGTTTTGAACTGTCAGGATAAGGTGATGATTTACCTTTTTCCCTTAGCTCCCTTTGAGTTGTTAAACTTTTGTTTAACTCAATAGTGAGCTGGTCTATTTCCTGGTCAGCTTCTTCTGTTGTTTTCAGAAGTTGTTTTTCAGCTTCCTTACGCTTAAACTCGCTCTTTTTAAGCTGTTTTCTAAGGTCTTCTGCCTCTTTAGCGTGGTTTTCTACTAGAGTGTGAACGGCTTTGACGTATTCGTTAACGATTTCGTCAGTCGATTCTACTCTAGTTAATTTACCCCACTGAGACGTTAGCTGAAAACTTACCAGTTTGTAAACCTCAGGATTCAAAACTTCCCTTAGTTCTGTGAAAAGAAATTCATTCACCGACTTTAATTGTCGTTGATTTTCTTTCTTTTCTTTTTTAAAATACTCTAACTCCTCAATTAGATCGTTAAGTTGGGCTTCAATTTGGGTGCGGGCCATTAACTAACGCCAACAGATCTAATTTTTTTTTTTAAATCAAATAAAATCAAACGACCACCTCAACTAAAGTTACTACGAAAAGCAAATGAAAGAAACGAAACTTGACTAAAAACTTGACTTGAAAAAGTAAACCGAAGAGAAAAAAAAAAAAATAATAAATAAGATTTATAGGTACACAACTTTGTCACTTACGATCTACAAAATAAAATATAGGTACATACATTAAAGTATACTCACCTGTATTTCTCCCTTTGTATCTTCTTTTAATTGTCACAGCGATGGATTTATTTTTGCCAGTCCACAATCAGTATCAGTTGTCACGATTCACGAATTTTTTTTTTTTTTTTTTTTTCAATTCAATTCTTCTCTTTGAGTATCAGTAGTATGTATGTCGTAGTTTTTTTTTTTTCTTTTCTTTTCGCTAGTGCACACTACACAATCACAATCGCGAGAACGCACGATAGGTATTTTTTATATATTTATCTAATTTACTACTCCACATTAGAAACACAACAAAAACACAAATGACTTTTTTTTTTTTTTTTACGGTTCGCGAACCGGCTGCGCCAAATGTAATATTCTGTAATTACTTTAAATAAAACACGACCTCACACTTCGGTAGTTAACAATAGACTCTGTCTTGTCGTGTCATTTAGGTGACCGCAAGCCCAAACATTCGCAGTGGATAATCGTCGGCACGTTAAAAGAGTCAGCACAATTCAACTATTGTATGATTGCACTTTGATTGACCCAAAACAACATCCGTAATATGATATCGAATTGGCAATCAAAGAGTACAACACAATTGAAGTGTGCTGAGTTTAACGCACGACGACTTCCTCTGGAAGGTATAGGAGGAGATACAACACGGGCGGTACGAGACCCCCGGTAGGCAGAAACACAAGCGGTACGAGACCCTTGGTAGGCAGAAACACAAGCGGTACGAGACCCTTGGTAGGCAGAAACACAAGCGGTACGAGACCCTTGGTAGGCAGAAACACGGGCGGTACGAGACCCCCGGTAGGCAGAAACACAAGCGGCCGAAACCCTTGGTAGGCAGAAACACAGGCGGTACTAGACCCCTGGTAGGTAAGGCTCGCTTATTTTCCTTCTTGGGAACTGCACCTCTTGACCGGTGCCGGTGAATTCATTTTTCCTGTGCTGAGCTGCTCCTTTTATACTTGCAGCTCACCACGGAATCATATGGGAATCCATCCGAACAATGGGATATCCCCACTCCCATGTAATTTATATATTTCTTATGGTCGACGATACCTCACCATTATATTTGGCTATACGCCATAGCCATACCATACATTGTATTTATCGACTACCCATTATACTTGGCTATACGCCATAGCCATATCATTCACGATATCCACCATCGAGCTCTACTGATGGTCGTGTCACACGCTGCTTGTGCGTGATATCCACCATCGAGCTTTACTGATGGTCGTTTTGCACACTGCTTGTGCATGGGGAGTTCTGTGTTTCTACCGTGTCTAATGTATCTTCTCCCCATTTATTTACTAAAGGCGAGGTGGGCTTGCTACCCTAATGGACTTGAAAAAGTAAACCGAAGAGAAAAAAAAAAAAATAATAAATAAGATTTATAGGTACACAACTTTGTCACTTACGATCTACAAAATAAAATATAGGTACATACATTAAAGTATACTCACCTGTATTTCTCCCTTTGTATCTTCTTTTAATTGTCACAGCGATGGATTTATTTTTGCCAGTCCACAATCAGTATCAGTTGTCACGATTCACGAATTTTTTTTTTTTTTTTTTTTTTTCAATTCAATTCTTCTCTTTGAGTATCAGTAGTATGTATGTCGTAGTTTTTTTTTTTTCTTTTCTTTTCGCTAGTGCACACTACACAATCACAATCGCGAGAACGCACGATAGGTATTTTTTATATATTTATCTAATTTACTACTCCACATTAGAAACACAACAAAAACACAAATGACTTTTTTTTTTTTTTTACGGTTCGCGAACCGGCTGCGCCAAATGTAATATTCTGTAATTACTTTAAATAAAACACGACCTCACACTTCGGTAGTTAACAATAGACTCTGTCTTGTCGTGTCATTTAGGTGACCGCAAGCCCAAACATTCGCAGTGGATAATCGTCGGCACGTTAAAAGAGTCAGCACAATTCAACTATTGTATGATTGCACTTTGATTGACCCAAAACAACATCCGTAATATGATATCGAATTGGCAATCAAAGAGTACAACACAATTGAAGTGTGCTGAGTTCAACGCACGACGACTTCCTCTGAAAGGTATAGGAGGAGATACAACACGGGCGGTACGAGACCCCCGGTAGGCAGAAACACAAGCGGTACGAGACCCTTGGTAGGCAGAAACACAAGCGGTACGAGACCCTTGGTAGGCAGAAACACAAGCGGTACGAGACCCTTGGTAGGCAGAAACACGGGCGGTACGAGACCCCCGGTAGGCAGAAACACAAGCGGCCGAAACCCTTGGTAGGCAGAAACACAGGCGGTACTAGACCCCTGGTAGGTAAGGCTCGCTTATTTTCCTTCTTGGGAACTGCACCTCTTGACCGGTGCCGGTGAATTCATTTTTCCTGTGCTGAGCTGCTCCTTTTATACTTGCAGCTCACCACGGAATCATATGGGAATCCATCCGAACAATGGGATATCCCCACTCCCATGTAATTTATATATTTCTTATGGTCGACGATACCTCACCATTATATTTGGCTATACGCCATAGCCATACCATACATTGTATTTATCGACTACCCATTATACTTGGCTATACGCCATAGCCATATCATTCACGATATCCACCATCGAGCTCTACTGATGGTCGTGTCACACGCTGCTTGTGCGTGATATCCACCATCGAGCTTTACTGATGGTCGTTTTGCACACTGCTTGTGCATGGGGAGTTCTGTGTTTCTACCGTGTCTAATGTATCTTCTCCCCATTTATTTACTAAAGGCGAGGTGGGCTTGCTACCCTAATGGTAGAATAACTGAGGTGGGAAAAGCTTATTTCAGCCACAACCTGCGTACTGTGTCCAGACTATATAATTATCCCCCGGTTGGTGTATCGGATGAGGGGTGTCTTTCCATTTTAATGCGCTAGATGGCGTTTTAGTGCTGGAGAGATGAAATGCAAAGCATGTAACTAGGTTCTCAAATGCCTCGTTACAACTTCATAAGACCTATTTTTTAGGTAGGAGCTTATCCAAACAATAAATAGTGGGGGAAATCCAAATGCTTTTAGTTTATATAGTATAATATTATGAGACAGTTGGTCGAACGCTTTAGAGAAGTCAGTGTAAATGCAGTCAACCTCGTTCCCACATTCAAGGGCGTTGGAACATTTATGATGAAATGATAGAAGGTTGGTAACCGTCGATCTTCTTTGCATAAATCCATGCTGCTGATGGCAGATAACACGCCTTGCAAAGAAGGATAGGCTTTCGCAGACTACTTGTTCAAATAGCTTTGGTATGCATGAGAGCTTTGAAATTGGCCTGTAGTTTTTTATATCTATTTTTTCACCCTTCTTGAAAACAGGTGTTATAAAAGATTTTTTCCAAAGAGTGGGAAATATTCCAGATTTTAAAGACAGCTTGAAAAGATATTCAAGTGGAAATGATAAACGTGAAGAACACTTTTTTAAAACAATTGGCGGAATCGAGTCCGGACCAGAAGAAACGTCATCTTTAAGAGAAGAAAGGTAGTAAGTAATTCTGTCTCTGTGAATAGGGATACTATTAAAATTCACTTGCGAGCAGTGAGTTAAATACTGAAAAAAACGTTCATCAATTTCTAAATTTGTACTACAAAAAGAACCACAAAAATGATTTGCAAAGGCATTGCAAATTTCAGGAGTATTTTTAAAGAAGTGCTATTATAAACAAAGTTGAGTGGATAGCCGTCTGATTTTTTTTTAGAGTTTACAAAGGACCAAAAACTTTTTGGGTCATTTTTCAGAGAACTCGCCATTTGATTGACATAGTTAGAGTATAGTTATATAATAATAGTTGGTGGTCAGTTGGAGAGAGAGTAGTTAAATAGGTCTTCCAAGCTTTGTTTCTTTTGTTTCTTAGAGCCTTTAATTCCTTGGTAAACCACGGTTGACTGAAACTAGTATTTCTAAGCAACTTTTGGGGAATTGTTTTTTTCATGCTATTTTCTAAAATTGAGTAGAAGCAAGCGACTGCTTCGTCAATATTTGCAATAGTTGATATATTTTCAATACCAGCAATGCATAATTCATTCGATAGCAAATCGAAATTCGCTTTACGAAAGTCAAAAGTGTATACACAGTCATTTAAATTATTAATATCTCGAGAGACGTTGCTTAATTCTATGAAAATATCTAAAGGGTGATGGAGATCATCAATTCTAGTAATACCCGAATTTGATTGAAGAACTACCGTGCTAATAGCTTCGGATGAGAAAACTAAGTCTAACATACGATTTTGGAAATTTCTAATACAGCTTACTTGCTGTAAGTCAGTAGATATAATATTATCTAAACAAGAAAGCTCACGCTGCGGTGAAGTTAAAGAAGGTTTTTGGAAAGATCCATCGTCAAAGGGTAACCATTGAACGTATGGTAGATTAAAGTCACCAATTAAAAGAATTTGACTTTCTTAGTCAGACAATTCAAAAATATGATCCAAAATGAGCGCCAGTTCAGAATAAGCTGAAGCAGAACTTTTTGGAACAATATACACATTTACAATAAAAATATTTTTTAACAGTGTACAGACTTTCACACAAACAACATCAATAGACAGTTCAAACGGAAAGAGTATACGAGACGACATATATGTGTTCCTGACCGAAATCAAAACACCACCCCCGACATCATCTGGTCTGTCTACGTGACGATGTTTACGGTAGACAGAGAATTCAGGGCTCAAGATTTCGGTGTTCAAGTGACTTGTTTTTAGCCAAGTTTCAGTCAGAGCAAATACGTCATGTTTAAAAACGTGGGAATTAACATACAAAGCAGCAGTTTTACTGCGAAGACCTCTTACGTTTTGATAAAAGAGGGAAAATCTAATTAGTTTTTTGGAGCAGTATTAATAACCAATTTGTTTTTAACTCTCCTGTTGATGGAAAATTCTTTAACAAGAGCACCACCAGGCCAAGAGTTACTGTCACAAATAGAGTCGAAAGACGAAGGCGGGACAATCAACTTGAACGAAGACACAAAGCTATCAGTTTTGCTTATCTTAGTACATTTAATAAAATTTTCGTTAGGAATTAACTTCTTTGATACTAGATAGCGCAAAACATCGTTTAAATTAATATCTGGCCTAAGCCGAGACACAAAAATTAACTTAGGTTTTGGAACTGCCTCCATTGGTGTAAAATATGCACCAGATTCAGGATCAGAACTAGAATTAGATGGCAATGATCTATTTTCAAAATCTACAGCTTCAACTTCTGGTTCCATCGGAAAAGAAGGAATATTGATTTTGACAGAGTTGCTTCTCAAAGTCTTGCGCTTTGCAGGAGGGCTCAAATTTTTGCTAGTCACTATGCCTTCACGATTTTTTTTAGTCCCTGTACTTGGAATCAAGGCAGAGCTTTTAGTTGCTGACGAAGTAGACTGAGCATTGAGCTCCTTTAAATCGAGAGCTTTCTGGGGAATTGAAGTAACTAAGTCGTCTGTAGATGTAGATATCTCAACAGTGCTACAGGGAGAAGAAAATGATTCTAAGTTCAAAACGGATTTATTGAAGGCTTTGTGCAACTGATCGAAACCTTTCGACAGCTTTTCAATTTCTAATTTGAACGTAGACATCTTTATCGCTAATTGAGAAGTAGATATCTTCTTACAATCCTCGCAATACCAACAAGCACTTTTAAAAGCACTTATTTTATCTAAAAGTGCATTGTTGGCCCCAATACATTTAGCATGAAATGCATTACCACATGGACCATAACATGCGAAAAGAGGTGAGTTGGAACTATCCATACATTTACCCGCCGCACAAGCCATGGCTAATCAAAAAAAAATTCAATTTTAAAGTAAAGAAAAAAAAAAGTTAGGGATTGACTGGGAATCGAACCGGAATAGCTTGGCTTACTTAGTATTTATTCTAAAAGAAAAGCACGCTTTTACCAACTGCACCAAGCAGACGATAATTTAGAGTTTACAAAGTTAAGTAAATGAAATTAGGTTTTCTTAGGAGATTAAGGTATGAGGAAAAAGGATAGCTTAGGAATTTTAAAGCAGTAAAAGGGAGAGACTAATATTTATTAATAGCACTCAAATTGCACTCAATTGATGTGAACGGAAAAAATTTTTTTTCTTACCAAACACTATCACTATACAATTAAGCTAAACAGAAAATCAAAAAGAATTGGAAACAAGTTGATTTACAAATCAAAATAACACATCAGATTGTAACTCAAACTTAAAAACACTTAATTAAAATGCAATTTATAATTAAAACAAGAAACTTACACTACAAAAATGAAATTTATTAAGACACGGTTATAAACACAACCAAACACACAAGAACCAGTGTTACCACACTTATACCTCATTGATAGAATCCAAACAAAGTAAACCAAAAAAAAACCACATACATATATAATCTAAACACATATTGTTACTCACCTTCTTATCTTCTCCTAGCATGCACCACTCTCGTAGTCATGGCGTCTGCACAAATTTTTATTGATTTGATTTTTTTTTTATCAATACAATGTGTGCAGATGCAGAGGCTGCGAGTTTGCTAGGCGTATAGTTAATTTGGCAAACCAAAATCAAGTTGCTGGCTGGGCATAACACCGCTAGCAATTAGTTCTGGTTCTCTAATATCGTTTTTCATTGACGAAAAGAGTTACTCCTTTTGTGAAAAGATCTACTCCTTTTCCATTTTCCATGTTTCATTGAAAAAAGGAGCAAATCTGGAGTTCCTCTAAACGCCAAAGATCTACTCCCATTTGGTTGGGAGATCTACTCTGAATTCAACCACACATGCAAAAACATTTGTTCTGTCAAACTTTAAATGGAAAATAATTTGTTCATTTTCAATTTGTTGTCGGTTCTAAAAATTATAAGGAAACTAGTAAATAAGTTACAGTTCAGTAATTTGCTGAAGAAAAGAAATGAGATGATATGAGAATATCAATTCCTATATGTGAGCATCAGTTCAACCGCCTAGGAAAAAACCTGAAAGTATGTTTCATTGAAAAAAGTAGTTCTCGGTTTGAAAGTAAATCTACCGAATTTCAATGAAAAACGCTATAAGAGAATCTACACTTGTTGATTTGACTAAGTCAGCGTCTGCGTTTGTTTCTTTGTTTTCGTGGTTCGAAATGTCTGGTAGGCTTCGGTTTAATTTTAGAAACATTCGGGGGCTAAGATCGAATTTTTTTTCTGAGTACGCTCGCACTGCAAAATGCAGGCCAGCTGCGGGTGGGTGTTGATTCTGATCCCTCAGAGTTTAACCTGCCTGGATATAGCTTAGTGCCATAATTCTTCTCCTTACATGGCCTCGCCGTTTATGTCCAAGATGATATTGCTTACCAACTCCTACCACAATACCGCCTGTGTTCTAAGCTCCATTTGCTTCTGAGTCCGTAAGTAAATCATTCACTATTGTTTTATTTATAGAAGCCCCAATTTAGATAGCAAGCTCTAACGAGTTTGATGCGCTATCTGACTCAAGTTCAAAGTTCTTTATTATAGCATAATATGCAGTGATTATTTATATTCATTGTTTATACTTATTTAAGTGATTTAGAGTACACAACTCTTTACATCTTTAATTCTTAGTTTATGTAATGAAGAATAAATTTGCTTAGTTTATTTACATTATTTACATTAAGGGAAAATGCTATTGTCTAAAAACCCTTATTAAAAATTATTATTATTATTAAAAATTCTTTATTTGATCAAAACTCGAGATACATTTGAAACATTTTACAAGAACATTAGCATGGCAAAATATATATTTGCCGTCTGCCTAAAAATTGACATTTATCGAGAATAAACAAAAAGAAAGTTGAAGATTATACTTTAATAAATAAATGGATTTAATTAATTAAAAAAAAAACATAGCATCGAATTTTTTTTTCTTTTTTATAAATATAAATTAACTGATGAAAAAAGATAATTACATAATATTAAAAAAAAAAAAAAATTAATTTACTCTGAAAAACTGTTTCGATAATCTAAGGCATGATCAATATAACTATAAAGATTTCTCCAACCGTACCCTCCGTTTAAGATTTCTTTTGCTTCCTGGAGATTGAGAAAGCTCTTTGAGAAATAAAGTCTTCGAAGTTCCTGCAGAATCGGGCAAACGGCTAAAAAGTGGTTGACATCTTCGTTTTCATTTCTGTTGCAGAGGTTACACCTGGGATAATCATTTCTGTGAGGTTTGTAATTCAAATCAAGCATCTCAGTCCTTTTTTTAAACAACGTACCTATTTGTTTTGCAGAAAGTTTGCTATTAAAATAATTGTTTACAAACAAAGTGTGATTGAGTTGCTTATAGACCAATCTGCTTGGGGAGGTTTGAGCTCTATTCAAGAACTTAAGATACAATGAATCATCCACCAAACCAATACAATCATAGAAGCTACCTTTCCAATCAGCAGGAGAAATTGTTCTAAGATTTAGATCAAAACCGTGCGCATTTGCTATCTCATACCATTCTTTAAACGGCGACAAATTCCTTCGGAATGCGAAATCCATCATTTGCTTATGGAGATTTTCATTTGACCTTTGCATTACTTTAACTATGTAATCGGCATTAAATTTAAGATTTTTTAGAAAAGTTGGCGGGATACCTGATTCTACTTGTATAGCGTAAGTTGGTGTGGAATTTGGAAGTTTAAACATTCGCTTGAAAAAGTAGCGTTGCACTATCTCAAATTCATCGAGATCTTGGTAAACAAATACTTGAGTTGCATAGCATAAGCATGAGTGGCTTCAAAAACTCTAAATTTAGCCGATATGTCAATGTACTTATTGCAGAAGATTTTGTTCCATATAAGGATAATTGCAGTTTTTGCTGACAAGCATTTTTCTTTAACGTGGTGACGAAAATCCAGATTGCTGCAAAACAGAACACCTAAATACTTAAATTAGTTAACCACCTCTATAGGTTCATTATCCAATGACCATGACTCGAGCGGGTTCCTCCTTCGGCGTGTGCTTTCAAAGATCATAATTTTTGATTTTGAGGTGTTAATTTTCAAATCCCATTTATCACAGAATGTTTTCAGTCTATTAATTTGTAACTGTAATGTGGTGGGGCTGTCCGCCAAAACAACAAGGTCGTCTGCATAAAGTAGAACCTTAATAAGTAGGTTTCCAAACCTTACACCCCCAGGCAAATCACTGGAGACGTCGTCAATAAAAAAGGAGAACATAATCGGGCTTAAGGAGCAACCTTGGGGCACGCCGCTTTAAGTTTAGAAGAAACTGGACATGGAGCTCCCATTTGACACAGCAGCGCAAGTATTGGTGAGGAGAAGTTTATAAAGCTTTAAAAATTTCGTCGATATACCTAAATTCGCTAATTTATAAACTAGTGAGTTCCGATTGATAGTGTCAAATGCTGCTCTAAGATCGATGAAGAAGGCATACAGTTTTTGTTTGTTATCGATGAAACGTTTAGCTATATTTGAGAGTAAATATTTGGTCCACAGTTGAAAGACCAGAGCGAAAACCGGCTTGGAAAGTGCTTAGCAGTTTTTTCTCTTCTACCCACCTCATAAGCCTGCAATAAAGAATTTGGGTAAATATTTTTCTCAAACAAGGAAGAATTGAAATGCCTCTATAGTTTTCGGGAGAGCTGGGATCTCCTTTTTTGAAAATTGGGCAGATTTGTGACATCAAAAAAGACTGAGGTATTTCTTCCTTTTCAAGAAGCTTATTAAAAAAATCAAGAAGAAGATTTAGGAAGGACGGGGAGGAGTTTTTATAGAACTCGGCTGGAATTCCATCTAGCCCGGCTGCCTTATTGTTTTTCATATTTTTAAGAGTTGTTTCTAATTCGTTATTTGAAATAGGTTCATCTAGTTCTGGAACAGAGATTGAGGGTAGAGCATATTGAAAAAGTTGTGGGTCCGTTGCATCGTTTAGAAGTCTCTTAAAATGATTTGCTAGTAACTCGATATTTATTGTTGTTGCTGAACATTTTTTGCCACCACCTAACAATCTTACTTTACACCAAAATGATGGTGTTGTTCACCAGAGAAGCTAGATTTTAAAATTCACCGATTCTCGCATTTAAATCACCTAATATTAAAATGTTATTAAAATCAGTTTCATTTAGAAAGGTCTGCAGTTCGTTAAAATCGTTATTCCAATTGGTACAATTTAAATAAGTTGGAAGAATGTAAAATTGTTCATGCCTATGATTTAACATTATAACGGTCTTTCTCGCTACAGATTTAATACAAACAAAACTCTTTAAACTATAACGTATTGCTATCAAATAACCTCCACTCGCTCTACCAAAAATACTACTGCGTGAGGCGGGGATAAATTTAATAAAAAAATCTTTGAAAAACTTAAAAAATTGTGTTTCCTGACCATCTTCAAGAAAAGTCTCTAAAAGAATAATAATGTCAAAATTAAGAATATACTTAAAAAAATCTGGAATTGCTAATTTGTTTTTAAGTCCAGATACATTATAACTTAAAATTTTTAAATTTAAAATTACTTGGGAGACGGCAACACTGTCCTACAATTGATGAACGCTGAACGCTGGATGTAGTTTGTTGAAGTTGACTGTTTGGTGGGGCTAGTATCGCATAGGGTTGTTTATTGTTGTAGCTGTCAAAAAATTGAAGTCCACTCTCTCTAAATGTGTTCTTGACAAATGAATATACTTCCACATTGTTGACAATCAATCCGCGTGCAAAGTTGAAGGAAAACGCGAAGTTATTGATGTGAAGTTTTACTCCTCTTATCACAATTTTCGCACTTGGTGTTATGGCGAGTAGTTTAGTTTTAATATCGTATAGTGATTTCCTTTTTTGCCGTGTAATTGAAGATTGTTCACGATGAATAACTATACCAGAGTTTTTGAGTGTTGGAGTTGCATCAATAACTTTATTTGCAGTGTCTCCCGGATGAAAGTTTAAAACCATAGTGGATTTGTTTGTGTTATTGTTTGTGAACTCTTGTGTGCTTTTAATCGGTAATTCTGCACTTTCTTGAAGATGAAGAAGACCCATGCAAGTTTGTTTTGCGTAGTCAACTTTATTGGTCTTCCCTTCTGCCGGAAAATGCACGACAACAGTGTTTTCATAGTTTTTTCGTGTAAGGATATCCAGTTGGCGCTCTAACAGCTGACAGTAATTCTCCATTGCAGTTACTCTTTGCACAAGATGTTCATTGTGTGCTTTAAGTGCCTGCATTTGGGAAGCAATAGCTTGAACGTCCTCCTTTTAACCACCCCATCAAATTTCGGGTTGACGCATTCGTTAATACAATCAAACAAAATTACTTTTAGTTGATCGATAGACATATTTCCAACTGCCATATTACTTATTTTTTCGATGGAAACTTTTTTTGAATTACTTGATTTTTCTGGGGAGTTTTCTTCTCTACCTCGCTTTAGCGGCATATGCAATTTTAATTAACGGTGCACTGCTGAGTATACCGCAGATAAATGATGCGAATTTTGTGTTTTAAATGTGCAATCGAACGAAATAAAGCGTTTATTCTATGCAAATTAGGTTTAAGTAACGATTTCAAGTGTTTTTAGAATAAATTAGACTATTTTAAAAGTATATATTAATAAAAAAAGAGGACCGCACAGAACTCTGACTTTCTTAATTATTGACAGATGTCAAACTCCAAAAAAAACCCTTATTTGAATCTTAAATACTAATATTGCCCCATTATCTACATAAATACAGGAATTTATATTTAATTTAATTATTATTTTGATTTTTAATTTGACGGATTAATTCATTTTCGGAATAGGAGCAGTTTAAGAAAAATCTCTCTTGATGTATATTAATAAGAATCACTATTGTATTTGCATTTGCCTTATCATGGAGTCTATTGATTGAAAAATGCCATGGCAATCCTAGCATAATTTTTAGTATTTTATTTTGGCATACCTGTAGTTCTTGAATGTGCGAGTGAGCACAGTCAAACCATATAGGCGCACCGTAAATAAGTATTGACTGGAAAATAGTTTTAAATATGATTAACTTATTTTGCATGCTCAAACTATAGTTTTTATTTATAAATGGATATAATATCCTTCTTGTCAACATGATTTTATTAATTGTGTTGTTTATGTGTGTTTTAAATGTAAGCTTTTTGTCTAAAACTACTCCTAAGTATTTGCAACTATCTGACCATTCGATTTCTTTAGTACAAAAATGAAGTTTTGTAGTTGGTAAGAAACATGATTTTCTACGACGTGTGAACCAAGTCGCTTGTGTTTTTGTAGCGTTTATTTTAATTTTCCATTTATGAAAATATTTTTCAAGTAGGACAAGAGACATTTTGAAATAAGATACCTGAAGCAAATAAAGCAGTATCATCAGCAAACATTGCTAAACAAACGTTTGGGTTGGGAACAGGAAGATTAACAAGTAAATATTGAACAAAATTGGGCCTAAAACCGATCCTTGCGGGACACCTGCAGGTACTTCGTATAATGAAGATTTTGTATTTCCCAATGGACTGCAAATTGCCGCTTTCGAGAAAGCTTTTAATTAGCTTTATTATTTAAAAAGGGAGGTTAAATTTGACTAGTTTGAAAATTGGGGCATTGTGCCAAACTATGTCGAAGGCTTTTTCGATGTCTAAAAGGATCATACCTGTTGAATTTTTTCTACAAATTTTTGAACTATTGAAGATTTGATTCTGGCAATTTGGTGACTGGTCGAATGGCTAGGTCTAAAACCAAACTGATAATCTGGATAGATATTTAAGTCATCAATAAGGACTTGAAGTTTTTCTTCAATAATTTTTTCTAAAATTTTACTCAGACAACTAAGTAAGCTTATAGGCCTATAACTTAGAGGACTATCGTGGGGCTTTCCTGGTTTAGCAATTGGTATCACTTTTGCTACTTTTCAACTGCTAGGAAAGTAGCACAGCTTAAGGCAAGAGTTAAGGGGAACGGTAAGGTACTTTACACTACTGTCTGGAAGTCCTTTCAACAGAGTGTTGTTGATGTTGTCTATGCCTGGAGATTTTTTAGAATTATTAAATAATTATTTATTTAAATTAAATTTAATGATTTACTTGACTTTTGTATGGCTGGTATAACAATTTTCATTTACTATGACTTCTCTACTCATTAATTCAGACAGGACGTTCTGTAACTCTTTTTCAGTCTTACTGCTACTGAGATGTGCAGAAGAAAGATGATTTTTATAGAAAACTTCAGCAATAGCATTTGCTTTTTCATTTTGGGTTCATTTTGAATTCTCAAAGGAATACTTTTACCTTTTTTCTTTATTACCTTAGCAATTTTCCAGAAAGGCTTACTAGCCTTGTCAAAACTTGATAGTAAAAAATCCCACTGTTTATTTTCAAATATCAAAATCTAATTTTTAATTTTGTTGTTAAAGAACTTATATTTGTAAAGAAAAGAATCTTGCCCATAGCGTATCCACTTTCTTCTTTCTGAATTTCATTGTTGGATAAAGGAGAGAATATAGTTTGGTAGAGTAAGCTTGTGGATATTAGGATATTATTTCAAGAAAGTATTTTAAGAATATAATGTTAAACTACTTTCCACTATTCTTCTGAAAAAAGAATAGATAGAGGGTTGAATTTTCGTTTTTATTGGCCGAGCAAGACATTCTTAACACAATTTAAAGTGCAACAGTTATGAGCTTGACGAAAAATTGCCATTGATCTGAGAAAACTTCCATTCATTCATTCATACCTCCATCAAATCCTTACTTCTTAATCAGTTGCACAAGCGCTCGTTTCAATTTATGTAGAAACAAATGGAATTAAAAGAGCTTATATATAACTATAATTTTTGCGAAGGTTTTTGAAAAGGCAGCAAGTTGCTTTATATTCCGGATTTCAAACAAGTTTGTAAATGAAAAAGTTTCCCAGAGGAGTATGGATGTGTGCTGTAAAAATAAAAATTCGCCCGAATTCTTATCGTTTGGCTTCTTACTCACGATAGAATAATGAAGATATATAAGAGCTAAGCTGAAAAAATTTTCCCAGAGGAGTATGGATGTGTGTTGTAAAAATAAAAATTCGTTTTCCGCTTCGCTTGTTGTTGGTGAACATAAAAAATGTGCGCACAAATTTTGTTGAGATTTTCTTAATATCTTACGAATATTTACAATCATGAGGCACTTTTCTTGACAAAAGTCTCTTAAAATTTGCTATCGTACGGTTATCCAGAAACGAACAAATACTTTTTTTCTGTAAATGCAAAATTCAAGCGATAAAGAAAATGATTATGTTAAAATTTGGTATTTTTAGTACTTGGATTTATATTTACATTTATAAACTTATTTGAAATCCCGAATATAAAACCATTTACTGCCTTTTGGAAAGCCTTCGCAAAAATTATAATTATATACAAGGTCTTTTAATTCCATTTTTTTCTAAATTGTAACGACCGCTTGTGCAACTGATTAAGAAGTATCTAATGATTTGATGAAGGTATGAATGAATGAATGAATGCAAATTTTCACTGATCAATGGAAATTTTTTCGTCAAGCTCATAACTGTTGCTTTTTTTGCAAGATTGCTTATTGTGTTGCTTTCATAAAACTATATAATGTTTCAAGGTCAACTATTAACAAAAAAATATGGTCTCATGACACTTTAGAGAAGCGTCATTAGGATATTTCACTGTATGGCCTAAAGTCGCAAAAAAATATGGCTTTACGACGCTTTGACAAAGCGTCATTGGACCATATGTTCGAATATGACCTTAAGTCACAATTGAAACCGTCATAGCGCCATATGTTCGAATATGGCCTTATGTCGTATGGCCTTTTGCCAGGGCACCACCGCAAGATTGATGTCTACAATTAAAATCGCCTCCTAGTAGTATTTTGTTTCCTTGTCTTATAAGAAGTTGAAAATCTTTCTTAAAGTAAGTCTTTTTTTCAGCACAACCATTTCCACCAGGGAAATATATTGATAAGATATTAAATGTCGAATTATCAGATAGTATAACTTCAATACTAAGGGCTTCTATAACTCTTAAACGGTAAGAAGAGAGGACATTGTATTTAATATTTTTCCTAATTATGATAGCAACGCCACCCCCACCAGTTGGGCGCATTCTATCTAGTCTAATGCATGCAAAATTTGGATGCGAAAGTGATTTTTCATTATTCAACCAAGTCTCCGTTATAAGGGCAATATCAACATTAGGTGTGTTTTTTTTTGTCAAGCCTATTAAGGCTTGATCAAAAACAGAAAAAAAACACGATTAAGAAATTTGGTAGCACTACGCATTTGGCATATTGCGACGTTTCAGTGCAACCGTCAAAATAAATAAATAAAAAATAGTCGAAACGGCTAATTAATATTTTTCAACGATAAACATCTATCTATCAGTTGTTGCATACAATTGAAATTGATCCTAACTAAGTCAAGCAACGAAACTAAAATGTAAATTACTAATTACTATTGCTTTTAGTAAAAGCAACACGGAGAAGATTCTACTCGAAGCCAGGAACCGCCTTGACAATCTAGTTTCTAATAAATTTTTCGAAATAGCCAAAGGAATTAGAGAATCGTGATCCTTATCAGAACGTGAGTGCTAACTGTGGAGGTTTACGCAGGAATTTATCAAAACTTATACCTGCTAGGAGGATCTCAATGAATGAAAGTTATCGGATAGGAAAGATTTACAGGAAAGAATGAGATTCAATTTTACAATCGAGCCGAAGAATGAAGAAGAAGAATAAAAGGTAACTCGCAATATTTGTTTATAATCCTTTCTAATATTATAAATGTGAAAGTCACTCTCTGTCCGACTTTCTATGTTACCGTCTCCCGCCCAAACTACTAAACTGATTGATATGAAATTTTGTACAGAGACAGTCTCGAGCCTGAGGAAGGACATAGGCTATATATTTTATCCCTAAATTTCCACGGGAACGGGAACGATACGGGAACTTGTTACGGTATTTTGCTAGAGGAATCGAACCAAGAAAAAAAATAAATGTTATGTTCCGAGGGGCGTGGCCTGCTTGTGGGTGCTCAGCTCAACTCGCCGGAATGGGGGGGGATCTTGCCCCCGGAACACCCTCAACCGCAAGCAATAAACATATATCAGGCCGGTTATAATTAGGCTACACTAAGATTGGACCACAGACGGACTATCGCCACTTCCGGGTACTGCAGTTGTTGTAGCAGTATGCCCTATCCCACCCTACCTTGGGAATCCGCGGGCTAGATTTGGATTCCCCCTAAAGATTACATTTACCTGGTTCCGGTCTACTTCATGTTCCTTTGCCGCAACTACTCACCCCGCCCCGGTGTATCCTTCTCAGCCTATCATGCCCTTTCCTGGAAGACTCACTAACAAAAAAAAACTTCCAATTCTCTTATGCTTCACTAATCGTAATCAAACATTTATTGTCTTAAAAAGGCCTCTTAATTATTCTTATACATTCTCTGATAAAGTTTAAAAAAAATCCTTTTATAAATGCTTCTAAACTTTCTTCAAAGTATCCTAACACCAAGATAAGAATAAAATTTTTCAGATATTAAACGTGAGCGAAAGTATTTCCCCCAAGGGCTATCATTAAACCCGACCAAATCTACCCGGTACCTAACCCCTACCTACTTCCTAAGAGCTCTATGAAAGTGGACTGGGCCACGCGACCTGATTTTTAACTCGGAATATTTAACCCTAATGATAGACCCCGTTGAACCACCCTGCTCACTTACACTCGCATCCAATAAAAGTATGTTATGATTTAATATATAAATATATCAAAAGCTAAAGATAAAGTCTACCACTACTTTTTATATATAGTTAATCTACAAGGACTTCCACACTAGGATATTGCCCTTTATATATATATAAAGTAAAGGATAATATCTATAACTATTTTTACAAATTGTTACTTTATAACAACTGGACTAACATAATCCCGCCGCTTATCAAGCTTTCCAGTGAAACTGGTGGCTTAATTCTCTTTTGTTTCGTTTTCTCTTTTTCTTCTTCTTTTTTTTTTTGTTTTATTTTTCTGTTTTTAAATGTAGCAAATAGTTTGTTTTATAAATATAATTAGCACTGGCTGCGAAGTCTAACGTGACTTGAATCCAATAAAAATTTAGGGTTATGATAAATAGATCTTAATAGCCTACACCACTTATCGTTGGGGTGTGGTCTCCCCTAAAGGAATTCGTTACTTAGTATAAACTATTATTTTTACGGTCTCATAAAGTGGGCCTTCACTGTACCCTTTTTTCACTTAGTAAAACTTTTTGTTCTTTAGCCAAGCTTTAGAGTATTCGTCGTTTTATTTAATTCAAAAAAAAATCATATATGTACTACTATGCATAACTTAAATTGTTTTTCTGTTTTTCTACTGATACTTCAAACCTGATGCACCCATTTCACGGGTGTTAGGGCTGGGGAGAACCGATCTTCACTTATGGTGGTTGAGGACCATTCCTGCCGCCTCCTCATGGGTGACGTTCCTACCCTGTCGAACTTGATCTACATGTGGTGAATTAATGTTGGGCGAGAACGACTCCCTCGTGTCGGTGTTATACTGCCAGCGACCCAAAATTGGTGTGAGGCGGCCCAGCGGTCCCCTGCCGCAAGGAGGCAAGCTGGTACCGCCTAATCCACGGACGACGAGGCGTCGAAAAGATGGCCTATATAAACCTATGTCTATTATTTTTATTCTTCCACTATCTCACAAAAAAAGAATTCCTTACCGCTCAGTTATACGCCGACACCACGAAAAAATATGTGCGCCTCGTGGGCGACTGGCTCCTCGTGCGTATCCTCTCCCTTTTCCTTTTCGTTTTGGGTTTCGACCCACACTTTTAAGTTGTCTGATTTTAGTTTTTTTTTTCCGATTTTCTTTTATCTTTTTTTTTTTTCGTGTTTATTTCTCTTTTTGCGTGCACTTTCTTCGCGACGAAAATTTTATACTTTTTAGGCACTACCAGCCACTAATTTTTTCTTCAATTCCCGCTTTCTTATTATTTTAAGTTTTACTTGTAATTTTTGTTCGGCTTCTCTTGCTCGTTTTTCTGGATCTAATGACTCGCGCTCTAAACGATTTTACTATAGGCATTTTATCCATATTTTTTTTCCACTGGGGCACACCTCGATTATTACTTTTTCTCCCGACCATCTTTTTTTTTAGCTCATTCTCCACAATTCGAACAGAGGTGACACCTCGTTTTGGTCACGTAATCTATTCTTTTCGAATTTTACTATTGGTCTCCTTCCCAACAGATGGCATGAGCAAACAAAACAAGAGTTATCCTCGGATTACATCTAGTGAAGTGAGCAACACGTCCGCAACAAATGTTGTTCATTTTGTTGGATATATCCAAAAGAAATGAATAACACAAGGACTGTTGTTGGTACCTGCGATTCCTCTAGCTAGGTGTAGCGCTGAGGTAGGAACGTGGGGAGTCAACCCACAACCACGAAAGCCGGGCAAATCGAACTAGTGAATTGCCTTATACCAAAAAAAAATTATGAGAGCGAGAAATATTGAGCGAGAGAGAAGAATTTAGGAGGTTGATCTCCTGGATAACCAATTTAAAGAGTTGTAAGACAGTACTGGAGGTGTTTGTTTTTTTTTTTTTTTTTTGTTTCTTGTTTGATCGTCAGGTGAAAAGAAAATTTGAAAGAATGATTGCTCTTGGTATCTCCGCAGGAACTAAACGATTATTGGCGATTCCTCGTCACAGTGCACCTACAATATCTTTTTCTGGACTTTACAGCGTTTTGCCGAATAACTTTCACGAATGTTCACTGTTTTATATCCTTGGCATGAAATATGCCAACCTTTTTGCCAGATAAATTCTCAAGCTCATACATATTCCTTCCTATCTGTTTGATCACTCGACACTTCACATACTTCGGACATAGTTTTGCGGATAGATTTTTGGAAGAATCGCTTAGAATGAAGTTTCGTCGATAGACTTCCTGTCCTGGCAGGTATCGAATGTTTCGCGTACGAGTGTTATAGGTTTTTGCGGATTTCTCATTTGATTTTAAAATATTCTCACGGATTCTTTTTCGTATACACTCCAATCGGTCACGTCGAGGGAGAATCAACAACTCGCTGTCATTTACCGCGTCTAATTTTTGCGCCAGTTCATAACTGCTCCCGTGCGTTATCATATTTGTGCCGAATAACGCGAAGTAGGGTGACACACCGGTCGAGCTATGAACTGCACTTCTTAAGGCACTCGCAATGTCATTTAGATGGTAATCCCAATCTCGTTGATCAGTTTTTAGATACGACCGGATTGCTGCCAACAACGTGCGGTTGACCCTCTCCGACGCGTTCGATTGGGGTGCATAGTTCGCTGTTCTAAAGTGTTTGATCCCGTATTTTTCCAACACGTTTTGAAATTCTTTTGCTAGGAACTGTTTTCCGTTGTCGGAATGTATTACACGAGGCACTCCAAACATGCTAAAAACCTCTTGTTGTAGGAACTTGATAACACTAATAGTGTTAGCGTTTTTCATCGCTTTCAAGAAAACAAATTTAGACAAATGATCTAACACTACGAACACGAACGCATTCCCTGACTTTGACCTAGGATAGGGCCCTAGAAAGTCAATGTACAATTTTTCAAATGGACGATCAGTGCAATATGAATGAACGATAGGAGGTCGAGATACTTGGTTTGACGCTTTCGCCTGCTTACATACGGAGCAATTAGACACATATTCCCTGACCTGTGCCCCTGTTCTGTAACTATCGCCTTGGCGATAAACGGTGGAAAATGGAACGAAATTCTATGAATTTAGTAGGATTTTGTTCCATTTTCCACCGTTTATCGCCTGCTTTTATCGAGGCGATAGTTACAGAACAGGGGCACTGGACCGTCATGTTTGGCCAATGGAAGTATTGCCGTATCCGAAATAAAGTTTTGGCAATCCCGCCATGAGCGGTCTTAGGTGGATTATGAGTTTTGCTAAGGATACTTTCAGTTAAAGCTGAAGGTACCCAAAGTAGCCAAGTATGCTCTTGCATAGCTTCGTCACCTAAATTTCTAAACGCTCGTTTGTAAACGTACCCATCTTCGACTTTAAGATCCGGTAGTTCAACGCTATTTTCTTTGACAGTGTCAATCAAATTTAAGTATTCGTCGGATTGGAATTCAGTTGAACCTAGATCGATCAGTGGAGCTACTTCTTCTATGGTCAGAGAATCTACGTGTACCCGAGAAAGAGTATCCGGAACGACGTTCAGGCTGCCTTTTCGATGTTGTATGTCGAAGACATAGGACTGTAGTAGCAAACTCCATCGGGCCAGTTTACCACTCAGATCTTTCACGGTCATTAGCCAGCGGAGACTAGAGTGATCTGTGATTACCGTGAAGTCCATGCCCTCTACGTATGGCCTGAACTTTTGTATGGCCATCACCGCCGCCATACACTCCTTCTCAGTGACACTATAGTTCCTCTGACTTTTATTGAACTTCTGGGAGAAGAAAGAAATCGGGACCTCTTCGTCGTCCGTGTTTTTCTGAAATAACACCGCCCCGATTCCTGCATCCGATGCATCACATTGGATGTAAAAACGCTTTGAAAAATCGGGATGCGTGAGCACCGGTGCTTTAGTCAACGTCAGCTTCAAATCCTCAAACGCTCTTAAGGCCTCGTCTGTCATCTTGAACTTTTCGTTTCGCTTTTTTAGCAGGTCGGTCAAGGGTGCCGTCAGGCTAGAAAAATCCTGAATAAACTTCCGATACCACCCTGCCATACCAAGCAACCGCCGAACCTGCCTTGGGGTTTTTGGGACTGGGAAGTCAACTATGGCTTCCACCTTAGCTGGATCGGTTTTAAGTTTCCCACCACCAACTATGAAGCCCAAGTATTTTAGCTCTTTGAAGCAAAATTTGGATTTGCTCATGTTGATGGTGAGATTCGCTCGGCGTAAGCAGGCGGCTACTTCGTTCAGCAGGGCTAGATGCGTCTGGAAATCCGGGGCCATGACCAACAAATCGTCCAGGTACACGAAGACGCGATCCCTAAGTCGTGCAGGAATTACCTTGTCCATTAACTGGCACAACCTTTGAGCTGCGTTACACAACCCAAAGGGCATGACAGTGAATTGGTACAAGGGTCTTCCCGGTACCGCAAAGGCAGTCTTTTCCCTACTCTGTCTCTCCAGAGGTATTTGCCAGAATGCTTCCTTTAGATCAATACTACTGATGTAGTACGTATCCGGTAGTCGGCTGGTGAGCCCCTCGATATGAGGGAGAGGATTGGCATTTTTTTTGGTTAGTGCATTCACCTTGCGAGAATCCAGGCAAAGTCGATTTTTGCCTGGTTTCCGCAAGAGCACAACTGGTGAACACCAGGGACTTTCACTCTCCTCTATAACGCCGAGGCTCAACATCCGATCTAGCTCTTCATACAAAATGGCTTGTACCGCCGGCGAGACAGGGTAGTGACGCTGTTTCACAGGGATCGCATCTCCGGTATCGATAACGTGTTCCATGAGCGTTGTCTTTCCGAGACCATCCCGGTCGAAACACAGAAATTTCCCCTTGACCGCTTCCAATTGGGCTTGCTGTTCAGCGCTCAGCGGATGCGCGTTAGCCACCTCCGAAGCTTCGGTCAACGAAATCGAGTTTATGACGTTTGGTGCTAAATTGAAAATTTTCCAGAAATCCACCCCGAGGTAGATCTCCTGGTCTAGACTAGGAACTAGGAAAAACGTGATTATTTCTTCTTTTCCATTATAACTGACTTTGGCTTGTATTTTCCCTACAATCGATTGACTCTTACCATCCGCTGTTTTAACCCCCGACTGAAACTTAGTAATAGGAATGTCTAGATCGCTAACCAGCTGTAAGCAGTTTTTTCCGAATATGCTCACACTGGCTCCGCTGTCAAGAAGTCCGAAAACCTCTTTACTACCTATTTTGATTTTTGCATATGGTCTTGGATCGGAAGATACTTCCACGATAGTAGACAAAATACGTTTTCTAGTCGCTCTTTTAGTCTCAAATCTAGCTCTAGCCTTAATAATTTTTTTCGACGGAATGTATATTGCGCTATTAAAAATTCGGTTACGTGTCTTGTTATATTCTGCAATTCTAATATGTAATGGTTTTATCGGGGAAAAAGTTGGGTATGTTTTAGTTTCTTTAATTTAAGTTTCTGGTATGTTTCTTTTCAGTATGGTTATTTGCTTTTGGCCCCCTTCCATACGAGGACCTTCAACCCTTTTTAATTCAGGATTGGATTCAGCTTCGGGATTTATATCGGGTTCTGATTTTGACTCGGACGTGACTCCCCCGTTGTCTTCACGTCCCTCGACCGGTTTCCCGTATTGCATTTGGTACATTGTGGGGTTTTCACGCCTTCTAGCCCACACTTGAAACAAAACAGGTTACGGATATCGGATTCACACTCGAAATATGAATGACCCAGCGCTTTGCAGTTCCAGCAGATGAAATTTGAAGTATCTACATACTTTCGATGTGGAAGTCTTTGACGAATCCCACTAAACTGGAGAGCTGCAAGCTGTTCATCAGCATACTGGTATGCATCATCATATTCAATCTCGTTAGCCGTATGCTTGGCTTGTGGTCTTGAAAATTTGGGAATTTCTGTTTCTTTCCTTGGAAAAGCTGATTCCACGTCCTTACAGGCGTTTCTCAATTGATCCAAGGAATGGATCGGCATGGGGTATACCAAATTAACGAACCGGTGGTTCAGACTCTTTTTCAATATCCGGACCAACTCTGCTTCCGGAATCGGGATCCTCAATTGCGACTTAATTCGGTTTACCGCTGCCAAAAAATCATCGACACTCTCTGAGAAACCCTGCTTACGGTCCATTATTTCACGCATAAAGTCGTAATCAGACCGATTATTTTTGAACTGACGCATCAGAGCTTCGCGAAGAGAGGACCAGTCGGGCCTGTAATTAGTTTTATGGAATTGCCAGAACCAGTCTAGGGCATTTCCAGACAGCAAAAGGTGGAAATCACGCAAGATTTCGGCCCAAGGACACTGATACTGACTCTGCAAAGTCTCTAGCCGGAAAACAAAATCTTCAACCGTTAAGGTTGCTGGTGGACCTTCGAATTTTAGGCCCCATTTATTGATCTTAATGGGAGCTTTGTATCCTGAATATTGATGTGGATACCAAGGTGGATAAGGGTACGGAATTGGTTGGTTTACTGGTACGGCATTATGGTTTATTCCCGGCACTACATTAGCATCGGGGAATCCACTAGGTTGGGAAAGTCTTTCTTGACTTCGTCTGAACTGTTCTTGAGTTCTCCTGCGCTGTTGTTCCGAAGGAACGAAAGCACTTCTACCTGGTTCTGATCGAGGAAGTTGTTGAGATGGCGGAATAATCGGTGGCGGAAAATTATACTGACTGTTAGTGGTTTTCGGTATCGCATGAACTGTTGGTGGAGAAGGACGATTTAAATTCAGATCTCTGAAGAATCCACTAAGCTGAGATTGAATTTCGTGCTTCAGAGTATGGGATATCTCACTTTGAACCGACTGTTGGTATGCCGAAAGAGCTTCAACAATGCTTAGATTTACATACGCCCTAAAGTCTTCGGGAATTATATTTTTCTCTTTCCTTCTGCTTGCCGGAGGTCTTTGTGAAAGACTATCTAGAACGTCCCTATACCCCACCCCGTTACTGACCTATTCGCTAACTGGCTTAGGAGGAGGTATCGGTGGGACAATCCCCGTATTGGGCCTAACTGTTTGGTTCATTGACCCAAAACTTCCACGTTGCGCATGCAACGCTTCTGCTCCCTGTCCACTGAGATCGCTAAACGAAGGCGTAGAAACAGAATCTATGTTACTGCCATTCCGATGATCTTCCGGTGGCCTACTTGAACTGACGGCAGGTATATTAGACGTAGAGCGGATATGTCTATCTGTCGCGAGAGGAGAATACATCACTCGAAGTCTTTCGGTAACATCTAAATTTTGGCTTGCTGACCTAGTCAATCTAACATTTTCATCTATGTCCGCATCCCTTATGAGTCTGCGGACGCGTTCTTCTTCATCCCTGCCGACAGGATACATCTTTACGTTTAACTAAGGTCTCCCTTACTAACGACCAGAAATTGAAGAAAATTTACTACTAGAACGAAGAAGTTGTTAACAGGTGAGGATTATTAATGCGATTGTAATTCTGAGAAAATAAGTAACGCTAAACGTAGGAATTTTATGAAACTGAACTGTATTTTTTTTTTTTTTTTTTGAAAAATTTGTTCCTCTTCGGAAAACTATAAATTTTGGAAAATAATAGGTAATAATGAGTTAATTTAAGACTAAGTTAAGAGTAGTCTTCAAAGTAGTCGTAAGCTAACTATCGAAACTAATGTCGGTTGATAATAACCAAAAACTATTGATGGGTTTTTTTTTTCAATACGGATTTGGGGCGCTTCAAGTAGCTTCTACGGCGGTTGTTTTTCAACATGGTATGACCTTACTAAGGGTTTCGTTCACAACTGAAACAGACTTCGGACGGACAAAAATTAAATTCCTGGAAGTGGCGATGTAGAAGAGGGGATTATAAAAAGTAGAGAATTCACGCTAGGACAAGAGTTAGTCCTCCTCACTGATCCCGCATTTCCATTCAGTCATTAAGGACTTTGTCGGAAGACTTGGAACGGTGAGGGAACAACACTGAAATCGAGCTATAAACTCAAAAAAACTAGAAGAAAGAAGATAAAGTTGGAACGGTGCTGCGTTGTTCAACGATCCGTCAACCACGGTCACCGACTCCAAATTAAATTTCAAGTTGACAAGACATGAGGATTGAAATTGAAATTTAAAAAAAAAATAAAAGTTGAAACTTGGAATCTGTTTTTCTACTGATACTTCAAACCTGATGCACCCATTTCACGGGTGTTAGGGCTGGGGAGAACCGATCTTCACTTATGGTGGTTGAGGACCATTCCTGCCGCCTCCTCATGGGTGACGTTCCTACCCTGTCGAACTTGATCTACATGTGGTGAATTAATTTTGGGCGAGAACGACTCCCTCGTGTCGGTGTTATACTGCCAGCGACCCAAAATTGGTGTGAGGCGGCCCAGCGGTCCCCTGCCGCAAGGAGGCAAGCTGGTACCGCCTAATCCACGGACGACGAGGCGTCGAAAAGATGGCCTATATAAACCTATGTCTATTATTTTTATTCTTCCACTATCTCACAAAAAAAGAATTCCTTACCGCTCAGTTATACGCCGACACCACGAAAAAATATGTGCGCCTCGTGGGCGACTGGCTCCTCGTGCGTATCCTCTCCCTTTTCCTTTTCGTTTTGGGTTTCGACCCGCACTTTTAGGTTGTCTGATTTTAGCTTTTTTTTTCCGATTTTCTTTTATCTTTTTTTTTTTCGTGTTTATTTCTCTTTTTGCGTGCACTTTCTTCGCGACGAAAATTTTATACTTTTTAGGCACTACCAGCCACTAATTTTTTCTTCAATTCCCGCTTTCTTATTATTTTAAGTTTTACTTGTAATTTTTGTTCGGCTTCTCTTGCTCGTTTTTCTGGATCTAATGACTCGCGCTCTAAACGATTTTACTATAGGCATTTTATCCATATTTTTTTTCCACTGGGGCACACCTCGATTATTACTTTTTCTCCCGACCATCTTTTTTTTTAGCTCATTCTCCACAATTCGAACAGAGGTGACACCTCGTTTTGGTCACGTAATCTATTCTTTTCGAATTTTACTATTGGTCTCCTTCCCAACAGATGGCATGAGCAAACAAAACAGAAGTTATCCTCGGATTACATCTAGTGAAGTGAGCAACACGTCCGCAACAAACTTAGAAGTTACAGCACTGATTTCGAAAATTCTTCCACCATTAGAATGCTACATTATCCCCGAGTAATTTAAAAATTTGTTCATCCCCATATTCCTACGGGAACCAGAGTCCTTACGAATAAAATAAGTGCGAAAGAAGCTCTGTCTGTTTTTCTTTCTATGTTACAATCTATCGCCCAAGCTACAGAACCGATTTAAATGAAATTTTATACAGAGATGATCTAGAACCTGAAGAAGGACATAGGGCGTTTTTCTTTTTTAGTTCCGAACAGTGCACTGAACAGAGAACGAACAACGTGAACGTGTTCTGAACAGAGCGTGCTCTGAACAGAGCGTGTTCAACTCTCAGTTCATTTTAGAAACACACTTGAGCGTAGCCTGTCAAACAGCTGTCAAAAATATTTTTCGCCGAAACAGAACTTTCATGTAAATCTGCTTTGCTGTGGTGTGTGGTTTAATTTTTTAAAATATAAGAAAAATAAAAAAAGAATGGAAAAATTAATTGTTTTGAGACATGCGTTCGAGATTTTGTTTGATTTTGTAAGTGACGATGATGAAAGTTGTGATGAGGAAGCTACAAACAGGCAGAAAATAGAAAAAAATAAAAACTATGCAGAGGAAGTTGTGCCTAGGTTTTCTAATTTGGTTTTTAAAAACCACTTTCGCGTTGATCCAGACACATTCGAGCAACTGTGCAGGGAAATACATGCGAGTGAAGAACATCATCTTGGCCCTGGAAGAACATCCACGTTGATTGAGAAGCAGTTGATGATCACTTTGTGGTATTTAGGCAATCCCGAATGTATGAGGTACATTAAAAATAAAATAGGCTTTAATAAATTTGTTTGACAAGTCTGAAATAATGTGCATTTGCTTAGATCCATTGCAGACAGATTTGGTGTATGCATCGCCAGTGTTTGGAGATTAGTATCAGCTACATGTGACGTTCTAATCAAACTAAATAGAACAAGGAAATACATCCGATGGCCTACTACAGATGAAGCTGACAGAACATCCTCTTTCTATTTTAGAAAAAATGGCTTTCCAGGTAATTTTTTTCGATCGTTATAATACTAAAATAACTAATATTAATTACCTATAGGAATTATTGGATCAATTGATGGGTCGCACATACCTATAAGAGCCCCTATATATTCACACAACTCCTACATCAATAGGAAAGGATTTCATTCTGTCCTACTGCAAGGTGTATGCAACCACAGGATGGAATTCATTTACTGCTATACTGGTGAAGCAGGTTCCATACATGATGCACTGCTTTTAAGAAGATCGGGCTTAATAAACAAGATCGCATCAGGTAGAGTGACTAGAATTTTAAAGTTTTTGTTCGTTATTAACATGAATCTTTTTTAAGGTGACTTTTGCATTAACGAAAACCAGCATTTGCTTGGAGATTCTGCGTACCCACTTAAGCAATGGTTGCTTACTCCGTATAGAGACAACGGGCGTTTAAGACAGGAGCACAAGGTATACAACATTACCCACTCCAAATGCCGTGTCACAATCGAACGAGCGTTTGGTTTGCTCAAAGGCAGGTTTCGACGACTCTTCCACATTGACTCCTTGAAACCAACTTCGATCGTGAAATATATCATGGCCTCGTGTATTTTACACAATATATGTATACAAAGCAACGATATGGGAGAAGAGTATGTATTATATGACGACAGCGGCGACAGTGAAATCAACAACGAAACTGACTCCATTGACATGCAGTCTGGCTACTCAAAAAGGGAAAGCATTTGTAACTCTTTGTAAACTTAAACATATTATTTATTAAATACTGATTTCACATTCGTTGTCTTTTCTTAAATCTACTAAGAAACAAAATTCATTTACCTTATAACTACGTTAAAAACAAACAACAAAAACTGAGGAACAAAAAAAAAAAAATTCAACTTCTTCAGCTTATTAGCTTAAAAAAAAATCACAAAATAAAATTCACATTTTATCCACCATTTGTTGGAAGATATCCAAAAATTTTTTAGACACCTCCATGCGCTCCTTGTGCCGCTTCTGCGCTGGATCATCATCAACATCACGTGCTCGCCTTCTTTTGCGTAGGTTTGTGGTGAAGCTGGTATCTTCTTCTATAATTTCGTTAAAAAACATCTCTTCTGGGGCTGCATTTACAACGATGCATTCGTCGGATGATATAACAGCAGGAGGATTTATTTCAGGAGCCCTGTAGAGAACATCCTCGACTGCGTCGAAAAACTCCCATGTCCTCCTCATTTGTCCCGTGGTGTTGTTATCTTCTTTAATTTTTTTGTAAGTCTTCCTTAGCCCTTTCCATTTCGAATCCACTTGCTCGGGAGTTAATTTTAAATTGAAAGCGTCATTTATTTGTTGGGCTATGTCTACGTATGCTCTTTTTTTTATGCCACTTTGGAGGCGGGCATAATTCGATTTTATTAAATCTATTAACATTAATGTCATGTTTTTGTTCCATTTTAAGCCTGAAATTAATAGTTTAGATACACGGATAATTCCATCAGTAAAAGTAACTTACCTTCTGCGCCCAAGCAACCACTTTCGCCGGCCATGTTGTTGTTTGTTTGTGATTTGTTATCATTTTTCGAAATTTTTTTCATGTGTATGTGATGTGAAGTTGGCTGCGCTCAGGCTCTTGCTCTAGATGCCCCGTCATTTTATTTCGAGCACGTAGAGCGCGCTCGCGTAGTGTTCTGAACAAAAAAGAAAAGCATTTTGAGCGTTCAGATGTCGCTGAACTGAAAAAGAAATACTCTTACGTTTTTGACGTTTCACTTCTCTGTTCGGAACTAAAAAAGAAAAACGCCCATAGATTACATTTCATTCGAATATTCCCACGGGAACCAGTCTTCACTAATATAATAAATGCAAAAGTAGCTCTGTCTGTTCGTCTTTCTATGTTACCATCTCTCGCCCAAACTAATGAACAGATTTAAACGAAATTTTGTACAGATAGTCTAAAATTTGAGAAAAGACATAGGCTATATATTTTATGCCTATATTCCCACGGGAACAAGAACGCATACGGGAACTTTGACACTATAGCACCGATTTCAAAAATTCTTCCACCGTTAGAATGCTACACTATCCCTGAGTAACATTAACTGTAAGTCATCCCCATATTCTTACGGGAACGGTCACCATATTCCCATGGGAACGGAAGTACTTACGAACATTATAGATCCTAAATCAACTCCGTCTGTCTGTTTTTCTTTTTTACCATCTACCACCCAAACTATTGAAACTATTTGTATTATTGAGCCTGAACAAGGACATGGGCTGTATTTGCTATCCTAATACTCCTACGGGAACGCTACGTAAACGGGAACCTTGAAGCTACTGGACCGATTTCAAAAGTTCTTTCGCCATGAGGTGATTTCTGTCAAATTATCGATTACACAGCTGGCCTAAGAAGAAATGTCTATCTTGATCTTCAAATAAATATTGGCAATCGGTAATGACTGTGTGAAAAGTCGATTTCGGGGCCGACTAATGAGATAGTTAACCATATAGACTAGTAAATTATGTTTTACGTATTGGGGGATTTTGTCCAATGTCTATCAGTAGACAATATTATGGACACTCAGCAAGTTACACAAACCCTATAGAGTTTCTCAATTAATTAGAACGATCAGGAGTGGCAGCAAGTTGGTGTTCCAGTGCCAATAATGAGTAATCTAGAATTGTACACAGCTACAAATTACACATCTGAGATGCGGCATTATAAAAGTTTTAATATAATGACTGGAACAGCGAAATTAGAAAACTATTGATTCCCCGCATTTCTTTTATTCCCACTGATTAGTCATTTTAGTTTAAAAGAGTGTATCAAACTCGCAAAACCTTTTCATTTGACAAAAGATGGAAAAAGTAAGAACGTCGTGTGCAAAAATGTACTGAAATTACCGCCGTGTCAAAACAGAAAGGCTATCCTACGAAATATTAACGGGGCGGGGCGGTTAAAAAAACTATGCTTTCTTATCATATTTTTCTTATTTTTTCGGGTGACTTAATTATATGGCAACACTTATTTTATATATTATTGATTTTTTGTTAAAGAAATGACTAATGTTATAATGCAATTTATTTTTTTTCGTTTTTTTAATCATTGTGATTGTAAATATTTAGAATTTGAATAAATTAAGCTTTTGTTGTAATTTGTACTTAATATATGGATATGTAGACCTCATTTTATAAAAATGACTTAATTGTATGACCATAAGTGTATATACGGCGCTATACGCTTTTATAGGAATATCGTATACGACAGCGTCGGTAATAGGAACTCGTCTGCTGCTGTCGGTGTTGCTCCTCTAGGTCGGCTGGTATCGAATCGGTGGTGTACCTGTAGGGGAGAGCGTGATTAGCGGTCGAGTATTATTAACTGCCCTCCGGCAAAGATCATAGGCGCTTTTCAGGCCCTATGCGATAAGATCGCAACTACACCCTCAGCGCTTTTCAGTCCCTGTGCTGTAAGATCGCAGCTTTCCCTCAGCGGGCTAGCGGTTGAGAATTCGTAAATGCCCTCCGGCAGAGATCACGGGCACCCAAAGGTCCCGTGTGGTAAGATCGCAGCTATACAATCAGCGGGTAAGCGGTGACAGCTTAATATTCTTATATGCCCTCCGGCAAAGATCACAGGCGCTCTAAAGCCCTGTGTGGTAATATCATAAATCCGCCCTTGGTAGGTCGGCTGCGACAATTGCTGTGGTGCTGGCTCAGATCTCCGGAACCAATAATATGGTCCTCCGGACGGTATCGTTGTTACTGCTACGGCGTCGGATCTGCGGAATAAATTTGGTTTGGTAAATACTATTTAAACTAACCAAGAGTATGCTCTTAGCAACGAGCGGAAAGAACGGTCGGTATTAGTGACAGGTATTATTGAATGCTATTGCCAGCAACAAATGCCAAGATTTTCAGTTCTGACAGATCACAGGTACTAGTACGGCCCCGTGGTGGCACGAAATATTATTTTAAATACAATATAATTTAAAGAACTTACTCTACCAGGAGATGTGCACCGTTGCGCCGGTGCCGGCTGACTGAATTTCCTTTTTTTTTTTAGTTAGTTAGTTTTTATTTGAACAATATATACAATTTGACTTATAACTAATTAGGATAATAATATTTTGTTGGCACATAGGGGGCCTAACCATATATGTACATTGACTTAGCTTAAAATATTATAGAATATTGTATAATTTACATGACAAAAAGTAATAAAAATAGAAGTCGGTTGACTTTGTTGTCTTCTCAGGTAGTTCATTCCTGGTTATCTATGGCGGGTTTGTAGTTGAAAAGGTGGGGGTTGGCAATTTAGCCACGGCGGTGTGCTGACCCATTGTCAGCGTAAAACGAGATAGGTCCCTCGTTGTCCTTGATGATGTTGTCGTCCAGGGTCTCCATCACACTGAGGTACCTCGGTTCCGGATGTCGTTGCTCTGTGGTCATCCTTCTCATTAGCTGATTCGGGTGGTTGGTGACGTTTTGCACTAGCTTCTTTGTGGATAGCACAAGGTATCTGTCCAGAGGTATGATGTTGGCTTCTTGGTACAGTTACCCGTTCCTGTAGTGCTTTCGTCGCCGTCGTTCAAAGTAGAGGCCGGTGCAGATCCTGAGTATCTTCCTTTCATAGAGCTGTAGTTCTTTCATGGCTGTCTTCGAAATGGAGAACCAGACTGGAAAGGAGTAGCTAATTACTGGTCGCAGAAGTTGCTTGTAGACCAGTAACTTTGTCGCTTGGCTTAGTCCAGTTCTTCTTTTCAGCAGAGGGTGCACCCGGCGCTGAAAGCCCAGCTGGCTTTTTTGAGAGCTTTCCTGCTGTGTGGATTGAAGTTTAACAGCTCATTGAAGTGGATACCCAGGTATTTCACATTCGGCTTGGATTGAATGGTGGATCCATCGGGAAGTTTCAGGACCAAATTTTTACATTTGGTGGCATCATCAGCGTGACATGTTTTTGTCCTGCCGAAAGGTCCTGAATCCCTTGATGTTAATGTTGTTGCGTCTAGTTACGTTCGTCTCGCTGATTAGCGCAATTTCGAGGGTGTTGTTCTTCATGAACAAGTTGAATGACGTCCTCTTGTCTAGGCTGTAAATTGAGTTAACATTATACGTCAGGATGCGTAGTTTCTTCAATTGCATAGTTGGAGGACGAAGGTGGCCAGCGCCACGGACTTCTCACCATCGCTTAATTGAGCGTAGTTGGGTGGTATGGCGCCCTTAGCCTTGTTCACGGCGGTCTGGAAGCTAGATCCGAAGAATCGCTGGAATTCATTGTTGAGGTCCAATGAAGATTGTTGGGGCTTGTGTGGTTTCGTCGGTATTCTCTGGACGGGTGTTCTTTTGGCTGGGGTCCTAGGTTGCTGTTGTGGGGCTTTGCTTGTTGGTTTGGTTGCTGTATTTTGTTTTGCCATTACTGCGTAGCTGACTCCTGGGCGGGTTACCACACATGCTGAGTTAATGGTCAGTTCTTTCTGTATTTTCTTCTCTGCTAGTATCTGGTTCCTTTCGGTCAATCGTGCCTTCAGAGTCGGGCAGCCCTTGAAGCTAGCTGGATGTCCCTCTTTCTTGCAGTTGGCACACTATACGTCCAGTCCTGTATTTTGTGTCCTTTTGCATTGGCCTGGTTGATGGTCCTCCTTGCACTTAACGCAGACGTACTGGCGTCCACAGTTAGTGGCTACGTGGCCAAAGCGTTGGCAATTAGTTGGACTTCAGTTTTTCCCAGTGCACTCTCTGGTTCATCACTAGGGTCTTCGTGTAAATTTCATTCAGGTCGCAAGTCTTGGGCACTTCGACTACGAAGTTGTTGTACACCTTTCCTTGAGCCTTCTTTGATTTGTACTGGGTGACTTTTATAATCGGGATTCCTTCAATACGGAGTTCATCCTCAACTTCTATGTCCGAATAGCTGTGGTGAATTCCTTTCTGTAGGAGTAGTGTTGTGACAACAAATGCAAACGACCGAATTCTAGACTACAAACCAAGTAAACAACAGCAGGTGAATGACCAACAGGTTAATGAACGACACCACCAGTTGGCGAATAAATATGACACCTCCTGCAACTATCAGCGTTCTCGTGCTCGGAGCCGTTGCACTGCATTGCATTGCATTTCTTTCCATTTCAATTATGTATATATTGTTTGTCTGTGTCTTTTGTATATATTGTTTGTCTGTCGGTGCCTTTTCTGACCCGGTAAAGGTGAGTCGCTGAAGTCCTCCCCGGAGCTGAGAGGTTCAGTATCTTCTTTCTGCTCATCGTCGGAGCTCTCTTCTTCGCTTGAAGGTTCGCTACTGCTGCAGGAATCCTCGTTGCTGTCCATGGCTTCCGTTTCCATATTTGTTTCAGTTTCATCTATCATTGGCGTCACTATTTTCTGGAATGTTTCCGCTAGCCTTGGTGCGTACTGAGGTCCCAGATTAGTAATAATCTTTGTCAATAATGCTTCCAGAGAAGCAAATGCCGCCTCCGGATTAAATGGCTCGCCCATTTATCTGGAAAAAAAGAAAATGAGTGGATTAACTTTATAGGTACATAAATGCGCACAACACTATTTTAAGAAAAACTATTGTTTTGCGCATAGATATAAATGTGAGGGAAAACCCCTTTTTTGAAATAGGTTGTTGGGATTAAAGCAGGTAGCCCGCAGGTAGCCTAGCAATAATCTGTTTTTTCCCTTTTTTTTATTGAGGGTTGTTTTCAGTTGCTGTTATTTTGTCCGTAGCACGTCTGTCTGCGTCGGTTGAATGTCAGTGACTGTCACTGGACTGAATTTCCTTGGCTCAGCTTGCCCTATTTATACTCCTCTGGCATTGTGGTGTAGTATGCTTATCCACATACTTTGTTGCTACCATGTGTATTGTGTTTTCCAATCTTCACTGGTGGTGAAGCATTCGGCTGTTATGCACTGCTGTGCATTGGACTGTGTATCGTGCTAACATGTGTGCTGCATTCTCCAATCTCCACTGTTGGCGAAACATATGGCTAATCTACACTGCTGCGCCCCTATTGGCAACGACGAGCCGATGTGCATGGTGGGTGCCTATGCTGCTCAGTTAGCAGCCAGCAGGTGGTATGCGGTTGGTGCCTCGGGTATTGTTTGGTGTGTAGTTCCTGCCACTCGCCAGCAGATGTGTACGGTTTGTGCCTCGGGTACTGTTTGTTGTGTAGGCCCTGCTACTAGATGGCGTGTGACGGTTGTGGTTTTAGCCCATGATGCGGATAAATGTATTATAGGGTGGTGGTAGCACGAGCATTTTTTTTTTTTTTTTTTTTTTTTTATAATTATAATTATAAATTATACTTATAATGTTATTAAACACAGTGCGAGCATTTAGGAAAATAGGAGAGGATTTGAAAGGAGACACTGATGCACGTTGCTTTTGAATCTTTGTAAATCGTAATGCAGGGGAAACACAGAGCCAGGTAAAGCATTCCACATTCGGGTGGTGCGACTAAAATAAGAATCTCTATACTTGACTCTACGCCCGAAGTTGGGCTCAAGGCAGAACTGATGAGCATTCCTAGCGAGGCGGGTGTTGCGGCTAAATTGTTTCAAGGGAGGAATGCAGCTGGCTATTTCACTAGAGCACTGTTTGTGGAAAAAGCGATAAAAGAGAGAGAGACAGGTGACGTTTCGACGATGTCCAAGAGAATCAATCGATTCTACGATTGAACTATCACCTATCAATCTTAACGCTCTATTTTGTACCCTATCAAGTAGGCGCAAAGATGTTTGAGAAGCACCTGACCAGATATGAGAGTTATACTCCAGTTTTGGGCGGATGAAGGCCTTATAAATTGTAGCCAGATCAGAAGGGGTGAAGAACTTCCTGCATCGTCTCAAGAAACCTAAGCATTTAGCAGCGTTTTTGGTGACTTCAAATATGTGGTCGTTCCAACGTAGATCATCGTTTACACACATACCAAGTACTGACAGCTTTTCGGTTTCTTCGATGCAGGTACCATTCATGGATAATGGCAATGGGGGAATGTTAAGCTTCAACGACAAGAGACAGCATTGAGTTTTCGAAGCATTGAATTCTACTCGGTTCATAAGACCCCATGCAACAATGCTGTCAAGGTCAGAATTCAATGAGCTTATCATACGCAACCGTTCCAGTTCCACATCCGAAGAGCAGGGACGTGAATTTGGAAACGAATATGAAAAGCTGAGGGTCGAGTCGTCAGCAAAACAGTTAAGCGGATTAGAAGTTTCAGACAAGAGATCATTAATGAAAATGAGGAAGAGAGTCGGAGACAAAACGGAGCCCTGGGGCACACCAGCATTTATTAAGTGGGTATCAGACTTGAAGCCATCCAACACAACTTGTATTGAACGGTCGGAAAGGTAATTTCTAATCCAACGAAGAAGAGACTCATCGATACCAAAAGCACGCATTTTCGATAAAAGAGCCTGATGCCAAACTCTATCAAATGCTTTAGAAATATCAAGCGCAATAATCTTACTTTCTCCAAAACAATGTAAGGATTCGTTCCACTTTTCGGTGAGATAAGCCATCAAATCACCAGTGGACCGTTTGCTACGAAAGCCGTACTGACGGTCATTAAGAAGCTTTCGTTCTTCAAGATATTTCATAAGTTGACGGTTTATCAACGTTTCCATGACCTTGGAAAGAAGGGACGTTAGTGCAATTGGACGGTAATTGGAAGGGGAGGAAGATTCGCCTTTTTTAGGGACTGGCTGGTTTTTTTAGGGACTGCAGTTTTCCATCTGCTCGGAAAAATCCCAGCAGAATAGGAAAGATGGAAAAGTTTACGCAGTGGTTTTGCCAGCGTAGAAGAACACCTCTTCAGAATAACGGCGGGGATACCATCTGGACCAGCGGATTTATGTATGTTGAGATCTTTGAGGACTCCCGCAACCGAGCGAGTTCGAAAAAATATCTGCTTCATCAAAGAATTTGCAGAATCGAGCTCAGGCGGAGCCAATATGCTATGAGGAAGTGTCGAGTTGGCAGCAAATTGAGCTGCTAGCAAATTGGCTTTGTCGATGGAACTGACATACGGAGAGTCATTGAAGACGAGCGTTGGGACCGATGACGTGGTCGAGTTCTTAATGTTCTTGACAAAAGACCAAAAGTTTTTACTTCCTTTTGGACACAATAGTATTTTTTGCCTTACTTTTTGGTCATGTAAAAACTTAGTCCTTTGTATTTGAGCATTACAGATATTTCTAGCCCTTTTGAACAAATTTCGGTTTTCTACAGTCGGGTTGTCTTTAAATTTTCGAAAACTACTTTCTCGATCCCTAATCGCCTCTTTACAGCTTGAATCAAACCACGAATTCTCTTTGGGGATGATACTTTTTAATCTGTGAGGAACAAAATTTCTCATGCCGTTGAGAATTGCGTTAGATATCATATCAGCTGATGCATCAACGTTTCCGTCGAGAAAGCACAATGACCAATTAAAATTTCGAAAGAAATTATTCAGGCCGTCCCAATTGGCTTTCTCGTATTGCCATACAGTTCTTTTGAGGACTTTCTCTTTTATTACCGAGACGGAAAACGAAAAATCTACCGATATGACACAATGGTCCGATTTGCCTAAAGGAGATGATACTACAACCCTGTATTTTTCGGGATGAGAAGTGAGAAATAAGTCAATAGTGTTGGCCGCATGGCCTTCAATATCTGGAACCCGAGTGGGCTCATCAACAAGTTGAGTTAATTCGTTAAACTCAGCGAAGATCTCAACATATTTTCCTTCGGGTGTTGTCTGGCCAGAATGTCGAAGCCAACCAGAATTGTGTACATTGAAATCGCCCGCAATTGCGATTTCAGTGTCAGGATAAAGGGAAATAATTCTTATTATGGACTCAGATAGCGCATCAAACTCGTTAGAGGTTGAATTGCTATCTAAATTGGGGCTTCTATAAATAAAACAATAATGAATGATATGCTTACGGACGGTGAATTTTAACCACATGAAATTAAAGTTCGTATTGGAACAAAGGCCGTATTGTGGTAGAAGCTGGTAAGCAATATCATTTCGAACATAAACGGCGAGGCCATGGGAGGAAAAGAATAGTGGCACTAAGCTATATCCAGGCAGGTTGAATTCTGAGGGATCAGAACCAACACCCACCTGTGTTTCACTTAGTGCCAAAACAGCTGGCCTGCATTTTGCAGTGTGAGCGTACACAGCAAAGAAATTCGATCGCAACCCCCTAATGTTGCTAAAATCGACCCGAAATTTACCCGACATCACCATTCACAAAAACACACAAAACAAAATATCGAACGCAGACGCTATCTAAGTAAAATCAACAAGTGCAAATCTTATTGGGAAACCAAAAAAAATTACTAGCGGTGTTATGCCCAGCAAGCAATTTGATTTTGGTTCACCAACGGGATCAACACCGTTGATCTCACTATCCGCCTAGCAAACCCACAGTCTCATTGACTGCACACACCACCCAGATAAGATAAGAAATTATCAAATCGAAGAAATGTGTGCAGTCACTGAGACGAGAGTGGTGTGGGGGAGGAGAAGATAAGGAGGTATATGCACAGTGTTTGGTCTATTGATGGGCTTTTTTTTTTTTTTGCTTTAATTAGATTTTTGAAGCACAGCGCACTGAATAATTTTTGCACAAGAAACTTGATCACTTTTTCACAGAATGTGTTTTGATCACGGCGCGGCGGAGGATAAGATTTATTGATTATTGATTTTACGTTTGTTTTATTGTTTTTTTGGTGTAATTATTTTTTTAGGGGTAAGAAATCTATTGCTTTATTGAGTGAACGGGGGAATGGTAAGCGGACACTTGGCACGGTGCGTGTTTACGCGTTCGGTAGCAGATCGGCACTGAGCATGTAGCAATGCAAAAAATGCATCGTTACAAAAGGTGTTAAGTACCGATTTGAAGCTCCTAGGTTTTTTTCAAGATCTGCCGTTGTGTGAAGATTTGGTCTATGGTGGACTTTCCTGGTCTAAGGCCACACTGATAAGGACCTATCAAGTTGTTGACGAATGGCTTCAGACGCTCACACAATACGGCAGAGGATCTTGTACGCGATGTTAAGAAGACTGATACCTCTGTAGTTGGCGCAGTTCAGAGGGTCTTCTTTCTTGAGGACCGGGGAAACAATGCTGAGGTTCCATCCATCGGACATGCTTTCTACCGACCATATTTTGCAAATGAGCTGGTGCATACTAATAACCGCCGCTTTAAACAATTCGGCAGTGAGGCCATCAGCTCCAGCAGCATTGTTGGACTTCAGCTTGGATACTGCTGTCTTCACTTCGTTCAGGTCGGGTTGGCGGAATTGTTGGTATACGTCGCCTAAATCGAATGGTTCTATCTCTCTAACAGCGGAATTGGGTTCATCATCGCCGTTATAGAGGTTTGGAGAAGTGGTCTTTCCATATCCTCAGCATTGACTGTGGTTCCACCACGATGTTCCCTTGATCGTCTTTGCTGGCTTCGGCTCGGGGCTTATAGCCCGAGGCTGTTGTGTTTACCTTTTGGTAAAACTTCCGAACCTCATTCCTGCTGTGCCACCCTTCTATCTCCTCGATCGCGCGCTTCTCATGCTCTCTCTTTTTCCGTCTAAGAAGCCGGTGTTCGTCTCTCCTTTTCTGCTTGTAGAGCTCGTAAGCAGTTCTAGTCTTTTTGTGCAGCGCCGCTTTGTATGCTTCCTGGCATTCGTCGTCAAACCAGGGGTTTCGTTGTGGTGGCCGTGTGAAACCCATCACTTCAGAGGCGGCATCTCTGATGGCTGATTGGCAGCGCTGCCACTGGTTCTCTATACTTGATGCTGGCGGCATAGGACTTCTTAAGAGGTTGTAACAGACTCGATCGGAAAAGGACTTGGCGATCTCTTGCGATTGTAGTCGTCCAACGACGAATTTTCTCACAGTGTTTCCTTGTTTTGGCTTAGATCGGGATATCCGCAGTCGTACCTTGGCTACAACAAGGTAGTGGTCCGAGTCAATGTTGGCCCCTCGGAATGTTCGGACATCCTCTATACTGGAGAAGTGTCGTGCGTCGATCGCAATGTGGTCAATCTGGTTGACGGTTGATAGATCAGGAGATTTCCATATCTCTTTGGGGATATTGATGTGCTGAAACCGCGAACTAGCTACCAGAACATCTCGCCCCGCAGCGAAATCGATCAGCCTGAATCCGTTATCGGAGGTGTTGTCGTGCAGGCTGTATCTTCCGATTAATCCACCAAAGATATCCTCTCTTCGTAGCTTGGCATTAAAATCTCCTAGAACAATCTTAATGTCATAGCCAGGGCACTGGTCATATGTTTTGTCCAGGAGCTCGTAGAATACGTCTTTGGTGTCTTCATCCTTTTCCTCTGTGGGGGCGTGTGCGCAAATGAGGCTTATGTTGACGAATTAAGCCTTGATGCGGATTGTTGCTATGCGCTCGCATAGTTGAAACTCAAGACTTTTTGCCTGAGTCTAGTTCCAACAACAAATGCACATCCAAACAGTCGCTTCTTTTGTTCTCGGTAGCAATCGCCGTAGTAGATATCGCAGTCTTTTAATTTGCGTCTACCTGGTCCATCCCATCGCATTTCTTGGATAGCGGTAATATCTGCTTTGTAGCAGTTTAGGCCTTCCGCTAATTGTTCTGCTGCATGGGTTTATTAAGGGACCTAACATTCCACGTACAGATCCGATGTTCGTTGTTAGTTTTTCGTTTGCTTGGTTCGTCATCAATAAATCCGTGCGTATTCGAGGCTTGTTGGTGCTTCGCAACTAGCGATTGCTTTACGTGGCCGGGAAGTCACCCCGACAGCACGATCCCCAACCTGGAGGGCCAGATTCTTGTATAACTCCAAAGATGGGGAGCCGGAGAAACCGTTCCTTATAGGCCTGAGCTCCAAATATGTTGTAGTAGCCCTATAAGGTGTTCACTAATGTAGGCGTAAATGGAACTCAAAAATCATTTTTTTACTTCTGGCAATCAAAACTTACTAGCCTTCGTTCAATTGAATTTTTGCAAATATATCATGAAAACATCTATTTTTGGCCTGTACAATAATTACACCTAAAAACATTACCTATGAATGTATTCATTACAAAATCACTAAAATATGTTACTATTTATGAAAAAAGCACCTTAAAAAATAAAAAAAATTATCTGAATTTTTTTTTTATGGAAGGGAGGACTTAAGATTTCAAGGCTGTTGCGGCACGACTTAACACATTCTGATTTAAAAAAAAAAAAAAACTTGTGCACTTTTGAAATATAAAAGCATATAAAAAAAGGGTGCTCAACAAAAACAAAAACATTTTTTTCTCATCCATACAAATAACGACCACCCTAGCATTCATAATCCCTTGAAGTGCGCGTTAAATATAAAAAAAAACCTTGGTCTTTTAACAACTCAAGGAAGATGGCTCGTCGTTCTATCCTTACTAGTGAATTCACATTCACGGCTAGGGTCTTGGAAATTGCGCAAGCGAAGGCACTGCACGGTAGATCACATCCACAATGCGCACCTGCTCACTTATTTGACACGGTAGTTCAATCATTTGTGCCTGAATGACACGCAGAGCGACCATCACCTCTGACTCCCCAGCAGCAGCCTTTGACACAGATGGCTGTAGGGCGTATGAAACTTCGGGAACGACGGCCCTCGGAATTGGTCTGGCTGATTGCCTTCCCTCATGCTTAGTTACTGTTCGAACAGCCCGCCAACCTGAGGAGTTCAGCTAAGAGCTCCTCTGGGTTATAGGTACGCAATACCCCTTTCAATAACATGGTTCTCGGTTTATCCTCTTTAGGAGTATATGTAAAATGTTCGGTGGTTGTCTTTTCTTACACCTCCCGAACGATCGAATGATATCGATCTTGACCTAATTGTTTAATTGTAAATTTACCCCCAATGGCGGAGATTTTTAGTAGTTTCAACTCCATGTTGAGGGTATTTATCGGGGGCACCCTGCCTTTCTTTGTGATCTTTTCATGTGGCTGTTGTTGTTGCTGCTTCTGTTGTTGATCTGCTGGGGATCGATTTTTTCAACGCAGTCCTGCGTTATTGCACGGGTGCAGTTTCAATATCAGCAGCCTTTGTTGTTGTAGAATACTGTTGTTTTCTGCTTTATCTGCTGCTGTCATTCGCTGTGGCCTTGGCTGCTATTGTTGCTTGGCCTCGGTTTCCGCTTGCCTGCGGGCCACTTGCCTTGCTTTAATTGCTTCAATTTCTTTATTGAGCTTCACCAATGTTTCAGTCAACGATTGGATTTGCTCATCATTTTCGTCTTCGTCGTTCTTATCTTCTGCTGAGGCCGCAAACGAATTGCCGCTACCAGTGTAACGGCCCTCTCCTCCGTTCGATTCGTAGGTAGTCTTTCCTCATCAGAACTGGTTGACATCATGTTTTCATCAATTTCCTTCTCTTCCACCACCTTCTGCTTACGCTGAACTAGATTTGGCTTCGCTTGAATGCGTCGCCTTCTCTTGTGTGTGGTTGTAATCGCTGTTCTTATAGCGGAAGTTTCCGCTGCTGATGTTGCGGTTGTTGTCCGCTGCTGTAGTTGTTGTTGCCAACCTTGCCTCATCAGATGTTGATGGACCTGATTTGTCCATCACATCATCAGTTTTTTCCCTTATCTCTTTCAATAATTGTTCACGTTCTTTTTTTTCTGCAATTTTCCTTATCCAAAAAAGCTGAACTCTTAGCTTCGCGTGGGGGTCGATCCCGTGTCCTTCCACACTGTAGTAGACAACTCTACCTTTATTAGGCTACTGCCCATATTAAAAATCACTGATTCTAATACATTTTAAACGCACTCCGAATTGAGTTAAACTCTGTGAAAGTCGCCAGCACGTCTGTGCGCCTTCACATTTGATGAACGACTGACTCAGTACTCAGCTTTCGATAGGGATGTACTTAGCTAGCAAGCACTTCCGATTCTTCGTCGAAGGGCGAGAATTCACAGTCTTTACACACCACAAACAACTCACTTATGCTCTGACAAGCAAAACAGAAAGAAGTCAGTACTAAACACGTCATCTTGACTTCATTTCACAATTGAACTCGGATATCCAACAATTGTGAAAGGCAAAGACAATGTCGTAATCTTAAGCTTGACATAGAAAACTTCAGTCCACTGTTTTAGAATTACAAGAACTTATATCGCCAAACAAGAACTTATGTCCAATTCCTTTAAAAAAAAAAAAAATTCAAAGGAATTCATTTAGGAGGAAAAAAATCGACTGCAGTCGATCTCTTTTTTGAGACGGATTTGCACACTGATTTACACACACAACAATTTTGACAGATCGAAAACGGCAAGCAAAAACATCAGCATATGAAAAAAATTAAAGGAAGCAGAACTGTTTTGTATTTAGTTGTGAATGTGGAAAACATTCGGTGAAAAAAAAATATAAAAATTGTGTTCTTAGTAATATGAATGTAATTGTTTTGTTCTGTAATGACTGTTTTTTTTTTCATCAGTCAGTTGGACACACACACATTCATAAAAAAAAGTTGCTGCTTTTTTGATTTCCTGAATACCCAAAAAAGAATCGAATTTAGCGACTGCAGTCGACTGCGAATCGGTGAAAGAAAATCGACATTAGAGAAAACTTCTAATTCATTGATATGCCTATTAAAACTCAAAATTATTGTAAAAACTGAATCAATTATGTAAACACACACAATGAACAGCCAAATATGAGAGAAATCTCCTCTGGCATCAAAATCGATGAAATAAATCTTAAATGCTCATCCTGCTCATAGCAGGATTTACATGTGAAGTTTATAATCAACCAAACTCTTCCATTTAATGTTGGAATAGCAATGATTATTACAGCCGATGTAAAATAATCTCGGTTATCTGCAACAATTCCTACTTATTTGCAGACCTATATGATATCCCTCTCCGATAAGATTTTTCCATTGTTTTTACCTATAACATATTCGTCCTGGGCTTTTGTCAGAGCAAAACACATAGGATTTCCGTCGGGATTTTTGTTCATATGTATTAAAGAATAAGTAAATCAAAGAAGCAATCCAACGGTTATCAATATTGAATTTTTTTTATACGAATTTAATCAAATACATGATTTACTCATAAAATAAATCTCATTCCCATAAAAAAAATTTACATTAGATTTCTTTCAGGGTTTTTGTTCATACGTAAATATTTACCACAAAAAAAAATAGAATAAACATTGAATTTATTTAAGGCCAGGTTACTCCAAAAAACGTAGTTTTTTTTCAATACGTTTTATTTATAGAACAAAATATGTTAAGTAATCAAATTTTTTACATATGAAAGCACAAATATGAGATTACTTGAAAATTTTTTTTTTGTCAAAATGGCGGTCCTGAAAATGGCAGCTAAAACTGATCTGATTCGTAGATGGATGGATGGATGGAAAACGGTTTCATGTACTGTATCGAATTGGCTATGGCCTAAAGCAGAATAAAACATTTTCAATTAAAAAAAAAAAAAAAATTGGCGGAATTTTGAATTTTTTCCCTTTTTAATTGTTTATAACTTTTTTAAATAATAATGAATATTTCTGGCTCCGCTTGAGGCCATAGCCAGACATCTAAAGAGTAAAATGCCGTTTGGTTCATATCGATAAGTGCAATTATTTTGAAATAAGAGAGTCATCTATGCGAAAAAACGTGGTTCGGAGAAAAATCCTAAGGCTAGGGCGGCCGGATTTACCGCAGCGCTCTCCACTCTTTTATACCTGCTTCTCGGTATTGCTGACCTTCGGGATTAATTCTATACTATTTCTACGAGTATACATACAGCAATTTATGAAAAGATATATTTCGATTTTTTCAGAATTGTTTGGAGTAACCTGGCCTTAACTTCGAAATGTTTTTTTATAATCAACCAAACTCTTCCATTTAATGTTGGAATAGCAATGATTATTACAGCCGATGTAAAATAATCTCGGTTATCTGCAACAATTCCTACTTATTTGCAGACCTATATGATATCCCTCTCCGGTAAGATTTTTCCATTGTTTTTACCTATAACATATTCGTCCTGGGCTTTTGTCAGAGCAAAACACATAGGATTTCCGTCGGGATTTTTGTTCATATGTATTAAAGAATAAGTAAATCAAAGAAGCAATCCAACTGTTATCAATATTGAATTTTTTTTATACGAATTTAATCAAATAAATGATTTACTCATAAAATAAATCTCATTCCCATAAAAAAAATTTACATTAGATTTCTTTCAGGGTTTTTGTTCATACGTAAATATTTACCACAAAAAAAAATAGAATAAACATTGAATTTATTTAAGGCCAGGTTACTCCAAAAAACGTAGTTTTTTTCAATACGTTTTATTTATAGAACAAAATATGTTAAGTAATCAAATTTTTTACATAAATGAAAGCACAAATATGAGATTACTTGAAAAATTTTTTTTTGTCAAAATAGCGGTCCTGAAAATGGCTGCTAAAACTGATCTGATTCGTAGATGGATGGATGGATGGAAAACGGTTTCATGTACTGTATCGAATTGGCTATGGCCTCAAGCAGAAAAAACATTTTCAATTAAAAAAAAAAAAAAAAAATGGCGGAATTTTGAATTTTTTCCCTTTTTAATTGTTTATAACTTTTTTAAATAATAATGAATATTTCTGGCTCTGCTTGAGGCCATAGCCAGACATCTAAAGAGTAAAATGCCGTTTGGTTCATATCGATAAGTGCAATTATTTTGAAATAAGAGAGTCATCTATGCGAAAAAACGTGGTTCGGAGAAAAATCCTAAGGCTAGGGCGGCCGGATTTACCGCAGCGCTCTCCACTCTTTTATACCTGTTTCTCGGTATTGCTGACCTTCGGGATTAATTCTATACTATTTCTACGAGTATACATACAGCAATTTATGAAAAGATATATTTCGATTTTTTCAGAATTGTTTGGAGTAACCTGGCCTTAACTTCGAAATGTTTTTTTGGCTTTGATAAGAATTTAATCAAATTAATGCATTAAATTATTCAACATGCCTATTAACAGTCTAAAAAAAAATATTTTGTTTTTCATATCCTTAATCTGTACTTTAATATTATTTTTACTTGGGATATTCTGGGAGATTATTTCAATAAATATTTACATTAATTAGAATAAATTTGGTTTATGAACTGGTAGCTTGTAGCCAACTAAATCGAACGGCGGCTCCAATGAGGGGCTGGATGAACGTTTTATATGCTCGAAATCAATAGAACGTGACATAACGACACTTTTCATAACAGCGTTGCTAGAAGACCCACGACCTCGTTTTCTTTTGGGGAGGATACCCTTTCTAGCCATATAAAAACGAATAGTTGAAACGGGAATGTTGAACATGTTGCTGACAGTCTGAAATGTTTGTCCTTTAGATACACATTTTGCGGCTTGAGCTAAGGAAGCTTCAGATCTTCGTACACGTTTGTAAGTATTATTAGAGCTACCCACATTGATTTGAATTAAAGCACTTTCGTCATTATCGGTTATGAGACTGTCGTCGTCGTTGACCGTTGTGTAAGTATCTTCCTCTGGAGACTCTGCGAGTGGTTTTGGATAGTCATCAAATTGGTCGTAGGCGATATTCGAATCATCAAACTGCTCAGGAGCTACACTTTCGGCCTTCATAATAGTTGGATTGCTGGAATAGTTCGTTGGTTCAACAACATTAAGAGCAATTGCTTGACCTGTTCCCGAAGCCGTAAAGATGCTTGTGTTGCTGCTGCAACTACTCGTAGTGGTAGTGCTGCAATAAGACACGGCAGTTAGTTTACTTATCTTTCCACTTATTAGATCTTGGCTGTCGAGTAATATTGGATTGACGTCTGTTTGGCCGTTCGTAACTAAAGTGTCGCGTAAAGAATTTGCCGTTGTTTGTTCCGACAAATCGGTGCTTTGTAAGTCATCAAAATTTTCTGCGTTTTCTGATAAAGCTGATAACTGCTGCTGTTGACAAGAATGCGAGGCTACAGTTGCTGTTCTAGCTGCCTTAGCCATTTGTCTAAGTTGGTTGAGATTTAGCGCAGCGTCCGATCCGTATAGTCCTCGAATGCGTAGAGACTCCGCGCATTTAAGAAGATTTGGCAGTCCCGCTTGTGTAACATTTACCTCACCTTTGTACATGAAATCAACTAAAGCTTGAATCTCCCAAAGTTTTATGTCTCGCGGTAAAATTATTACCGGATGCTTGCAAGGATTTTCCGCCAGAATACTTTCAAAATATGACGAGCAAGCCGCTAACACTAAACGATGACAGTGAAGCTGATGGCCTTCACAGGCTAGTGTTACGTCGACGAACCGCTGCCCAGCTAGTAGCTGTGGAAAGGCAGCACCTAAGCTTCCCAAGTGACTATTCCATCGCACGCAGAATTCTTGTGAGTGCGCAGCCATTTTCTCAGTCATATCGCTTTTTGGTGCGATTTTGTCAAAAGTGATTCTGTTGTGCAAAAATGTTAGTCTTGTAACTTCTATTTGATAAGTGTTTTGTTTCTTAAGTTGAAAGTTTATCAGTGATGCAGACGAACAACTTTTGTAACTATATCAGATAAGCTTATTGAATACGGCTGATTACTCCAAAAAACCACTTTAAAAGATATTCTTTGTTCTCCATGGAAACCTTTCCTTTGCATATAGTTGAATTCTCTTTTAAGTAGTTGAGTAAATAACCTAGAACGGTTAGAAAATATTATGAATTTTTATAATTTTATTCAATTACTTATTCTTAAGCCTAATTCCATAAAAAATGAGTCAGTAAACGTAACTTTATCTGATAAATGTCAAGTATCTTTATGAAACTAGGCAATTTGAAAAAAATATGAATTTAAAGTTGTGCGTAATAAGTTAAATCAATATATTTAATAAGATAGAGTATTGTACCTACATTTGTAATCATTCAATCTTCAGACATCTACTGACATACATTTGTGTTCCACATGCCACCCACTGCCAAGAAAAGTAGTAGTCAAGTACCTCGGCATCTGGCTAGATCAGTATCTGTATTTTAACAAACATATAAATGCGGCTCTGGCCAGTGCTAGAGGAGCTTTTGCTCTGACAAGGTGGCTTTTTCACAGCAGACAACTTGATAGCACAGTGAAAGTGATTTGCTACATGGCCCTCATAAGGCCAATGATTGACAATGGGTGCCCTGTGTGGTTCAACGTCACAGCGTCTCAAGTGGAAAAGTTTCGGATACTTGAGAGACAGTGTTTGCGTACCTGTCTTGGATTGCACAGAACACCAGAGTCGGAGTACACAAAAAATTATCCTTTACAACGGGGTTCAAATAAACAGGATCGACAAATTCATTATTAAACTGACTGTGATCACACTACAAGAGCGATGACCTCGACTAATGGCCTGATTTTTGGGGCTTATTACCCTAACAGAGAGTATATGGTGAAAACACGCTTCAGTGCATTTGTCCCACCGGAGGCTTTCTTCTATTTTGATATGGAAGGGCTGATTCAGGATAGATTGGCGGTTCCGCTAATCTACCACGTCTGCCGTAAGTCCGTGGAACGACGGTTTCTTTATAACCGAGATCTCACCGCAGTAGGTGGAGACGTTGATGAGCCCCTTCATTTCAGAAGGGCGGTCTCAGACGCGATCGTCGTGACTTTGTTTAAATGTTCGATATGTTTTGGTGGTTGCCCAAGCAACAAATTAATGTTGATGATAGTCAGTCGCCAATGGATGGCTTACAAAGGTTTAGTAGTAAGTCTTAGGGTAGGGGGTGGACACAGTGGCAAGCAAAAAAATTAAAAAATATACAAAAAAAAGATATTAAAATACACAAAAATCAAAAAAAAAAAAAAAAATTTAAGCGGCATCACAAAATAAAAAAAAATATCGAAATATATAAAAAAAATAAGAAAAAAATTTAAAATAAAATATATGTACATGTAAATAAAATCGTAAAAATACCAAAAAAATATAAACAACAAAAAAACGAAAAACAAAAAAGCTACTGTGGCTGCTTTAGTTTTAAGTAGTTTTAATTAGTTATAAAAAATTAAGAAAAAAACAAAAAAACATGATCAAAAAATTTAATTTTCTTAGTTTTTAATTATAGTTATACAGCCGAATTTATAATCGCATTTTAAACTCCGCGAAACTTTAAACGCGCTTATTCATTGATTAAAACAAAAATTGTATTTATAAATAATCATTTTTCGTCAGTGAATAAGGCCTGAATAGCTTAAACGCAGAAATGCGTGTTTTAAGCATGTTTTAGCGCATAAATGTCATTTATTTTGAGTATTGGGTTGTCATACTGTAAAAACTTTTTGAATATTAAAAAATAGCTTTACGAAACGGAAATGTATGCAAACCACATTAATTTCATAAATAATTTAAAATAATAAAATAAATAGGCCACCCTACAACAGAGCGAGGAGCCCCTGGGCCTAGCGCATTTCTCACAACCATGCCTTGTGAGGGAATGGAGGGGACCTACAATTTTCTGCCGGTTCCGAACGGCTAATTGAGAAAGCGTTTTTCATGGCAATGAATTTATTAACGGAGGACTTGCCAATTCCTCGCGAAAGGCGATACCCGTGAAAATACATTTTTGCCTTTGCTGGGATTCGAACGTCGAACCTCTAGGTTAGCAGGTGGACATGCTAACCATCATGCCACGGGTACCACCAATACCATAAATAATTTGCATGTGGTAAATGTTTTTTTCAGATAAAGAAGTAGAACGCAAAATGTCTACAAAAAAAGATTTGATCCAATGGAGCGGAAGGAATCAATATTTAGGCAGGAATATGCTTCCCTTATAATATTACAGAAAGAAATGGGACAAACACGAACATTTTATGACGCTTTTCCTGAACGTCTTGACATACAAAGCTGAACTATATGTTTGTTTTATAATGTTCAAAACAGAGATCCAAAGATCTTCGCAAAAAAGCAATTTCACACAACTTTCCGACACAATTACTTCCAGAAACGAAAAAGGCAAGACAAAAAGATCACAACAATAACTAATCAAAATACACCATATATAATATATATCTTATCTGAGGAGCCCCAGTTTTCAGTTCGTTTCCTTTTTACTTGCTGCATTTCTTTTTTTAAATTTAAATTTTCGGAGCTTAATTTGCACAGAAGGAAAATGTAGACAAAAACAAATTTCTCTTGTCAGTTTCAACCATTGAGAAACCAAAATTAAAGAGTTTGTTTATGGTTTTGACATAAGGTATGAATAACTACAATGGGCGAAAAAAAGGATTATAAATAAGGATTTTTTTTTCACTGATTAAAGCCATAATAAGTTCTTACTCACTGCATAACTATTATGCGTTTTAAGCGTGTTTTAGCAAAATCTAATAAACACGGCTAATAGTTTATAACATCACAAAGTATCTTTAGGCCGAAAGGCATTAGCATTAAGTTATTGAATAATTAAGAGTACCCGCCCAATGTCAGCAGGTTAATTAAGTTATTATATAAACTATGTTACAAAGTAGTTCCAAATGTAAAGCTCCAATTTCTTTAACATATACCCTGTATTTTTTGTATGTTCACAATCAATGACAATGAATTGACACTTGTCATAAAGACACATTTCTTGTAAAAACATCCGCTTTTCAAGTACAAATGATTTTTGCCACTATTACTTTATAATATAAACATCGCTCCTGAGTTTTTCTTTGATATTTAAGCCATTTTCATTTAGCCCATCATCGAAACTAATTACAATATTATTCCGTATAAACATTTAGAGGCCCCGGCGAGATACAGAATTTTAATATCTTTCCAAAAAGAAAAATTTAAATTTTGTTTAATTTTGCGCGCATTGTGTAATCACGTAAAATGACAGAAGAACAACGTGATGAGAACAACAAGTCCAAAAAGAAGACTGTAAGCTTAGAGGAACTTGAAACAGCAGGTCAAAAGAAATCTTTGCACAAAATCTTTCAGCTTTAAAATCTCGACGAACAATATGTGACAGCAGATGAAGCGGATAGAAGAGTATCTTGCACGTGTTCGATTGGATCCACTTTCTGCATTAGTTGCCGAGATAAACATTCGCGCGGAAACACTGGACTTGGCATTCCATACGTTTAAAAGTGTCCAAGCAAAAATCGAAGATAAGGATTGCGACGAAATTTCAAAGCCTAATAGATCAATCTTCGAGGAACTGTATTACCTAGCAGCTTAAGCTTTAAAGGTTCTCATTGCCAAAACACGATGTCGAGCAGAATCATTTGAATAAAACCAACACCACGCCATCAGAACGGGATGAAAGGTATGTTTCAATTAAATTACAAAAAAAACGAACTTCAAGAGTTTCAGGTGATGTTACCACATGGATTAGCTGGTACGACGAATTTGTTTCCTTGGTTCACAACAATGAAAACGAAACAAAATTCGCTTAGCTGCGGCATTTAGTTTCCAAGCTCAGCTTCGCCTCCAGAGCCCCATTTCAGGTTTGAAAATTGTTGCAGAAAATTATGAGGTTATATTAGACAAATTAAAAGAACGTTTTGAAAATAAAAAAATCATTGGTCAAGAACATCTCAAACTAATTTTTCAACACCCTAAAGTTCTTAACTCTGACGATTTACGTAACCTGATGGATAAAATGAACAACCATTTAACCGGACTGAAAAACATAAATCGACCTATCGATGGCTGGGATGACCTCATTGTTCACATCATAACCTCTAAACTTGACCCTGAAACAGGTTTAAAATGGAATGAAGAATCACCAGTGGACAGATTGCCAACTCTAATTGAACTTATGGCGTTTTTGAAAAAGAGGTGTCAAATTATTATCGAAGGTAATGTAATTTCACATGTACTAACACATAATTCAATTAAACACAATAATGGTAGCGCAATTAAGAGTCATAAACCGCCAAAATCATTTTTAACAGCCAAAAATTCATTCAATTTCTGTAAAATCGCTATCGCTGCATTGCCTTCTTAAATCTGCCTGTTTCGAAGGGTATTGGAAGGTCACTTCACTCAAACTTTGTCCGATTGTCCATCCGAAACGTATTGTCATACTTGTGGTAACAAGCACCATTCTTTGCTTCACCAGAATCAAGCATTATCCTCTTCAGCTGTAGATAGAACCTCTTTCCCAAACCAGTTTTTTCCAAATCGAAACTCTCCTCAGAATAACGAAACTCCGTAAAATACAGCACCATCAGTTTCCAATCACATCTATTCTCTTCACAACAATTTGGGAGAAGATAACATATTAGGAACAGCTATTGTTTATATCATCGGCAAATCAAATGCACACATCGCTTGCAGTGTCTTACTGGATGGTGGCTCTCAGCTAAACATGATTTCCGAGCGCATCGTTCGTGTGGCTGGATTAAACGACGGCTTGCACCAACGGAATTTATGTGCGTAAACAACAGTGTGGGCAGTTCAAAATATAAATGTTCCATAAAAAAGTCGTTGTTTACCTCATATTCCACAACACTGGAGACTTTACTCATGAATCAGATAAAGGGCATAAAACCTGATTTTAAGATTAATTAATATAGATGATTGGAACATTCCGACTCACATTCAGCTCTCTGATTCTCTTCTCAATTACCCACAGAGAATTGACATGCTCTTAGGAGTTGATATTTTCTATGACATCTTGGAAGCGGGAAAATCAGAATCTGCCTACGCTCTTTAATATACTTCTGGGTTGGGTTGCAGCTGGAAGATTGCCAACGTCAGGAAACAGTCACAGTCAATGCAACTTATTACAAATTACAAATCATAATATTCACGAAAATTCACTCGATAATGCATTAAAGGCCTTTTGGGAGCTTGAGAAGTATGAGTCACCAGATCAAAAGCTTTCAAACGAAGAAAGAGAATGTGAGGCACAAATTTTGATCGCTTACATTGTGGACGTTTTCAAGTGAATATACCTTTCAAGAAATCTCCACTCAAATTAGGATGTTCATATAAGATTGCGCTAAAGAGATTTTTAACTCTTGAAAGAAAGTTTCAGAAGAATAGTACACTTAAAGTGCAATACGCTCAATTCATGAATGAATTTATTCAGCTATCACACATGGAACGAATAGATCGTTTTGATTGTTAACAGCCACATTATGTAATAAAATGTCAAGTTCTATTACAAAGCTTCGTGTCGTCTTTGACGCTTTGATGGTTATCCCTGTTGTACAGTCTGACCTTCATACTATTGCATTGCGGTTTAGGTTTTATACTTTTGTATTCACATCGGACATTACAAAAATGTATCGTCAAGTGGTATTACATCCAGATGTTCGAAAATATCATTGCGTTCTTTGGAGATCAAACGAGAGTGACGCTATTCAAATTTACCAGCTCACAACTGTTGTAACATACGGCACCGCTCCAGCAGCATATCTCTCTACACGCGCAAATGGTTTTTTAACCACACCGACTTATTAAAAGACATACCCTTAGAAGATCAAGAAACTCTTTTTAAAATAAGAAGCTCTGATGCAATCAAAGCCTTAGGGATATTATGGAACCCCACATCTGATAAATTTCTGTATGAAGTAAGCAAAAGAATTCGTTAAGAACTGTTTTATCAGAGATCGCGCAGTTTTTTGATCCGCTTGGACCTATCAATCCAATCATTGTACTATACTCTGTCCAACAAAGATTGTCAGTACAGGCCTTATGGGAGAGCTTTTTTCGAAACTGTGGTGCCTGTCAACGCTCTCAGGACACCACACAAGTAATAATGTACGTAGCGCCCACTGAAATAAAAACAACCCACTGACCTACCTATGAGTTTTTCATGTAGTTTTAATAAAAATTTTGCGATAGTCCCCCATACAACTTGTCTGCCACACAGTCGATGGCAGAATGACTTGTGTTGTGTTTGCTATTCAACCCTCGTTTATTTGCTGAGTGCAATGAGAATGCGTACATTCAGACGGCGTTGCCATGACCAAATTTGACCGAAATAATACAACTCTTCCTTCAGAGTTTGTTAAAGAACTTTGAAAAATAATGCTTTTCTGAAGCTTTTGAGATAAATTTAATATGTAAGTACTGCCATCAGTGTATGTTGTTTTACTTTTTTCTTTTGTGTGCAAATACGTTATAATGCAACTATATAATGATATTTCTCACTTTAGTTGTACAGAAAAGCCATTTAAATCCGTTATGAAAAATTATGTGGGACGTTGGAAATGAAAAATATATTGAACGACAATATTATTTTCATGCACGTGTGTCGCCACTGATTACAACTGTCTTTCAGGAAGGATTCGTTATTCGGGTTGTTTTGTTAATAAGTGAAGTGCAAGTGATTTATAAAAAGTGTTTGATCACAAGAAAGTGTTTAATTATAAAAAAGTGTTTTATAATTACAAAGTATTTGTGTTGTGGGAAATTGTGTTCAATTGTGTTGACGAATTGGCTCAAGCCGCGGGACATAAAGTGCTTCGTTTACCGCCTTATCACTGTGAACTCAACCCAATAGAATTAGTTTGACCCTGAAACAGGTTTAAAATGGAATGAAGAATCACCAGTGGACAGATTGCCAACTCTAATTGAACTTATGGCGTTTTTGAAAAAGAGGTGTCAAATTATTATCGAAGGTAATGTAATTTCACATGTACTAACACATAATTCAATTAAACACAATAATGGTAGCGCAATTAAGAGTCATAAACCGCCAAAATCATTTTTAACAGCCAAAAATTCATTCAATTTCTGTAAAATCGCTATCGCTGCATTGCCTTCTTAAATCTGCCTGTTTCGAAGGGTATTGGAAGGTCACTTCACTCAAACTTTGTCCGATTGTCCATCCGAAACGTATTGTCATACTTGTGGTAACAAGCACCATTCTTTGCTTCACCAGAATCAAGCATTATCCTCTTCAGCTGTAGATAGAACCTCTTTCCCAAACCAGTTTTTTCCAAATCGAAACTCTCCTCAGAATAACGAAACTCCGTAAAATACAGCACCATCAGTTTCCAATCACATCTATTCTCTTCACAACAATTTGGGAGAAGATAACATATTAGGAACAGCTATTGTTTATATCATCGGCAAATCAAATGCACACATCGCTTGCAGTGTCTTACTGGATGGTGGCTCTCAGCTAAACATGATTTCCGAGCGCATCGTTCGTGTGGCTGGATTAAACGACGGCTTGCACCAACGGAATTTATGTGCGTAAACAACAGTGTGGGCAGTTCAAAATATAAATGTTCCATAAAAAAGTCGTTGTTTACCTCATATTCCACAACACTGGAGACTTTACTCATGAATCAGATAAAGGGCATAAAACCTGATTTTAAGATTAATTAATATAGATGATTGGAACATTCCGACTCACATTCAGCTCTCTGATTCTCTTCTCAATTACCCACAGAGAATTGACATGCTCTTAGGAGTTGATATTTTCTATGACATCTTGGAAGCGGGAAAATCAGAATCTGCCTACGCTCTTTAATATACTTCTGGGTTGGGTTGCAGCTGGAAGATTGCCAACGTCAGGAAACAGTCACAGTCAATGCAACTTATTACAAATTACAAATCATAATATTCACGAAAATTCACTCGATAATGCATTAAAGGCCTTTTGGGAGCTTGAGAAGTATGAGTCACCAGATCAAAAGCTTTCAAACGAAGAAAGAGAATGTGAGGCACAAATTTTGATCGCTTACATTGTGGACGTTTTCAAGTGAATATACCTTTCAAGAAATCTCCACTCAAATTAGGATGTTCATATAAGATTGCGCTAAAGAGATTTTTAACTCTTGAAAGAAAGTTTCAGAAGAATAGTACACTTAAAGTGCAATACGCTCAATTCATGAATGAATTTATTCAGCTATCACACATGGAACGAATAGATCGTTTTGATTGTTAACAGCCACATTATGTAATAAAATGTCAAGTTCTATTACAAAGCTTCGTGTCGTCTTTGACGCTTTGATGGTTATCCCTGTTGTACAGTCTGACCTTCATACTATTGCATTGCGGTTTAGGTTTTATACTTTTGTATTCACATCGGACATTACAAAAATGTATCGTCAAGTGGTATTACATCCAGATGTTCGAAAATATCATTGCGTTCTTTGGAGATCAAACGAGAGTGACGCTATTCAAATTTACCAGCTCACAACTGTTGTAACATACGGCACCGCTCCAGCAGCATATCTCTCTACACGCGCAAATGGTTTTTTAACCACACCGACTTATTAAAAGACATACCCTTAGAAGATCAAGAAACTCTTTTTAAAATAAGAAGCTCTGATGCAATCAAAGCCTTAGGGATATTATGGAACCCCACATCTGATAAATTTCTGTATGAAGTAAGCAAAAGAATTCGTTAAGAACTGTTTTATCAGAGATCGCGCAGTTTTTTGATCCGCTTGGACCTATCAATCCAATCATTGTACTATACTCTGTCCAACAAAGATTGTCAGTACAGGCCTTATGGGAGAGCTTTTTTCGAAACTGTGGTGCCTGTCAACGCTCTCAGGACACCACACAAGTAATAATGTACGTAGCGCCCACTGAAATAAAAACAACCCACTGACCTACCTATGAGTTTTTCATGTAGTTTTAATAAAAATTTTGCGATAGTCCCCCATACAACTTGTCTGCCACACAGTCGATGGCAGAATGACTTGTGTTGTGTTTGCTATTCAACCCTCGTTTATTTGCTGAGTGCAATGAGAATGCGTACATTCAGACGGCGTTGCCATGACCAAATTTGACCGAAATAATACAACTCTTCCTTCAGAGTTTGTTAAAGAACTTTGAAAAATAATGCTTTTCTGAAGCTTTTGAGATAAATTTAATATGTAAGTACTGCCATCAGTGTATGTTGTTTTACTTTTTTCTTTTGTGTGCAAATACGTTATAATGCAACTATATAATGATATTTCTCACTTTAGTTGTACAGAAAAGCCATTTAAATCCGTTATGAAAAATTATGTGGGACGTTGGAAATGAAAAATATATTGAACGACAATATTATTTTCATGCACGTGTGTCGCCACTGATTACAACTGTCTTTCAGGAAGGATTCGTTATTCGGGTTGTTTTGTTAATAAGTGAAGTGCAAGTGATTTATAAAAAGTGTTTGATCACAAGAAAGTGTTTAATTATAAAAAAGTGTTTTATAATTACAAAGTATTTGTGTTGTGGGAAATTGTGTTCAATTGTGTTGACGAATTGGCTCAAGCCGCGGGACATAAAGTGCTTCGTTTACCGCCTTATCACTGTGAACTCAACCCAATAGAATTAGTTTGACCCTGAAACAGGTTTAAAATGGAATGAAGAATCACCAGTGGACAGATTGCCAACTCTAATTGAACTTATGGCGTTTTTGAAAAAGAGGTGTCAAATTATTATCGAAGGTAATGTAATTTCACATGTACTAACACATAATTCAATTAAACACAATAATGGTAGCGCAATTAAGAGTCATAAACCGCCAAAATCATTTTTAACAGCCAAAAATTCATTCAATTTCTGTAAAATCGCTATCGCTGCATTGCCTTCTTAAATCTGCCTGTTTCGAAGGGTATTGGAAGGTCACTTCACTCAAACTTTGTCCGATTGTCCATCCGAAACGTATTGTCATACTTGTGGTAACAAGCACCATTCTTTGCTTCACCAGAATCAAGCATTATCCTCTTCAGCTGTAGATAGAACCTCTTTCCCAAACCAGTTTTTTCCAAATCGAAACTCTCCTCAGAATAACGAAACTCCGTAAAATACAGCACCATCAGTTTCCAATCACATCTATTCTCTTCACAACAATTTGGGAGAAGATAACATATTAGGAACAGCTATTGTTTATATCATCGGCAAATCAAATGCACACATCGCTTGCAGTGTCTTACTGGATGGTGGCTCTCAGCTAAACATGATTTCCGAGCGCATCGTTCGTGTGGCTGGATTAAACGACGGCTTGCACCAACGGAATTTATGTGCGTAAACAACAGTGTGGGCAGTTCAAAATATAAATGTTCCATAAAAAAGTCGTTGTTTACCTCATATTCCACAACACTGGAGACTTTACTCATGAATCAGATAAAGGGCATAAAACCTGATTTTAAGATTAATTAATATAGATGATTGGAACATTCCGACTCACATTCAGCTCTCTGATTCTCTTCTCAATTACCCACAGAGAATTGACATGCTCTTAGGAGTTGATATTTTCTATGACATCTTGGAAGCGGGAAAATCAGAATCTGCCTACGCTCTTTAATATACTTCTGGGTTGGGTTGCAGCTGGAAGATTGCCAACGTCAGGAAACAGTCACAGTCAATGCAACTTATTACAAATTACAAATCATAATATTCACGAAAATTCACTCGATAATGCATTAAAGGCCTTTTGGGAGCTTGAGAAGTATGAGTCACCAGATCAAAAGCTTTCAAACGAAGAAAGAGAATGTGAGGCACAAATTTTGATCGCTTACATTGTGGACGTTTTCAAGTGAATATACCTTTCAAGAAATCTCCACTCAAATTAGGATGTTCATATAAGATTGCGCTAAAGAGATTTTTAACTCTTGAAAGAAAGTTTCAGAAGAATAGTACACTTAAAGTGCAATACGCTCAATTCATGAATGAATTTATTCAGCTATCACACATGGAACGAATAGATCGTTTTGATTGTTAACAGCCACATTATGTAATAAAATGTCAAGTTCTATTACAAAGCTTCGTGTCGTCTTTGACGCTTTGATGGTTATCCCTGTTGTACAGTCTGACCTTCATACTATTGCATTGCGGTTTAGGTTTTATACTTTTGTATTCACATCGGACATTACAAAAATGTATCGTCAAGTGGTATTACATCCAGATGTTCGAAAATATCATTGCGTTCTTTGGAGATCAAACGAGAGTGACGCTATTCAAATTTACCAGCTCACAACTGTTGTAACATACGGCACCGCTCCAGCAGCATATCTCTCTACACGCGCAAATGGTTTTTTAACCACACCGACTTATTAAAAGACATACCCTTAGAAGATCAAGAAACTCTTTTTAAAATAAGAAGCTCTGATGCAATCAAAGCCTTAGGGATATTATGGAACCCCACATCTGATAAATTTCTGTATGAAGTAAGCAAAAGAATTCGTTAAGAACTGTTTTATCAGAGATCGCGCAGTTTTTTGATCCGCTTGGACCTATCAATCCAATCATTGTACTATACTCTGTCCAACAAAGATTGTCAGTACAGGCCTTATGGGAGAGCTTTTTTCGAAACTGTGGTGCCTGTCAACGCTCTCAGGACACCACACAAGTAATAATGTACGTAGCGCCCACTGAAATAAAAACAACCCACTGACCTACCTATGAGTTTTTCATGTAGTTTTAATAAAAATTTTGCGATAGTCCCCCATACAACTTGTCTGCCACACAGTCGATGGCAGAATGACTTGTGTTGTGTTTGCTATTCAACCCTCGTTTATTTGCTGAGTGCAATGAGAATGCGTACATTCAGACGGCGTTGCCATGACCAAATTTGACCGAAATAATACAACTCTTCCTTCAGAGTTTGTTAAAGAACTTTGAAAAATAATGCTTTTCTGAAGCTTTTGAGATAAATTTAATATGTAAGTACTGCCATCAGTGTATGTTGTTTTACTTTTTTCTTTTGTGTGCAAATACGTTATAATGCAACTATATAATGATATTTCTCACTTTAGTTGTACAGAAAAGCCATTTAAATCCGTTATGAAAAATTATGTGGGACGTTGGAAATGAAAAATATATTGAACGACAATATTATTTTCATGCACGTGTGTCGCCACTGATTACAACTGTCTTTCAGGAAGGATTCGTTATTCGGGTTGTTTTGTTAATAAGTGAAGTGCAAGTGATTTATAAAAAGTGTTTGATCACAAGAAAGTGTTTAATTATAAAAAAGTGTTTTATAATTACAAAGTATTTGTGTTGTGGGAAATTGTGTTCAATTGTGTTGACGAATTGGCTCAAGCCGCGGGACATAAAGTGCTTCGTTTACCGCCTTATCACTGTGAACTCAACCCAATAGAATTGGTTTGGGCTCAGGTGAAAGGATGTGTAGCAAGCCGAAACAAAACATTTAAAATGTCCGAAATCAAGGAGTTATTAACAATAGCACTTGATAATGTTGACAACGTCAAGTGGGATAACTGTGTGCAACACGTTATAAATATTGTTGAGCCGAAAATGTGGGCGATGGATGTTTTCACCGAAGAAGCCACAGAAAGGCTAGTTATAAATCTGAACGAAGATAGTAGCACTAGCAACTACTCGTCAGATTGTAATTAAGATCTTTTTCTATATTGAACAGATGTAAGTATCCAATTATTTAAATTAAAATTATTTTATGATGTTTTTGTTATGAAATGCATATTTTTATATTGTTAAATAGATTATTTTTAAATAAATGAAGTTATATTTATTTTTTGTTATTTATGTTGTTTTTGTTAAAAAAGGATTAGGCCTATTGGGGATACCTTTTAAAAAAAAACGCACCTATTATCTTACCTCATGGTGGTGTGGAAAAAGATGATCAAATTTTTGTTTAAATCGTAATTGTGAAACTAAAAAGCAAAAGTGGTAGCGCTGGTACTTTTCTCTCTCATTTTGAAGCGATTTAGTATGATTTTTTATACATGCTATGGGAACGCTGAAAGAGCTTTCACGTGTGATAGACTTATGCAATATGTTGCAGCCAAAGTGAGATGCCAACGTCCTATCTTCCCTGTACTGACAATCTTTGTTGGACAGAGTATAGCGGAAATATTTATGCAGCAATTATGGCGCTTGAATTTAGAATGGGACGATCCTCTTCCCCAAGAATATCAAACACCGTGGCTTAATTTTAGAAATCAATTGCAGGAATTAAATGAGTTGGAAATAGATCGCCTTGCCTTTTCAAAGAATTCTTAATATGAAATACACGCATTCTCCGATAGCTCAGAAGATGCGTATGGTTCATATATTTATATAAGATCTGCAAACCTCAACAACAACGAAATAAATGTAAATTTACTGTGCGCAAAATATAGGGTAGCGCCAACAAAAAAATGTCCCCTTCCAAAACTTGAACTTTGTGCAGCAGTCATTATGGCACAGCTTGTGAAGCGCGTTAAAGATATTTTTAATTTTGTGATTTTCGAGAATACTACGTTGAGGACAGATTCGACAGTTGTTTTAAGCTGGATTAAGGAAGAACCAAGAAATTGGCAGACCTTTGTTGTTAATAGAGCAGCAATCATTAAAGACGGTGCCGTGACTTAAGGCCAAGCGACATAAGTAGGGAGTGGGGCGGTCTATCTTGGGAACTTTTTGTGGTTATGAGATTTTTTTTGAGATAAGGAATACGTCAGTCTTTGTGAGGGGGAGAGACGTACGTAGTCTTCTTATCAGTATATTTTATATACAGGGTGATTTGCATAAGGTGTGACAAAAAGATAGTAGGTTGGACCTAGACAAGCAAAAAATCGTAGGGGAGGGAGGGTCCATTTTCTTCCGTTTAGACGGGATGGGCAATTTTTTTTTTTGCATCTCAGAGACTTAAGCGGTACTGAACTTAGAGCAAGCTCATTTGTACACACTTATCTACGCTCTTCATCATTAATGCAAGTGTTAGTGGTTAGTAAATAACGCCAAACACAAGCACAAAGAGAACGAAGAAAAAAATAAAAGACTTTACAATTTTTAACAAAAAAAACAAAAAAAGTACATTAATAAATAGAACAAAATAAACTAGGTAAACATTATTAAACAAAAATGATCTGTAAGAACAGAAATTAAATTACAATAACAAAATATCAAACATAAGTCATGCAGGTGGCACACTGGTTCTTAGCTTTAATTTCAAAGTATTTTTATTTAGGTTGAAATCGGAAACAAAAGGATAGGAGTTAGATAATCTCCTCATGCGAGCTAATGGCTCATGCATGCCATAGTTAGTTCTGTGGTAGGAGCAATGTAAAAACTCTAAATTACGTAGTTGGTGAGATCCTCCACGATAGTTGAAACTAATGCAAGTCGGGGGCATCAGTTGAACCGGTTATTAATTGATGAAAAAATACTAAATCATTGTTAATTCGTCTCTGTGAGAGGGTTTGAAGATTTAATAAGCGAATACGATTTTCGTAAGGAGGAAGATTGAAAGGATCTTCCCAAGGAAGACCTTTGAGAGCGAAACGTATGAATCTGTGCTGCATTGCTTCGATTCGAGATTTATGAATATCATAAAATGGTGACCACACCTGAGACGCATATTCTAGATGCGGACGAACATAACAGTTATATAAAGAGAGGGTGACATAGGGGTCATTAAATTCTTTTGCCCATCGCTTAATGAAGCCAAGCATTGAATTTGATTTGTTAATAATGAGGTTGATGTGTTCATTAAACTCGAGGTTGGTACTAAATAGAACACCGAGGTCACGGAATCTAGAAACTTGAGATAGGGATTGTTGCGATATTGAATATTCTCTAATACTTGGCGATCTTTTGCGGGAGAAGGTCATACTTTGGCACTTGGAAGCGTTCAAACTAAGTCCATTTTTAGAACACCATAGAACAAAACTGTCGATATCTTTTTGTAAGAAGTCTCGATTTGAAGCATTTTTGATGGTTTTAAAAATCTTCATATCATCAGCAAAGATTAAAATGTCGCTATAGGAGATGCAAGAAATTACATCATTAATTGCAACAATGAAAAGTAAGGGACCAAGATGACTACCTTGTGGCACACCAGACAAAGCATTGAAAGGTTTTGATAAAACGTTACGAAATTTGACTTCATAAGACCTATTTTTTAGGTAGGAGGTTATCCAAACAATAAATAATGGGGGAAATCCAAATGCTTTTAGTTTATATAGTATAATATTATGAGACAGTTGGTCGAACGCTTTAGATAAGTCAGTGTAAATGCAGTCAACCTCGTTCCCACATTCAAGGGCTTTGGAACATTTATGATGAAATGATAGAAGGTTGGTAGCCGTCGATCTTCTTTGCATAAATCCATGCTGCTGATGGCAGATAACATTCCTTGCAAAGAAGGATAGGCTTTCGCAGACTACTTGTTCAAATAGCTTTGGTATGCATGAGAGCTTAGAAATTGACCTGTAGTTTTTTATATCTATTTTTTCACCCTTCTTGAAAACAGATGTTATAAAAGATTTTTTCCAAAGAGTGGGAAATATTCCAGATTTTAAAGACAGCTTGAAAAGATATTCAAGTGGAAATGATAAACGTGAAGAACACTTTTTTAAAACAATTGGCGGAATCGAGTCCGGACCAGAAGAAACGTCATCTTTAAGAGAAGAAAGGTAGTAAGTAATTCTGTCTCTGTGAATAGGGATACTATTAAAATTCACTTGCGAGCAGTGAGTTAAATACTGAAAAAAATTTTCATCAATTTCTAAATTCGTACTACAAAAAGAACCACAAAAATGATTTGCAAAGGCATTGCAAATTTCAGGAGTATTTTTTAAAGAAGTGCTATTATAAACAAAGTTGAGCGGATAGCCGCCTGATTTTTTTTTAGAGCTTACAAAGGACCAAAAACTTTTGGGTCATTTTTCAGAGAACTCGCCATTTGATTGACAAAGTTAGAGTATAGATTTTGAGAAAGTGTTTTGAAGTCTTCAAAAAAACTTATGAATAGTTGGTGGTCAGTTGGAGAGAGAGTAGTTAAATAGGTCTTCCAAGCTTTGTTTCTTTTGTTCCTTAGAGCCTTTAATTCCTTGGTAAACCAAGGTTGACTGATTTCTAAGCAGCTTTTGGGGAATTGCTTTTTTCATGCTATTTTCTAAAATTGAGTAGAAGCAAGCGACTGTTTCGTCAATATTTGCAATAGTTGATATATTTTCAATACCAGCAATGCATAATTCATCATAAAAATCACTAAAAATGGAAAAAAATTATTTAAAAATAACGGTAATACCTACAGGGTCGTGCTATAGCATTTTGAAAAGCCAAAAACTAATACATTAATTTAAATTTAAAAATAAGTTATTCAAATGAATAGTTTTTGAAATATTAATTTTCAAAGTCAAAATTTTGAAAAAAAAACATTTTTTTTTTCAAAATTTTACGTAATTAAGTAGTATTTTTCTGGCTTATTTTCAATGCTCTTATTTATTTTTGATCAAACACAAAAAACCGGATGCCAAAATAACCTGTAGTTTTTGAGAAAACCAAAAATTACAAAAACGACTTTTTGAATAAAAAATATTAAAAATATAAATAAAAATCAATTAGAAAGAGACTTGAATTCAATTGATTGGAATATAATATACTATTTATCATCGGTAGATGACCAGTTATCCTTTCTGAATACGAACATTAACCACCTCTTTGATGTTCATGTTCCTCTCAAAACAATACTACATCAAAACAAGACTCGGTTTGGGTTGAACAACAACATAGAAACACTTATCAGAGAGCGTGATATGGCATATAGAAGATGGAAAATTTTTAAGCTTGATGAATTGCATAGCAGTTTTAAAAGACTGAGAAATAGAGTTGTGTGCGCCATACGTAATTCAAAAAAGCAGTTCTACGCTCCAAAGCTTGATCCTCGTCTAGCTAAACAGAAACTTTGGAAGAATCTCAAAGATAGTGGTGTAGGTCGTAAAAATAATAATAATGTTTCAAATGTTGACTGCGAAGATCTTAACAAAAAGTTCACCGATGAATGTTGGTGAGAGCGAAGTGAATTTTCTTACGGTGGATGATCGAATGTTAGAATTCAACTTTTTGGCTGTTAATGAATCAGATGTACTCGAAAGCTTCCTAGGCATAAAATCCAATTCTGTTGGGATTGATGGCATACCACCGGTTTTTCTAAAAGCCATTTTACCGTTCATACTTAAATATGTTACACATTTGTTTAATAGTATTTTCATGACAAGCACCTTTCCATCTGCTTGGAAACAAGCTAAGGTAATTCCAATTCCGAAAAATAGAAATGGCAATGAATATCGACCGATTGCTATCTTACCTTTCCTCTCGAAAGTCTTGGAAAGAATCATAAACAAACAAATACGCTGTTTTTTATCCGAACGAAAACTGATTTGTTCTCATCAGTCTGGTTTCAAACCCAAACATAGCTGTACAACTGCTTTAATTGATGTTACTGAAGGAATTAGAAGTGCTGTTGACAATGATAATGTAACCATTCTTACTCTTTTAGACTTTTCCAAAGCTTTTGATTCGGTCAATAAAAATATATTATGTGAAAAGCTACTTAGCCAATTCCATTTTTCATTTTCTGTTTCTGCTAACAATACATTGTCTTCTCCCCTTCCATTGCATAGAGGTGTTCCTCAAGGTTCTATATTGGGTCCCTTGCTCTTCTTAATGTATATTAATGACCTGTCTTCCTGCTCTTTAAATTGCTCCTTGCATATGTATGCAGACGATGTACAATTATACAGCAGCTTTCCTCTTGGAATGCTGGAAAATGGGATTTATGAAGTAAATATTGATCTGCAGAAAATTGTACTTTGGTCTAAGCAAAATGATCTTTGCCTAAATGCTAAAAAGTCCAAATGTATGGTTATAGCAAGAACTCTGATAGATACATCGTATTTCCCTCCCATTCTTTTGAATAACACACCGATTGAGTTTGCTGAATCTGCAATTAACTTGGGACTTACATTTAATCGTACCTTAACCTGGAATGATCACATTAGACTTACCTTAGGTAAAGTTTATGGAGGTTTACGATTACTCTGGGCTTCTCATCATATAACTCCTCCTAGAACGCGAATGATCCTGGCGAAGACGTTGTTAGTTCCAATTTTACTTTATTGCTGTGAAATTTATTGCAATTGCGACTATGCACATAAGACTAAATTAAATGTTGCTTTCAATAGCATTGCACGGTATGTTTTCGGAATAAAAAGGAGAGATCACATATCTAATTATTCGAAGTCAATGTATGGTATGACAATCGCCAATCTCTTCAAGTTCAAAACTATAACGTTGCTGCACAATATTATGCAACTTCGAAAACCTGAATATCTTTTTAACAGAATACAATTCCCTCGATCTATTAGGTCTTGCAATCTTGTTCCTCCGCGTTGTTCATTTCTCGTTTCTGAGCGCCAGTTTTATGTTAATGCTGTTCGACTATGGAATTCTCTACCTACTTATCTAAAAATGATAACCTGCAAAACTCAGTTTAACAATTCATTAAAAAAATTCTATAAAGCGACTTGATGTATTAATTAAAAAGGAAGGCATATGATGATGACGATACTGATATTGAGCGATTGTGATGTTATTTTAATTTAAAATCTTTTTTTTTGGTATACATAATATATAAATATTTAATTTCTTTTTTTTGCAAATTATAAATTGTTATTTAAAACTAACTGAAATGAAATGAATTCTAATTTTTAAATTTGTAGCACAATATATCTTACTTTTTTTTCAAATAGTACTGGGTACTGAAACTTACTCTAAATTACAAGATATTGTATCTTATTGAGTATTTACTACAATAAATTTAAACTAAACTAAATTTTTTTTTTTTAAGTTTTTTTTTCGTTATTGGATTCTTAAGTGAAAAAAGTAAAGAGAAAATTCATCCTTTATTTCGTTAATTCACTTAAGAATCCAATAACGAAAAAAAAACTTTAAAAGAAAAAAATTTTAAAAAGTCGTTTTTGTAATTTTTGGTTTTCTCAAAAACTACAGGTTATTTTGGCATCCGGTTTCTTGTGTTTGATCAAAAATAAATAAGAGCATTGAAAATAAGCCAGAAAAATACTACTTAATTACGTAAAATTTTGAGAAAAATGGTTTGAAGAAAAAAAACTATGTTTTTTTTTCAAAATTTTGACTTTGAAAATTAATATTTCAAAAACTATTTATTTGAACAACCTATTTCTAGATTTTATTTAATGTATAGGTTTTCGGCTTTTCAAAATGCTATAGCACGATTCTGTAGGTATAGGTATTACCGTTTTTTTTTAAATAATATTTTTTCCATTTTTATTGATTTTTTTCTTAAATATCCCCTCCCGCCTGGACGGGGGAAAATGCCCCCCCCCCCCCCCCCCCCATACGATTTTTTGCTTGTCTAGGCCCAACCTACACACCTTATCTTTTTGTCACACCTTATGCAAATCACCCTGTATATATATAACGAGTATATATATTTTTTTGCGATAAGGAGTGCGTGCCATAGAGGACGGCAAGCTGTGTGATGAAATTTTTTGTTTGTGTTGGTGTCGATGAATTGGTTGTATGTGACGTATGTTGAGATTGTATGAAATGAGTAATCAAAAGCGGTTGTTGTTTTGAAATTTCAAAATGGTTAGAAGATATGAATTCTTGAATTCTGAATAGTATGTGAGTGGGTTAGAATAAGGTCATGGCATTTGCAATGAGCCGAAGTTAGATGATAAGAATATTAATACATGTGTGTGTGTGTGTGTGTGTGTGTGTGTGTGTGTGTGTGTGTGTGTGTGTGTGTGTGTGTGTGTGTGTGTGTGTGTGTGTGTGTGTGTGTGTGTGTATGTGTGTGTGTGTGTGTGTGTGTGTGTGTGTGTGTGTGTGTGTGTGTGTGTGTGTGTGTGTGTGTGTGTGTGTGTGTGTGTGTGTGTGTGTGTGTGTGTGTGTGTGTGTGTGTGTGTGTGTGTGTGTGTGTGTGTGTGTGTGTGTGTGTGTGTGTGTGTGTGTGTGTGTGTGTGTGTGTGTGTGTGTGTGTGTGTGTGTGTGTGTGTGTGTGTGTGTGTGTGTGTGTGTATTATTTATGGATTTAGATGTAAGAAGTTTTTATGTTTATAAGGTAAGAATTGTGTGTAATTTATTAATTTCAAAAGAACTACTTGCGAACGGTAGTGATAGATTACAATAACAATTGGAAAATGTTTTGGTGTCAAAGATTAAGAGAAGGAGAATCATTTTTGTGTTTGCGAAAATGGTTTGGAGGAAATCAGATTTACAGATGTGGTATTTTACAGTTAGTGAAGCTACTTGCACAAGCTGAGAATGGCAATGAGTGTTATATTTCATTCAAGGAATGGTGAGACGTTCACCCCTCTTCTCAACCTTAGAGCAGTGTTTCAGTCAATGCAACATGTTAAGCTCAAACTTTTAGGTAAAAATTCTAAATGAAATTAGAGAAAAAGAGGTTAATAAAGATATTTTCTTTTTTATTCAGGCGGTGAGCTAACTTTGATCGGTGACATTTACCCTCTTGCAAATTCTGTCAAAAGAAGAGAAAATGAATATCCTTTTCTATGTCCTTTTAACGAAATCGAAGTACTAGATGATGATCATGATCCATTGAAAAAGATGAAAGAAAGTAAAGAAAAAGAGAGTACAGAAAAAGCTACCACATCAGATGTTCATAAAACCAGGATCACCTGACTCAACTGAACATTCAAGCCTTCACACCACATCTGATCATTTAATAGGATCACCTCGTCATTCAAATAGTCATACTATAGTTGATCACAAAACAGGACATCTGGTACAGTAGGATCTGGTGTACATAACGCAGATGTTCATGCATCAGGACCACCCACTCTTTCAACTACTCACAACTCAGTTGATCACACATCAAGAGCGCATGATCGAACAAGTGCTCACACCTCAGTTAATCACAAGGCAGGATCACATGATCGAACAAGTGCTCACACCTCCGTTAATCACAAGTCAGGATCACATGATCATTCATCAGTTCACACATCAGCTGATCATACATTTTGACATGTTTCTTAGAAAAATTTTGTAGAAAACGTATAAATACATATCATAAAGGGGTAGTTTTTTCATCAGTTTATATTTTTCACTTGACTTTTATATAGCTAGCTATAGTTGCTTCAAAATTAAAAATATGTTTATCTTAACCATTTTTTCTTGCCTTACAATTACAATCAATTCTCCTTTCATTTCTGGGCTACCTTTACCTTTGGATATTGACGTATTTAATCCAAATATTGCTAATAACCTATCTTTTGCGCTAAATTTACCTAACAATGATACAGTACAAATTGGCTTATCATTTCGATTGTTAACTTACACGAACGGGAAAACTTTGATTAGCACAGTAGTCTCATCAACTGAATCATCTTTATTACAAAATGATATACACTCAACATCTGTAACAACTGAAAGTAGTTTAACACGGAAAATCGTTACTATTGATGAAGCAATTGAAAGATTTAGGCAAGATTTAATAAAAAAGGAAAACGAAATATCTGGTATTATTCATAGTAAAGATGTTTTTATAGACATTTTAAATTAGAATTCGATGATGACAAAATCTTAACGGTGAGATGTACTTATGATAGCAACTATAACAAACGTACGCTTAGCATTAAATGTTATGAATATCATTGATACGAAACAGAAAGAGTATTGAGCAATGGAGATGTTGAGCTGTTTATGAAGGAGGATCTAGAATACAAATCTGATGTGGAATTGCTGGACTTCAAATCAATGAAGCAGACTTACAAAATGGATATTTCGTAATCTTTTGTAATTGTATAAATAATAACAAATAAAATTTTATAAAAGACAAATAATTTTTCTGTCAAGTTGTACTTCAAACTGATAAGTAGTGATTCAAACTGAAGGAAATAATTAATAAAGAGAGAAATTCATTCAAATAAAAGTGTTTTCAGTATTAATTCGTACTTCTCTCTGAATAGAACTCTACAAAATGTCTGATTTAAATAGTTCCCCGATTTTTGATGAAATTCTTAAGTTATTAAAGGATTATCAACACGTACTATTGGAGGAGCATTATGAAGAATTCATCAATTCTATAGCTTTTTTACGGAAATTTGAAAACGTATCCAACACCTTATCACAGTACGGATGTCATTTTACAAACTGTCCTTGGTCTTCAAATTTGTGTAAATGGGTCCTGATACCTGCGCATGTTATATGCTTGAAAATGAAATGTTAAGAATGAAAAAACTAATGTCTTTGTATAAACAATTTAAAATAATCACTTTATAAATACAGTTCTTTTAATATATACGTGTTGTTTAGTTCAATTTGATTTGATTGATAATAAGCTAAAGTCACTCATCTGTTCAATCAAAGCTAAATGAACGTCTAGAGGAAGAAGTAATATATTAGACTCTTTTCATATAAAACAAAAATGTAAGACCGATTATTGATCATTTAAAGAGAAGATGAGTAAAAGGAATGTTGTTAATGAACTTCACAAATCTGCTCGACGAAATTTCAAGAGAAGGCGAGTACTGATCAAGTGGTTGGATGATTTATGGCAGGCTGATCTGGTCGAAATGGGAGTATACACACCCGAGAATGAAATTTATCGATATCTTCTAACAGTAATCGATACGTTTCAAAGTTGGCTTATACAGTTCCAATTAAAAATAAAACTGGTACTTTAGTTACCGATGCTATAAAGAAAATACTCAATAGAGGACGTATTCCGAAGAATCTCCAGACAGATGATGGAAAAGAATTTTATAATAAGCATTTAGAAAATCTTATGAAGCAACATCAAATTAATCATTACTCAACATTCAGCGTTCTTAAAGCTTCGATCGTGGAACGATTTAATCGTACCTTAAAATTGCTCATGTGGAAGGAATTCAGTGTGAATGGTACATATAGGTGGATTGACATGGTAACGTCGTTAACTAAAACGTATAATAATTCTACACATCATACAATAAAAATGAAACCACCAGAAGTTAATCATACAAATGAAAAACATTTACTTTCAACAGTATATAACCGTGTCAAACTCCATGTTATTACCAAGTTTAAAGTTGGAGAGCCTGTGAGAATAAGTAAATATAAACATGCATTTGAAAAAGGATATACACCTAATTGAACCACAGAAATATTTAAAATATCTAAAGTTCAACTTTCAAACCCTGTCACATATCTCTTAGAAGATTTGCAAGGTCAACCTGTAAAAGGTGGTTTCTATGAGCTTGAACTACAAAAAACAAAGTTTCCCGATATTTATCTTGTAGAAAAAGTGATTCGAAGGAGAAAAAATTAAGATTTTGTAGAATGGCTTGGTTTTCCTTCTGAACACAACTCATGGATATCTTCACATCTTTTAACCAATTTATGATATTTCTTAAGTAAAACATGTAAATTGTACATGTTGCTGAACCACAAGAAATTCAAATTATAAAAATCGTCCAAACACTTGGTAATAAATTCGATTTTATTTTATACAAGAATTCACAAATTATAAAGTAGCCTTTGTGGCATTTAAGCAATAAGTACTTAAAAAGGTATTTTAATAAATGCGAATGAGCAACAAAATTTACAATCCTAAACCAGTATACAAACGACCTATAATTTAATGTAAGTTAATTCTATTTTATAGTTAAAATTACAGGATATATATATATATATACGAGTACCTTCAAGTTCTTCTATGAAGTTTAATCAAAAAACACGAGCTCTTTTGTTGGTTAGGTTTAGTAGAATGAATTAGATAAGTGACATACTTAAACGTTAGTGCACTTTCATTAGAAAGAGGCGAAACTACTTAGAATAAAAGAAAATTAATAACTAAAAGACGTTGCCACTTCACTCACTAAAAAAGATACGAAATATAAGAAAGTATTTAGTCAGAGGTTTAAGAGGCTGGCTGACAGTATATAATAATAAAAATATTTACTTTTCAAATATGTAATTTTTTATTTTTCAACGTCATTAAACTGAGCTTCATCGTCGTTGTTTTTAATATGTTTAATGCTATTTGTATTGCCGATGAATTTTTTTTCGATTGTCTCTAATTGAATTTGAAAATATGTTCTAAGTTGATTACATACTTCATCAACATACTTTTTTGAAGCTGCATCATCACTTTCTTCAGGAACTTGAATATTTTTTAATAGCTTCCTCTTTAAATTATAATCTCCGTGATATTGTCTATGTTCAAAATATTAAGCTCAGAAATTTTCCGTAAGAAAGATTTTCTAAAATAATTAAAACACACCAAAATTCACTTCTTAACCACTTTGCTTTGTATTTCGATTTGTAACAAGTAATTTAGTAATATGACTTTGTGTACAGTAGAATCATTAATTTTAGTATATAAATTCTACGTTTTTGTTTACAAATATTTTGACATGTGTATTCGTGGACCGTATTTATTTGATCTGTTTATTTTATATTTATTCATGTTGCATTCAGTACACTTCAGTACATTCTCCCGCCTCCGAAAGTTGTAAATTTGCATCTTGTATGGAGCACCCTATTCGATTTTGCACTGCTGTAGCGACGGACGTCGTGTTCATCAACAGATGGCCTCTGACATTTATGTTGCATTTAATTGGTATAAATACCAATTACCAATTAGTGAATGGTGATCCTCTTCTTTCTCATTGTTACATGTAAAGAGACAGATGAGATATTAATACACATTACAATAAACATAAAAGGACAATACGAAGAAATAGTACAACTAATACCAAAACAGACATCCAAAAATTTTGCCTTTCGTTTTTACTCGTGTACTGTATATTGTGTATGCATCGCATGCGTAAGTTGTATTTTACTATTTTCTCCCATTGAATTTGAATCGTAGTGTTGTAGGTATACCGTATACGTTCGTTCTTCCTTTCATGTGTAAATTCGTTTTCGTGTCGTGAGCATAAGCATGGTGTCGACATGCTGTGCGAAGAATTTAATCGCAATTTTTTAATGGTGTCTTTTTTTTATTAAATGTAGATTACATTGTTTTTTTTTACTAATTAATGAAGTGAAGTGCAAATGTGAATAAAAAAGTTCCCGCACTGTGAGGACTGGAAAATGTTCCGAACTCCGATGGATGGATAATTGTAATTATATTATGTGTGCCAACAAACATATGAATCGATGAGTGCCCTTTTGTTAATTTTTATTACTTTATTTTCATTTATATTCATAGATTTGATAGGATTTGTATCGTTTATCATATTTTTTTTATCGGTTATTTATTAATTTCGATATATTCTTCATGTGTTGTTGTTGTTGTTGGTGGCGTCGTCGCGCATTTCCGGCAATTTATCGATTTTCGCGATCGCGGTTAGTGTGTATGTGTGTGTGTATGGAAAAATGTTATTAAAAAGCGAAGTGAATTCGGTCTCTTTCTAGTCGGACATTTTTTGGTTCCGACTAGAACTTTGTTTACATTTTTGCGAGGTAAACAACGCGTATTATTTCGTGAATTTTTTTTTTTTGTGAAATTAATAAAAGTGTAAGTTGCGTGGTTATATTAAATGCTTGTTGTGTAATTGCAAGACATTTTATTGCAATAAAATATAAGATTGCATTGAAAAGTGGTTGTGCATTTGTGATTTTGTTATTGATATGATTCAATATGATTCATTAAATTCAGTGAATTTTGATTAAGTTTTAAAATTCATTTTGTGTGTTGTAAATTGTACAGATGACATTGTGTTTTGTGTAATTTAATTTTGATTGGTTTTATAACGCGATGTTTTTGATTAGTTTCAATTTTGTTTTGCCGACGGCTTTTTGACGTTTGATGTGCTGTCGATGTTTTTCATAAATTTTGTGGAATGTGTCCAATTTCCACTTAGACTTTTTTTTTTTTTTTAAATTTCATTTGTTGATCGACAAATTAAATTGTTTAAATATTATATTCATTTTGCATGCGTTGTGGCTTGTGGCAGTGCTTTTTGAATTGAAAATTATAGAGTTAAGTTGTTAACTTGATGTGTGCATTGTCGCAGCTTATTGCAAATGTTGAAATGTTGTTTCGATTTAGACGTCTTTTGTGTTGTGATTGTTATTACAATAAAGATGATTAAAAATTGTATAATTTGGTGTTTTATTTCGTAAAGTTGCATTTTGAATTGTGTACATACTTTATTAAAGATGAGTTGATAGAAGAAATTAATTCTTTGAATCAATTATATGGTTACTTTTCAGGAACGTGTAGATTGTATGAATTTTCAGGTACGACGTGTTTTCCTAGATCATGGTGATCTATTTTTTTTTTTTTTTTTTTTTTGAGGAAATGATTCATTGCAGGAATTTTAAAGTTGGGTTGATTGTTGTTTTCAGCTTTGCGTTGGGCTTTGGAATTAAGCCTTATCCAGGGGTTTTGTATAAAGAGAAGAGATATTATCCTCGGAGAAGATAATCTTAACAGCAGATAGGTACACTGTTGTTGATTCGGTAGAATCCAGGGGCAATGTATTAGGTTTTTGAATATTCTTCGGGGAAGATGTATGATTCAGCAGGTTTGTATTGACTCATATAAAAATCCAGGGGCGTTGTATAAAGTTTTGGGTTTTGAATATCTTCGAGGAAGATGTATGTAGGTACCATCAGATAAGGTTGGTGTTGATTCGTTTGCAGAATCCAGAGGCGATGTATTTTAAAGTTTTCAGGTAAATCTTCGGAAATGAAATATGTTTAAACAGGTGTTGATTCGTTTGTTGAATCCAGGGGCGGTGTATTTTCAGGTTTTAGGTAATTCTTCGGGAAAGAGATATGATTAAGCAGATATATATATATATTTATGGTTTTTGTCTGTAAATCTTCAGCAAAGATATTTTAATTAAACGATAGCAGTATGTTCCTTGTGATCGTTGCAAGGAAGACGACAAATTTTTGCGATGGGCCGTTTTAGGGTTCCATTTTGCGTTTTAACGGTGACGACGCGTACGAGTCCGTCTGATCCTGCATGGGTTCCTTCAATTCGGCCGAGATTCCAGTAGGTTGGTGGGAGTAGCTCATCCTTGAGCAGAACTAAGTCTCCTAGTCTGGGCATCTCCTTGACTTGAGTCCATTTTGGTCGATGTTGGAGCCGTGAAAGATATTCTGAACTCCATCTTTTCCAGAACCCTTCCGCCAGCGCTTGAACTCGTTTCCATCGGTCGAGATGTGTGACGTTGTTGTTAAGTTCACCTTGTGGTATGGCATGTAATGACTCACCGACTAAAAAGTGCGCAGGGGTTAGCGCATTCAAATCTTCGAAGCTATCGGATAGAGGGCATAGGGGCCTCGAATTCAAACACGCTTCTATTTGTGTTAGAAGCGTTGCGAGCTCCTCAAACGTGAGCCTTTCAGTTCCGACAACTCTTTTTAAATGGTGCTTGACAGACTTCACACCTGCTTCCCATAAACCACCAAAGTGTGGAGACGCTGGGGAAATAAAATGCCAATGTGTACCGCGATTTGCAAGCTTTTCGGCTATCTCCTTCCAATCATGCGTGGCTTCCTTTAACATTTTTGCTAATTCGTTGTTAGCACCGACGAAGTTGGTTCCGCAGTCGCTGTAAACCTGTTGACAGCTTCCTCTTCTTGCTGTGAACCGATGAAATGCTACCAAAAACGCTTGGGTTGTCAGATCTGACACGACTTATAAGTGAATGGCCTTTGTTGCTAAACACAGAAACACTGCAAAGTATCCTTTCAGTATCTTAGCTCCACGTGCTTTCCAGCTTTTGATTTCGATGGGACCAGCATAGTCGACACCGGTGTGGCTGAAAGGTCGAGACATCTGAACTCTAGCAGCAGGTAAGTTTGCCATCAGCTGTTGCATTTCTGATGCCTTTTGCCGGTAGCAAGAAGTACACCTATGCAGTTGATACTTTACACTCTTTCTTATCTGGCCAATCCAGTATCGTTAGCGGATATAACTTATCATCTGCTGGATGCCGCCATGCAGAGTGTTTTTATGGGTATCTCTCACAACCAGACTTGTGAGGTGGTGGTTGTTCTGCAGCAATATGGGGTGTTGCGCTTCATAAGCGAGGAGAGAGTTTTCTAAGCGCCCTCCAACTCTTAAGATCCCATTTACATCAAGAAATGCGTTCAACGCACTAAGGGATTTTGGGATCTGGGACGTATCCGCGATTTGTTGGATCTCCGTCTTAAACATCTCCTTCTGCGCTGTCTTGACGACGACAACGCGCGCTGCTTCTAGTTCACTTATGGTAAGTGGACCCACATTAGTTCCCGATATACGACGACATTTAGCAACAAAACGAAGACAGGTAGCGACGACTCGAACGAGCTTGAGAAGACTCGAACAGTCACACATTGTTTGCAGAATACTGTCGCTATGGTTGACCCGTACCCTGAGTACCTTCACAGTACGCTGCTCCTCTTCCGTTTCGTTATCAACAGGTTGATGTGGGACATCGAAGACCCATTGATGATGTAAAAATTCTGGACCTTTCCACCATGGCTCCAATGACTTCAGTTCCGACGGAAACACACCTTTTGGACGCTAGATCGGCTGGGTTATGATGCTTTGCAACGTGTCCCCAGCAATCGATCCCCACTAGCCGCTGGATCTCTGTTACTCGGTTGGACACGAACGTAGTCCATCTAGCGGGAGTGGCCTTTATCCAAGCGAGCGCTATAGTTGAATCCGTCCAAGCACACGTTTTGACATCGGGGATGGCCAAAACTTCTTTGGTGTACTGCATCAACTGCCAAAACTACAGCACCACAAAGCTCCAAACGGGGAAGAGTAATCGTCCGCTGATTTAGTGCTACTTTCGTCTTTGACAAGAGCAGGTTGACATGGATGTTGTCATCGCTGTCTAAGACACGAACGTACACCACTGCTCCGAAAGCCTTCATCGACGCATCACAGAAACCGTGCAGCTCTATCGCCTTGTTGTTTTTACTCATCTGAGTCCATCGTGGAATTCGAAGTTGTTCGATCTGAGGAAGTTCTCGATGAAAAGCTTCCCAATCTTTCCTCAACGCTGGTGGAATCGGATCATCCCAATCGCAGCCGATATCCCAGAGTCTCTGCATCATAAGTTTTGCCGTGATAATGCACGGAGATATCCAGCCAAGTGGGTCGAACAATTTGGCTATTGTCGACAACATGGAAATTTTTGTTGTTGCTTCCTTTGATGGCTGCAGATTCTGGTAAGAGAAATGGTCATCCACTGGAAACCATTTGATGCCGAGCGTCTTAACATGCTCCGACGTATTGAACGGCAGTTCAAAATCCAACTCACGGTCTTGGACCGGAATATCATCCACGAGTTCCTTGACGTTGCTCGTCCATTTTCGTAGGTGGAAGCCTGCAGACGCCAAAAGTTGCCTTGCTTCGTCGCGTTTTAGGCGTGCCTCTTCGACGGAGTCCGCACCACTGATGAGGTCGTCAACGTACATGTATTCACGGACAACCTTCGCCCCCTCCGGAAAATTTTCACTTTCGTCCTCGGCAACTCTCTTCAAAATTTTAATAGCAAGATATGGTGCACTGGCTGTTCCGAAAGTGACCGTATTCATTTTTAAGAGTCATAGTGGCGAAACCTTCTGCTCTCTCCACATTATCAGCTGGTAATATCGGTCTGGGAAACTTACCAAAATTTGCCGATACATTGTTTCAATGTCGGCCGTGAATGTGACACGATGAGCCCGCCATTTTAGTACGAGATCTATGATACTCGACTGCAACTTTGGACCCACAAGAAGACGGTCGTTGAGGGATTTCCCATCCGAAGCTTTTTCATAACTGTACATCATCAGCATACATATCTACAGAGGAGCCTATACTAATCGGTAGATCATTAATATACATCAGAAAGAACAGTGGACCCAGTATTGAACCTTGCGGTACACCTTTACTAAAAGGGAGAAGACATGATTTTTTATAAGTTATCACCACTGCCTGGAATCTATTATCTAGGTAAGATGAAACTAGTCTCAAGGAAGATTCAGATAAATTGAAATGATACCTAAGTTTTCTACGTAAGACTTGATGACTCGCTGAATCTAACGCCTTAGAAAAATCAAGTAGCACGAGGAAAGTTACGTTAACTCGGTCTATTTCTCGCCTTATGTGTTCAACAACATTTAACAGGGCAGTTGTGCAACTGTGATTAGGGCGAAAAGAAGATTGGCTGACACAGATTAGATTTTCTTGTTTTAAGTATTGGTGAACTTGCGAGTTTAAAAGTTTTTCCAAAACCTTTGAAAAAAAAATGGTAGAATGACGATTGGGCGAACTTATTTTGGGTTTTGGGTACTGGGACTCCTTTTGCTCTTTTCCAGGAATGTGGAAAAACACCAGTCGTAATAATCCTGTTGAATAAATGGGTCAATGGTCTTGAGATGAACGGGAAGATAGCTTTGGCAAAAACCGGGTGAATCTCATCAAAACCAACTGCGTTAGACCTGAGAACATCAGCCTCATCAACAGACGTAAAACTGAAATTATTCGATGAGCAGCTAGCATATGGAGGAATGTTTTGAAACTTTGTCAACGGAAACAGGGCTTGACAAAGTAGAGAAAACTCTATTTATTTCGTTGGGATCAATATTGTGAAGGTTGCTGTTTTTCTGTTTACCTATCCCTAATTGTTTCAGATTTTTTCAAAGCTTAGCTTGGGCAGGATCCAATCGAGGGCCATAAAAGCGTCGCTTTGCTTCACGAATTTCCAGAGTAACTTTGTTTCTCATCGTTCTAAAAACATCATGAAAAACATCAAGTCGGAATCTTTTCCAACGCTTAGAAGCTTGATCACGTTCTCTTAAAAGTTTTGTATTTTGTTTGTAAACCATAAAGGTTGATTTCTTGACGTAAATTTGGTTTTAATTGGAGCATGAGTGTTGAAAAGTTGGCGTATGTTGCTTTCAATAAACGATAACTGTTCATCAACTGATAACATTGAATACTCTGTGACGACGGTGTCGAAAATAAACAAAGTCAGATTATTACTTGAAAATAAAAATGACGAAAAATAAAAATGCAAACTTTCTCTTTGTAACACTTTTCAATTGTATTATGTATTTCTCACACAGGAACTCTTTCATATGACCTCTGGTTTATTACATAGTTACATTAATTTCTTGTCAAGTATTCTATGTTTTTGTTTACGTTATTGATATTTAACATTTCTTGTGGAATCTAATATTAAGTATTGTTCCATTAATTATTTTATTTGAACATTCAATGTACTTCAGTGTACTTTCGTTCATTCTCCCGCCTAAATGGTGAATGGTAAAATTTCGATGTCGCAGAAATGTGTACGCTTCAATGAAATTTTGATGGTAGTAACGGTAGTACAGCAATATTATACATGAATGGTATTCGACAATTAGTTAATTGTATGGCATTCAAATGCCCTTTTTTTTGCAAGATGTAATTAAGTGTGTTTGATTAGATAATCGATCCAGTTTATCCAGGTGAGTTTTTTCCATTTACATGATTATTAATTTAAATTTTATAAATTTGGTTAAAATGTGTGTAGAATGTGGTATTTCGATTACCAAGCGCGCGCGAGATTTGTATGCTATGTGTGTGTGTGTATGTATGGGTAAAGTTGTTATCTTGATTAGTTTTAATTTCAAGATGAAAATTCATTGATATTGACATTAATGAAAAACATAGATTAATGAAATTTAGATTTTCAATTGTGGGCTTAACGCCGTTATTATCCAAATAATTATCATGAGAATTTCGGTTCTTATGTGCAAAGTGCAATCTACTATGTTATATACATAAGCAATAGTGATGCTGTTTCGTGTTTGCCTATAGTTACGATTTGTTGACTAGGCTCGTGCGTATTCGCGGTTCGCGTTAAGTACATAATGTGCTAGCGTGTGTGAGCAAAGCATTTGTTCGAAACTAATTTTCAAGACAAGTCGTCGCCCGAGAATTGTTTTGTCGTAAGCGCCAAAATGGGTTTTTTTAAACTGGATATGCAGTCTTATGTTTTCAAAGGTGCTCTTTTCATTTCTGTTGTCAGAGTTTGCCTATCTCTTACCGTTGCTGAGATAATTAGTATGCATTTTGCCATTTTTTGACATATACGACAAAAATTCCATGTGTTTTCTCTCTTTTTTTTTAATGTTGTTTTGTCGTAAGTGTATAGGCTTAATACATACGATCAAATATTTAAAATAAAAACTTAAAATTGCTTTGTCGTACATACACTTACTCACATATAATGTATCACTGATCGTATGCAAGTACGACAAAAATGAGAAAAAAAGGATTGCGGTTTGGTTTGTCGTACGTGATATTTCAACTGGGGCGGCGGTGCAGGAAGTATAAATACAAAGATATTGCCAGCGCAGTTTTAAAAATACTGCATCAAATATTTTCTGACAATCCTTTTGTTGAAGTTCTGCCTCTTTGGAGTGACTCCTGCGTCCCCCAAAATTAAAACAAGGCCATGTCCACTGTTGTGATTTTTCTCATTCAAAATTCAACATTCTTAAAATAAATTACACAAAAATTTTCAGAGCCTGGAGATTCTCTAATTCCAGAGGCAGCTTGGAAATATTTAGCCTGCCTTCGCTTATGCGACATCTTAAAAATATGAACTTTAAGAACGTAAAATTAAAATTAATTCAAATGTTGCCAACAGATTTCAAAGCATTTTCAACCAGAGCGGGCCAATTAAACTTTTCGTCAATTCCATTTAGCAAAATAAAGTTTCTTAAACATATTAAGGACGAAAAATTTACACTCTATTATAAAACGAACAGAAGAGAAATTGGGTATAAAACAGCTTTAATATAGAAAAAGTCAAACAAAAGTTGCCGGGCAATTCCAACTAATTTGTTCTCTCAAAATCGTCTTGTTTTTAGCAGGTAATAAGTCAAAACTATTTAATGACAAAATGAATTATGTATCTTAAAAGTTTATTTGTTTTTGTGCCAAAGGTAGACTAAAACAACTACGAAGCCTTGTTCAAATCAAGAGCGTAAGAATGAAATCATCAATAATTTATTATTTGAAACTATACTTTTATACTATGGTGTGCTTATAAATCATACAGTGTTACTTATGTAAGCGTTATGTTTACTAACAAAAATTACATTTTCGATCTCAAAGATGTAATTTTATATTTCATAGTCAGAAAATGACTTTTTCGTTAGTTTTTATAACCAAAATGTGATTGAAATTTTGTACCTGTAAATGTAAATATCATTGATATCTTATGATCATAGGATGCCTTTTTTGTTATTGTACTTTTTTTAATACTATTCAAGTTAATTTTTTTCACACCAAGATTTTGCCTATGAACACAAAAACTCTTGTGATGTAGATATGTATTCCTATTTTAACCTTTATAAAATAAATAAAATTTAATTGTTAACATTGAAAATTTAATTTTTTTAATTGGTTCTCATACCAATTTCTATACGATTTAAACAAGACGCTTGAATTTTGAAATGTCGTACGTGCGTTCAATTTGTCGTACGTGTATGGGATGGAAACAAAAAGCTTATTTTGGTGGCGTATACGACAAACTCATTTTGGGTAAAAAGTTCTATAATTTGAAAACCAAAACAGTTAGGACAATTCTGAATACATAAATCAAAAGAAGATACTCCACACAATATATTCTAATTAAAAAAAGAACAACTTAATCGCTTCGTTTTCTTTTTATAGTATTTGCATTTTAGATAGAAGATCTGTTTTCTGTGCAAGTTTGACTCGGCTCAGAATTCAATGTTTTATTAATAATTATGATTTAAAAATTTGAAGTGCTCTTTTGTAAATTTTATATTTAAAGCATTGAATTTTATAATCTATGCATGCGTTGTTGCAGTGCAATAAATTTTTTTTTTTTTACAGAACATGCATTTTTACAGTGTTCTATGTTTTTTTTTACGATTTTGGATTTGAATAAAATGATTTTTAATTAAGTTTTATTTCATTTTATTATAGTTGGTTTTAGGTGTTCTTTTAATTTTTTATTTCCCCTTATTATAGTAGGTTTTGATTTTGTACGCGAGAGATCAAATTATGTCGATTTCTTCCGAAGATTTGTTCGTTGGCAATAAGCAAATTTTTGTTATAGGCCGCTTCAACTGTCCGTTTTGTGTTTTTACTGTCACGACGCGTATTAACCCGTCCGATCCAGCGTGGGTTTCTTGAATTCTGGCAAGATTCCAATAGGTCGATGGAAGTCGCTCATCTTTGGGAAGAACTAAGTCTCCTACCTTCGGCATTTCCTTAATCTGCGTCCATTCTGGTCGTTGCTGAAGCCTTGCGAGATATTATGAGTTCCATTTTCGCCAGAATCCTTCTGCTAAAACCTGGACACGTTTCCAGCGATCTGCATGCGTGATGTTGAAGAAGTCTTCCGCAATTTCCTTCCAATCGTGTTGTGCTTCTTTTAATAATTTTACTAACTCGTTGTTAGCACCAGCAAAATTAGTTCCGCAGTCGCTATATACTTTCGTACAGGTTCCTCTTCTGGCAGTAAATCTTTTAAAGGATGCAAAAACGCTTGAGTTGTCAGGTCTGACACGACCTCCAAATGAATAGCGAATTTAGAGAATTTTTGCACCGCGTGCCTTTCAGGATTTAATCTCGATGGGACCTGCATAATCAACACCAGTATGACTAAACGGTCGAGACATACGCACTCAACAATGATTAAGATTGACATGCGTCAGCTGAGCGGTATAGACGTGTTTTGAGAGAGTTCTGAGTGATATTTGAAAAGTGTAAACAAAACAGTGATCAAAATAAAAACAATTGATTGCCAGCACATTTGTGTGTTCTTTGGTGATATATTTAGTTATTGCTGTTTGTCTAGGCATGAAATATCGCTGTAAAAGTTTAATTTTTTTTTGGTGACATTGGAAGAGAAAAATTGTTTCAAATGTAAAGCACCGGTGCGCGGTGAAACGGGTATCAGATGTGCGGGTGTGTGTGGTAAACTTTATCATAGCGCAGCAAAGTGTTGTGGTTTAGACAATTACTCTAGTGGTTGTCTATTGAAGCCAATGTTAAAGTTTATGTGTACAGACTGTGTCCAATACATACACAATGTGGACCTTGTATTAAAAGAAATGCAAGAGTCAGTTTTTAAGAATAGCCGTTATCTCAAAGAGTATAAACTGGAATTTGAAGAAAGTCTTAAGAGAAATGAATCGGAAATAAAAATATTACTTGAGTCAATCGAATCTCGTTACATGGCTAGATTAGATGCTATGAAAATTGCTCAAGAGAATTGTGTGAAGAGTGTGAAAGAGCTAAAGAGAAAGTAAGTTATTGAGTAATTTAGAGTACCCGCCTAGGGTCAGTAAGTTAATTAAGTTATTATGTAAGCTAGTTTAAACATTTTTGTTAGCAAGTATGTATGTAGTTATAAGTGAGAAACAATAAAAAATGAATTTAAAACTGAAAACTGAACTGTGAAAGAGCTAAAAAAGTTAAGTTGCTATAGTGAGGATTTTAAAAGACAGAGTGAGAAAATTTGCATGAACGTAAACAAAACAAGTGAAAACATTCAAAACGTTAAAGTAGGTGAGATAGCAAGTATGATGTGTGACCAAAACAAACGTATTGAATCCCAAAACGTAAACATTGGAAGAATTCTTGATGGAGTAAAGCAGCTGAGTGAAGAAAAAAGTGAAGTAATAAATGAAATAAAAAAAGCGAGTGCTGTGAAAAATAAAGTTTTGTTTGCTGAATCTTTAAAAAAAGATCCACCATTGTATGCGAATGTTTTAAAGAAAAGTGCATCAGTAATGATTAAGCCAAAAAGCACCCAAAGTGCAGATATAACAAAAAATGCAATTAAATCTAATGTTCATCCATCAAATAGTGGTGCTCAAGTTTCTGGTATCAAAAAATTAAATAGTGGTGCGGTAATTGTTGCGTGTTCTAATGACGAGTCAATGGAAAAACTCAAAGGCGACATCGAAGTAAAATTATGAGATAAATATAATGTGAATGTTTTAGTAAAAAAAAAACCAAGAATCAAAATAATTAATATGTCCGAGAAAATGGAAAGTGGTGATATTATTCTTCTTTTCCATTTCTGGCGTTACGAGTAATGATCTTGAAGTAGTGATCCGCCTGTGGGGTACGCCGCGTTGACCTCAGAAAGCGTCGGCAAGCCTCCCGGTTTTGGATTGTTCCATGTCTGAGGCCAACCAAATGCTGCTGTTTTTGCATTTGCTTGTACCAGGAGTGTTTTGGCCTGCCTTTTCTTTTTCGTCGCGAATTTGTTGAAACGTTGTACGATATTGCCTTTTGGACGGGGTTCTGCGGATCTCTCCTTTGAACATGACAATACCAACTGAGCCGGTTATGCTGAATTTTGTCCAAGATTGTACTTTTGACATGAAGGCTTCCACGGATCTTAGTACTTCTAATTCGATCAAGCTTTGTTACTCCTGCTGTCATCCGAAGCATCTTCATTTCGGCTGCCGTCAATTTGCTCTCATACTTTTTGTACATTGTCCAACATTGTGAACCGTATGTCAGAGCTGGACGGACAGCTGCTGTGTAGAGTCTTCCCTTCAGCTTAGGGGGCATTTTTCGATCACAGAAGATAGCGGAGTTTTCTCGCCACTTCATCCACCCTACGCTTACTCGATGATTGATGTCGTCATCACAAGTTGCTTCACTATTGATCATAGATCCCAGATATTTAAACTTTTCACACTTGGGAAACACATTTATAAAGTGTTTAAAAGAGCAAAATTATTTCTTGAAGAGTTCTGATATGCAAGTTAAAGCCCAATGGAAAAACAAGTTTAGAAGGCTTGATTCTTTTAATGTAGTTATTGAATTAGATGCCGACGGTTATAACAAAGCAATGCAAATGGGAAAGCTAAGTGTAGGATGGGATCAATGTGAAGTTAAAGATGGGTTGCATGTTAGAAGATGTGTTAGGAGCTGGGAATCCACAGGGGATGAACTTTGGTACTATCGAAAGGAGCAGTGGCACGCTTGCGGTTGCTCGGATCTAACTCGTCGGATGGGGGGGATTCTTGCTCTTTCAATAGTACCTCCCACTCACTAAACAAAATTACCGTGCCTAGGATTTCGGTAGGAATGGAAAAGGAATAGGTAGGGAAGCTACTTTATAAGGATAGGACAAAGGAAAAGGAACAAAAAGGAAATGCAAAACCTAGAGACGTGAGCTCCATCCAAGGACAAAAGAAGGTGGTGTTTCGAATCAAAAAAAATTCCAATTTCTACTAAAAGAATTTTTTTTTTTTTTCAAAAGAAAAAAAAATAAAAAAAAATTATAAAAAAACTTAATCCCTATCTAACCTACCTAACCCAACACCAAAATACCCTAAACTAACCTACTATCTACTTAATACTATTCACTACTAAACTACTACCTTACTACTACCTTTCAAACCGAAAACACCCTTGTCTCCTTTCACCGTCGGATGGAACTCTGCCGGAGTCTCCGACGCGCTCGTCAGATGTTGGTGACGAAGTCATGGCCAACCCACCCTTGCATCGGTCCGATACAACCAAATGCCATCTTCTTGGCCTTGTTTGTGAAGATGGCCCCTGAAACGACCTACCAGCTGAAACCTAGTCTGTCATATTACGTCTTGTCAGTCAAATCGTCATAAACCAAAAGAAAATGAAACGTAACCACCAACCATCACCGTTCACATTGGACGGCCCAGTCCAGCCATCACACACCTTTATGCTTACTTTAGCAAACCATAATATTCAATAAAACCGAAGCTTTCAAACAACCTTATCTTTTAAAGATTTTACATTCATTTATTTTTATTTCATTAAAAGACAAAAGAAAGAAAAATCTCAATACTTGCAACTATAATTATCCAATGACTTCACTATTTGATATAAAAAAAATGGAAATTCTTTTGTTCTGATATTTATATCTTCATATATGTCTATGTATATTCAATACCATATACATATCAAAAAAAAACTTTTTTCTTATATATGTAAAACTTACAGTTTTTTTTCTTTAGAGATATCCCCCGTTGTCCTGCCGGCAGTACTTGTGAGACACACTGTATTTCCTTTTAAATCTTAAGACACATATATAAATATATAATATCTGTTGTTAAACTTCCTTTTTTTTTTTTTTTTTTTTTTTCTTTGTGGGGTTTTTTTTTCACCCTCTTAAAATAAGAAAAAATTCACTACACTCTTATTTTCTTTTTCTTTCCTTTTTTTTTTCTTTACACTCTTTGACTCTACTTTCTTTATATTTCTTTTCTTTTTCCTTTTCCTTCAATACTTATAATTTCACTTTTATTACTTTCTTCTTTGAGTTCACTTTCAATCTTATTCTGTATATTTCACTTTTAAGCTTATTCTTCACATTCACTATCAGATCCTTTTTCTCTAATCCTGAAATCTCTTCTAATGCTTCCTTCCTTCTCCTCCTCAGCTTCCTCATATATGTATCTACATATATTCTTATATTTGGGTCCTTTATGGTTGCCCTTGACCTTGGGTAGGTCAAAAAAAAACGGGCAGAGGTTGTCTCACCAACCTCTGCTTTTTCTTTTGTTTTCTTCTACTTCGCTTCTCGAAGTTTTTTTCTGCAGTTCCTTCAATTTTCTCCTTTTTTTTTTCTTTTTATATTCTTTCTTTTATTTTTTCTTTATCAGTGTCAAAACTAATTAATATTTTGATTTGACTTTACTTTACTTTATTTCACTTGGCTAGATTTGCCATACAAATTATCTTATTAGAAAATCTTCACACGAACTTTCCTAGCCAGCTGTTCTTTTGAAAAAGAAAGTTCTACAATTTTCTTTTCTTTGTCGAACTCTTTTGCTACTCGGGTACATAAGCACTTGGTTCGAATTCCGTTGTCACATCAAAACACATAATTACCTCTCTATCTGGATCGGTAGACAGCTGATTAACGTTTTTCTATTATTCTTTAAAATTTACCATATGTTCCTACGTTGCCATCTGTACTTCTCACTAACTGTCCACCCCCTTTCTTCACACACCTACATACATACATGCTTTCTCCTACCTTACTCTTTATTAAGCTATGACATTACCTAATTTTATGCATACATTACCTATCACCTAATCAATAACACCCACATACACTAATCTACAAAAAAAAACTTACATAAATCTCTCTCTCGAATGTAATGCATTATTATATTGCTGAATTGCAATAACTCATTACCTTGCGTTAGAGGGAGATGGATAGTCTGCGCAACCCAGTGCGTAATCTAAATGTCAAAACAATAATTGATAACGTCGGTGTTTCGCGAATTTATCTTTCGTATTCTCTTTTTTTTTTCTAGATTTGTTTCCTAATTTAATAACGCGAGTTAATTCGTTGTTTGGTTTTGTTTTCCTATTACTTTTTTTTGTTATTATTTAGGTGTTTTTTTTTTTTTCATTTTCTATTAACTTTCACAGGTAAGTATTCTCTTCTTGTTCTTCTTTTTGTTTTTGTGAAATCTCAGGTGGGAGTTTGTTTACATATGTTACGTACATACATTTTGTAGGCACTTGCATTTTGTAAACAAACCCTAACTATTGTCTCTTGATCAATTTTATTTACTTTATTTTGCTTTACTTTATAGGGTTGACGATAGCAAGATTAAAACAACAAAAAAAAGGAAGAAGGAAATCTTTTTATATGACCTATGGCAAGTAGTTTAAAGTTATTGGATTGAATGATAATCCATTGGGTATCTTTTTTTTCCAGGTTTTGCTACGTAACAGGCTCGGTGGAAGTGGATGAGTGGTCGCGAGAGCACTTACATCGTAAAAAAATTCATGCGTTGCAAAACACTTGTTTATAAATAGGGTCTCGAATCGTGTGGTAGAGCCTACTCCCTGAGTTAGTTATTAAGTCTCATGCTATTTTCTATTTTAAAGTTAAGTTTAAATTCTTATTTTATATATTCTTATACTGAAATAAACTTTAATACCTAATATACATATAATCTATTATGTCTATTTATTTTGATACCTGTGCTAATTGTTCAATGTCTGAGTTAGGGGGTGGTAGTTAGATCGTCTTCTATTCTATATTGCACTATGGGTAATGAACAAAGTCGGACTTCACTAAATAAATTAACATATAAATACGCTGATAAAATAATAAATAAATGAATCTATAAATAAAATAAATAAATAAAATAAATAAATAAAACTATAGATATATAAATAAATAAATAAAAATATATATAAATAAATAAATAAATAATCAAAAAAAAATATCACAGATGAATAAGAGAGGTAAAAAAAAAGGTTTATCACAGAAAAATGGGTGCTAATAATTAGCAATATCACAGAATACGTTTTATCCAGCGGTGCTGTCTGATATCACAGTAGGCTGCTATATGCTTATAGCTAAAAAAAATATCACAGTAGGCTATATACTTATAACTAATAATATCACAGTAATAAAGATTATAATAAATAGGTACAAATACATAATAAATAAATAAATTAAACATTTACTAAAACTAACTATCAGGTACTATTCGACTAAAGACAACATCATCTGAGTGCGTCATTACCATGCGTATTTTAAGTGTGTAAGTCTTTGGCATGGAAAACTCCTACTTTTTCGCCTCTTAAATTACCAACTTCATACAAGGAGTTACCTATCTTTTTCAAAACCATACTTTTTGTAAATTTAGCAGCAAGTTTAGCATTGTAATTCTCGGCAGCGTTGCTTTGTTTAAAATTTCGGCGATATACTATCTGTCCTGGTTGGTATACTACGTCCTTACTTCTAGTGTTATAAATTTTCATGCCTTTTTGGTGTGCTAGTTTTAAGTTTTGAAATATTTTTGCACGAATCAATTCCAATCGATCTTCTCGGTTTAGAATCTCAATATTGGATTCTTTCACCGCGTCAAGTCTTCGAAGGAGATCATATGATTTTGCATTTTGGATCATATGGTAACCAAACACAGCGTAATATGGTTCCACCGCGATTGCTTCGTGCATCACACTGCGAAGTGAGAAAGCAACGTTGCTAACGTGGAGGTCCCATTGCTTCTGGTTTGTGCCTAGATAGGCTCTTATTTTTGCTAAAACCGATTGGTTTACTCTTTCTGAGGCGTTTGCCTGCGGAGAGTAGATGGCCGTACGGGTGTGTCTTACACCGTATCGTTTCAAAAAGCTGGTAAATAATTCTGAGACGAATTGTTTACCATTGTCTGAATGGACAAATTCAGGTACACCAAAAACATGAAAGACATTTTCTTCTAAAAATTTAACTACCTCAGATGATGTTGCTTTCCTAATTGCTTTCAAGAATACAAACTTACTAAAATGATCAAGTACTATGAATATGTGTGTATTTCCGTTTGAAGTCCGTGGGTATGGTCCTAAGAAGTCAATGTATAAGCGTTGAAATGGTCGTTCAGTGATTGTCTGTTGTCCCATCGGCGGTCGAGTCGTCTGGTTTACGGATTTATTGCACTTGCAACTGTCGCATGAATTCACCCAGTGCTGAACATCGGTGGCCAACCCAGGCCAATAGTAAAACTGACGCAGTTTCGCTAATGTTTTGCCTATGCCTCCGTGTCCAGACTCTGGTGAGTCATGCGCAGTCTTTAACAACTCCTCTCGCAGTCCTTCGGGAACCCACAGTTTCCAGGCACGGTCCTCTTGTATTGCGTCACCTGTCCGTACGTCAGTGCGTTTGTAAACGTATCCGTCTGATATACAAATGTCGGGAAGTCGGTCTTGTTGTTGTTCCACCACTTTCTTCAGTTCGTCGTACTCTTCGGATGAAAAGTGCGTGGAACTGAAGTCAATTCCAGGAGTCACGTCGGTTTTCACGATCTCTTCCATATGGATGCGCGACAAAGTATCAGGTACTACGTTTTGGACACCTTTCCTATGTTCGATGGTGAAATCGAACGCCTGTAGCTTAAGGCTCCATCTTGCCAACCGCCCTGACAGGTCCTTCTGTGTCATCAGCCACTTGAGACTGGCGTGATCGGTGATGATAGTGAAAGGTAAGCCCTCAACGTAGGCTCTGAACTTCTTCACCGACAGAATCGCCGCATAGCATTCTAGTTCTGTCACGCTATAGTTCATTTGAGCTGAATTAAGCTTCTGGGACATAAATGCCAGCGGTAATTCGTTCTTGTCGTCATCCATCTGGAAGATCACGCTCCCTACTCCTGTGGTCGAAGCGTCACATTGGATGTAAAAATGTTTCGTAAAGTCTGGGTTGTTGAGTATTGGTGCTTCTACAAGTCGTCTTTTTAGTGTGTCAAATGATGTCACCGCTTCATCCGACATTTCGAACTGTTTCCCCTTTTTCAGGCAGTCAGTCATTGGGGCTGCTATCGTCGCGTAGTTCGGGATGAAGCGTCTGTACCAGCCCGTCATGCCTAGAAATCTGCGGAGTTGTTTTGGGGATTTTGGGATAGGGAAATCGTCGATCGCCGACACTTTGTCTCTGTCCGTTCGAATGTGTCCGTCTCCTACTACATATCCTAAGTACTTAATCTCCTTAAAACAAAACCTACTTTTTTCTACGTTAATGGTAAGACCCGCCTGACGCAAAGCAAATGCAACTTCTTCTAGAGTCTTGATATGAGATTCGAAGTCTGGAGAGCAAATCAATAGATCGTCTAAATAAACAAACACATTCTGACGTAAGCGACCTGGTATCACCTTGTCCATCAACTTGGACATCCTCTGAGCCGCATTGCACAGTCCAAACGGCATCACCGTGAACTGATACAGTGGTCGGCCAGGGACTGTGAAGGCTGTCTTCTCTCTTGATTTACTCTCCAGAGGAATCTGCCAAAATGCGTCCTTTAAATCTATACTAGATATATATCTAGTGTCTTGTAACCTGCTAATTATTCCCTCAATGTGTGGCAGAGGATACGCAAATTTTTTTGTTCTTGCATTTACTTTGCGGGAGTCTAAACATAGCCTGTTTTTCCCGGGTTTTCTAACTAATACGACCGGGGAGCTCCAAGCACTGTTGCTTTCTTCAATCACACCCATTTCAAGCATCCGATCAATCTCTGCGTAAAGCAGTTTTTGAACGGCTGGTGAAATGGGGTAATGTCGCTGTTTGATGGGAATGTTTTCGTCGTCCACCTCTATAACATGTTCCTCAAGATTAGTTTTACCCAATCCGAGTACAGCGAAAGAAGGAAACAATACCTTGACGCCCTCCAGTCGCTTAGTCTGTTCCTCGGTTAGCTCTATGTTTTGTTGTTTCTCGGTGCTAGGCACTGTCGTCACATTGAGTTCGCTCACAATATTTGGAGCAACATTGAAAGAGCTCCAAAAATCTACACCCAAATAGAGAGGTTGTTGTAGGCTGGGGACCACGAATATTTCTAAAATTTTAGATCTTCCACCCCACGAGACATTCGCGTTGAAACTGCCTTCGATTCTCTGTTGGTTTCCGTCCGCAGTTTTTATCGCATGTTGCATGTTCGTCATTAGTATGTTTTTTCTTTTGACAAAGTCTATTGCACCTTTCCCTAAACATGTCACTGAGGCTCCACTATCCAATAGACCTAAAATGTCCTCACCTTCTAATTGCACTTTTGTAAAAGGTCTATTGTCGTCACTTATTGTCAAAATTGAAGCTTCTATCCTGCTATGCATTCGTCTTTTTATTGCACTTATTTCCCTTAGCCTAGCTATTTTTCTATAGTTTCTACTTCTCGTCTTTGTAGTGTCCAGTTCTTCACCGAATATTCGCTTTCGCGCTTCTTCATAGCGTCTCTTTCTTTCATGTAGGCTCAACCTAGGGTCAATACCATTAGTCAAGTGAGTCACTGGGGTTTCAGTCTTTTCTGTCTCTCTCTTTAATATGTTTACTTGGTCAGTTTGTCGTCTGTCTTGTTGTTCTCCGGGATTGTCATTTTCGTCGGCTGTTGGCTCCCGGGTACACTGCCGACCCTGGAGTTTTCCTGACAGGTTTGACATTTATAGGGTATGTTACCTTGTCCACACCCAAAACACGTCAGAGTATGAAACGTCGAGTTACATACTCCCGTCTGTTGTCTATTTTTAAAATTGTCATTTAGTTTTTCTCTGTCACTGTTCATTGGTTTGGGTTTGTCATTATACCGGTCATGTCTTTTGTCGTTTCTGTTCGGTTGGAAAGCAGCTACTTCTAATTCTTCGTCATCTGACTCGTCATATCTCCTACTACTAACTTTCCTCTCTTCTCCTAACTCATTTACAAACCTTCTCTTCGCGTCTCTAGCCGTCAAATGTTCTTCCGCTCGTCTACATTCCTCTCTCAATTCCCTTACACTATTGATAGAACAACCAAATATCAACGTCGCAACTCTTTCTTTCAAATTTTTCTTTACCATCGATATCAAGTCCGTTTCACTTGGTTTGACTTGCATCTGTAGTGTCAAACTTCTGATATCGGCGTAAAACTCGTCAAATGTCTCGTGAGGCTGCTGTTTCCGATCCATAATCGATCGCAGTATCTCGAAATCTCTTTTATTTGGCTTGAATTGTCTGATGAGTTCACTCTTCAAATCGTGGTAGTTTAAGAGATAATCGTCTTGGTTCTCCTCCAGATATTGCCAGTACCATTGTTCTGCCGCTCCGGAAACGAGGTGGTGGAAGTTTGCAAACAGTTGATCGTCCGTAAGTCCTGTCTTCTTTCGTATCGTCTCCACTCTAAAAATAAAACTTTCAACCGACATGGTTTTTGACGTTCCATCAAACTTCACCCCCCATTTGTGAACATCAACCCTCGGGTTGTTGTCCCTAGATGAGTGATGAGCGTTTGATGGACCATGTCGAGGTTGACTATTTCTCGAGTGGCTGGCCCTTTCGTTCGTCAGTGTTTGGTCTTGGTCAGATCTCCTGGTCGTCGTGTTCCTGTGTTCCGTCAATGAGAGTTCTAGTGCGTTGAATTTCTGGTCCATTGTCGTCATCGTTTTGTCCAGTAGCTTCATCACGCTACTTAAGCCCTCCGCTAAGAAACCCATCGTCCTTGTCTGGCTTTCTCTCACAGCTAGATTCGCCACCGTCTCCATTCTTTCGTACAGGTCTGTCGTTGTTAAAATTCTTGGTCTTGCAGCGTCCCCTCCATTCGCGCTATTCTGGTTTTGTCTTTGTTCTTGTAGCAGTCTCGAATGTTCTTCTTGTAGTTTCCTGTTCTCTTCCAAAAGTCTGTCGCGTTCTGTCTGGCCAGGTTCGTTGTTAAAGTAATCTTCATCCCCACCGTGTTCTTCTTCGTCTTCACTGTGGTTCCTTTCTTGTTCGTACTGTCCTTGTTCTTGGTTCCTGTTCGTATCTGTTGGGTCTGTGTCTTCGTTTTGTAATCTAACGTTCAAATTTCTAATCATGTCAATTACGTCTTGGTCTGGTCTAGTACCGTCTATCGCGTTTCTTCCTTCCGGAACGTCAACCGCCGGCACTGGCACACCTGATCTTCCTGCGATCGGGTCCCCAACCTGATTTGCCGAACTTCTTGTGGTTGGCCCATTTCTCGGAATGGCTCCTTGCTTTCGAGCTTTGTCAGCCATCCTACCACTAATCGGAATGGAATTCAAACCAAGTACCTTATTCCCAAGACAACGAAAAGAAAATTTTCTTCGGATTTTCCTCTATGTTTTCTTTCAAAGTTAAAGAAGGAAATTTTTGCAAAAGAAAAAAAAACTCAAGAAAAAATTAACTAAAAAACTAAATTCAACCTTCAAAACCTTAAACTGCTAAAAAAAACCTTTTTTTTTTTGTGTTGAAATTCAAAAAAAAAAAAAAAAATATAATCAAAAAAAAACTAAAAAAACTAACCTATTCAAAAAAAAAATAAATGCTGAAAAAAAACTAACCCTAATAAAACTTCAAAAATCTAAAGAATTCAAAAAAACTTTCAATCTTTCCTAAAAAAATTCAAAACGAAGTGTAAAACCTTTCCTGAACCAGGAATAAAATAGTAAAAAAAAAATTCAAAGAACGGAAAGTGAATTCAAAAAACAGAATAATAAAGTAAAAAAAAATCAAAAAGTTCAAAAATAAAATCAAAAAAATTCAAAAATAAAAAATTTGGAAAAAAATATGTATATATTAAATTATTCAAAAATATAAAAAAAATGTAAAAAAAATATATATATAAAAAAAATAAAATAAAAAAAAACAAATCCAAAATTTCAATTCTTTTGTAGAAAAGGATTTACTAATTTTGTTGTTGTTGTTGTTGTTGTTATAGGTATCTCAATGTTATGCTTAGGTGTGTGAGGCTGTACCAGGTTTCCTATCCGAATGCTTGCTGGTTGCTGGTTACTTGCTTCAAAGTTTTGGTTGTCTTGTCTAAGTATTTGTCCGTCTGTTTCAGCTGGTGCGCTCGGAGTCCAGCTGGTGCTTCGGTTCATCCCCACTTCAAAACCACTACATAAACCTCGGCGTTTAGCCAGAAATATGGTTGGCTCCGAAGTGAGAATTTACTTCCACATGAATGAAGTTCTCGACGCCTAATCCTCTACCTCACGAGAAGTTGGGTAAACCCTACTCAACGGATAGCTGAGGGTCAGACGTCGTTAACCTCACTCTACTCTTGGCGTCATCTTGAATCAAAAGTGAACTACCTCACTAGGTCTCAGACGTAAAGCCTTCAGACTGGATAGCAGTCACCGATTCATGACCACCAAGAGTTCCCTCTGTCCCTAGATTTGCATCGGGTTTTGGGAAAAAAAATTAAATTGGAAAAAAAAAATGAAAGAAAAAAAAAAATGAAAAGTATCTACGATAGGCCAAAATCGGACTATCGCTAGGTCTCGTTGGGCGCCATTGTTAGGAGCTGGGAATCCACAGGGGATGAACTTTGGTACTATCGAAAGGAGCAGTGGCACGCTTGCGGTTGCTCGGATCTAACTCGTCGGATGGGGGGGATTCTTGCTCTTTCAATAGTACCTCCCACTCACTAAACAAAATTACCGTGCCTAGGATTTCGGTAGGAATGGAAAAGGAATAGGTAGGGAAGCTACTTTATAAGGATAGGACAAAGGAAAAGGAACAAAAAGGAAATGCAAAACCTAGAGACGTGAGCTCCATCCAAGGACAAAAGAAGGTGGTGTTTCGAATCAAAAAAAATTCCAATTTCTACTAAAAGAATTTTTTTTTTTTTTCAAAAGAAAAAAAAATAAAAAAAAATTATAAAAAAACTTAATCCCTATCTAACCTACCTAACCCAACACCAAAATACCCTAAACTAACCTACTATCTACTTAATACTATTCACTACTAAACTACTACCTTACTACTACCTTTCAAACCGAAAACACCCTTGTCTCCTTTCACCGTCGGATGGAACTCTGCCGGAGTCTCCGACGCGCTCGTCAGATGTTGGTGACGAAGTCATGGCCAACCCACCCTTGCATCGGTCCGATACAACCAAATGCCATCTTCTTGGCCTTGTTTGTGAAGATGGCCCCTGAAACGACCTACCAGCTGAAACCTAGTCTGTCATATTACGTCTTGTCAGTCAAATCGTCATAAACCAAAAGAAAATGAAACGTAACCACCAACCATCACCGTTCACATTGGACGGCCCAGTCCAGCCATCACACACCTTTATGCTTACTTTAGCAAACCATAATATTCAATAAAACCGAAGCTTTCAAACAACCTTATCTTTTAAAGATTTTACATTCATTTATTTTTATTTCATTAAAAGACAAAAGAAAGAAAAATCTCAATACTTGCAACTATAATTATCCAATGACTTCACTATTTGATATAAAAAAAATGGAAATTCTTTTGTTCTGATATTTATATCTTCATATATGTCTATGTATATTCAATACCATATACATATCAAAAAAAAACTTTTTTCTTATATATGTAAAACTTACAGTTTTTTTTCTTTAGAGATATCCCCCGTTGTCCTGCCGGCAGTACTTGTGAGACACACTGTATTTCCTTTTAAATCTTAAGACACATATATAAATATATAATATCTGTTGTTAAACTTCCTTTTTTTTTTTTTTTTTTTTTCTTTGTGGGGTTTTTTTTTCACCCTCTTAAAATAAGAAAAAATTCACTACACTCTTATTTTCTTTTTCTTTCCTTTTTTTTTTCTTTACACTCTTTGACTCTACTTTCTTTATATTTCTTTTCTTTTTCCTTTTCCTTCAATACTTATAATTTCACTTTTATTACTTTCTTCTTTGAGTTCACTTTCAATCTTATTCTGTATATTTCACTTTTAAGCTTATTCTTCACATTCACTATCAGATCCTTTTTCTCTAATCCTGAAATCTCTTCTAATGCTTCCTTCCTTCTCCTCCTCAGCTTCCTCATATATGTATCTACATATATTCTTATATTTGGGTCCTTTATGGTTGCCCTTGACCTTGGGTAGGTCAAAAAAAAACGGGCAGAGGTTGTCTCACCAACCTCTGCTTTTTCTTTTGTTTTCTTCTACTTCGCTTCTCGAAGTTTTTTTCTGCAGTTCCTTCAATTTTCTCCTTTTTTTTTTCTTTTTATATTCTTTCTTTTATTTTTTCTTTATCAGTGTCAAAACTAATTAATATTTTGATTTGACTTTACTTTACTTTATTTCACTTGGCTAGATTTGCCATACAAATTATCTTATTAGAAAATCTTCACACGAACTTTCCTAGCCAGCTGTTCTTTTGAAAAAGAAAGTTCTACAATTTTCTTTTCTTTGTCGAACTCTTTTGCTACTCGGGTACATAAGCACTTGGTTCGAATTCCGTTGTCACATCAAAACACATAATTACCTCTCTATCTGGATCGGTAGACAGCTGATTAACGTTTTTCTATTATTCTTTAAAATTTACCATATGTTCCTACGTTGCCATCTGTACTTCTCACTAACTGTCCACCCCCTTTCTTCACACACCTACATACATACATGCTTTCTCCTACCTTACTCTTTATTAAGCTATGACATTACCTAATTTTATGCATACATTACCTATCACCTAATCAATAACACCCACATACACTAATCTACAAAAAAAAACTTACATAAATCTCTCTCTCGAATGTAATGCATTATTATATTGCTGAATTGCAATAACTCATTACCTTGCGTTAGAGGGAGATGGATAGTCTGCGCAACCCAGTGCGTAATCTAAATGTCAAAACAATAATTGATAACGTCGGTGTTTCGCGAATTTATCTTTCGTATTCTCTTTTTTTTTTCTAGATTTGTTTCCTAATTTAATAACGCGAGTTAATTCGTTGTTTGGTTTTGTTTTCCTATTACTTTTTTTTGTTATTATTTAGGTGTTTTTTTTTTTTTCATTTTCTATTAACTTTCACAGGTAAGTATTCTCTTCTTGTTCTTCTTTTTGTTTTTGTGAAATCTCAGGTGGGAGTTTGTTTACATATGTTACGTACATACATTTTGTAGGCACTTGCATTTTGTAAACAAACCCTAACTATTGTCTCTTGATCAATTTTATTTACTTTATTTTGCTTTACTTTATAGGGTTGACGATAGCAAGATTAAAACAACAAAAAAAAGGAAGAAGGAAATCTTTTTATATGACCTATGGCAAGTAGTTTAAAGTTATTGGATTGAATGATAATCCATTGGGTATCTTTTTTTTCCAGGTTTTGCTACGTAACAGATGCTACAAATGTTTAGGATTTAACCATTCTAGTGAAAATTGCTCAAGTGCGGATAAAGTTTGTTTTAAATGTGCAGAGTCACATATAGGGTCTGAGTGCCAATCAGACGTTTTAAAATGCGTAAATTATGTTAAAGCTAACAATGACTTAAAATTTAATTTTGAAGTTGATCATCATGCCTTCGATAGTGAATGTAAAGTCTATAAGCGTAAGATCAGTGTAGAGAGGGATAAACAGTGGTAGCAACCACTTTCAAAGTATAAAGGAAAAACCGTCATATACTATCTAAACATACAAAGCCTATTAGCAAATAAAAGTGAATTAGAATTGTTGATACTTAAGTGTTCCCTTGATATAATTGTCCTGTCTGAAGCTCGAGTGTAAATATTGAAGAATGTGAAACAAAAATTAAAAACTATTCTTATGTTAATTGTCCTTCGTTGTCCCGGCACACTGGTGGTGTTAGTATGTATATAAAATATGGCATAGACTACACCGTAAAAAATGTGAGTAAGTTTGATTTTATTGCATGGTTTTTAAAAGTGAAAATACGTAAACAAAATGAAAATTGGTCGATTGGAGTCATATACAGGTCCCCAAGTTGTAGCGTTAACGATTTTTTAGAATTATACTCGAATTGGTGCGAACAGTTTTTCGAAAATGATAAAAATGTTATCATAACCGGTGATTTCAATATTGACTTATTAACGGATGATAATAACAAATCAAAAATGGAAGATTCAATTCTAAATCAAGGTCTTTCCCAGCTAGTAAGAGAACCGACAAGAATAACCGAAAACTCAAAAACTTTAATTGTGCAATAAAGTGAATGTAACAATAGACTGTGATAATAAAATAACAGACCATGAAACCATCAAGATTCAAGTTTTAAATAGGGAAATAAATCAAATTCAAAATCGAAAGTGCAGATTTCTTGATTATTCAAAGGAAAAATTTGATAATATGTTGCAACAAGTAGGTTTCTCTGAACTATTTTTCATTGAAAACAGTGAAGATCTTTTCGAAAGGTTCGATATTAAGATAAAAACCTGTGTCGATGCAATAACAATTGAAAAAGTTGTTAAACAACACGATTAACATAAGTGGTTTACCCCAGAGCTTCAACGTTTAAAAAAGGATAAGATAATAGCTTATAGGATAGCATCATACAATAACACGATAGAGAACTGGACAAGGTACAGAGATATTTGTAAAAAATATAAGGAAAAAATCAAAGAATCAAAGAATAACTATATTTATGGACAAATAGAAACGAAATCTGGAGATCAAAAAGCAGTTTGGAAAATGCTTAAAACTTTTGTTTTAAAGGACGATGGCAACATAAAGTGTGTAAAAAGTGTTGAATTTGGACACGAAAAAGTGAAAGACCCCAAGTTAATTGCTAATAAGTTCAATACTTATTTTGTAGAAAGCATCTGTGATATAAATAGTTCGATCCCATACGTGCAATACGAATCATCTGTGATAAGCATTGCTAATAGATTTAAGTTTAAATTCTGTGATCATAGAGCTTTATGTAATGTGATAAAAAAGTGCAATAATAAAAAAGACTTTTACGGTATAAATAGAGACATAATATATAATTCAATAGAAATATTAGGCCCAGTTTTAATGAAGTTAGTGAATGAATCGCTTAACAACGGAATTTTTCGAACCCGTTGGAAGGAATCAATGATTGTACCTGTTGAAAAAGTGGTAGGATCAAGTAATTGTGAGCATTTCCGCCCCATTAACATGTTGCCGATGTTTGAAAAAATCCTGGAACGTGTAGTGAGTGATCAACTTACAGCATATGTCGAGAACAACAGAATTTTAAATATAGAGCAGTCTGGTTTTCGTAGTGGTCACTCTTGTGAAACTGCGTTAAATTACATCACTAACGAATGGCGAAAAGACATTGACCAAGGTAAAGGAGTGATAGCAGTTTTTCTAGACTTTAAAAGAGCGTTCGAAACAATTGATCGGAACATATTATTAGATAAACTCAAGCTTTATGGCATACGTGACACAGAATACAAATGGTTTCATTCGTACCTAAATGACAGATACCAAAGAACAAAATTCGGAGATGAGACCTCAGACTCAATAGAGGTAAAATTAGGCGTCCCACAGGGTTCACTCTTGGGTGTTTCCCTTTTCTTGCTCTATATAAATGATGCTAAAAGTGTTCTTAATCATTGTAAAATAGTTTTGTTTGCGGATGATACATTATTATACATTTCGGGAAAAGATTTAAATGACATGTGCTTAAAAATGAACTTGGATCTAGAAAATATCAATATGTGGTTAAAAGCAAACAAACTTTGTTTAAATGTTAGTAAAACTAAATGTATGAAGATTAAAGTTCGTGACCCTGTGACAGTGTGTATAAATGGTTGTCAAATAGAGTGTGTTCAGAGCATTAAATATCTGGGAGTGATATTAGATAGTGAACAAAATTTTAAAGACCATGCAAAACATTTATGCACAAAAATTGCGAAAAAAGTGGGGTTCCTTGGGCGTATAAGACCTGTTTTATCAATGCGAAATGCCATCATGTTACATAACGCAATAGTTTTACCACATTTTTTGTACTGCTCTACGATTTTGTTTGGGTGTCATAACTAACGAGTGATTTTTTAAGAGGTTGAGAACTTTTAAAAAAAAAAAAACACAAAAAATTCGAAAAAATGAATGAAATATTTATTTGAATCGATAGTTTGAACCTTGCAATTTAATGTTTAAAAATAATTTCATGCAAATGTTGACCGCGGCTGCGTCTCAGGTAGCTCATCCGCTGAGTCCAATTTTGGCATACTCTTTCACACATATCGGCCGGTATCTCTCGAATGAATGCATGGATGTTGGCATACCCCCACAAAAATTAGTCTAATGGTGTCAAATCGCACGATCTAGGCGGCCAATTGACCGGCCCGAAACGTGAAATTAACTGTTCACCAAACTCGCCTCGCAATTGCGCCATTGTTTCGCGTGCTGTGTGGCATGTGGCACCGTCTTGTTGAAACCACATATCATGCAAGTCAAGAACTTCCATTTCGGGCAAAAAAAATTGTCACAATCTTCCGAATAGACTGCTCAGAAGGTCGATAATGCCGACCATAAAATGGAAGCAGCGCGCGATGAACATTTCGAACCGAGCACGAATTTTGATAGTAAAATTCAATAATTTGCAAGCGTTGTTCATTTGTAAGACGATCCATGGTTAAATTGCAAACCAAACTGAAGCTGTTTGACAGTGACACAAGGTACTAAACACACGTCAGCTGTCAAAACCAGTGTTGCCAAAACCAAACCAGCTAAAAAATCACCCTTTACATAAGACAGCGTATGCAGGTATTGCAAAACAAGGCAATGCGAACTATACTTAAGTGCAATAGATATACACCAGTAAGACAAATGTTGGATGCGTTAAAATGGATGAACATCGAGCAAAAAATAGCATTCAATGCAATGGTATTTATATTTAAAATGAAAAATGCATTGCTCCCACCATACTTTAAAGGCAGTATTACAACAGTAGCAGATTTGCAGCCGTACAACTTAAGAAACAATCAGGACCTCAGACCTATGCGAACCAACAGAAGTAACAATATGAACTCATTGATGTATTCAGGTTTAAATTTTTACAACAGTTTACCAAGTGAATTGAAATCAGAGACAAATCTAATCTGTTTTAAACGTAAACTACAAATATTTTTAAAAGCAAGAAGCAGTGTGGTTTAAACATATCTGAAGTTGGTAATTAAAGAAAAATTCATATAAAATTTGCATATTGATTGTACTTAGATAAACTTTAAATTTAAAATTCAAAAATTTAAATTTAAATACCAAGAGTATAGAAAATATGTAATTATAAAATGATGTAAATTATTGTCAAACGATTTTTTGAAAAAGTTCATTGAACTAATAAAGAAATATTATTAACTTCCTCTCCACTCAACCCCTACAGCAAAAAATGAACACCGCAAACAATTGTATAAATAGAGTATTAAATATAAGCGATGAAGAATATCAAGAAGAAAACATAAAGAAAATAAAAACAATATTACACATGAACAATTTTCCACATTACCAAATAAACAATTTAATAAAAAATAGCATCAACACAATAAACAATAACAAAAAATCTCCGGAAAATTTGGAAGCTGGCAACTCTATGAAATACTATGGCATTTCATACATTCCAAACCTAACTGACAAGGGAAAACTTCAACCATATAATTAAGAGAGAAAATGTGACATTCGCTCATAAACCAAACACAACAATTCGACAACTATTCACCAACACAAATACAAAAATAGAAAAAGAACAACATGACATCATTTACAAAATTGGGTGCAATGGAAAGGAGGGGGAGACGTGCAATCTGATGTACATCGGAATAACAAAAAGATCACTAGAGACGAGGTTGATCGAACACAAAGCTGACATCTGCAACAAAAGAGAATCCACTGGGTTATCACAACATATAATAGAAACTGGACACTCTGCAGACTTTGATAATACAACAATAATGGACAAAGAAAAGAGAACAAACAATAGATACACACTTGAAAGTCTACGTATACAACAAAATATACACAAAACAATGAATAAACAAGAAAATAGAGACAACACAATAGCCAGCTACTCTCTTGCATTAAGAGCGGTGTAATTTCAACATAACTTTTTAAATTTTTGATTGTTTACTTTCATGTAATTCATGTATTCTTCTCTGTAAGTTTTGTATTAAATTTTCCGTTTATTTATGTTCAAATAATGTAAAATAACTATTTTTTATTATAGAAGAAAAACTCCGTTTAAATAGTTAAAAATAGTGTTTATAATTATAGGTAACAAACAACAAAAATCATGTAAGTTCACATCAAAAAATTTTATAAGTGAAGAATGTTAAATATTTATGTTATCCTCAGATTTAATAAAAATTCCCCTGAAGAAGTCGAGAAATTACGACGAAACGTAGGGAAAAATATGAAATAAAGTTTTTTATTTGCATATTCAAAAGTAAGTGACCAAAAAAGCCCGATTTAACATAAAAACAAACATACGCACTCTTGCTGCAGGCAAATTTCCCATTAATTGCTGCATTTCAGATGCCTTTTGTCGATAGCATGAAGGACACTTGTGCAATTGGTATTTAACGCTTCTTCTTATTTGCCCAATCCAGTAATTTTACTATAGATTATAAGAAAAAACGTATGAGAATAAATATAGTTTTACAAATATTTATTAGTTCTTATTTTAGTTTAATGTTACAACTTTAATTTGTTAGTAGTAATAAGCGACGCGTTTCGGAGTTACTTCTCCATCATCGGGCGGAATACTTCTGTTGCTAATGTTGTTGGTTGTTTGTTTCATCTTGACTTGGGCTTAGTTCTTCTATTGTTGTTGTTGGTTGTTTTAGTTAATCTTTGTTTAGGTATTTTGGTGGTGTGTTGCTTTCTTCTTCTTTTTCTATTTTTCTATTGTTAAACTTTTGTTTTGTTATTTTGGTGGTGTGTTGCTTTCTTCTTCTTTTTCTATTTTTCTATTGTTGTTGTTGTTGTTTATTGTTTATTTATTTAGTTGGAGCTTAATTTGTAATGTGTTGTCTTTTTCCTTCTTTTATTGTTTGTGTTCAAATTGTATTGCTGTCTCATATAGTGCGTTAGGTTTAATAGTTAGTTTGTCATTTAATATTTTGTCTTGTTCTTGTCTGTATGCTTTATATATTTCGTATTCTTCTATTGCGTCAAGTAGTCTGCTTTTTCTGCATATATGCAATGTCTGTAAATTTGTCTCGATGTCTGTGTAATTGTGATTGTTGTCTATTAAATGTAAAGCAAATGTGGATTTGGTGTTTGGTTTGGGTTTGTGTTCTTTGAATCTCTCTTCAAAGGTTCTACCTGTTTGGCCAATGTAAAACTTGTTGCAATCATTGCATTTAAGTTTATATACTCCGGAATTTAATTTAGTTTCTTGTTTTACTTTTGGTTTTAATATATTTTGGATATTGTTGTTTGTTTTGAATGTTATGTTTATGTTAAGTTTCTTAAATTGGTTTGTTAGTATTTGTGGTACTATGTTGGTGTATGTGACTGATGCATATTTTGGAGTTTCTATTGTTGTCGGTATAATAGATTTGTTGTTGTTTATTTTCTTTTCCTTTTTCTTTACTAACTTGTCTATTAATGTTGTTTTGTATCCATTATTGTATGCAATTAGTTTAATCATATTAATTTCGTTATCAAAATCTGTTTTGTCCATAGGGATGTTGAAAGCTCTTTTGATGAATGCATTGAAGGCTGACAGTTTTTGAGATTTTGGGTGGTGGGAGTCATTATGTATGACGGTATCGGATGTAGTTTCTTTTCTGTATATTTTATATTTTATTTTATTATTGCATTTTGTTATGGTTATGTCCAGAAAATTGATAGAGTTATTGTTTTCTATTTCTGTTGTGACTTTTATTTTTGTGTTGATATTGTTGATGTATTTTGAGAGCAAATCTATTTGTCTTTGGGTTCCGTCGAAGATTACAAAAGTGTCATCTACATATCTTGAATAGGTTATTATTTTGTGTTTTTGTGGGTTAAGTGTTGATAGGATATATTTGTTCTCAAAGTGGTTCAAATATATTTCTGCTAGTAGTCCACTTAGTGGTGATCCCATAGCGAGTCCTTCTGTTTGTGTGTAGAATTGGTTGTTGAAAGTAAAGTAGTTTTGTTTTAGTATTATTTCTAATATTTGTATTATTTCATTGGTTTGTTGTGTGTTGATTTTAGCTGCGTTTTCAAGGTTATCTTTGAGTATTTTAATTGTTTCGTTTATTGGAATGTTTGTGTACATGTTAGTTCTATCGAATGAAATTAGTTTGTAGTTTGTGTTTATGTTTATGTTATTTATTTTTTCTATTAATTGTGTGGTGTTTTTGATACTGCTGTTATTTCTTAAATTTATACTGTTTTTTATTATTTGTTGTAGTTTTTTAGCTATTTTGTAAGATGGGGCGGTTGTATAGTTGATGAGTGGGCGTATGGGTATATCCTTTTTGTGTATTTTTGGGAGCCCTGTGAGTTGTGGGGCTTTAGGGTTTGGTTGTTTGAGGGCGTGCTTGTTAATGTTGGTAAGTAGGTGATCGCATTTGTTGATGGCATTATTGATTTCTTTTGTGTACATTTTGGTGGGGTCATTTTGTAATTGTTGTATATTATTGTTTTGAAAGAAGGTTTCTGTTTTTGATATGTAATCTTGTTTATTGAGCAATACTATTGTGTTTCCTTTGTCGGCTTTTGTGATCATTGCTTCGTTTTCTTTTAATTTTTGTTTAATATTGTTGAGATTTTGTATGTCTTGTTTGTATTTTTTATGTAGTGTTTTGTTGATATTATTGTTGTTAGTTATCTTTTTTAATTTTTTGTTGATGGTGATTCTTGTTTCATTTTGTGTTTCGTATGATGTTATTGTTTTTATTGCTGCTTCAGTGTTGATTACTTCTTGTTCTAAGCTGTTTGCGTTGATTTTAGGTATGTTATATTTGAGACCTTTATTTAGTGTTGTTAGTTCTTTGTCGGTTAATGAAATGTTTGTTTTATTTATTAATCTAGGATAAAAGGTGTGGTTAATTGTTGGTTTTTTATCATCTATCTGTTTGTTTATTAGTTTCTGTAGTTTATTATTTTGTGACTTAGTGATTTTTGCTGTGATGTTTTGAATGTATTGGTTTATTTCTTCTATGTATAGGTCGGCGGCGATGTTATGTATGTGTTTATATATTTGTGAGTAGGCTTGGTATATCTTACTGTTCAATTTCACTTTTTTACTGTATAAAAACTTTATTTCTTCGTTAACTCTTATGATTCTGATTATTTTTTGTGTTTTTTGTGCGGCTATTGATGAGTCTTTTATATTTATTTGTGCGTATTTTGGTGTAACGTTATTTATAAGACACTTTTTATTAAATTTAAGGTTCAGATTAGCTTTAGTCATTTTAATTTTAGCATTTTGGTATTCGTAGACAATTTTTGCTTGTTCTGCTGTTAAATACATATTGTGAGTTTCTTGTCTCCAAGTTGTATATTGAATTTTACTATAGATTATAAGAAAAAACGTATGAGAATAAATATAGTTTTACAAATATTTATTAGTTCTTATTTTAGTTTAATGTTACAACTTTAATTTGTTAGTAGTAATAAGCGACGCGTTTCGGAGTTACTTCTCCATCATCGGGCGGAATACTTCTGTTGCTAATGTTGTTGGTTGTTTGTTTCATCTTGATTTGGGCTTAGTTCTTCTATTGTTGTTGTTGGTTGTTTTAGTTAATCTTTGTTTAGGTTCAAAGAACACAAACCCAAACCAAACACCAAATCCACATTTGCTTTACATTTAATAGACAACAATCACAATTACACAGACATCGAGACAAATTTACAGACATTGCATATATGCAATTCCTTAGGTTTTAGTGGACCTGAAATGGGCCCCAATTTGGGTCTACATTTTGCTATAAAACGACAACAGGTGGCAACAACTCTAACAACTTTGAGAAGGCTCGAGAAGTTACATATAATTTGTAGTATACTGTCACTTTCAATTGCATTTATGCTTAAAACCTTGATATTTCGTTGCTCTTCCAACGTATCTATTTCGATGGGTTGATCTGGAAGATCGAATACCCATTTTTCTTGTAGGATTTCTGGACCATTCCACCACGATTTAAGTGATTCCAATTCGGATGGATATACTCCCCTGGACGCTAGAACGGCTGGGTTATGAAGCGTTGCGACATGTCCCCAGCAATCGATCCCACCTAACCGCTGGATTTCCGACACACGGTTGGATACGAACGTGGTCCATCGAGCGGGAGTGGCGCGTATCCAGGCCAATGCAATTGTGGAATCTGTCCACGCATAGATTTTGACATCAGGAATTAGCAGAACTTCCTTGGTGTATTGTAATAACTCTGCCAATACTACTGCACCACAAAGTTCCAGACGAGGTAAAGTTATCGTTCGCTGATTTGGAGCTACTTTTGTCTTTGACAAAATAAGATTGACGTGAATTTTGCCTTCACTATCCAAGACACGTACGTAAACTGCTGCACCGTAGGCCTTCATAGATGCATCACAAAACCCATGCAACTCGATCGATTTGTTCATCTTGGAGTCCGAAGCCGCTCGATCAGATGGAGTTCTCGGAAAAAAGCATCCCAATCCTTCTTCAAAGCAGCTGGAATTGGTTCATCCCAGTCACAGCCATGTTCCCATAGTGAGATCCAGCCCAAAGGATCAAACAATTTGGCTATAGTTGACAGCATTGATCTTTTTGTGGTTGATTCCGTTGCAGATTGTAGATTCTGGTACGAGAAGAAGTCATCGATGGGAAACCACTTGACACCCAAGGTTTTGACGTGATTTACTAGATTAAGCGGAAGTTCAAAATCAAGTTCCCTATCCTGAACTGGGATATCTTCGATGAGTTCTCTCCTGTTACTTGTCCACTTTCTGAAGTTGAGTCCCGCTGTTGCCAAAAGTTCCTTTGCTTCATCTCGTTTCTTTCTCGCTTCATCAATGGTGTCCGCTCCACTTATAAGATCGTCGACATACATGTCTTCACGAACAACCTTCGCCCCCTCCGGAAAAATTTCGCTCTCATCATCAGCGACTCTTTTCAAAATTTTGATTGCAAGGTATGGTGCACTCGCTTACCAAAAGTAACCGTTTTTAGTTTGAAAATTTTCACAGGTACGGTGTTCCCATCTCTCCACAGGATCAATTGATAATATCGATCTGCTTGATTGACCCAAATTCACCGATACATTTTTTCAATGTCGGCGGTGAAAGTAACTCGATGAGTTCGCCATTTCAACACCAGATCAATTATACTTGATTGCAATTTTGGACCGTCAAGCAACCAATCGTTAAGGGATTTGCTATCCGTAGTTTTCGCTGCCGCATCGAATACCACTCGGAGTTTGGTAGTAGAACTCGCTTCCTTGAAAACCGCGTGATGCGGTAAGAAATAATGCAATGGAGTATCTAAAACCGCATCATTACCATCTACCTCTTCCATTTGACCAAGGTCTTTGTATTCTTGGATACATTTCTTGCAGCCTTTAGCAAGTTTCTCGTTTGAATCTAGCCTCTTCTTTAGATGAAGAAATCGTCGTAAGGCGCTTTGCCGACTCGATCAATCTGGATAGCCTCCACCTCTGAATGGTAACTTCACTATGTAACGTCCATCAGGTAAACGTGTTGTGTGTTGATTAAAATGATCGTCACAAGCAATGTCTTCTTCAGTCCCCTGCTTCTGAAAAGGTGTCTCTTCTATTGTCCAAATTTAACTAATTGGGAACTCAGATCCGTTAATTGAACAAAGCTTCGGACTTGTTGTGGAATTTCGGCTGAAACTTTCCCAAAGACAATCCATCCCAGTTCTGTGTTTTGAGCTACAGGTCCATTTCCATCTTCTGAACGCCTTATTTCAGGAAGAAATATTTCGGCACAAACTTCACTTCCGAAAAGTAAGTCTATAGATGCAGGTTCAAACAGATGAGGATCAGCTAACAGAAGACCTTTTAGATGTTTCCAAGTGACAGGTACCACTCGCTGGACCGGGAGATGGCCAGTCAACGACTTAAAAACCAACGCCTGAATGGCAGTCTCGAACGTCGAGTGACGGGAAGCAAATTTTACTTCGACGGAGTGTTGCGCAGTGCCGTTGTTGAGACGAAGACGCGCTTGAATTGGTTGCAGGAAATTGTTGTACATGTCTGTTGCTTGAAGATTGTTGCTGTTGTTTGTCATGTAGCAGAGAATGATGTCTTTGTTGGCAAAAGTAACATGAAGTGAGACTGTAGCATGTTCCAACAAGATGTCCGTAAGACAAGCAATTTTCGCATATCTTCAGCCTGGAAACAGTTTCTTGACGACTTTTCACATCCATGTTGAGGAATTGTTGGAATTTTCTCAAAGTATGCTTGCCTTCACCCCCTATGAGTTGACCTTGTCGTGGTGGGGGTGCTTAAGGACATCTTCTCCAGCAATCCAGCTGCAGAACCTGACCAACCAACATAACTCAAACAAAACCTGAAAAAACATGGAAAAAGTTAATAAAAGAAATAAAAAACGAACGGGGATATACGTTCACAAGTCGGCAGGTGTCGCGACTGCCGGCGATGGCTTGGCCTCGAAAGAGGATAAGTCGCCAGTGACAAATTTATTAACTGTAACGCAAGAAAAAGCGATTGGCGGAAGGACTGGGGAGCCGACTGCAGTTCGAGGAAGGCCTCACAAGCCAACTAAGAAATGTGGAGAGCCCTCTGGTTCTAACGCCCCTCCTAAGGAGGATGCCCAAAACAGTGGAAGAGTTGCAGTGACTCTTTGTAGCACTTCCACCATTACTGCCCGTATTATTGGGACCCCGGAGGAGACTATTACAGCAAGTAGTGGGGCCGAGACTTTCGGTTCTAACGCGAACTGTGATATGTTGACGAAAGGGCTACCCTCCTCTAAAACACTGCTCCAACCTCCCACCTCATCCCGTCCATTGTCGAAGGACTCAAGGTCGACCAACCCGGACGGTACGGGTGCCGAGACTATCGGCTCCGTGGCTGAAAGGGGAGGACCTCCTTCGAGCTCCGAAAACACTCCTTCCCTCCCCGAAGTTGTAGGTGAAACTGTGACTTACAGTGGAACAAACAACAAAAGGGTGTCCAATCCCCCTAACCCCAAAGTTGGAGGTGAAACTGTGACTTACAGTGGAACTGAAAACGAAAGGGTCGCCAATCTCCTTATCCCCCAAGTTGGAAGTGAAACTGTGACTTACAGTGGAACTGAAAACGAAAGGGCTCCCAATCCCCCTACCCCCCTAGTTGAAAGGGAAACTGTGTCTAACAGTGGAACGGACAACAAAGAGGATCCCAATCTCCCTTCCCTCCCAAACCACAAAGAGAGGCGGAACGCGGAGAAAATTGCGAAGGTGTTAGGTGCGGTACCTAAACCTAAGCTTGATTCAACGCAATCTGCCAAGCTTGAATGGGCAATGAAAATTATTGCCATAAATAAGAAAAACGGCTCAGACTCAACGTCTAAGCGCCAACGCTCGTTCGTGGAGTCAACCCCGAACGCCAAAAGACCTAAGGTGCAAAAATCAAGCACCCTCAGCTCCAAAAAAGACTTGTCGTACAGTGACGTACTGAAGGACAAACCAATTTTCGCTGTCATTGACAGGAGTAACGCGGATGGTGCGATCTCTTTCGATCAATGGGCGATCATCATGAATAAGCTCCAGGCCTCCTACTGGACTCTTATGATGGAGAACCCAGGGGAACCTGCCATCTTCGAGGACGCAGGATGGTATCAGGGGCGCGTCAGGTTAATCGCGTTTGATGGAGAGAGATCGCGCGATCTGTATAAACTCGCGATAAGCAGGTTAGAGGGACTCTGGCCTGGTGCTAAGCTTGAAGTCGTGTCGAGGGAGGATATCCCTTGCAGGCCTAGGGCTCGCGCTAGACTACCAGCGGAACTCTCCTGCAAGGAAACCATCATGAAAATGATACAATTTGGCAATCCAACTCTGCCTACTCACGACTGGAAAGTCGCGAAGCTGGAGGAGCCGGAGGGTCACTATAGATCGGCTATAATAGTCATCAATAAGGACTCTTTGGCTCCCCTGGCTGCGACAAAAGGTGTGATTCGGTTCGGCTGGTCAAATATTAACTTGAAAATATATAAAAAAGATGAAGAGCATAACATCGCTCCATCTCCGGCAACCCAAAGTGCGTCTTCAGTGGAAGAATCCGCAGGGCAAGTCGACACTCCATCCATGGAGATAGACGAGCTCGGCACGTCCTCTACTGAAACGTACGATAATAAACCCTCCACATCCCACTTGGATGTCCAAAATGTCGTCAAATTCTCCGACTTGGAGACTGATGACTCCGCATCCCACTTGGATGCCCAAAACGTCGTCAAATTCTCCGACTTGGAGACTGATGACTCCGCAAACGAGGTTTCGTTCAGCGAGGATGACCTTCTTAGGTCAAACTCTGAGAGCGAAACAGATGACGACCTCAACCAGACCGTGGTGGGGGTTAGTCTACTTAGTTGTTCCCAAGATGGTGCAGCTAACTCAGATTAACCTCCAACACTCCAAGCAGGCTTCGGCCTCCCTTCTTCTCCGTCTAAACAAAAGGGGGGAAGATATTGTCCTTATCCAAGAGCCTTGGATCATCAAGTCCATCGTTCGAGGACTAAGGACTCCTGGATATACTCTACTGTATATGAAGGACAAAGGTGAACCCAGATCCTGCATATTGGTAAGAAGTAGCACTAATGTATTTTTACTCCCTCATTACAGCAATCGTGATGTAACCACAATAAGATACCAGACCAGTGACAACATCTACTGGCTGGTATCAGCTTACCTCGGCCATGACCATCCTGGCCCTCCTCCATGCGACTTATTTAAAAGGATTGTCGCTGCAGCAGAACGGCAGAAGATCTGCCTCATCATTGGATGCGATGCTAATGCGCATCACACAGTATGGGGTAGTACTGACATAAATGAAAGGGGTGAGTCACTTTTTGATTTTATTTTAAGTACTTCTTCTTTCCATTTCCGGCGTTACGAGTAGTGATCTTGAAGCGATCACAACTCTCCCACTTTTCTGCTTCACACTAGTGATCCGCCTGTGGGGTACGCCGCGTTGACCTCAGAAAGCGTCCGCAAGCCTCCCGGTTTTGGATTGTTCCATGTCTGAGGCCAACCAAATGCTGCTGTTTTTGCATTTGCTTGTACCAGGAGTGTTTTGGCCTGCCTTTTCTTTTTCGTCGCGAATTTGTTGAAACGTTGTATGATATTGCCTTTTGGACGGGGTTCTGCGGATCTCTCCTTTGAACATGACAATACCAACTGAGCCGGTCGTGCTGAATTTTGTCCGAGATGGTACTTTTGACATGAAGGCTTCCACGGATCTTAGTACTTCTAATTCGATCAAGCTTTGTTACTCCTGCTGTCATCCGAAGCATCTTCATTTCGGCTGCCGTCAATTTGCTCTCATACTTTTTGTACATTGTCCAACATTGTGAACCGTATGTCAGAGCTGGACGGACAACTGCTGTGTAGAGTCTTCCCTTCAGCTTAGGGGGCATTTTTCGATCACAGAAGATAGCGGAGTTTTCTCGCCACTTCATCCACCCTACGCTTACTCGATGATTGATGTCGTCATCACAAGTTGCTTCACTATTGATCATAGATCCCAGATATTTAAACTTTTCACACTTGGGAAGCACATTTCCATTCAAATAAATGTCTGGAATAGGCTTGTCTGGATCAGAAAAAGGGCAGCACAGGTATTCAGTCTTTTTAGCGCTAATACGGTACCCATTTCCTTCCAGAACATCAATCCAAACGTCAAGTGCTCGTTGCAGGGATGTAGGATCCTCGCTTATGATGGCTCCATCGTCAGCAAAGAATAATTGTTTTACTTTATTGTCCGTTACTTTTCCTTCGAGCAAATAATCCAGAACAGCAATAAAGAGCAGTGGACTCAAGACACTTTCCTGATGTACACCTACTGTTATTTGGAATTCTTCGGTGACTCCAGCTGGACATCTCACTTTTGTAACTGCTCCCTCGTACATGTTCATAATTATTCGCACATAGGCTTCAGGAACTCCTCGGTGTCTGAGGGCCACCCATATCAGATCTCGTGGTTGTCGATCGAATGCTTTTTCGAAGTCAACCAACACAATATGCAAATCCTCTAAGGCATCTCGGTGTTTTTCCATAATGATCCTTATACTTTGGATTGCGTCTGTAGTTGACTTACCCGCGACAAACCCGCATTGGTCATCAGACAGCCTTATTATTTTCCGCAGTCGGCTATCCAAGACCCGCTCAACGATCTTCATAGTGTTGGACATCAACTTGATCGAACGATAGTTGTCACAGCTTCTGGTATCTCCCTTTCCCTTGTACATTGGAAGAAGAAAACTTTCCCTCCATTGATTAGGCAAACTGTCACCTCTTATAAGTTTGGAGATGAGAATCGTGAGCCATCTCAACCCGATGTCTCCCATATTTTTCCAAAACTCATATGGTACCTCGTCTGGCCCAATCGCTTTGCCTTTTTTAGAGTTCTTAACTGCCTCCCTAACTTCTTCGACTGTGACGTCGGATACTTCCGCAAAGTTAGGTGCAGCTGTTGGAAAGTGGCGCCGAGGAAACTTTTCATTCAAAAGATCATCACAATACTGTCGCCACCTGTGAAGAATTTTGTCGTCATCCACAAGTAGCAGTCCTTGAGCATCATTTATGAACTTTGGCGAACAAATCTCCTGCGCATTTCTCCTTCTCTGAGCGGCTATTTTGAAAATGGTTGCTCCCTTATTCAAGTTGCTTTGTCTTAGCTCTTGGATTGCCTGATTTGCTTCAGCAGCTGGGGCAGAAATATCTTCCAGCTCTCGATACAGGCCCTCCGTGCTTTTTGCTTGAAGTTGGGCGCACTTTTTCTTCGCTTCTTTTCTGCAGCTCTTGTATTCCATTTTGAGACGCGCTTTTTCATTTGTATTTCTTGAGGGGCACTTCGACCAAGCTTGGAAAGCTGCTTTCTTCTTTCTAATCACTGCTTTAGCTTCATCATCCCACCACCAGGTTTCTTTAGCTTGTTGGTAGTGTCCTTTTGAAACTCCTAGCAGTGATTTGGCTCTCTCTAAGCAGGTTCGTTGTAGGCGATCCCACATATTTTGTGCCGTGATTGCATTTGAAACTGCGTCGATGGTATTACACAGCTGACATCGCATATACGAAATGAATTGCTGTCCTTTGGTTTTCTCCAGATTGTACCACTTGATTCTCCTAGGAGCCTTTGTTTGTTTGACTTCCTTCACCGCATCCGTAAAAAATTCTGTTAAAAGAAGACGGTGTTGTTGAGCGGCAGCTTCTCCTAGTATCACTTTGCAGTCTTTCACCCGAGATTTCATGTAATTGGTTACCAAATGGTAATCAATCTGGGTTTCATTTCCTCCACTGCTGTAAGTGATAAGGTGTCGGTCTTGTTTGATGAACATGGTATTTAGTACGATTAGACCGTATGACTTGCACATATTTAGAATATCTTCACCAGGAGTGTTCCTGGTGCCGAATCCCAAACCTCCATGGCAGTCTTCATAATCCTCGTTTGTCTTCCCGACATGTCCATTCAAATCTCCTCCAACAAACAAATACTCTTCTTTTGGGATGTTCTTAAGTAGGTTATGAAAATCAAGCCAGAATGCATCTTTTTCCTCCTGCTCACACCCTATTTGGGGAGCATATGCACTGATGATATTCCAGACCTTTCCTTCCATCACCAATTTAAGAGACATCAAACGGTCACTGGACTTCAAAATGGTCAACACGCTGTTATATAAACTTTGGTCAAGGATGATACCGACTCCGTTCCTACCTTGTTCTGTTCCATAGTAGAACATCTTGTAAGCCTTGGTTTTTACATCTAAGAAACAGGCTTTGTTTGCTGTGTTTCGCCATTTCGTTTCCTGAACACACAAGATGTCCACTCGCCTCCTTCTCATCATCTCTTCGAGTTCAAGACTTCTACCAGTCATACTTCCAACGTTCCAACTCGCGACTCTAAATTTTCGCATTACTTTGGAACTGCCTGGCGGGGTAGTGCTTCTTATGTTTGCAAGTACTTCCATAATGCTCAAAATTTTTCAAAAATTTTCCTTTCATCCTTTTCGACACATGCATGCTCCATTTAATGAGTTTGATTTCCCTTTTACTACACCGGTAATCTCCAGTCGTGTTAACCCCGGGATCTGCATGCATACTTGGGGAGAGTTTTTAGGTGGTATGTGTGCCGCTAGACTCACTTTGATGTTAGTCGTCTAGATATGATTGCTCCTTTAGTCGCCTTTTACGACAAGCGGGGAGGCGCTGCAGTGCTATTCTAACCCGACACTGCACGGGAAATTTTATTTTAAGTACTAACCTTATAATAAGTAATATTGGCAATGAACCAACATTCATTACCAAAAACAGACAAGAAGTTTTAGATATGACTCTTGTCTCCGATTCGGTTCATCAAAGGATTACTAATTGGAAAGTATCTACTGAACACTCCTTTGCTGATCATAGATACATTCAATTTGATCTAAATGAGGAACCTCTCAAGCAACCAGTCTTCCGAAACTATCGGAAAACTGACTGGCAAAAATATCGGGTACTTTTGAAAAAGTTTATTAAACCTGAACTTTTACAAAATCCTACAAATAAACATGATCTAGACAAAAAAGTCAATGATCTTACCACTGCCCTTAACCATTCACTGCAGAAATCCTGTCCTCTTATAAAAATAAGAGGAAAACAGAAACCACTGTGGTGGAGCTCCGGGCTAGAACCGCTCAGGAAGGAATGTAGAAAACTTTTCAACCGAGCTAAACAATCTAAAACTTCAATAGACTGGGACTCCTACAAGGAATCCCTCAAAACATATAAATATCAACTGAGGAAAAATAAAAGAACTTCCTGGAGAAACTTCTGTGGAAAAATAGAAGATACTTCAGAAGCTTCTAGATTAAGAAAAATCCTCTCAAAGAGTCCGACCTTGCCTAGCAGCTTGAAAACAGCTGACGGCTGGACAGAATCCTGCGAAGAAACGCTCAATTTGCTTCTGGACACTCACTTTCCAGGAAGCTCTAAGAACTTATGCAACTATGATTCCACAGAACCAGGTAGCATAATAACAAACAACCCCGATCTGATTACAAGGGAAAAATTAGTTTGGGCCATTAACAGCTTTGACCCATACAAATCCCCTGGACCTGATGGTATAATTCCAGCCGAACTTCAAAAGGCCGCGGACATTATTATCCCTGTCCTTGAAGTTATTCTCATCAGCTGTACCACCTTGAACTATATCCCCACTCAGTGGAGAGAAGTCAAGGTGGTGTTTATACCTAAGGCTGGGAAATCATCCCACGTAAACTCAAAAGATCTCCGACCAATAAGTCTATCATCTTTCCTTCTTAAAACTTTAGAACGACTGATTGATATCCACCTGCGTACAGCTATAGATCCAAAATTGTTATCTACAGCACAACACGCTTACTGCAAGGGAAAATCTGTAGAAACGGCCCTACACACCCTGGTACGTACTATAGAATATTCCCTCCACCACAAAGAATTCACTCTGGCCGCCTTCCTCGACATAGAGGGCGCCTTCAACAACGTCAGCAACTCTGCAATTACAAAGGCACTGACGAAGCTCAAAGTAGATGATTCCATAGTGGAGTTGATAAATCTAATGCTAAAAAGCAGGAGAATCAACTCTACTCTAGGAAACTTCTCTGCAAAGAGATCTGTCAGTAGAGGAACACCGCAAGGCGGAGTCCTATCCCCTCTTCTTTAGAATATAGTCGTCAATGAACTTCTAGTTGACTTAGAAGCTGAGGGATTCAAAGTGATTGCATATGCAGATGACGTCTCCATTGCGGTGTCCGGCAAACATGCTCACGTCCTTACGGACCTGATGCAGACCGCTCTAAATAAACTTGTAAAATGGGCGGGAAAATGTGATCTAGGGGTCAACCCTCAGAAAACTGAACTCGTTCTCTTCACCAGGAAATATAAAATTCCTCAACTAATAACTCCATCAATAAATGGAATCTCACTTGTACTTTCAAACGAAGCCAAATATCTAGGTATAATCCTAGACAAAAAGCTAAATCGGAAAGCCAATATATAGGAAAGAATCAGGAAATCCACCGTGGCCTTATTTTCCTGCAAAAAAGCCATTGGTAGCAAATGGGGTTTCTCCCCCCAAATCACCCACTGGCTCTACACCGCGGTCATCAGACCAATACTCACATACGGAGTAGTGGTATGGTGGACCGCTCTTGATAAAAGGACCTACTGCGACAATTTAAGCAAGGTCCAACGAACAGCCTGTCTGTGTATAAGCGGTGCACTGAGATCAACACCCTCAGCTGCACTAAATACACTCCTTAACCTCACACCACTAGATATCTTCAGCAAACAAATGGCCGCCAGTGCAGCCACTCGTATGAGAGCTATCTCCCAATGGACCGATAACAACATCGGTCACGTTGCAATCCTGAATTTATTCGGATCAATCCCCTGTCACTCCGACTACACCATCCCCCAATTGGTTTTTGATAATAAGTTCCAAGTCACAATCCCACCGAGAACGACCTGGGACGACGAAGAATTTTTGAGAGATGATTCAATTCATTTCTATACAGATGGTTCAAAAACCGTGGGGTGTACTCAAACCGACTTAACGTAAGTCTCTCGTTCCGCCTTCCAAACCATTGTAGCGTGTTCCAAGCGGAAATTCTGGCGATCAAAGAGGTCCTATCATGGCTAAGAGAAAACGTGATATCCTCAACGAATATCCGGATTTTCTCAGATAGTCAAGCAGCCCTCAAATCACTCGGCGCTGTTTCTACGAACTCAGTAACCGCCCTTAACTGTCGCCTATCTCTTAGGGAGATGGCTGAACAGTTCAATATTCACCTTATTTGGGTGCCGGGGCACAGAGATATCGTGGGTAACTGCAAAGCCGATGAACTCGCCAGAGAAGGAACCGTTCTACTGATCTCAACCAGCAGGTTGAATATTGGTATACCAATCGCTACATGTAAACTTATGCTAAAGCAAGAGGCAATGGACAGAACAAATGACAGGTGGAACAATATCACCACGTGCGTGGCAACAAAACGGATATGGCCAGGACTAGATCCAAAACGCACAAGACATTTGTTATCCATTACCAGATTGCAAGTTAGCTCCGTAATCAATGTCATTACCGGACATTGTCTGATAGGAAGACACGCCATAAGACTTGGCGTTCCCTCTAATGACTTCTGCAGAAGTTGCTTAGATGAGGAGGAGGAGGAGACAATCCCACACCTCCTCTGCTCATGTCCTGCACTCTCTTCTAAAAGAAAGAGGCATCTGGGGAAATATTTTCTCGATGATCCAAGCGATCTGGCGCACACAGATCCCCTGCATCTCCTTCGCTTTATTGTAAGCTCCAAATGGTTTTGTTAAGCGAGGTACTCCCTCGCATAATTTTTATGGTATCACAATGGACCTAATATTGGTCTAAGTGTGTCGGGTGTATTCCTGGCAGCCATTTTTAACCTAACCTTTTAACCTATGCTTGCCTTGGCTGCACAGCTTACAAATCAGTTGCTCCACGGTGTTGTTCCTGTCTACGGTGTGGTTTCTGTCTTCTGGCTGGGATGGCTGTTTGACGACTTGCTTTGCATGCATAACTTTCGTCTTAACTGGTTGAAAACGAAGCCTTGTTTTGACGTGTGGCTCTTCTTTACTCCTATATGCAGATTCATGTTCCTGTTGACCAATCACTTCAAGAGTTCGGAAACGGATCTCCAAAAACTCGGTAAATTCCTTGAATGTAGGCAAATCTTTCCTATTACCAAGTTTTCTTCAAACAGGTTTTGACAAGAATGCGGAAGTTTCTGGAAAAGTAACCAAATAAGGACGGTGTCCCAGTAAGACACAAGCACATCCATTTTCTCTAGCGCGAGAAAACATTCTCTGGTGGTGTACAGAATATTTTTGATGCCCGTGGCAGTCTCACGAGTCATGGAAGGTTGACCAAAAAGTGCTTGCATTTGGGTGTGCACCAAAATGCGCTTATGATCGCATGGTTGCAAGAAATGCAGCTTGTCGATCTCATCAAGACTGTTGTTGTTGTGGATCAGAGACTGAAACCTGTCATGAAAAGCGCGCCAGGTGGTATATGAACCGTCGAACTTGGGTAAATCTATTCGTGGAAGTCTTATTCCCGAATGAGTTGATGTACCAGCTGTATTTTGGGCCGTAGCACCAAGGTTTTGAGCGTGAGTAATGATTGTTGACCATTTTTTAATTACTTCCCACAACTTTATACGGTACTCCAGGTAAATTTCATCTATCTGTTCATAAACCACCTTCAACTCTTCTACTTTCATACTCTCTTCCAGCATTCCACCTCCAACGACGGCTTCATAATATGTTTTTGCCGATGACATATCTTCTTCCAACTCGCTTAGACGAGCTGACACATACGCCTTTGTTCGACGTTCTTTTGAGGACTTCTTAAAATTGGTAAAATCCTTTAAAATTTTTGCTAAGAGGTCTTTTTGTAATTGACCGTACTTGAAATTTTTAGTCTAATATTTTATTTCTTTCTTTTCATCAACAGAAATACGAAAATGCAATCAGACAAGTTTACAACATGTAAAGTAAAACTTACTGCTTGTCTGCAACTGTTGCTTCTTTTTCTTTGGTGCTGCTAATGCTGCTACTACCAACGCCAAAAATGCTGATCGAGTACTATGTCGATTTGTAGTGTCTCCTCTGGACACTTTTGTTTACTTACTTACTTAGGGTGGCGATACAGTCCGGGTCGGACCAGGGCCTCAACCAACATGCTTCTCCAGCCAGCTCGGTCCCTAGCTAGCTGCCTCCAGTTTTGCACGCCAAGTTGGTTAAGGTCCTCTCCTACTTGCGTGCGCCACCTGAGTCGCGGTCTTCCTCTACTGCGCCGTCCCTCGGGATTGGATTCGAAGACTTTCCGGGCCGGAGCGTTGTTGTCCATTCGCTCTACATGGCCCAGCCATCTAAGCCGCTGGACCTTGACTCGTTTGACAAGGTCAGTGTCGCTGTACAGCCCATACAATTCGTCGTTAAATCTTCTTCTCCACATATACTTGGTCTTGTCCTCATTTACCTTTTGTTTAGAAATTTGTTAAAACACTTGTTAACCGATATAAGTATATTTATATTTTAAGTTTATTTAATTAATGTTAATCAACAAAAAACTATTTTTTAAATGTACTTTTAAGTCACTGATTATAAAATTTGATTGTAAAATCTTTTTTCTTATGGGGGTATACACCGCACACACTTTTAATGTTAATGTTTATCTTGTTAAACTGATTCTTTAAGGCAAGAAGGACCGAATGTAACGACTTGTGGTGTCGAAAATAAACAAAATCAGGTTTACATGAAAAAATTTTTAATAATAAAAGAATTTTATTATTTTTAGTTGGAGTATTGTGATTCAAAAATCACAATACTCCAACTAAAAATAATAAAATTCTTTTATTATTAAATTTTTTCATGTAAACATTAGCCAGACCACGGGCAAACATATTTTAGGTGCATGAATTTAACCACATTCCCCTAGAAATATAAAGTTTACAGTGTGTTTGCACTGTAAACTTTATATAGGTGTCGGTAAACATCGACCAAAACATTGCGTATTAGAAGGGTGCAACAACATGTAACTGATGAGCCCATTGTTGCACCTGGGCGAAACGCATATATGGAGTGAAGGTCACAAAATCAGATTATTACTTGAAAATAAAAACGACGAAAAATAAAAATGCAAACTTTCTCTTTGTAACACTTTTCAATTGTATTATGTATTTCTCACACAGGAACTCTTTCATATGACTTCTGGTTTATTAAATAGTTACATTAATTTCTTGTCAAGTATTCTATGTTTTTGTTTACGTTATTGACATTTGACATTTCCTGTGGAATCTAATTTTAAGTATTGTTTCATTAATTATTTTATTTGAACATTCAATGTACTACATACAGTGTACTTTCGTACACACTCGAAACCATTCGACACAACTAACATCAATCTCCAAAAGTCTCCGGTTAACATTCTTAAAATCAAGATAGCTGAAAAGGTTTTCGATATTGCAGGGTTCACATTTATACGTAAAAATTATAAGGTCATCGTGAGAGAAACCGGGAGCAGAAATTTGATTGAAATGGAGTGCTTTATAAAGTATATGTGTTGTTGAAGAATCTGATTCCTCTTCGGCTTTTTTTGGTCACTGGTTAGCGCAATGAAATGTAACTTATTTCATTTACTTTCCTGACGTTTCGACAGGGTTTGCTGTCATCTCCAGGGGATCTTTATTGAGAACATAAAATAGTTATGTTGAACAAATTTTGGATTTTACATTAAATAAGGTAAACAAGACTTACTTTTAAGAAATTAAAAACGTTACTCTTAACAAATGACAACAAGAATAAATATAAAAGAAAGAACTTTATACTTTGTTTAAAGAAAAGAAAAGAAGAAAATATTTTACACTTCCTTTGTTGAAGTTTAGTCTTAATATGAGTCATTAAAGGGGGATCTGCAAAATATTAAAACAAAAGCAAAACTTAAAATTTCTTTGCAGCGACGAGAGAGCAATATATGCCTGATATGTTCTGTGTGTCCTGTTTTCTACTCATACTATTGTTGTTTCATAAAATGTGAAGTGTTTCCAGAGTACATATATCGTTTTGAAATATGTTTTTCCGTTTGTAGTTCATATAACATGACCTTAAGCCTAACTTCGAAATCTTACAATGATTGAGAGAGATAGAGAAGACATCGGCTATCTCACGAATGTCAGATAACAATTGACTTTTCGCGATGATCTAACCAAGTTCTGTAATCTCACCTTTTACTTTTCCATATGAATTATTTTAATCCTAATAAAGTTTTGTAATCCTTAAAATAATTTAGAAGTCTTTAAATTACAACATTTGGCAACGAGGATCCGAATCGAACAATACACGTATGGATGCAGCGGCATTGGAATTAATCTTGAAAAGACTTCAAGATTCTAACCATCAGTTCTTGCAGAATTTGATGGATCAAAAGAAAGACATAAAACAAACATCTATATCATCTTTTAAAAGTTTCGATAAAGAGAAAGAAACGTGGAGCACATATCTCTTGCAGTTAGAACAGCATTACATTGCAAACAATGTGGTTGAAGATGACATTAAGCGTGCATGCCTTCTCAGTTGGATTGGTGGTGAGTCCCTAGAATTACTTCAGAAGTTGTATGGTGATGCAAAAGTTCCGCAAATTCCGTTCAAAGAACTGATAGAAAAACTTAGTCATCACTACGAGAAAAAACCCCACATGCTAGCATCAAGGTTCAAGTTTTATCGTACCTTCATGCAGCCATAACCAAACTTATGCGGAATGGGTGGCTGATCTGCGGGGAAAAGCAAAGGAGTGTCTGTTTGTGTGTCAGAAAAGCACTTGCGGAGAATCATATGCGGAATCTAAAATAAGGGATATGATAATCCTTTATACTCCCCACGATAAAGTTCGAACAGCGGCTCTGCAGAAAGAAAATCCAACTCTAGACGAGGTTTTACAGATTGCTCAAGTGTACGAAGAGACAATGAAGACATGAATCGAACTAAAAGGTGAGCAGAGCGAGGTCAATGCTATCAACCAAATGACAAATCGAGGAAAAGGTAAGCGGGTAGCAAATGCAAGCAGTGGTAAGAGCGCAGCAACAAATCGACTAAAGTCATGTCCAGAGTGCGAAATTTCTCATCAGCGCTCTCAGTGTTTTCATTTCAGAAACAAAACGGTGTGCAAGAAATGCAAACGAGTTGGGCACATTGCAGCCGTCTGCTTATCATCGAAACCATTCGACTCAAATCAACGGAATCGATCAGCTTATTCACACAAACCACCACGCTCCATACAGACACAGAGTAAGCAAGAAGATGTAAACTTGATACGGTCATTCGAAACTGTAAGTACAGTCGATGTTGTTGACCCTTCATATGTAGAAATTTACCAGAGTAACACTAGATTGGATAAGATAACAGTTGATCTTAATGTCAACAAAAAAACCCTAAGCTTTCAAGTTGACACTGGTGCCTCTTGTTCCCTCATTGGCTTAGACGCATACCGTCAGCTAGACTTTCCCAAATGCGCAGTCACTACTAAAATTTTAAAAACATATGGTGGCAATGTTTTGCCCTTGAAAGGTATAATTGACGTCGACGTAACGATAGATTCCAACTGCGAGAAATTACCCTTAATAGTGGTCAATAGTCAAAGTGCATCTAATATTCTAGGTTTGGATTGGTTCCGACAACTGAACTTCAATATTATAGTACCACCAACCATACATTCAGTCCAAGAGCACGGTAAGCAAATCTCGCAATGTTTCAATGTAAATCAACAATGCTTAACGAGCACACTACAAAATCTCAAAAACGAATTTCAGTCACTGTTCTCTTCGGAACTAGGGCATTGTTCTTCTTACCAAGCCGATATTGTGCTAAAAGCAAACGCGCGTCCCAAATTCTACAAACCCTACAATGTGCCGTTTGCACTACATCAAGACGTCCGCACTGAAGTTGACAGACTGGTATCACTTAACGTACTTAAACCAGTTGCTTCTAGTGAATGGGCAGCTCCCATAGTAGTCGTTAAGAAGTCAAATGGGAAGCTAAGATTATGCGCCGACTTCAAAGTCACAGTAAACCCACAAATTGAAATTGAAAGGTACCCTATTCCACGCATCGAAGAGCTGTTTACCAAGCTAAGTGGAGGGCAATTGTTTTCCAAAATTGACCTAAGCGACGCTTACCTCCAGATTGAGCTTACCGAATCATCCAAGAAATTCTTAGTTATTAATACACCGTTTGGTTTATTCCAATACCAACGGTTACCTTTTGGAATTGCCAGCGCACCAGGCCTTTTTCAGAGAATTATGGAAGGTATAACATCTGGCGTACCTGGATGCGCAGTCTACCTCGACGACATAATTGTAACTGGTAAAAACAACAACGAGCATCTCAGTAACGTAAAACTACTGTTCGAAAGACTTTCCTCTCATAATCTCAAATGTAGACCAGAGAAATGTCAATTTGCCCAAAACAAACTGGAATATGTGGGCTACGAGATAACAGCTGCAGGCATAAGGCCGTCAGAGAAAAGAGTAGAGGCTATTAAATTAATGCCAAGTCCAACGAACGTGACTGAGGTAGAATCTTTTATTGGAAAAATTAATTACTACAATAAATTTATACCCAATTTTTCGTCAAAAGCCTCAGCTTTAAATTGTCTAAGAAGGAAAAATACAGGTTTCATCTGGAACAAAGAGCAAGAAGATGCTTTCAACACGCTTAAAAAAGAAATTATCATGGCAGTTCAGTTGGTACACTACAACGATACATTACCGCTTATTCTTGCCACTGATGCGTCCAAGGCTGGCATTGGCGCCGCACTATCACATCGCTATCCTGATGGCACCGAAAAACCTCTTGCCTTTGCCTCGAAGACATTAAATGAGAGTCAATCAAAATATTCACAAATTGAAAGAGAAGCACTTTCAATAATATTCGGTGTGACCAAATTCCACCAGTATCTCTACGGGAGACATTTCGAACTCATCACCGACCACCAAGCACTAACAACTCTCTTTCACCCATCCAAAAAATTACCAGTCATGACGCTTCATCGACTACAACGGTGGGCAATCATTCTTCAAGCGCACAGTTATTCAATTAGATATCGCAACACAAAGCAACATGCCAATGCTGACGTATTATCGCGACTGCCGATGGGAGAAGACATAGAATTAGACAAAAAGGAGAATGAAATGCTTAGGATGGACCATGTTTACGAGTCAACGATAGCAGATTTTCCGTTAGGCGCAGATATAATAGCAGCTGAGACTCAGAAAGATAAAATCCTCCGTTCTATTTGCCAGTTCGTCCAAGACGGTTGGCCAAGCACCTTACCAAAAACTAAGCACCATTTATTACCATTTTTTAATAGAAAATTTGCTTTTTCTCTACAGAATGGTATATTACTCCTTCACACTGATCACGTACGAGTTGTGATTCCAACATCGCTTGAAGAAAGCATTCTCCAAATGTTACACGAAGGCCATTGGGGGCAAACGCGAATGAAACAATTGGCACGCCGATACGTTTGGTTCCCCAATATTGATGAAGCAATAAATCGAAAATCGCAAAGATGCACTACCTGTCGTGCTGTCATTAGTCAACCAAAGAAGGAATTCTCCTCCTGGCCCAAGGCTATGGAAGCTTGGGAGAGGATCCACATAGATTTTGCAGGTCCGTTTTATTCTCACATGTGGCTAATTGTTGTCGATTCTTTTTCCAGTTTCCCGTTTGTGTATGAACTGTCAACGACAACCTCAGCATCAACAATATTTGCGTTGCAAAAAGTTTTTGTGATCGAGGGCTTACCAAAAACTATCGTCAGTGACAACGGACCACAGTTTACGTCGAATGAATTTAAGGAATTTTGTCGTTTGAACGCTATTGAACACATCACAACCTCACCATTTCATCCTGCTTCGAATGGCCTTGCCGAGCGTGCTGTAAGGACATTCAAGGAAGCCTTCAAAAAAATTATGCAGGACGAACAGCATAAGGAGAAGGCTCTTTATAAATACCTAATGACTTTTAGGACAACACCTAATCAAGAGTCTGGGAAATCACCCGCTGAACTTTTGCATGGCCGGCAGCCCCGGACTATCTTTTCAGCCTTATTTCCGAAAGCTAAACAGTTACAACTGAACCATCGAAAGTTTGAAGTTGGTCAGACAGTCTATGCTCGGTGTTACAACAAAAAAGATAAATGGATTCCCGGGAGTATTTCCAAGGCGATTGGGGCTATAACTTATTTAGTTCAAACACCTATTGGAACTATGAAACGACATCAAAATCAGCTCCGAATAAGACATGAGGAGTCCAGAACGAATCATACCGTAGATGCTGACATCGAAATCGAACTACATCCACCTGGAGTCGCTAAATACCAACATGCCACCTACAGTGCAAGATCCCCGACGAACCAAACCACTATACTATCAGGTGTCAAACCTCGCGATGGGCAAACACAAGCCACAACGAATAATGCGCTGAGTGAAGGCAAGCAGGCGACGACTATACCTCCTACAACACCACGTCGATCGGAGAGATCCAGAAGACCGCCAGATCGTTTTCAACCGGTAACCATGAATAAATTAGGTCGAAGGGAATGATATAACATGACCTTAAGCCTAACTTCGAAATCTTACAATGATTGAGAGAGATAGAGAAGACATCGGCTATCTCACGAATGTCAGATAACAATTGACTTTTCGCGATGAACTAACCAAGTTCTGTAATCTCACCTTTTACTTTTCCATATGAATTATTTTAATCCTAATAAAGTTTTGTAATCCTTAAAATAATTTAGAAGTCTTTAAATTACAACAGTAGTATTTTGACATTTTGGGTTGGTGTTTGGAGGTGACACAATGGTTTGTCAATGCTGTTTTGGCCGTGTTTTTTACTTTTAGGTCAGATTTGTGGTTGGCAATTCTATTACCTAAGAATTGTTTCGTGGTGCCTATGTAGCAAAGGCTACAATTTTCAGACTCATTACCTTTGCAGTCTATTTTATACACCACATCTATCTTTTTTTCTGTTTCCGTTTTTGACTTAAGGACGGAGAAATGTCGTTTCAAGGTAGAATTGGACTTGAACGCGATTTTTGAGGTTTGGCACTTATCTGAGACTACTTTTTTTAAATTTTCGGAGAATGTTGGAACATATTGCACGCTCTTGAATATCGAAATGTTTTCCATCGGAGTTTTTTCGTTTTGTGGTGTGTTCTTTCGGTCGTTAATTTCCGACCGAAAGAACACACCACAAAACGAAAAAACTCCGACGAAAAACATTCCGAAAGTGGTGGTCAAAAGAATTTGATGATCCTTATGTAACTTTATCTTTGTATAACTGCTACGTTCGCCCTCATTTCGAGTACGACTCACAAGTTTGGTCTCCCCTATATGAAATTCATAAACATCGTATTGAGGCAGTACAACACAAATTTATACGTTTTGCTTTGAAGGGTCTTCCTTGGGAAGATCCATTCAATCTACCTCCTTATGAACATCGAATTCAACTTTTGCAATTGCAAACCCTTAGTCAAACACGTATCAACAATGACCTAGTATTTTTCCATCAGCTTTATAGATGCTCCTTACTTGCTCTCGACTATAGGTTTTAACTACAGCGGAGGATCTCACCACTTGCGTAATTTGGAGTTGATTCATTGCCCCCACCATAGAACCAATTACGGCATGAATGAGCCGCTATCGCGCATGAGTAGATTATACAATTCTAGCTTCCTACTTTTAGATTTCAACATTAATAAATATAGTTCAGAACAAAAATTTCAAACCAGTGCTCCACAAGCATGATTTTTGTTCAATGTTTCTTAGTTGATTGTCCTTCAAAATACTTGTAGTTTATACTTTATTTTATTTCTATAGTAGTTTTGTTTTATTATTGTATTTCATTTTAGGTGTTCTATATTTTATGTCACTATTTGTATTTTAATTTTTTTCATATACATATATGTTTTCTATACGTTCTCTTTGTGCTGGTGTTGGTGTTTTCTAACCTCTAACACTTGCATTTATGATGAAGATCGTAGATAAGTAATGAGCTTGCTCTAAGCTGTGCGACTTATTAGTCTCTGAGATGCAAAAAAAAACACAGGTCAGGGTACACCAAAGTTAGCATTTTAGAGAAACGGACTTTACTGTACAACAATTTTTTTCTTAGAATATGACCAAGAATCACATCCCAGAGAATGCAACACGAATTACGGGACACCCTGTATATTCCTTTTTACCAATTTGTTGCAGCCTAGGTACGAATGAGGATATCATGTTCACGACTCGTTTGAACCAACGCTGTGAAGAGATATGACGTCAGAAAGCTACAATAGCAAGAGATTGCCAGTGCTTTTTCCAATCGAGTGTCCTTTCAACTATCCTTGAATGCCGCCAAAATCAAGCATTGAAAACCAGTGGCAGCAATGCCAGGAAGCCATGAGACACGTTGCCTCTGAGTTTTTGGGTTTCACTCGGCCCCAAAACGTAACCCATGGTTCGATGAAGAATGTATGCAGGCAAATGCAGCCAAACAAAAAGCACGACAAATGTTGATGCAAAAGAGAACAAGGGCTGCTTTCGGACAGTATTATGAAATTTACAAGAAGAAAAGACGGGAAGAAAAACGAATTCTCAAAAAGAAAAGGAAGCATCGCTTCTGCAGGCTGCTTAACGGTGAAGAAGACACAAATTCTTCTGTCAGGCAGAATGCCCCATTCAACTTGGACGATTATCAATAATATCGTCCTCCCGACATAGAAGAAATTAAGCTTGCCATATTCAAACTTAAATCAAATAAGACTGAAAAAACTCCACGTCAACAACTTGATAGGTTCTTATCAACGTGGTTTGAGAACAGAAAAGTCCACAATATACCAAATGTTCACATTACGACAGATCTTACTAAAATCGTAAGGCTATGCAGGATGACTTTGGAGAATTCACGCTGATCCGTCAAGGTCGGTAAAGAACTCACCGAGACCTTTGATGTCGAAAAAGGTTTTAGGCAAGGCAACAAATTTTCATGCGATTTCTTCAACATCATACTTGAAATGATTGTAAGAAACTCAAACGTCAACACCAGAGGAACAATCTTTCAAAAGTCTGTACAATTACTCGCCTACGCAGACGATATTGACGTAATGGGAAGAAGGAAGTGTGATGTCATAGGTGCTTTTGCGAGCATATGTATATTTTGCCATCAAACAAGGACACCGAAAACCGAACGTCACAATAGACAGACATAACTTCGAGGTAGTACAGGACTTCGGCTACCTAGGATCCGCTGTAGACACGGACAACAACATCAGTGTGGAGATCAAACGGAGAATAACTATTGACAACCGTCGCTTCTTTGGGTTAAGAAGGCAATCGAGAAACAGAATCCTCTCTAGAAAAACCGAGGTAACCTTTTATAAGACCTTAATCATACCAGTCCTGCTTTACTGGGCGGAAGCGTTGTCTTTAGCAAAAGCGGATGAGGAAACCTTTGTTGGTGTTCGAATGAAAAATTCAACGAGTTGTATGAGCTGTACCGCGACTTAGGCATAGCCAGAAGAGTACGCATCGCGAGGCTACGATGGTTAGGCCACGCTCCGGCTCGTCGGGTTTTCGAAAGCACATTGCAGGGAATTCGTGGAAGGGGAAGACCTCGTCAAGTGGATGAATACCTCAACCGACTTAGAGTACAAAACTGGAGGGAGCTCGCCCGAAACCATAACTGTTGGCGTAAGATGTTGGTTGAGGCTCAGGTTCACCCCGAACTGTAATGCCCATCTAAGTAAGTAAGGATATTACAATATCTGCGAACTATTGCAGCAAATCAATACCACACAGATGTGCTAGGTGCTAGCTATCGGAAGTCTTTCTTTGTGCTCTCTCTCTTTTTTAACCTTTTTAATAGTTTAACCTTCCTTTGTTTACAAATAAATTTCAAGAAGTGTAATAAAAGGTATAAAACTATCAAGCAAAGTTGTTCTCCAATGAAATTGTGCCTTTTCTAAGGTGGCAGTGATTTTTAAAAAAGTTAATCTTGCTTTTCTCTAAAAGATTTTTCATTGCAAATCAAGTTAACTCTCTCTATTACACATACATTAACAAAAGTCCGTTGTTTTCTGAACTCCAAAATATTTCAAATACATAACAGTACTCAAACACCTTAAAAATGTCAAACTCACACAATCTATTATCACCAACATCTGTAAAAACACGAGCGGGGAAGGCAAAATTTTCAAAAGATTCGCCCAAATCTCCCACAACAGTAGCAACGATAACTGATGACATCACTAAGATCATTACTTTAATGAAATCACAAGGAGATTCACTTTCAAACAATTAAAATTATTAATAAATAACATCAAGAATCACTGTTATTGAGCAGAAATTGCAATTCATCGATGACATGGATCGTAATCTAAACCATCTTTGTGACCGTGTCACTGCTTTAGAAACGCACGAGTTGACCGCTTAGACGAAGAAGTAAACAAGATAAAAACCGCATTCAAATTGATTCACTCCATTTTTTTGAAACATTAAAGTAACAAATTGAGTCAATCAATATTAAAAATTTTGCAACGGATGCTATACTCATTGGAATACCAACTTTTCCCGGTGAAATCCTAAAAAATATTTTTAATAGTTTATGTCACAGGCTTGATTTTCAACCACCAAGATTGTGCAGAATTTTTCGCGCAAGCCTTATGCCGTTTTCGTTTGGTAAAACTAGAGTACCCTTTTTTTTTTAGAGTACCCTGAGTTTTGACAATTCAAACGAACATGAAATCAGAGTACTCCGTTTTTGTCAATGTATGTGTGCGTTTGACATTATAGTTTGCTTTCAATGCAATTGACTACGTTCAGAAACATATCTCTGCGTATTTCATGAGCAATTAAGTAAACATTTTTTGAATGGAGTAACAACTGACAAAATGAATTTATAACTAAAAAAGATACGCAATAAACTTCATAAATGTCCAGATTGAATTTATACAAAGGTAATTTAAGGCAATAAGAATTTTTTTGAGCTCGGACAACAACAAAAACAGCATGGACAAGTTATGCGAACCAAAACCGATAGGTTTGTGAACGCCTTTAAAACTATGGAAGCAGCTATTGACTTAAAGGATTCATTTTAAACTTTAATTTAATTTTATTTACAATAAATATAAGTTCGCCCGTTGAACACAAAATTCGAAATGAGATGCCAAGAATGACAAACGACAAATGTCATTTATGTTGGTGTGAGTTTACTCTGAAAAAATTTCTAGAGTAGCAAAACTTGCTCTGAGGGTAATTTCAGATTACCCTGAGAGCAGCCAAACGAACACAACGTCACTCTGACAGCAAAAAGAGTACCCTTAGGGTACTCTTTTTTCCCAAACGAAAACGGCATTAGAGAAGACTCTGTTATCATTATAAAATTTCATTCCGCGCACGATAAAAACAACGCACTTGCCTTTGCAGCTTTTCTGAAGATTAAGGCCGGCCACTGACTACACAATATAACTGCGCAAATTGGAGTTGGCGCAGTTCATTTATGTTGTGAATGGGGTTGTTTGTGCAGTTAACTGTGTAAAAATCAAAACGATTTGATTTTTGCTCAAGTCAGTTTGCGCAGTTATATTGTTTAGTCAGTGGCCGGCCTAACTCGCGACAAATAATGCTATGACTGCTATTATACGGTGAAATTTGTTGCACGAAACTACTTCGAATTCTTCTTTGTTCTGCCATTCCGTGTCGCAAGTGTTATTACACGATGAAATCCAGTTTCATGAAACTAGTTACACATTTCTCTTTATCTTTCATTCGATGTTTTTGTTTTTGGGGAAAAATAGTTATCTACTAGTGTCTGGTTGCTTCAAAACCTCTTTTATTGGCAATTGAAAAACAAAAAAGGCATTATTATTAGTATTTTTACTTATTATTGAACCAAATGAAACAGTTTTAATTAAAGTCCTTGAAAAAACCGACTGTTATTATTACGGGGAGTCCAACAACGATTTTAAAGGGGGTTTGAACTTATGTCGATTTCCTTTGCAAAAACAAAAGCACTCTAAAAAAGTGCTTTTTTTTCGTGCTCACTGGAAACGAAAAGACAAAATTCTTTTTTTATCATTGTATGTGTGCTATTTTTGACAGCCAACTCTTCCCGTTTGTTTTGTTCTGCAATTTATATAGAAAGAATGTTTTCGAAACTTTATTAATAAATGCACTAGGAAGAAACCTCCTCATCCGAATAATTATACACAACACTTTCAACAAAATTATTCACAGAATGCCTTTCGTTTTGTCCGAGCAATTTTAGAACATCAAACACTTCTTCGTCAGAATCGGAACTAGACGACGACGACTGTTTATATATATTTTGATAACTTGCAGATAAAATTGAGCGATCCATTTTCACAAAATAGTTTATTGTTTATTTTTATTATCTCTCTTTCACAGTCCTTTAACCAAAAATGCAAAATAATCAGACTGAAAACTGGTAAACGTCAAATGTTTTGTGTTGGTATGCGTGAAAGTGCGTGTAAATCTTGCCTCTGAATCGAGATTCGTAAAAGTGCTTTTTCGGGGCAAAAAAAAAAGTGATCTAGTGCCTCAATGTAACATATTTCGAGCAAAAAAGCACTTTTAAAAGTGCTTTTGTTTACCACTGGAAATCGACATTAAACTTTGTGGTCGCGTTGAATCTTTTGAAAAACAAAACAACATACAACTTATTGACCACAAACAACTACAAAGCAAAATTAAAAATCAAACACAAAAAACTTTTCGATGTAAGCTTTTAATTTTATTTGTCAAAATTGAATGCATTTCGAACCTAATGTGGTTCATCTTCAGCAATACACTGATTTGGCAGAAAAAGAAAGAAAAGAGTACATAAAACACGAAAAAGAAAATTGAAAAAAGCTCTTGATTATAAAAATAACAATTAGAGTGAAAAAGAGACATTAAATTATGTTAAACAAAGGTGACGTTATATTGCCATTGTCATTGTTCATAGTGTTGTTGCTTCTGTGGATATAAAGACTTTCATATGCATCAAGTCGTCGATGGTTTGTTACATGTTTTTTAAGCTTAACATCTTCTAAGCTTACACTGAAGTGTTTGTTGGTGAGGACGTGTGCAGCGACGGAGGATTTTTCGGGTCGGTTGAACTTGATTCGGCTCGAGTGTTCGTTAAAGCGAACGCCTATGCTTCGCTTTGTCTGGCCGATGTAAATAGCATTACAGTCTCCACATTTAATCTCATATACTCCAGATTTATTAGTCATTGTGGATTTGTCTTTTGTTGAACTTAGGAAATTTTTTAGTTTTCCGTTGTTTGAGTAAACGCACTCTATATTTTGATGTTTTAATTTTGTGTGCATTTTCTTTGTGATTGATGGGAAATACGTCATAGAAGCTCTTTCTGGGTTGATGTTGTCATGAAGATGTTTGTATTGTCTGTATAAAGTGTTGTAAAACAGCAATTTTATGGGTTCAGACTACTTGTTCATTGTTCACTTAGTTTTCAATAATTTAAATTTTTTTTTTAATCAATATTCTTTTTATGTCAACTATTTTCTTTCTTGCTAATTACATTCATTCAATTAAAAGGTTTTTAATAAGATAGCTGGTTTTTTCAATTCACTGCTGAATATTTATTAGGTTATGGGCCCAGTCCAAACAGTATAAAGATTTAAAATAACATTTTCAAAAATGGCAGAGGAAGATAAATGCAAAATTCCGTTGTTTGATGGGACTAACTACGATAATTGGAAGTTTCGAGTTGAAGTATATTTGGATGAAAAAGATTTGTTATGTTTTACGGAAACACCACTCGAAGAAATTTTGGAAGAATATGCTATTCGAACAGGAGATGACGAGGACAAAAAAAAGGAAAAGGAAATCGCCATCTCGACTATATTGAAGCAAAACAAACGTTGCAAATCTGCAATAATTCAAAGAATAGCGGACAACCATCTTGATATAAAGTAAAATGTATTTTTAAGTATTGAAACTAAAAATGAAAAAACTTTTTTGGAATTTTTGTTATTTATTAACCTTAATGACACAACATTAAATTTTTATTTAGCGACGCGTTTCGGAAATATTATTCCATCTTCGGGCTACCTGTTACAAAAACTTTTGTTTACTTTGCCAATTTTCCAGTTGTCAAGATTTTATTGTTGTTTTATTATAGTACATGTTGTCTCTTTTTGTTATTTCTTCTTGTGTTGATAGCTGATTGCTGTATCGTATAGTGGGTTTTGTTTTATTGTTAATTTGTCATTTAATATATTGTCTTTGTTTATTCTATTTGCTTTGTATATCTCGTACTCTTCCAATGCGTCAAGTGTTGTTCCTTTCCTACATATGTGTAATGTGTCTAGGTTAAATTCAAAGTTGGTGTAATTATGGTTGTTGTCTATTAGGTGCTGTGCATATGTAGATTTTGTGTTTTGTTTTGGTTTATGCTCCAAGAACCTGTCATAAAAGGTTCTACCTGTTTGTCCGATGTATATTTTGTCGCAGTCATTACATTTGATTTGATATACACCTGTGCATAGTCTTTTGTCTTTTACTTGTTTAGGTTGTAATATTTTTTGGATATTGTTGTTTGTTTTGAACGATATTTTAATGTTGAGCTTATTAAGTTCATATTTTAGTGTTTGTGGTAGTAGATTAGTGTAGTTTGTTGATATATATTTTATCTCTGTTTTGTGTTCAAGTTTGGTAGTGCTTTTCATTTTCTTTTTCTTTTTGTATATTAATTCGTCTATTACTTCTTGGTTGAATCCATTTTTTGTCGCTATGTATTTTATTGTATTTAATTCTTCATTGTAATCTTCTTCGTTCATTGGAACGTTTAGAAGTCTATTGATAAAGGCGTTGTAAGCTGACATCTTTTGTGTATGTGGGTGGTGGGAGTTTCTATTTATTGTGATGTCCGTTGTTGTTGGTTTTCTATATATTTTGTATTTTAATAGGTTGTCCGTTTTAGTGATAGTTAAATCCAGAAAATTAATTGAGTTGTTGTTTTCTGTTTCTGCTGTGAATTTTAAATTGTCCTTTATATTGTTGATATATTTTTTCAATATATCAATTTGTCTTAGTGTGCCGTCGAAAATGACGAAGGTGTCGTCTACGTATCTTGTGTAAAATATTATTTTTTGTTGATGTGGATTGAGGTTTGATAGTATATATTTATTTTCAAAGTAGTTGAGGTATATGTCCGCTAGTAGTCCGCTTAATGGTGAACCCATGGCTAGTCCTTCTTCTTGTGTGTAGTATTTGTCATTAAATGTGAAATAGTTTTGTTTAAGGGTTATTTGTAGTATGTTTATTACTTCTTCTATTTGTTTTTGGTTGATAATTGCTGTGGTGGTTAAATTTTCTTTTAATATTTCTATTGTTTCATCTATAGGTATGTTTGTGTACATGTTGGTTACGTCGAATGATATTAATTTGTACTGTGGTAATATATTTAATGTTTTAGTTGTTTCTATAAATTCTGTGTAGTTTTTGATGCTTTTGTTGTTGTTTAATGTTATATTTGCTTTTATTATTTTTTGTAGTATTTTAGCAACTTTGTAGCATGGTGCTGTTGTGTAATTGATGAGTGGTCTTATTGGTGTTCCTGTTTTGTGTACTTTTGGTAATCCAGTGAAGTTTGGTGCTTGAGCATTTGGTTGTTTTAATCTTATTTTGTTTATGTCTGTAAATATGTGGTTGCACTTGTTGATAGCGTTATTAATGTTTTTGACGTAAATTTTTGTAGGGTCATTTTGAAGATGTTTTATGTGGTTATTATTGAAAAAGTGTATGGTTTTGTCAATGTATTCTTGTTTGTTTATAATGACCATAGTATTGCCTTTGTCTGCTTTCGTTACTATTGCGTTGTTTTCAATTATTTTTTGTTTTATATTATTTAAGTTGTTTAAGTCTCCTTTGTATTTTCCTTGAATGTTCTTTAGTTGTTTGTCATTTTTTATTATGTGTTTGAGTTTTTTGTTGATTACTGTTCTTGTTTCGTTCTGTATATCATAGTTGTATATTGTTTTTATTGCTGCTTCTGCATTTATGACTTCTTGAGAAATACTATCTTTGTTGTTTTTAGGAATATTGTACTTGAGACCTTTGTTTAATGTTTTTATTTCGTATGGTGTGAATTGAATATTTGTATTATTGATTAATTTTGGGTAAAATGAATGTTTTATTGTTGGGGTTGTTATTGGGGTTTTTTTGTTTAATTTTTGTAATTTAAGTTTATGTTTTGATGCTATTTCTTTTGCTATTTCATTGATATATTGATTTGTATTAAAAGTATGAGTTTCAGCGTCTATTATGTGTAATGTGTTGTATAATTGCAAATGTAGTTCGTATAAAATTTTGTTTAACTGTGTTTTTTTACTGTATAAAAATTTTATTTCTTCTTTTATTCGTATGGTTTGGGCTATTTTTTGTGTTTTAAGGGCTGCTATAGATGTGTCTTTTGTTTTTATTTGTGCATATTTTGGTGTTATATGTTTCTTGATGCAGTTTTTGTTGAATTTTATATTGAGGTTGGCTTTAGTTAACTTGATTTTGGTGTTTTTGTATTTTAAGACGATTTGTGCTTGTTCAGCTGTTAGATATAATGAGGATTTTGTCTCCATGTTGTGTGTGTTTAATATAAAGTAAAATGTATTTTTAAGTATTGAAACTAAAAATGAAAACACTTTTTTGGAATTTTTGTTATTTATTAACCTTAATGACACAACATTAAATTTTTATTTAGCGACGCGTTTCGGAAATATTATTCCATCTTCGGGCTACCTGTTACAAAAACTTTTGTTTACTTTGCCAATTTTCCAGTTGTCAAGATTTTATTGTTGTTTTATTATAGTACATGTTGTCTCTTTTTGTTATTTCTTCTTGTGTTGATAGCTGATTGCTGTATCGTATAGTGGGTTTTGTTTTATTGTTAATTTGTCATTTAATATATTGTCTTTGTTTATTCTATTTGCTTTGTATATCTCGTACTCTTCCAATGCGTCAAGTGTTGTTCCTTTCCTACATATGTGTAATGTGTCTAGGTTAAATTCAAAGTTGGTGTAATTATGGTTGTTGTCTATTAGGTGCTGTGCATATGTAGATTTTGTGTTTGGTTTTGGTTTATGCTCCAAGAACCTGTCATAAAAGGTTCTACCTGTTTGTCCGATGTATATTTTGTCGCAGCCATTACATTTGATTTGATATACATCTGTGCATAGTCTTTTGTCTTTTACTTGTTTAGGTTGTAATATTTTTTGGATATTGTTGTTTGTTTTGAACGATATTTTAATGTTGAGCTTATTAAGTTCATATTTTAGTGTTTGTGGTAGTAGATTAGTGTAGTTTGTTGATATATATTTTATCTCTGTTTTGTGTTCAAGTTTGGTAGTGCTTTTCATTTTCTTTTTCTTTTTGTATATTAATTCGTCTATTACTTCTTGGTTGAATCCATTTTTTGTCGCTATGTATTTTATTGTATTTAATTCTTCATTGTAATCTTCTTCGTTCATTGGAACGTTTAGAAGTCTATTGATAAAGGCGTTGTAAGCTGACATCTTTTGTGTATGTGGGTGGTGGGAGTTTCTATTTATTGTGATGTCCGTTGTTGTTGGTTTTCTATATATTTTGTATTTTAATAGGTTGTCCGTTTTAGTGATAGTTAAATCCAGAAAATTAATTGAGTTGTTGTTTTCTGTTTCTGCTGTGAATTTTAAATTGTCCTTTATATTGTTGATATATTTTTTCAATATATCAATTTGTCTTAGTGTGCCGTCGAAAATGACGAAGGTGTCGTCTACGTATCTTGTGTAAAATATTATTTTTTGTTGATGTGGATTGAGGTTTGATAGTATATATTTATTTTCAAAGTAGTTGAGGTATATGTCCGCTAGTAGTCCGCTTAATGGTGAACCCATGGCTAGTCCTTCTTCTTGTGTGTAGTATTTGTCATTAAATGTGAAATAGTTTTGTTTAAGGGTTATTTGTAGTATGTTTATTACTTCTTCTATTTGTTTTTGGTTGATAATTGCTGTGGTGGTTAAATTTTCTTTTAATATTTCTATTGTTTCATCTATAGGTATGTTTGTGTACATGTTGGTTACGTCGAATGATATTAATTTGTACTGTGGTAATATATTTAATGTTTTAGTTGTTTCTATAAATTCTGTGTAGTTTTTGATGCTTTTGTTGTTGTTTAATGTTATATTTGCTTTTATTATTTTTTGTAGTATTTTAGCAACTTTGTAGCATGGTGCTGTTGTGTAATTGATGAGTGGTCTTATTGGTGTTCCTGTTTTGTGTACTTTTGGTAATCCAGTGAAGTTTGGTGCTTGAGCATTTGGTTGTTTTAATCTTATTTTGTTTATGTCTGTAAATATGTGGTTGCACTTGTTGATAGCGTTATTAATGTTTTTGACGTAAATTTTTGTAGGGTCATTTTGAAGATGTTTTATGTGGTTATTATTGAAAAAGTGTATGGTTTTGTCAATGTATTCTTGTTTGTTTATAATGACCATAGTATTGCCTTTGTCTGCTTTCGTTACTATTGCGTTGTTTTCAATTATTTTTTGTTTTATATTATTTAAGTTGTTTAAGTCTCCTTTGTATTTTCCTTGAATGTTCTTTAGTTGTTTGTCATTTTTTATTATGTGTTTGAGTTTTTTGTTGATTACTGTTCTTGTTTCGTTCTGTATATCATAGTTGTATATTGTTTTTATTGCTGCTTCTGCATTTATGACTTCTTGAGAAATACTATCTTTGTTGTTTTTAGGAATATTGTACTTGAGACCTTTGTTTAATGTTTTTATTTCGTATGGTGTGAATTGAATATTTGTATTATTGATTAATTTTGGGTAAAATGAATGTTTTATTGTTGGGGTTGTTATTGGGGTTTTTTTGTTTAATTTTTGTAATTTAAGTTTATGTTTTGATGCTATTTCTTTTGCTATTTCATTGATATATTGATTTGTATTAAAAGTATGAGTTTCAGCGTCTATTATGTGTAATGTGTTGTATAATTGCAAATGTAGTTCGTATAAAATTTTGTTTAACTGTGTTTTTTTACTGTATAAAAATTTTATTTCTTCTTTTATTCGTATGGTTTGGGCTATTTTTTGTGTTTTAAGGGCTGCTATAGATGTGTCTTGTTTTTATTTGTGTATATTTTGGTGTTATATGTTTCTTGATGCAGTTTTTGTTGAATTTTATATTGAGGTTGGCTTTAGTTAACTTGATTTTGGTGTTTTTGTATTTTAAGACGATTTGTGCTTGTTCAGCTGTTAGATATAATGAGGATTTTGTCTCCATGTTGTGTGTGTTTAATATAAAGTAAAATGTATTTTTAAGTATTGAAACTAAAAATGAAAACACTTTTTTGGAATTTTTGTTATTTATTAACCTTAATGACACAACATTAAATTTTTATTTAGCGACGCGTTTCGGAAATATTATTCCATCTTCGGGCTACCTGTTACAAAAACTTTTGTTTACTTTGCCAATTTTCCAGTTGTCAAGATTTTATTGTTGTTTTATTATAGTACATGTTGTCTCTTTTTGTTATTTCTTCTTGTGTTGATAGCTGATTGCTGTATCGTATAGTGGGTTTTGTTTTATTGTTAATTTGTCATTTAATATATTGTCTTTGTTTATTCTATTTGCTTTGTATGTCTCGTACTCTTCCAATGCGTCAAGTGTTGTTCCTTTCCTACATATGTGTAATGTGTCTAGGTTAAATTCAAAGTTGGTGTAATTATGGTTGTTGTCTATTAGGTGCTGTGCATATGTAGATTTTGTGTTTTGTTTTGGTTTATGCTCCAAGAACCTGTCATAAAAGGTTCTACCTGTTTGTCCGATGTATATTTTGTCGCAGTCATTACATTTGATTTGATATACACCTGTGCATAGTCTTTTGTCTTTTACTTGTTTAGGTTGTAATATTTTTTGGATATTGTTGTTTGTTTTGAACGATATTTTAATGTTGAGCTTATTAAGTTCATATTTTAGTGTTTGTGGTAGTAGATTAGTGTAGTCAACAAACTACACTAATCTACTACCACAAACACTAAAATATGAACTTAATAAGCTCAACATTAAAATATCGTTCAAAACAAACAACAATATCCAAAAAATATTACAACCTAAACAAGTAAAAGACAAAAGACTATGCACAGATGTATATCAAATCAAATGTAATGGCTGCGACAAAATATACATCGGACAAACAGGTAGAACCTTTTATGACAGGTTCTTGGAGCATAAACCAAAACCAAACACAAAATCTACATATGCACAGCACCTAATAGACAACAACCATAATTACACCAACTTTGAATTTAACCTAGACACATTACACATATGTAGGAAAGGAACAACACTTGACGCATTGGAAGAGTACGAGATATACAAAGCAAATAGAATAAACAAAGACAATATATTAAATGACAAATTAACAATAAAACAAAACCCACTATACGATACAGCAATCAGCTATCAACACAAGAAGAAATAACAAAAAGAGACAACATGTACTATAATAAAACAACAATAAAATCTTGACAACTGGAAAATTGGCAAAGTAAACAAAAGTTTTTGTAACAGGTAGCCCGAAGATGGAATAATATTTCCGAAACGCGTCGCTAAATAAAAATTTAATGTTGTGTCATTAAGGTTAATAAATAACAAAAATTCCAAAAAAGTGTTTTCATTTTTAGTTTCAATACTTAAAAATACATTTTACTTTATATTAAACACACACAACATGGAGACAAAATCCTCATTATATCTAACAGCTGAACAAGCACAAATCGTCTTAAAATACAAAAACACCAAAATCAAGTTAACTAAAGCCAACCTCAATATAAAATTCAACAAAAACTGCATCAAGAAACATATAACACCAAAATATGCACAAATAAAAACAAAAGACACATCTATAGCAGCCCTTAAAACACAAAAAATAGCCCAAACCATACGAATAAAAGAAGAAATAAAATTTTTATACAGTAAAAAAACACAGTTAAACAAAATTTTATACGAACTACATTTGCAATTATACAACACATTACACATAATAGACGCTGAAACTCATACTTTTAATACAAATCAATATATCAATGAAATAGCAAAAGAAATAGCATCAAAACATAAACTTAAATTACAAAAATTAAACAAAAAAACCCCAATAACAACCCCAACAATAAAACATTCATTTTACCCAAAATTAATCAATAATACAAATATTCAATTCACACCATACGAAATAAAAACATTAAACAAAGGTCTCAAGTACAATATTCCTAAAAACAACAAAGATAGTATTTCTCAAGAAGTCATAAATGCAGAAGCAGCAATAAAAACAATATACAACTATGATATACAGAACGAAACAAGAACAGTAATCAACAAAAAACTCAAACACATAATAAAAAATGACAAACAACTAAAGAACATTCAAGGAAAATACAAAGGAGACTTAAACAACTTAAATAATATAAAACAAAAAATAATTGAAAACAACGCAATAGTAACGAAAGCAGACAAAGGCAATACTATGGTCATTATAAACAAACAAGAATACATTGACAAAACCATACACTTTTTCAATAATAACCACATAAAACATCTTCAAAATGACCCTACAAAAATTTACGTCAAAAACATTAATAACGCTATCAACAAGTGCAACCACATATTTACAGACATAAACAAAATAAGATTAAAACAACCAAATGCTCAAGCACCAAACTTCACTGGATTACCAAAAGTACACAAAACAGGAACACCAATAAGACCACTCATCAATTACACAACAGCACCATGCTACAAAGTTGCTAAAATACTACAAAAAATAATAAAAGCAAATATAACATTAAACAACAACAAAAGCATCAAAAACTACACAGAATTTATAGAAACAACTAAAACATTAAATATATTACCACAGTACAAATTAATATCATTCGACGTAACCAACATGTACACAAACATACCTATAGATGAAACAATAGAAATATTAAAAGAAAATTTAACCACCACAGCAATTATCAACCAAAAACAAATAGAAGAAGTAATAAACATACTACAAATAACCCTTAAACAAAACTATTTCACATTTAATGACAAATACTACACACAAGAAGAAGGACTAGCCATGGGTTCACCATTAAGCGGACTACTAGCGGACATATACCTCAACTACTTTGAAAATAAATATATACTATCAAACCTCAATCCACATCAACAAAAAATAATATTTTACACAAGATACGTAGACGACACCTTCGTCATTTTCGACGGCACACTAAGACAAATTGATATATTGAAAAAATATATCAACAATATAAAGGACAATTTAAAATTCACAGCAGAAACAGAAAACAACAACTCAATTAATTTTCTGGATTTAACTATCACTAAAACGGACAACCTATTAAAATACAAAATATATAGAAAACCAACAACAACGGACATCACAATAAATAGAAACTCCCACCACCCACATGCACAAAAGATGTCAGCTTACAACGCCTTTATCAATAGACTTCTAAACGTTCCAATGAACGAAGAAGATTACAATGAAGAATTAAATACAATAAAATACATAGCGACAAAAAATGGATTCAACCAAGAAGTAATAGACGAATTAATATACAAAAAGAAAAAGAAAATGAAAAGCACTACCAAACTTGAACACAAAACAGAGATAAAATATATATCAACAAACTACACTAATCTACTACCACAAACACTAAAATATGAACTTAATAAGCTCAACATTAAAATATCGTTCAAAACAAACAACAATATCCAAAAAATATTACAACCTAAACAAGTAAAAGACAAAAGACTATGCACAGGTGTATATCAAATCAAATGTAATGACTGCGACAAAATATACATCGGACAAACAGGTAGAACCTTTTATGACAGGTTCTTGGAGCATAAACCAAAACAAAACACAAAATCTACATATGTACAGCACCTAATAGACAACAACCATAATTACACCAACTTTGAATTTAACCTAGACACATTACACATATGTAGGAAAGGAACAACACTTGACGCATTGGAAGAGTACGAGATATACAAAGCAAATAGAATAAACAAAGACAATAGGTCTGTTTCTTTACTTTTCGTGTAAAGTTTGGGAAAAAGCCCGGGAAAAAGTTTGGGCTCGAGCTTTTTAATGTTGTTTTTGTAATCTCCATCCGAAAATGAAAAGTAAAGATACACCTTTGGGATGTTTCTTGCTGAATGACATTTATCATGCACTCTCAGCAGAGATACTTAAAAACATACAAACAATTTTGTTTAAGAAACGTGTTAAAATGAGCTCATAGCAATGTTACATTGCATACTTAACATTATTTTGAATTTTCAAACCTACAAAGAGAGATTATGCTTTCCATTTTTCACTTAATTTCAAAAATAAATTTGAATTCAATCGAAATGTTTCGATCAGCTGATTTCACAAACAGCCGATTTGACAAGCAAGAAAGTGCACGAGCAAATTGTTCGGGTAAATTCTTACTGGAGGGGAAGTGACTAAAAAGCAAAAGCTCTGCCACTTTTACGTCAAAAAAAAGTAAAGATACACGTTTCGGGATCCCGCGGGATCCCACGGGATCCCGCGTGTGAGTAAAGATACAGACCTAATATATTAAATGACAAATTAACAATAAAACAAAACCCACTATACGATACAGCAATCAGCTATCAACACAAGAAGAAATAACAAAAAGAGACAACATGTACTATAATAAAACAACAATAAAATCTTGACAACTGGAAAATTGGCAAAGTAAACAAAAGTTTTTGTAACAGGTAGCCCGAAGATGGAATAATATTCCCGAAACGCGTCGCTAAATAAAAATTTAATGTTGTGTCATTAAGGTTAATAAATAACAAAAATTCCAAAAAAGTGTTTTCATTTTTAGTTTCAATACTTAAAAATACATTTTACTTTATATTAAACACACACAACATGGAGACAAAATCCTCATTATAACCATCTTGAATACGTGAAAGGAAAGGAAACAGCTTATGAAGTATGGAAAGTTTTGCAGGATACATTTGAAAGTAAAAGTATGGCTAGTCAGCTACGAATTCGAAGAAAATTGTTGACGATGAAACTGGATTCTTCTTTGGAGACCATGGAGCGTCATTTTCTTAAATTTGATTCCACAGTTAGAGAATTGAAGACCACTGGTGCTAAAATGGAGGAAAACGATGTTGTCTGTCATGCTGTTGACAATGCCAGCGGAGTACGATGTTGTTGTTACAGCGTTAGAAACTTTATCGTCAGAAAAATTGAATGTCATTTGTAAAAAACCGTTTACTTGATGAAGAAACAAAACGTAATGAGAAAACAAAAGTTAAACCAAAAGATGATGTGCAGTCAACAACAGCCTTTTCTGGTCATTTTTCAAAATTTCAGAACGGAAAAGGTATGAATAGTTTAAGAAATACAAAATTTTCAGACAGAAACAAATTTCAAATTCAATGTTACAATTGTGGAGGATTTGGTCATAAAAAAATTGATTGCAAGAGAAAAATTTCAGAAGGTAATCAAAATTTTAGAGCTTTTTCGAGTCAGACTGTGAACAAAAATGATAGTTCAGAAGAGAGTATTTGTTTTATGGTTAAATCAAAAAATAACGACGTGGTTAAGTGGTATCTTGATTCTGGAGCATCAGAGCATTTGATAAGTAGTGACACTAAAGGTATTAAAAGCCAGCAAGATTTAACTCATCCGATCAGAGTCAGGATAGCCAAAAGAGGAGAATATTACTTGCTTTAAAAATGGGAGATGTTTCTGTGAAATCTGTTGTCAATGGAAAAGAAAAATCAATTTTAATAAAATCTGCTCTCATAGTTCCAAATTTAGAAGCAAATTTACTATCAGTGCGTACACTTGAATTAAATGGATTCAAAATTGTATTTGAAAATGGTAAAGGGACCATATACAGAGGTAATATTATGCAAGCAGAAGCAATACGAAAAGATAAACTTTACGAGATGAACTTTAGTACAAAAATTGAATATGCAAACTTTGGATCAACGAGTGAGGAACTATCAAAATTATGGCATCGAAGGTTAGGACATTTAAATGTCAATGCAATGGAAGAAATCTCAAAATTCGTAGATGATATAGACGTAACAAAATTAAAGAAAAATATTTTTTGTGAAATTTGTGTAGAAGCCAAGCAAACGAAATTGCCTCATAATAATCAGAGAATAAGAGCTCGTCGCCCTTTACAATTAGTACACAGTGATGTTTTAGGACCAATTGAACCCCTGTCGCATGATGAAAACAGATATGTAGTGACCTTCATTGATGATTATACGCATTTCGCATTTGCTTATCCAATTAAATCAAAAAGCGAAGTTTTTCAGAAAATGAAAAATTTTGAAGCAATAGCGATCGCACACTTTGGGATGAGATTATGGCCCCGATTGCGGTTGTCGATTGACTAATCGATACTCGACTTTTGTCGATTTCGATCGACATCTTTCGTTCATAATTTTCTGGTCGACTGTTGCGTTAGGAAATCATTTTATGGGAAAATGTAAGTATTTTATTGAACAAATGCTCATATTTTGATATAATACGAGTATATAATATGAATTTTGCCCAAACCAGAGGTTTTGATTATACTGAAACTTACGCGCCAGTAGCGAGATTGACAACATTAAGAACTCTTTTATCAATTATTAACAAAGAAAACCTTCTGGTCTATCAAATGGATGTCAAAAATGCTTTTTTACATGGAAATCTACAAGAAGAAATTTTTATGGAGCTGCCAGAAGGAAGTGAAAATGGTTCAAATTTTGTATGCAAACTAAACAAAACAATCTATGGACTGAAACAGGCGCCCAGAGAGTGGAATAATCGATTCGATGTATTTATCAAAAGTATGGGTTTCAAGCAATCGACGGCTGATAAGTGCTTATATGTACGCGGAGAAAATTATGATGTTATGTACATCGTTCTCTATGTCGATGATTTTATTATTGCCGGAAAAGAGTCGAAAATGATTGAATCCATTAAAATCCAGTTGATGTCTGAATTCAAAATGAAAGATTTGGGAGAACTCAACTATTTTTTGGGCATAAAAATCGAACATTCTTTCGTTCGATGCTATATTTCTCAGTCAGAGTACATATCTTAGAAATGTTTTAAAAAGATTTGAAATGGACAACTGCAAACCAGCTAAGACACCAATGGAAATTAAACACTCTGTGGAAAATAATTCAAATTTAAATGAATCAATAGTAGAGACTAAACCATATAGAGAGCTGATAGGATGCCTGATGTTTGGTATGTTAAACACAAAACCAGATTTGAGTTCTGCTGTGAATTATTTCAGTCGTTTCCAAAGCAATGCAACTGAAGTCCATTGGCAGGGACTAAAACGGATATTAAGATACATTCAAGGAACCATTGATCTTAGACTTTGCTTTAGAAAGAACTCTTTAACAATTTTAACAGGATATGCTGATTCAGATTGGGCTGGTGACTCGGATCGAAAGTCGACAAGTGGTTATTTATTTCAGATAACAATCTACTGTTGCGTTGTCGTCTACTGAAGCAGAATACGTTGCTTTGGCCACTGCAGCAACCGAAGCTTTATGGTTAAAAAATTTACTTCGTGATTTTGGTTACATCATAAATGAAGCTATAGTAATGCATGAAGACAATCAGTCATGTATTTTTTTGTTAAAGAGATGGCAACATCGAAGGCTAAAGCATATCGATGTCAAATACAACTTTATTCGGGACTTGGTTGCTGATGACATTATAAAGGTGGTGTATATATCTACAAATGATCAGAAGGCAGATATCTTCACAAAGGCGTTGTGTGCTGAAAAATTTATAACTCTAAGATCTGAAATTGGAGTTGCTTAATTATTGTTAATGTTAAAATTGAGGTGGAGTGTTGTAAAACAGCAATTTTATGTGTTCAAACTACTTGTTCATTGTTCACTTAGTTTTCAATAATTTAAATTTTTTTTTTAATCAATATTCTTTTTATGTCAACTATTTTCTTTCTTGCTAATTAAGTTCATTCAATTAAAAGGTTTTTAATAAGATAGCTGGTTTTTTCAATTCACTGCTGAATATTTATTATAAAGTTGTTAATTCTGATTTTTTAATTTTTGTGTTGTGTTTTCGGATAAGTTTATCTATTATAGTTGGGTTGTAGCCGTTGGTGGCAGCGACGTCTTTTAAAAGGTTATACTCAGCAGTATAGTTAGCTATTGGAAGTGGAAGCTTGCACAGGCGATGAACCATAGAGTGAAAAGCGGCTAGTTTGTGTTGAATTGGGCTGAATGAGTCGTTTGTTATGTACCGGTGGGTTTTTGTTGGTTTTCTATACATATATGGAAAATTCAATGTTTCCTTCTTTCTTTCTTGAAAGTGTTAGGTCCAAAAAATTCAACTTTTGATTCTCTTCTGTTTCATAAGTGAAATTTATAGTGTCAAACTCTGAATTGAGTGTTCTTAAAACCGAATCTATTTCGTTTTTTCCAATCACAGCAAAGACGTCATCTACATAGCGAAACCAAATTCTTGGGAGTAATCCTCTTTCTCTTAAATTTGTTTCGAACGAAGACATGAACACTTCTGCTATTAATGGGGACAGAGGGTTTCCCATACTTGTTCCAGTTTCGATTTTGTAGAACACATTTCTAAACTGAAAAAAGTTTTGTGCCATACATACTTTAGCTGTTTTTAAGTATGTATTTTTCTTGATTTCGTCGATCTCAAACTTATCCAGATGTTTTTGAAACGCAGTTAAAGCGTCGGGGATCGGAATACTCGGAAACAAGGCTTCGACATCGAATGAAATCATGATTTCATCTTGTTTTATAAGGATGTTTTTGGTTTTTTCCACGAAATCAAAAGTATTTTTAACTGAACAGCTTTCAATTGGGTATCTTTTCATATCACTTACCAACCATTTTGATATTTTAACCGATGGTGAAGTTACATTTGAAACAATGTGTCGCATTTTGTTTCCTGGTTTATGGACTTTGGGTAAAGCATAAAGCTTTGGTACATCTGGATTGGATATGGTCAGTCTCCACTTGGGAATTTCAAAGGTTGAACTTATGTCTTTTATTAATGATTTTGACTCGCGGATCATTTTAGGTAGTGGTGTCTTGTTTAAAATTTTAAAATTATTGGAATCTATTAAGATTCTGACTTTTTCATCATAATCATTTTTGTTCATTATCACTATTTTGTTTCCTTTGTCTGCCTTCATAATGTAAACTTCTTTTTGTTTTAGCTCTTGAATAATGGCATGTGTTTTAGTTGATTCTGAGTCGCACTTAAAATTTTTCTTCGCGTTTTTTAAAATTGGTGTTGCATAATTTCTTATTTGTTGTTTTACTTCCGGATTCTTGAATTTCAGGCAAGTTTCTAAGTCAACAACAGATTCAATGATTGGAGCTTTTAAAGGTTTTGGAGTGTAGTTTAAGCCTTTATTCAAAATGGTGACTTGTTGGGTAAAATTTTCATTCGATAAATTCACTAGATTCGATCAAAAGATCGAAGTACATATGGCTAAACTTGGAGATAAAATTTCATTATGCACAACTGACTAAATTCGAATTAGAAATTTATAATTTACATCTTTTGATCACAAAAAACCTTAACAATTTCGAATTTATAGCATGGTTAAATTTTCAAGACAAAGTTTAAGAGAAGTGTAATAACTCTTTTAATAAAAAACGTGAATCTCAAACTTTTAAAATACAAAAACTTAAATATGAACAAACAGAAACTTCAAAGGAAATAGGTTTTAAACCAAAATTCATTGAAGATCTTCTAGTGAGTTTATCGAATGAAAATTTTACCCAAGAACAAGTCACCATTTTGAATAAAGGCTTAAACTACACTCCAAAACCTTTAAAAGCTCCAATCATTGAATCTGTTGTTGACTTAGAAACTTGCCTGAAATTCAAGAATCTGGAAATAAAACAACAAATAAGAAATTATGCAACACCAATTTTAAAAAACGCGAAGAAAAATTTTAAGTGCGACTCAGAATCAACTAAAACACATGCCATTATTCAACTAAATTCAGCTAAAACAAAAAGAAGTTTACATTATGAAGGCAGACAAAGGAAACAAAATAGTGATAATGAACAAAAATGATTATGATGAAAAAGTCAGAATCTTAATAGATTCCAATAATTTTAAAATTTTAAACAAGACACCACTACCTAAAATGATCCGCGAGTCAAAATCATTAATAAAAGACATAAGTTCAACCTTTGAAATTCCCAAGTGGAGACTGACCATATCCAATCCAGATGTACCAAAGCTTTATGCTTTACCCAAAGTCCATAAACCAGGAAACAAAATGCGACACATCGTTTCAAATGTAACTTCACCATCGGTTAAAATATCAAAATGGTTGGTAAGTGATATGAAAAGATACCCAATTGAAAGCTGTTCAGTTAAAAATACTTTTGATTTTGTGGAAAAAACCAAAAACATCCTTATAAAACAAGATGAAATCATGATTTCATTCGATGTCGAAGCCTTGTTTCCGAGTATTCCGATCCCTGGCGCTTTAACTGCGTTTCAAAAACATCTGGATAAGTTTGAGATCGACGAAATCAAGAAAAATACATACTTAAAAACAGCTAAAGTATGTATGGCATAAAACTTTTTTCAGTTTAGAAATGTGTTCTACAAAATCGAAACTGGAACAAGTATGGGAAACCCTCTGTCCCCACTAATAGCAGAAGTGTTCATGTCTTCGTTCGAAACAAATTTAAGAGAAAGAGGATTACTCCCAAGAATTTGGTTTCGCTATGTAGATGACGTCTTTGCTGTGATTGGAAAAAACGAAATAGATTCGGTTTTAAGAACACTCAATTCAGAGTTTGACACTATAAATTTCACTTATGAAACAGAAGAGAATCAAAAGTTGAATTTTTGGGACCTAACACTTTCAAGAAAGAAAGAAGGAAACATTGAATTTTCCATATATAGAAAACCAACAACAACCCACCGGTACATAACAAACGACTCATTCAGCCCAATTCAACACAAACTAGCCGCTTTTCACTCTATGGTTCATCGCCTGTGCAAGCTTCCACTTCCAATAGCTAACTATACTGCTGAGTATAACCTTTTAAAAGACGTCGCTGCCACCAACGGCTACAACCCAACTATAATAGATAAACTTACCCGAAAACACAACACAAAAATTAAAAAATCAGAATTAACAACTTTATACAGACAAAACAAACATCTTCATGACAACATCAACCCAGAAAGAGCTTCTATGACGTATTTCCCATCAATCACAAACAAAATGCACACAAAATTAAAACAACAAAATATAGAGTGCGTTTACTCAAACAACGGAAAACTAAAAAATTTCCTAAGTTCAACAAAAGACAAATCCACAATGACTAATAAATCTCATTTGTTTCTCAAAAAACAAACATTCCATCTAATCAGTTCAAATGCTTCACTTTAGTTAAAAAAAGACTCTGATTTAACGAAACTTAAATTTTTAACATTTAAATTAAGCGTTCCGTCGTCAAAACTGCCTGTGATAATGGATTCTTCTGTTTGGCCTTGCTTCGTGCGAATAAAAAAATTCATCTCCAACTCCCATGTCAACAATGAAAACGTACCAACACTCAATTCCCAACAAATTGAAACCACAGTAACACTACAACCAACACCATCACAAACGCAATCTTCTCAATCCCTACATCAACCCCCGCCACCTATATCACAATCATCACTCAATTGACAATCAGCTACCACGTCACAATATTCCTCTCTTCGTCTCTCATCACCACCTCTCAACAAACTATATGGCATGGCTATTATCAGAACACTGGAGGCATGCGAACGAAAATTCAACAAATGTTTTTGTTCTCCTCTTCGCAACAATATGACTTGATAGCACTCACTGAGACATGGCTTAAGAATGATCATCAAACAGCAGAATTAATTAATTGTCAACATTATGCAGTTTTTCGTAAAGATCGCTGCCCCCAAACAACTGGATTAGAAAGAGGAGGAGGTGCGCTGCTGGCTGTACGAAAAACTTTTTCCTGTATTGAATTGTGTCTACCTTCTTCTTCTACTTCTTGTTCTTATGACATAGATCAAATCATTGTAAAAGTAATCATTGATCGTCTTAAAGTTATTTATTTTATGCTAAGCTATATTCCACCAAAGAGCTCTTTGAACTTTTTTCTATGCATGTAAAAAATTGTAAATTTTATTTATCTCAGCTAAAAGACAATGAACATGTTATTATTTTAGGAGATTTCAACTTAACAAATATTGAATGGGTTTATGATCCTGAAGAATCGCAATTGCTACCCTTTAATGTTTTTATGGATTATGAGATTGAATTTGTCGATTCATTTTCTAGTTTTAATCTAATCCAATTGAATGATTGTAAAAATAATTTTGGTAACATTCTCGATCTTATGTTTGTAGACAGAGAAGTCAAAATATCTCTTGATAAATCTTTATATCCTATTTTTTCAAACACTGTTTTCCATAATGCATTAGCTTTTGATGTAACTTTTTTAAACTATTTTAACTCAAACAACTTTGACCAGTTCAAATTAAATTTTGCAAAAGCTAATTTTGAAGGCATATCAAGTTATATGTCGCTCATTCCGTGGCATCTTAACTTAAGTACATTAAATTTAACTCAGTTCTATGATTTTTTTGTTGAGTCTTTGAAAGAGGCAATTGATATGCATGTGCCAAAAGAGAAAGTTATTCGAAATTCAAAACCACCGTGGTTTAACAGGAGACTTTGCAATTTAAGTAATAAAAAAAAAACAAAGCGTATAAAAATGTTCGAAAGTATTCAAATAACTTAGTGCTAAAAGATAACTATATTCGTCTAGAGAGGGAATTCGATGTTCTCAACAAGTTTCTTCACAAAAATTATATGTTGTCAATTGAATCTAGTTTTAAAACCAACAGTAAATCTTTTTGGGCGTTCATTAAAAATAAAAAAGGGTCTAATGGAATTCCAACTAGTATGCAATGTCTTGGTTCTACATATACTGATCTTCCGACGATTTGTAATTTGTTTGCCGACTACTTCGAGTCAAATTATAAAACTTTTAATCCTCAGTCTTATGTAAGACCTGAATTTTCTCCAAACCTTGTAGATATTGGGCATATTGATATTAATATTTTTGAAGTTGAAGCTGCTCTGTTGAGTTTAGATTGCGATAATAAGCCAGGGCCTGATGGAATACCTCCAATTATCACAGGTCTACAAAGAAAAAGCTGTCTGGATGCTTTCAACTGATTTCTATGTATTTAGGTGTTCTGAAAACTAAAAAAATACGGAAAAACTTCTAGAACGTCAGGTTACTTTGCTAAGCCCAAAATTTTCTTAAAAAATTGTTTTTTTTAGCTAATTTGAAGTCATAAATAAATAAGTACATTTGTATTGTGTAATTACTATTATTACTTTTTGTGTCTATGGGATAGTAGAGACTGGACCAAAAAGTATTCGCGTTCGTGGGAGCTTAAGGTTGGCGAAAAGAACGCTCTGCATATAGCTTTGGTGTCTCGTTATAAATTTTTTTACTGCCGCTTCATATAAAGCTGGAACTGATGAAGCAAGTTGTAAAGTCACTTCTAAGAGATGGAAATTGCTTCAAATATGATATTAAAGTTTCCAGGCCTCTCGGAGGCAAAGTTGATAGAAGGTGTTTTCACTGCACCATATATTAGACGGATACCTATATTGTCAGAAAACGTGACGTTCTACGTGCAAATGAAAGTCATTTTCAGATTCAGCACACCCAAAAACATAAGTGTGTCACAAAAAAACCAAAACAGCTCTCAACTTAAATTTTTTTGTAGACCTGTGTATTCTTAAAAAGTGTGCTGCAGTGTTTTCAGAGCCTCTTTCTTATATATTTAATAAATCTCTTTCGAATGGTGAATTCCTCTCTGTGTGGAAGAAATCATTTGTCTGTCCTATTCACAAAGCTGGTTCCAAACAGGAAGTTTCTAATTATCATCCTATTTGTAAGCTATCCTCAATTCCAAAAGTTTTTGAAAAGATAGTATATGACAAATTGGCTTTTTTGGTCAAAGAAGTTATATCTCTTTCTCAGCATGGCTTCGTGCCGGATAGATCCACATCTACTAACCTTTCAATTTTCAGTAATTATACTCTTAGTAATCTTGAAAAGGGTTACCAGGTTGATGTGATTTACACGGACTTCGCAAAGGCTTTCGATAGAGTAAGTCATAATATTTTGATAAATAAATTGGAATGGCTTGGGTTCCATTCAAATATTTTAAAATGGATTCAATCCTATCTTATAGGGCGAATTCAGTTGGTGTCGATTGACCAATTTCTTTCAAGGCCTATTCTGATACCCTCTGGTGTTCCTCAAGGTAGCCATCTTGGTCCACTTCTTTTTCTTTTATTCATCAACGACATACCTGATATTTTTACAAATTCGTTCAGTCTGCTTTTTGCTGATGATTTAAAATTCTATTGCTGTATAAAGTCGATTGATGATTGCCTTTCTTTACAAGAAGAACTTCATAAGCTTACTGATTGATGTATGTTAAATCAATTGTTTTTGAATGTTTCAAAGTGTCAATGTTTTTCGTTTTTCCGTTCGTCATCACCAATTTTCTTTGAGTACAAAATTACAAACCAAGCTCTTGAAAGACTATCTGAAAAAAAAGATCTTGGTGTAATCTTCGATTTTAAATTAAACTTTGTTAGACATATTGAGTATATTGTTGCTAAAGCTAATTCAATGGTGGGGTTTTTCAAACGCAATTCAACGGACTTTAAAGATCCATACACGCTTAAATCACTTTATTCTGCTTATGTTAGATCCATTTTAGAATACTGCACTGTAATTTGGAATCCCTGTTACATGATTCATTTCTTTAGAATTGACCGGGTACAAAGAAAATTTACGAGGTACATATGTAGTTTGGAAACTAGGTTGGAACATCGAAATGTGAAATTGTCTGCAGCAATCTGGAAAAAGATATCTGGATCGTTCAAAAAGGTATCCAAGATACGGCTATCCGATAGGTTCTCGAACCCACCCAAAGAGAAACGTCAAAGCTGTTTCACGAAACCATAACCCACGCGACACACGGTATCACATTGTCCATCTCTGTTTTTCGAACTTTCGTTCTCTTTTGCACTTATGGTGTTCGAACAGTTTCGTGCAACAAATTTCACCGTATAATAGCAGTCTATGTGATATCGGTGAAGAATCGCACACCCCTATTTACATACATGAGAACCTAACCAAAAACAATAGAAGTATTTTGCATCAAGCAATTCGTCTAAAGCGCGCACACGAGGTTTCTTCTGTTTTTACTACGAATGGTATTGTGCACATTAAATTTACAATAACTGATAAGCCTATAGCAGTCAACTCTTCGGATATGCTTATGTCAATTACCAAAAATCGTAAACAAAAAACAAAAACTAATTCACTTTACGAAAAAGGGCGAAGGATAAACAACAAAAATGAAGTTTCACCAAGTGTCGTATTACACCCAGACGGTTTTGCAAAGACGCAAATAAGTGCGAAAGAGAAAGCAGATGAAATAGAAATACTTTAAAAAGTCTCAACCCGCAAAGTTTTGGGTTGAGGATTGTCCAGTTGTCTTGGATTATTTTTGACGTTTCTTTTTCTTGTCTTTCTTTGTTTCTTGTCGTTGCTTTATTGTATCTTCTAATGTTCATGAGTAAAAAAGTAGTATGTCGTCGGACAATTTCCTTAATTTTCCATGTATTTTCATGTATTTTCCACATAGTAAGGTCAAATTAACTTCAAAAATAGGGGTAAGGTTACATTAATTCGCACCTTGCTGAAAATTGGCATGAATGTTGGGAACCCTATTACTTACAATTTGTCAAAAATCCCCCTCAATCCACCGCTTGGAAAAAAATTTATTCAAGGTCAAATGTTGCAAACATCGGTTTTATGAGTTTTCCAGCTAAACGGTAAGTTTTACCATAAAAAATAGAAAGGCAAAAATTATTCACCAAGCAATTATCTATAAAAATTGTAAATACACTTTTTTCCTAAGAATCACCATTCCGGAGATATAGCTTTGCAAAAAGTTGAAAAAGTTGTGTTACTCCTAATATGCACACGTTTTTGCGGCGCGTTTTTTTTTACGTGGTTTCCCCGGTAGGACTATTCCACTATCTATTGTGGCTCTGTTGAGGTAAAAGCTATTGTATTCAATTGAAATTGGTATTATTGTAATGAATGAGAGCGGTGTAAGTAATGAGTAATTTGAAAAAAAAAAACTATTCGTCTGATTGGAACTCTTCTTCTTCTTCTGGAACATAATCTAAACTGTCTTGTTCTTCTTTTTCTTCTTCTTCCTGCTGGGTGCAAATAAATTGTTCAAAGAGCGATACATCAGAAGTCTCCTCGCATATACCGTAGGAATCCTCTTCTACTGGCGATTGAACATTGGAGCACGATTGACATCGACAACTGATACATGCTAATGAACAAAACAACCCCACTTTCTTGCAGCCGCATTAAGCATTACACCCTTTTTTGCAATTGCAAACAATTGAGTTGAGGAGTTTTTCCGGTGCAGGAGGGAGTAAAGTTTTGACTGGTTCCAATATATTGTCAATTAACTTCCAACCCCAGTCTTCTGGGTTTAGTTTATTACCGAGCCATATTTGAACTTGGTAATATACCCGAAATAGATATTGCTCAGCAGAAGCAGAGGTTGGAGGAAGACAAGCTAATTGTACTTGCTTCTTCTTATGCGTGTTCTTAGCAAAAGACAAGTATCGAAACTTATCCAAGCACGTAATTTTTTTTGGAGCTCCGTAAACGGAAAGAAGAAAGCGAATTCCGTTGGTGATTACAGCTTTGTGGAGTAGAGGTACTTTTTTTGAAAACGTCAGCGCAATCAACTAAATCTTGTCTCTCAAACAATTTCAAAACTGTTCTCTTACCTCTCCTGAAAAATGCTGATGTCGTGTCGCAACCAGTTACTGCATGTAGAAATAAGATGTGATTTTGGGATTTTGAAAAAGCAGATAAACTCTTGGATGAATATATTTTTGATTGTGATTGAGCCTTCCCAGGTTTAAAAAAAATAACTTTTTCGGTTGGCGTTCGACCAGTGAGTAATACCAACAAATCAACATCTTCACCAACAACAATAGTTGGATTTGTCGAAGTAAATTGTTCTATTGCTGTTTCAACTATCAGAACATCAGCATCATTATCAGCTTGCTTTACAGAAATATTTTAAGACGTAAATTTTTCTTTCAACATTGAAATGAACCTAGTTTTGTTGTGTGTATTTGCGAGAAATGTCTGTTGGCTTGTGGTAACCGTCATAAATTCATCAAAAATGACGTTCGAGGATGAAGATGTTGTTGTAGCTCGACGACATTGTTCTGCAGCTTAAATATTTTTTGTACAATCAGTATAGCCGTCAAATACTACAGTCACTCTATGGTCTATGGTCTAATGTCTGTGTACATACCGCACGTATTTATCTAAAATGTGGTTAAATGTTTCTTCGTGATCCCACACAACACGGTGTAATAGATATCCTCCGTCGATTATGTACGTAGCATTTATGTTGTCAATATCTATGTTTACTGTTTCAAAACATTCGTAAATGGTTGACTTTTGTGGTTTACGCATTCCACCATCATCGAACAATGACAAGGGATGCGGAGCCAATTCATATTCGAAATATTTCTCAATCTCTTCTTCGAAAGCGCTAGAGATACTCATACGTTGAAATAATAATACAGGGTCGATAGGAACTTTCTCATCGTGAACTTTTACGGTGCTACTCATAGCTAAGAGAGGTACTACTTTATCAGCGCGTTTTAATTGTATGTTATTAAACGTCATTCCTGTCATTTTGGACATGGCGGCAATTCCAACTTCACGAGCTTTGTGACAGTTAATTTTATCATCACCAACGACTCCATTAGCAATAGATACAATTTTGTTAACTTCCGGAAACGGATCATGCAATGAAAACCACTGCAGAAGGTTTTGCATGTCTTTAGAATCTTTCTTTACTCGTGAATCGCTTGCATCTACGTAAAAAAAACGCGCCATGCACACTACCTCACGGGTGGCGCGGAAACGTGTGCATATTAGGAGTAACACAACTTTTTCAACATTTTGCAAAGCTATATCTCCGGAATGGTGATTCTTAGGAAAAAAAGTGTATTCACAATTTTTATAGATAATTGCTTGGTGAATAATTTTTGCCTTTCTATTTTTATGGTAAAACTTACCGTTTAGCTGGAAAACTCATAAAACCGATGTTTGCAACATTTGACCTTGAATAAATTTTTTTCCAAGCGGCGGATTGAGGGGGATTTTTGACAAATTGTAAGTAATAGGGTTCCCAACATTCATGCCAATTTTCAGCAAGGTGCGAATTAATGTAACCTTGAATGTCTATTTTGACCGGACTAATATCCATGATGTCAATAATCATGGCTGCAAAATCTTATGAAATTATTTACCACTTTAAATGACATTTTGCTCTTTATGAGATTTTTTTTATGGATTTATAAATAATGCAGACAGTCTGAATGTAATACGGCTCCAAGTTGTAACGATGATGTATCAGGGCCGGCACCGGAAAAACTTTAGTACTTTTATGTTTCTACTACTACCTTTTTTTGCGTTTTAATTTTAATTTTTCTTATTTTTCACTTTTTACTCTTTATATTTATATCTGATAATTTTTCTAATTCTCTTTCTCTTACAAATTATATTTTAAATTCATTTCTTTGGTTATTTGGTTTCAATCGAAAATATTTTCAGCAGTTTTTTCTTTCACAACTAAGTTTATTTTCACATAGCTGTTGTCTTATCATGCTCAGGGGCAGTTTCAAACAAGAAATATTTAATTGTCATGAGCGCAGTTGACATTAGAGGAGTTTCACAGGTCGGCGGCGGTCGACGAATTTGAACAGAACTAGGACGATTAATTTAATTTAATTTATTTATTGATTTTAACAGCTATACTAGTAAGTACAATGACTTTTAATAAGTATAGGAGAATTAAGTACAAAAGTTTAAAATACATTTAATGTTAAATGTTTTTCGGAAGAGATGCACTGGGTTATCCATTTGCCACATAAATGCTCAAAGCCCTACGAAACATATTGACGATTTTAAAAGCACGTTTGATGACTCTGCAATGGACATCATTTGCGTGTCTGAAACACGGTTGAACTAAACAGTAAACAATTATTTTTTAAGTACGGGCAACTATAGAATATTTCGTTCTGATCGCGTAATCAGCAGAGGAGGTTTTCTTAAAAAAAGACCTCAAAAGTACTATTATTAATGGTATCTGATGCGAATTATAGTATTCAGTATTTATTTATTGAAGTACTAAGTGCTGCTGGCAAATGTCTGATCGGAGTACTGTATAACCAAAACATTCTCGATTCCGCTTCCATCACAAAAATTTTAGAAGGGTGGGTGTTAACCAATTATAATCATGTTATTATTGCAGGAGACTTAAACCTTGATCTTCTTGACAGAGAAAATAATAGAGTTAATGTTTTCAATGACAATCTGCTTTCACTGAATATCCAATCCATAAACAGTGATTATCCAACACATTTTACATCCACTAGCTCTACGTTACTTGATGTATTCTTAGTCAGCCATTCGGACTGTGTGAACTTTTACACCCAACTCGATGTTCCTGGATTTTCAAAGCACGACTTGATCGTTGCTTTCTATAATATCAATCTAGATCCAGTTTCTGTCACTTAAACCATTTAGTTCCGAGATTTCAAATCAATCGGTAGGCAGTTACTCTTATCTGGTATCCATAGCTCTTATCTCGAAAACATCTTCCATCTTACGGATGTTGACGAACAAGTTGAGTTTTTCAATAATAGTATAAATTCTCTATTTGAAACATATATGTACCCATTAAAACAATTCGAGTCAAACGTAATCATTTTGGTTGGTTTACTGTAGCTATAGAAAAACTCAAAGTAGAAAGAAATTGTGCTTTCAGACGGTGGAAAAGATTTAGACTTCCGCAACTGTTGATCGAATACAAATCTTTGAGAAACAAGGTAAATGTTGAGATTAAGAGATCGAAACGACGATTTTTCACTTCACAATTTCACAACCTGTCATCCAAAAAATTGTGGCAAAACATTAAATCACTTGGCATCTCAAAACAAAATATTAATACTGAAGACGATTGTGACGTCGATGAGCTCAACAAGCAGTTTGTTGGATCTGCTTCAAAAGTGCAGATGATTCAATTAGCGCAATATCTGAAAGAAATGATAATCTGCAAAACTTCAGCTTTAGGATAGTTTATGAAATGGAAGTTTGCAAAGCTGTACAAAATATCAAATCGGAAGCTATTGGACTGGACAACATGCATCCTGAGTTTGTTAAATTAATTCTATGTTTTATATCTTCCTTCCTGACACACATTTTTAATACAATTTTAAGTAAAATTTTTTTTAAGTAAAGTCAAGTTACCCTAAACTATGAAAAAATTCAAAAGTTATTCCAATCCTTAAGAAATCTACCTCACAACAAAAAGAATACAGACCAATAACTATTCTTCCATTTATCTCAAAAGCATTTGAAAAACTTGTAAGTCAACAGATCACGTCTTATTTAGACTAATTATTCCTTCGCAAAACACAGTTGTACAACAGCACTTCTCAAAATAGTCGATGACGTACGAGAACAAGTAGATAAAAATCATGCTACAACGCTGGGCTTGCTAGATTTTTCAAAAGCATTCGATACTGATGTTAATGAACCCCAAAGCATCATATTCTAGTATTAGAATATATTTAGTAGTAGATCTAAAATATGATACTTCCACCTGTCACTTCATAAGTCCTTCTTAATTAACCTTAAAACACTTCACTTGGTTTTCTAACGTCATAACTTCTACACCACATTTTTAATAGTCTTATTAGTTAATAAAAACACACTTAAATTTATATTACCGAGAGCTCTGAGTTTCACTTGTTAAATCATAACATATTGGCGCCGAAGAAATTGGAAATATGGACGAAGCCGTGAGAACATAACTGGGTAAAAACTAAAATCAAAAATAATCTGCATCGACCTCTATTCCAAAGTTTCGTCAGTTCGAGGTTGAAAAGGAATCTTGGGATACTTACATTCCTCTTTCAATTAGAGCAACACTTTGCGGCAAATAACCTCACTGACGACAATTTAAAAAAAGCGCATTTCTTATCAACATGTGGGAATCATGTCAATGAAGTTCTTAAAAAACTCTTTGAAACAAATGATATAAGTACAAATTCGTATAAAGCTACTACTGAAAAACTTACCACTCATTTCCAAACAAATATCCACATATGTACTTGCGTCGAGATGTAAATTTTAACGGCAAAAAACGACTCCAGGACGGTCTTATTCCAACTGGATAGCAGACTTGAGAGGCCTAGCACAAAACTGCAACTTTGTCTGTACCAAAGAAGACTTTAAAACGTCATATATGAAGATAGTATGATCAGGGATATGATTGTTTTCTACACGCCTCATGATCCAGTGCGTATTTCAGCTACCCAGAAAAAGAATCCCACTTTGGAAGAAGTTGCCGACATGGTGACGGCAGACGGCCTATGAATCGACCCAGTTAGCATCTGAAATACTCAAAGGGAGCAGCACTTCCACAACAGATGTTAATCAGATTACAACACGAAGTCATCAAGCAAATACCAATCAAAGTAAGTCTATTGAACACTCATCTCTTAGAAAATCTTGTCCAGGATGTTTCACACACCACGATCGCAGCAAATGCAAATATCTGGATTCAATTTGTGACAATTGCAATCGACGTGGACATCTCAGAAGCGTATGCTTATCTGCACAAGGGACAAACAGTGAATCGCGAAAGAAGCAAAAAAATTACTTCAAGAGGCGCAGGCATAATATAAATAATGATCGTAAACATAACACTGCTCATTGGATTAATCTCGTAGAAGAAAAGACAATAGAGAATAAAAAAGTTCCCACGGTGCCTTGTTCAAATATAGCAAAACCGGTTGAACAGGTTTTATCAGTGGCAGCTCCACTGCAATCAGTGCGAAGAGGGCATAAAATTTTCGTTTCGCTCGAAATTAAACAACAACATATGATTTTTCAATTGGACACAGGTGCCACATGTTCTCTTGTTGGCCTTGATGGATACCACAGACTTGGTAGTCCACAATGCGTGCCGACAAACCGTGCATTGAAAGCTTATTGTGATGTGCGGGTGCCTGTGAAGGGTGAAACACAAGTGAAAGTCGCTTGGCAAAATAAAACATGCAATTTACACCTCATGGTAATTGACAGTTCCCGTGGTGCGAATATAATGGGTATTGACTGGTTCGATGCCTTTGGTTGCAAAATTTTATCTGCAAACAATGAGTTTGTGTCACTCATATCGACTGAGACTAAAGAACAACTTGAATCTGACGCAAGAATTTTCTGTAAAAAATACAAAAGCGTATTCAGTCCTGAGCTTGGCTGCAGTAAGTATTTCCAAGGCCATCTTACGCTCAAACCCAACAGCCAACAGTCCTAAAGCTGAAGTTTCTCAAACACCGACCAGTGCCTTTTACCATGAAAGACAAAGTTCGCAAGGAACTTTATCGTTTAATAGGTTTAGGAGTCTTTAAGCATGTGGACACCAGTCAGTGGGCAGCACCCATTGTGCCGGTCTTAAAGTCTAATGGTCGACTTCGAATTTGTGGGGATTTTCGAATCACAATCAATCCCCAACTTATGATTGTTCATCATCCATTACCACGCGCCCAAGAGCATTTCCACAAAGTACAAGGAGGCAAAATGGACTCCACAGATGCATATCTACAGATTCCTCTAGACGAGGAGTCCAAGAAATTATGTGTTGTCAGCACGGAGATAGGTCTTCTGGAATAACAACGTGTTCCGTTCGGAACTGGAAGTTCAACAGGTATTTTTCAACAGTACCTCGATCAACTCACAGCTGACATCGAATTTTGTGGTGCTTATGTCGATGACATCATCGTGTCAGGACGAACAAATGCCGAACACCTTAATAACCTTGAGAAGATCCTCGAACGACTTGATCGACACGGCCTAAGATGCAATATGGAAAAAAAACAATTCGCTCAAAAACAAATTGAATACTTAAGCCATATTATCGATGCAACAGGATCCGTGAGCTGCCAAGTCCAGCAAATTTAAAAGAACTGGAAGCCTTCAAGGAAAATTGAACTACTACAACTCCCCTCAATAAATTGCGTTCTCCAAAGGAAGTTTTTGTTTGGGGCAAAGAACAACAACGAGCTTTTCAGCAATTCAATGACAAAGTTATGAATATTACCCGATTGGTGCATTTCAGCAACGACCTACCAATAACATTGGCCACGGACGCATCATCACACGGAATCGGTGCAGTCATCTCTCACGTCTTTCCAGACTCAACAGAGAGACCTATTGCATTTGCATCAAAGACTCTCGACGATTCACAAAAGAAATATAGCCAGATAGAGAAAGAGGCTCTCTCGATTATATTTGGTGTAAAAAAATTTCATCAGTATTTGTATGGGAGACAATTCGAGCTGATAACTGATCATCAGCCTCTCGCAAAAAATTACCGCACATGACCATACAAAGATTGCAGCGCTGGGCCACCACACTAATGGGATATATGTATACAATCCGTTATCGTGCAACAACACAACGTGGCAATGCCGATTGCCTATCAAGATTGCCGATAGGACCAGACAAGGCATTTGATCAATGGGAAGAAGCGTGTCTAATCGATGATGCCTCTGATATTTTAGTTGATGATTTTCCAATTAATTCTAAATTCATAGCTAAGCAATCACAACTGGATCCGACTATGCGCAAAGTCATGGCGTATGTGCAGAATGGATGGCCTAACAGTTTGCCATCAGCTGATGAACATTTATTACCCTACTTTCGTAGAAAATTTTGCTTTACAATTCATTTTAGTGTTCTTATCTTCCACAGCGGAAGCCCTAGAGTTGTTATTCCTCCGCAGTTGCAGAAACAAGTGTTGAATCTTCTCCATCAATGCCATTGGGGAATTTCACGAATGAAACAGATGTCTCGCAGCTTTTGTTGGTGGCCTAACATCGATAACGACATCCAGACAGCTGTTCAACATTGCCATTCATGCCAAATCAACGCAACCCAAGCAACCAAGGAATACACTAGCTGGCCTTTAGCTGAAGTTTGGGAAAGAGTGCACATTGATTACTGCGGTCCTTTTCAGAATCATATGTGGCTCATCGTTGTGAACTCAAATTCAAAATTTCCATTTGCAATTAAGATGTCTTCAACGTCATCACAAGCAACAATTAGTGCTTTAAGATCCATTTTTACACTGGAAGGGTTGCCTAAAACTCTAGTCTCTGACAATGGGCCGCAGTTCATCTCAACTGAGTTTCAACAGTACTGCCGAAACATCTCCATTGAACATCTGACTTCAGCTCCGTTCAATCCAAAGTCAAACGGCGCAGCAGAGAGAATGGTGCGTACCTTTAAGACTGCCCTTCTTAATATACTGGGTGACATATCCAAATATGACGAAGCTCTGTCCATTTTTCTATCGACGTATAGGACAACCCCTGACGAAAATGGAAAATCTCCTGCAGAAAAATTACACGGCAGAAACCATCGAACAAATAATCAGCGATAGTTCCTGAAAAGTCAAATAATAAAGAGGGTAAGAAGCAAACAACTAACAAGTTTTCTATCAATCAACAGGTGTTCGTGCGACAATATTTACCAAAGAAAAAGTGGGTATCAGCTATGGTCAAAAAGCTACTTGGTAGACGCATGTATCTTGTTGAAACTGACACTGGTATGTGGCGGCGACATCAAAACCAAGCAAAGCCTCGTTTTGAAAAAATTGATGTTAACCCTGATCATCTCGTGATTTCACCACAGAATAAGCCGAGCAAAGTTTTAGTGAATGCAGAAGGAACATCGACACAACAGGCACACCAACAAAGCATCACCGATGATGATGACATTGAAATTTATCCAGAAACTAGTCCACCTACAGTTGAATTGGATACAACACCACCAACAGAACCTACACCATCAACATCCCAGGACCCTAATCTGTTTGACAATATTCCTGCTCATGACTCAAGAAGTGAAGCAGATATTATCAGACGTTCCCAAAGCATCATATTCTGGTATTAGAATATATTTAGTAGTAGATCTAAAATATGATACTTACACCTGTCACTTTATAAGTCCTTCTTAATTAACCTTATAATACTTCACTTGGTTTAAAATTGGTTAAAATACTTCACTTGGTTTTCTAACGTCATAGCTTCTACACCACATTTTTAATAGTCTTATTAGTTAATAAAAACACACTTGAATTTATATTACTGATAGCTCTGAGTTTCACTTGTTAAATCATAACAGATACAGTCTCACACAAAATACTTTTGCATAAACTAAAGAATTTTTTCTATTTTGAGTCGTCAGCAATATCGCAGTTAATATTAATTAAGCAATATATTAGTTAATAAAAACACACTTGAATTTATATTACTGAGAGCTCTGAGTTTCACTTGTTAAATCATAACAGATACAGTCTCACACAAAATACTTTTGCATAAACTAAAGAACTTTTTCTATTTTGAGTCGTCAGCAATATCGCTAATTGCACAGTACCTCAGCCACAGAAGCCAGGCAGTGTTTGCCAACTCCAAACATTCCAATTTTCTTCCTACCCATACAGGTGTCCCTCAAGGATCTATATTAGGTCCACTCTTGTTTACTCTACTTAACAATGACTTACCATCGATACTCAAGCACAGCAAAATTCATATGTACGCTGATGATGTACAAATTCACTTGAGTTAATGCAACGGTCGAAATAAATTAAGATCTAATGAGAATAGTAGTGTGGGAGTAAATCAACTTAAACTAAATTCAAATAAATGCCAGGCAATTATCATTAGCAAAACTGTCCTTGATGTAACTAATTTACCGCTCGTAGAACTAAATGGCACATTGTTAAATTACGTTCCGACAGTGAGTTTTCAACCAGACGCTATCATGGGAAAACCACTTGACATGTGTGCTATTGGCCGAATCTACGCTACCTTGCGCTTTCTTTATCTGTCCGGAAGCTGTCTTCCAGTATCAACTAAAATGACTATTGCCAAAACTTTTGTTTTTCCAAATTTGCTCTATGGTTGGCCAATTTTTTGCTGTATGGATAGCGCCAGTAAACGCAGACTTCAAGTAGCGTTTAACAACGTTGTTCGTTTTATATACGGATTGCGACGTTTCGACCATGTTTCTGTTCACGCTATGAGAGTTTTTAATATGACGTTTGACAAATATCTTGATTTTCTAACACTAACTTTTCTGTTTAAAGTTATTCATGAGAAAACCCCCAATTATCTCTACGAAAAGCTCATTTTCCCTGCTTCACAAAGAAGCCACATTCTTATTATACCAACTTTTAAATATAAAATTTCTAAACAACAGTTCTCCGTTCATGCTGCTGGTCTTTGGAACTCCCTACCTAGCTACCTGAGGGGACAAGACAACTATAAGTTATTTGAAAGCTCGCTAAGAAATTTATATAAATGCTGAAAATATTTCATATTTCATAAAATAATTAAAAACTCATCAAAAATCTTTTTCTCTGTCATTTCCAGTTTTTTCTCATTTTTAAAAACGAAATACTTTATCTCACAAAACAACAATAAACTTGTAAAATATAAAATATATAGGAAGATATTTGTTATTTAAAACTATTATTTACTTTTTTATTAACTTTTTTTACTTTTCTTTCAGTGAATAATTAATGTAACCACTATGCTTCTAAGTATTGTTTAAAAGACACATTGTTTTAAAATACTTGAGTTTGAAAAAAAAAAAAAAAAAAAAAAAAAAAAAAAAAAAAAAAAAAAAAAAAAAAAAAAGTGAGCAGGCACGCAGTGCCGTCGCTTGCGCAACTTTTAGGTTAACGAGCGCGTTGCCAGAGATGCCTTTCAAGATTCTAGCCGTGAATGTGACTTTGCTAGTTAGGGTAGAACGACGAACCAGCTTTTAAAAAGACCAACGTTCCGATGTATGTATGGTTAGCGAAACTAGGCTAAACCAGCATTACAAATTGAAGAATTACAATTACATTACTGTAAGGAGAGACCGACCCAACGAAATATAAAATTACAAAGTTTAAAAGTTTTTTTTCCCATACAACTTGTATGGGAAATGGAAATCTGCGATCAGCGACCTCGACTTTTTTATTAACTTTTTTTACTTTTCTTTCAGTGAATAATTAATGTAACCACTATGCTTCTAAGTATTGTTTAAAAGACACATTGTTTTAAAATACTTGAGTTTGAAAAAAAAAAAAAAAAAAAAAAAAAAAAAAAAAAAAAAGTGAGCAGGCACGCAGTGCCGTCGCTTGCGCAACTTTTAGGTTAACGAGCGCGTTGCCAGAGATGCCTTTCAAGATTCTAGCCGTGAATGTGACTTTGCTAGTTAGGGTAGAACGACGAACCAGCTTTTAAAAAGACCAACGTTCCGATGTATGTATGGTTAGCGAAACTAGGCTAAACCAGCATTACAAATTGAAGAATTACAATTACATTACTGTAAGGAGAGACCGACCCAACGAAATATAAAATTACAAAGTTTAAAAGTTTTTTTTCCCATACAACTTGTATGGGAAATGGAAATCTGCGATCAGCGACCTCTGAATATTAATATTAAGAGCTCTCTTTTTAACAGGCATCTTTCTACACATCCTCGAAGATATAAATAGAATTGTTTCGAGAAAAAAAATTTCACTTTTTTTGAACCAGTCTAATATATATGTATAGGTTCGCAATATAAATTTTACTTAAAAAATAACAGTTTTCTTATAGCATATTCACCGTCCAAGTTTCCCTTGTTTATTGTTGATTTATCAGTTGTGTTCTCAATTTAATTCCAAGGTGGTTGTTCCATCAGGATTTCACAATATCACAATATATTTTTTAACAACAAAAAAAAACCAAATGACAAAACAAAAAAAGTTTAAATGGATCAGTTTCATGGCTTTACTAGCTTTAACTTCTGAAAAGGTCCACTTTATTTTCAATGAATTAAATTCATGACTTTTCTTGTTTTTAATTTTGAAAAGGTCCACTTTATTTTAACTAAACTAGTTTCATAATTTTTGTTGCTTTCACTTCTTCTTTCTATCAAGAAGTCTACTTTGTGCTCTTTTTTTTTAAAGAAAAAACCGCTCGGGCACCAGCAAAAGAACTTGTCCTTGATGTTTGCAAAAAAAAAAAAAAAAACATTTCTGGTTCGAATAAAAGATTAGAGTTGACGTTTTAAAGTCTTTTATTAAAGCTTCTGCTCTGCACTGGAATCATACATTACATACCATACAAAAGTGAACTTAGTCTATAATGCTGACTTGCATCGTTCATGCAGACTAGATCGATCATATTCGAGCCGCTGCTCCTCAGGTTTCTGTGTGAAGGACGATGCGCGTGTGCATCGTCTGCACTTTTGTTCACTTCGTAGTAGACGCACGGTGTTAACTGTAACGACAGAACAAATATTTACACCAACGAAGGCATGATATCGTATAAGCGGGAACTGTTCAAAGAAGCAAGGAAGGTTAACTGCACACACTCGTGCAGCAGCAGCACCAGCAAGAAGCAATGTCAAAGTTAAAAGTAACCAAATGCCTTAAAAGTGTATAAAATATGCAGCAGTAGCAGCAGCACAAGTTCACCCAACTTCTACTTTTCAGTATGCTGCTGCTGCTGTTTGACGTTTCACAACAAAAAAAAATTTCTCAGCAGGAGAATTTCGCAAAAAACAATATTCAAACTAATTGATTCGAAACTGTTGATCGTCCACAATTCACCCGAAAAGAATTAATTTTTTTTATATATTTTCGAAAGACAAATTGACTTCTTATGCTATACCATTGTAGACGAGCTTGCTACATTGCTCAGCTGCTTTTTGATTTTGGATTTGACAGTGCTGCTTGCTGCTGCTTCCGCTTCACCACTGTGCTCAGGCAGTAAATCAACATAGAAAATTAACTACACATATGTGGATGAGAAGTAACACTATCTATTTTCGTAGAAAAGAAGCTAATGATGTTATCAAAGTAAAATGCTTCTCAAGCACTTGTAAATAAAAATTTATTTTTCATTATTCATCAGAATATAAGTAGAAAAATTTCAATTCATTTGCAGCTCGTATTGATTGTTTTAGTACACTAGTACTCTTTTGTACTATTTTTTTAACAGAGATTTGTTTATTCGACTTTAAACTGTCGCTTTTTAGCCTTTCAGAAAACGATCTCTATGGAAATTACAATAATTCTTATAATGCTGATGGCGTTCCTTGATTTATAAAAAAAAATCTGATACAATGCACAGTTGTTTCATATAATTTGGAAAGTGCAGATATTATGAAACTTCAGTGCGTCATCGAAAATGAAAATTTTGTAATATTATGTGTGTTGAATAAAAAACACCCGAACAATAAATTCGTGTTGCCACACTTATATTTAATGCTGACACGATGAGAAATGGTGGCTTTATCATTTCCCATAGAATTATTAACCCACATACTTTATTGTGTAATACAAATTTATTCCTTTCCTACAACCTTCAACTCCTATTACCACCCAACTCCCTAAGCTGCGTGGGACTAAACAAAATATGATCTTCAATATAAGTTCAATTTTTTGCCTTGCGCGCTTGTAATTATTAATTATGTTGATTGGCCACTTTTTGGTTTTGCCTTTTACAATCTCTCTGGTCGGTTACTCACTCACGTTTGTACTTCATGAGTGTAAAGACCATTTGGTTAAATATACATAGGTACGTTTGTTGTTTGTAATATATAATTGAATTTGAACTTTTACTCGAACAATGTGTATACCGCTTACATGAAAATTATCTTAGAGCAAATGATTGATCTCTTAAGAGACATAAGAAAAAAAATCTAATAGTTCTGGGTGATATAATTACATATTTATATTTTAAAAGATAACAATGACACAGGGGATTATTTACTTCTTATGTATTGAAATCTTTAGTCAATGATCCGACTTGTCTAACTCCTCAATCAAAAACATGTATTGACCATATTTTCGTAATACATCGGTTGAATTGGCCAAATGAGTTTTGTAGTGAAGTTTTAGATTACGAAATAACAGGTCTTTGTATTATTAATCTAAATTGTTTTAATAGTAGCATAAATAATGTTAAAGATCACCCACAACCAACTATAAAAACTCAAATTATTTATGTCATTGGGAGAAACTGCTAAATTAGATCCTGTATACAGTGCTGAGAACCCTTTAGTAGCGTATGATTCTGTCATAGAAACTTAAAAAAAAACATGTAAAATTAATCCGAATTAAACCGGATCCAGTATCTCACAAAGGCAATGGTTGTCAGAACTGCGCTAGGCCCCGGGGTCCTCGCTCTGTGGCGCCACCCTGCTAATGAGCTAAACTACTTCAAAAGAAAAACTTGCTTTGAAAAACATGTCATAGCATCCTCAGAACACGAATCTACGAAAACAGGTTGGTGATAGTAGGAACACATTTAATAGTAGTTGGAAAAGGTAATATTTAGGAAGAGTGGAAAGTGTTGAACTGCATCCTAAATTAGGAAAGTAATAAGAATGTCTTTCGCTCAATAGAGGAAGAAAACGAAACTAACTCGAATCCTGAAGATATTGCTAACCATTAGTATAAACCAACCATAAGTAATGCGTTTCAACAGCCTCCTTATCAAAGCCCCGCTCTTTAAATAAAACATTAACGAGGATCTTAAAGCTGATCAATTAGTGTAACAGTTTTGTTTTTCGAAACTTAACATCCTTTGAAGTGTATAAAAAAATTATATCTCTGGATAAGTGTCCAAGTACATCGGATGCAATAACTAACTATCTCACCGTATATGTTCAGAATGGTTTCGCTTATCAACTCCTTTGTTGTAATACGAACTTTAATATCATGTGGTTAAAATTAGCCGTCCGTAAGCAAATCATTCATTATAGTTTTACTTACAGATGCCCCAATTTAGATTGCAGTTCAACTTCTAACGAGTTTGATGCGCTTTCTGAGTCTATATTAAGAATTGTTTCCCTTTAACCTCACACTAAAATCGCAATTTCAATGTACACAATTCTGCTTAGCTTCGATATTCTGACCAGAAAATACCCGAAGGGAGGTATGTTGATATTTTCGCTGAGTTGAACCATCTGACTCAACTTATTGACGAGCCCACTCGTGTTTCAAATACTCTTGGTAATAAGTCCAACACCCTTGACCTACTTCTCCCTTCTCATCCCGAAAAATACATCGTTATAGTATAATCTCCTTTTGGCAAATCTCGGACCATTGTGTCATATTGGTAGATTTCAAGTATTCCGTCACGATAAAAAAAGATAAAGTCCCTAAAACAACTGTGTGGCAATATGAGAAAGCCAATTAGGACGGCCTGAATAGATTCTTTCAAAATTTTAATTGGTCATTGGGCTTTATCGACGGAAAAGTTGAAGCTTCTGCTGATATGACCTCTAACATTATTCTTAACGGCATAAAAAAAAAAAATTTTACATGACCCAAGATTAAGGCTAAATATGCTATTGTGTCCAAAATGAAGAAAATATTTTTCGTCCCTTGTGAAAAACATTCGGTTGCGAGAGTTTTCAAAGATAAATCCGCTGGTCCAGACGGTATACCTGCCGTTATTTTGAAGAGTTGTTCTTTGACGCTGGCTTTTCTATCTTTCATATGCTTCTGGGCTCTTCCCGAGCAGATGGAAAACTGCATTTCGCATGCTTAATGGAATACTGAACTAACTCGAAAAAGATGATTTTTTAGAAACTTAAAAAAAAATATCTTGGTATGAGGATTTACCCTACTTGTTGACAAATAAAATTAAAACTCACCATTCATGAATTAATCATGAATACTGGTATTGTTAAAGTATGATAATTTGTTCATGAGATCTGATTTAAAAAAGCCTGTATATGTACGTTACTCAATTTTGACCTATGTCTTAATGAGTCAGTATTCCATTAGGCATGCGATTTGTCCTGCCTGTCTCTAAAAAAAAGCATATCTCACCGAAAAGTGGAACAAATTTCTACATTGTTTTGGAGAAAGAAAAATTATTGCGCTTGAAACACAGCGCAGCACAGAAACAGTGAAAAACGTCAGGCAAGTTAGAACAAGCAAACTTGCCAAAAAAAAGCAACAACAAAAACGAAAAAAAAACAACCACCAATTTTTCTTTTTCTGATATCAACATAATTTAGCGCATTTTTGTCACGAATAAGTAATTTTATTTTCAACACAAGATTAAGTGTTATTTTCCTGATTTTTAAAAAAAAAATTTTAACTTTTCACAACAAATTAAAATTAAAAATTGCGCTAAAAACACTACGAGCAAAAAGTTAACAGCTGCTTTAGACAGTTTTCATTAAACTTGATCTTGCTCAAAAGGAGGTGCAGAAAACGCTGTGCTAAACTGTTCTTGAACAGCTCATTGAACACAAAAAAGATCAGAAAAGAACAGAAAATTTCTCAATGAACACTAAAAGCCTGATCTTTTCTGTCTGAAACTGTGCTAGAACAGCTCATTGAACACTCTTATAGTGTTACAAGCACCCTAATTTCGATTTCCATTGGTACACAAAAGCACTTTTAAAACCGTTCCAACTAGATCACTTCAGCTTTTGCCCCGATAAAGCACTTTTGTGAGTTACACGCACTTTCACTTATACCGACACAAAACATTTGACGATTACAAGTTTGGAGTTTAAAATGAGAAAAGTGATAAAGATACCGTCCAATTGAGTGAACGATAATTAGAAATTAAACTAACTTAAAGACCTCAGTCTATAAACTACAAATTTAAATGTACAAAAACATAGAAATTAATACTCAAATCTCAAACTGTGTAGCATGGCCAATTCAAAGCCGGCAAATTAATGTATAAATAGACCTAAGAAAAAAAAAAAGAAACAATAAAGTGTAAAAAAGAAAAATCTCAATAAAAATACATACATACATGAGAAAAGTGAATAGTGAACTGTTTAATTGAAAAGACATTTGCTGTTTAAAGCAAGAGGATTTGTAATTGGATCTTACTAGGCAAATATTATTTGAGTTTTTGGAATAATATTTGTTTTGGTAGAGAACAGCTGAAAACTGAACGTCAAATCGCGCACATACAATGACAAAAAAAAACACTTTTTTAAAAGTATATTTGTTTTCACAAAAGAAATCGAGATAAAAATAACAACATCAATTGTCATGGAGTTGATATGTTTATTAGTTCAATACATTTTTTTCTATATAATAAAAAAAGAGGAGGCTTATATGCTAATCTGGAGAACTCAGACCTAATTTCCGGTCCATTGTACTACCAGGGTAGCAGCCTTCCCATTTTTTTGAGTTGCAGTAGTTGGAAATAAGGTATTAGTAATTTCACATATAACCTCAAGGGCGGCGTCCATATGAAACTGGGAGGCTGAAAGAAAAGTAGATACCCAGAGCGGGATTCGAACCCACGCGTCCGGCCTATCTACTGAACACTAGTTTTAAATTCATTTTTATTGTGTATCACTTATAACTACTTACATGCTAACAAAAATGTTTAAACTAGCTTACATAATACCTTAATTAACTTACTGACCCTAGGCGGGTACTCTAAATTATACAATAACTTATTTCTAATGCCTTTCGGCCTAATGATCTAATATCTATTTCTAACTATAACTAGTATTAGAGCTAAGAAAATTTTTAAAAAACTTAGCTTTTTAGATCATTTTTTATGTTTTTCTTAAAACTACTTAGACTAATTAAAACTACTTAAAACTAATTAAAACTACTTAAAACTAGAGCAGCCATAGTAGCTTTTTATAATTTTTTTTTTTGGGTTTTTGTGTTTTTTCTATTTTTTTTTTTTTTTTTGAATTTTGGGGACGCACAGTCATTTTTACATTTTTTTTTTTTTTGATTTTAATTTTTTACAATTTTTTTTTTGATTTTCGACGCCGCTTTAATTTTTATAATTTTTTTTTTTTTTTTTGGTTGCCACTATGCCTACCCCCTATACCCTAAGTCTTACACACTAAACCTTTGTAAGCCAGCCATAGGCGACTCGCTATCCGTAACATTTTCCCTATGTTGCTCAGACAACCACCAGAACATATTCGACGTTTTGATAACGTCCCGTCGATCGCGATCTGAAACCGCCCTACTGTACCGGAGGAGCTCTTCAACTTCTCGGCCTACTGCGGCGACGTCCCGGTTGTAAAGGAGCCGTCGTTCTACGGACTTACGGCAGACGTGGTAGATTAACGGAACCGCCAATCTGTCCTGTATCAAACCTATCATGTCAAAATAGAGGAAAGCCTCCGGTGGGACAAAGCCACTGAAACGTGTTCTCTCCATATATTCTATGTTGGGGTAGTAAGCCCCAAATATCAGGCCATTGTTCGAAGACATCGCCCTTGCAGTATGACCTCGAGTCAGTTTTATCAAGAAGTTGTCGATTCTGTTTATTTGAGCTCCGTTGTAAAGGACCTCATTAGGATAATATTTTCTGTACTCCGACTCTGGTGTTCTGTGCAATCCAAGACAGGTACGCAGACACTGTCTCTCAAACACCCGAATCTTTTCCATCTGAGACGCTGTAACATTGAACCATACAGGGCACCCATAGACAATCATTGGCCTTATAAGGGCCATGTAGCAAATCACCTTCACTCTGCTATCAAGTTGACTGCTGTGAAACAGTCGCCTTGTCAGAGCAAAAGCTCCTCTAGCCCTGGCCAGAGCAGCATCCATATGTTTGTTAAAATATAGATACTGATCTAGCCAGATGCCCAGGTACTTGACTACTACTTTGCTTGGCAGTGGGTGGCCATATAGATCAACGATCACCAGCTTTCGCCAGTTCTTTCTCGTATCCCTTGAGGCCCGAGCCAACGAGGTTCTAAACACAATTGTTTCCGATTTCTGGAAGTTGATTTTCAACTTCCCAGTCATCGCAATATTGCTGAATCTTATCGAAGTCACGCTGTAAGAGTATTCTGATGACCTCGATCTTTGGACCTGTTCTGTACGCTATTAGGTCGTCGGCGTACGCTATGGCATGGTGAAGGGAACCAATTAGATCGCCGGTGAAAATGCTAAACAAAATAGGCGAATTCACCGCTCCTTGTTGCAGACCATTCTATATTTTAAAAGTTCTGGTAGAAGTTTTATTGCAACTTTTCACAACAAACGTTCTACCATGAAGCATGTCATTCAGAATATATAGTAGTGGTTTACTCATGCCATATCTGATCAACTTATAGAAAAGACCGTCTAACCAAACGGTATCGAAAGCCTTCTCTAAGTCAACCAGACATGCACCCGTACACTGATTTTTAGCTTTGTTCCATTGAATATCTGATACTAGTTTAGACGCGGCATGTGTGGTATCATGACCCGCCTTAAAACCGAACTGATTTTCAGGAATAATATGTTTGTCCTCAGCCCATGTGGACAGAGCTCTATTGAGAACTTTCTCAAATACTTTGCTGATACTCGGAAGAAGACTAATTGACCGGAGATTTGCTGGATTGGAACCATCCTTACCTTTTTTAAGGAGAGGATGGACCACTGCCATCTTCCAACGCATTGGATAATATGCATTATTCAGAGCATTGTTGAACAACGTGGTGTATATGTCCACCGCTTCCGAAGGGAGGTTTCGCAGCACAACATTGGGTATGCCGTCGACTCCTGCTGACTTCTTTTTCTTTATTTTGTGAAAGATGTCCAAGAGGTCCATCTTAGAAACGAACAGGGTGTTATCCCCGTTTCGCTGGGCGATGACTGCATTTGCAAGTCGGTCGTCATTGAACCTAGTGAAACCAGGATTCTCGGATCGCCAATGCGAGATCTCGTCTCTAAGATAGAAGTGTCCAACGAAGGCTCTATTCTCAAGGTCGTAATTCGGGCGAATGCACTCATTCACCTTATATACTCGCTCGAAAACAGCACCCACCGTCTCTACCTTCTCCTGAGCATCTTCCACTATAAAGTGGTCATCATCCAAGATGGCCTCATCCGGATCTATCCCTACTGTCAAAAGTAAGTTTTTGTTTTCTGTCGTGCTTTGGAGTTTAATACCCTGAAGGTCACTTTGATCTTTTCTCCTAAAAATTTTATTTATTTCCGGAAACATACTCGGGTTGTTGGATTGTACAGCCCGAATTTTGTTGTTCCAGAAAAGCGATATAGAGATTCTGTAATTTTCTTCAAAAATCGTGTCGGTCAGTAAACCTCCTGTGCAAGAATTTGAGTCTCGACAGGAGTCTACTTTTTTGTTTGTAAAGTGCGTCTATTGTCGCGTTTCTGTACATGTTCGTAGTCATGTTGCCTATATTTAGGAATTGTCCTGTCCATTGTGCTACGGATTGCATCCTCCATACGTTGCAGGTACCCATCGATCTCAACGTTCGACAGATTCCTGTTGCATGGCGGCGCAATACCGTTCGAACGAAGTTCCCTTGATACGGCACCGGAAAAGCGCGGCCAACGTGTCTTACCGTAGTTGTAAGAGTGCGTCGGCACGTACTCCTCCAGTTCCACAAGGTTGTTCGGAAGCATTATGACTGCGGCGAGTCCACAGTGGTCACTGTCGTACTCAACCGTCGTCAAACAATTTTTCGTCCGTCGAAGAATGTCGTCGGTCAGTTTCAGTCTTGAGTCTAGAAGCAATAGATCCAAATAAGAGCCACTTCGAGGATACGAGGGCCTGTCAGTAGCCAGCAGATCGACTTTACACTCAATGCTGTGGAGCCCCAGCCAATTGAATAGCTGGGTCCCCCTTGGATTGGATAATTGATTTCCCCAATCTTGGTGTTTAGCATTGTAATCACCGGCCAAAAGGAAATAGTTTTCATCCGAATTCAGATTCAGACATCGAAAAAGCGTTTCTAGCTCTGTTACAAAACATGAGGTTTGAGAAGCTTCCGGCGGTGCATAGAGCGCGACCACATACAACCGCCTCCCCTGTTGGAGAGGGATGCATATGATACACGTTTCCAGCAACCGGAATCGACGTACTTCACCGCTATATATTACTTTATGAGCAATGCCCTTACGTAAGAAGATCGCAACCCCACCCGCGAGAGTCGAGTTGGGTCGGTCCCTCCTTATGATAATGTAATTGTTATCCGTCAGTTTGTGATGCTGATTTAGCCTAGTTTCGCTAATCATACATACATCAGGACGTTGGTCTTTTAACAACTCAAGGAAGTTGGTTCGTCGTTCTATCCTAACTAGCGAATTCACATTCACGGCTAGGATCTTAAAAGGCCTCTCCGGCAGCGCGCCCGTTAACCTAAAAATTGCGCAAGCGACGGCACTGCACGGTAGATCAAGTCCACCCTACGCGCCTGCTCACTTATTTGCCGTGATAGTTCACTCATTTGTGCCTGAATGACACGCAGAGCGACTATCACCTCTGATCTACTGAACACTCTACCACTGCACCACGGCCGCCCTAGAATACTTCTCTTTCAAATCACCTACCAAGAAACGCAACAGTGGCGACGAGGATTACCTTATCTACCGTCGGACAACACGTTTATGGATCTCTTCTCAGCGCTGTTGACTAACCAAAATACTTTAAATAGTCAACTGGCGGACCAAGTGCTGGCTGCAAAAAAGGAAAAAAGTCATCTGCTATGTTTTGGAGATACTCAACAAGAACATTCAAGAATTTAGATACGAAAAGGCAAGTGGGATAACTTTCGACCAATAGTACCTACAAAGCCTTGCTTGAGAAAGATGCACATGTACTGGACGATGCCGCAAAAAGAAGATTGCTAATTAGAAAATTCGAATATATTCGCTACAAGAATTTTAATCCGCCAAAAACAACAGAAGATTTAGATTTTTCTGCGTCCATTGCAAGGATTACTAGCATTTTTGGAAAAGAGGAGCTTCTGTGCAGCGATTCAACTGCCTACAAACCATTAAAAGCAGTGCACTCAGTACGCTAATGCAGTCAACCACGCCATCGCATCAACAAATCAAGATAGAGAAAACTCACAATCAGAAAGTAGCGCCAAGAAACCAAACACCCTGATGGGGCTTCGACCAAAAGAATTTCAAAGCAGAGCAAATAAATAAATAAATAAATGGGATGGCGCCACAGAGCGAGGAGCCCCAGGGCCTAGCGCATTTCTCACAACCATGCCTTTGTGAGGGAATGGAGAGGAACCACAGTTTTTTATTAAATTGTCTATCTCTAATCGCTGTTTTTATCTTCTCTGTTGTTACATTCGTCCCTTACAAACCTGTCATGTTTATCAAAAATTTGTTGCCTCATTAAGTCCCCTAATCGATGCCGCAAATTCAAACGATGACTTCATTATCGTGGGTGACTTTAACCCTCCTTTACAAACTGGGGTCCATTTGTCCAAAAATGTACAGAGCATATTTGAACACTCATAACTTTTTTGTTTTTCATTTTTTTAAATGGAATTTTTACTCAATGAACAAAATTCAATTTTTTATTCATTTCTTAAGTTGGAACGATTACCAGATGTTTACTGATTTTTCTGCGATTTTTTTGTGAAAAGAACCCGTCCACCCGAACTGGGGTCCATTTGGACCCCACTACTAAAATTCTATGAAAAATCATATTTTTTCTAATAAATAATTATTTTTATTTCAAAAGCAGCATAGTTTATGTTTAGAAGGATTTAACTTGAAGTTGTTGGTCGTATCGGGAGACATTTAAGGCAAAGGTGACATCTGCCCCTTTTCAAGAGAGCCTTTCCGGGACTGTTGGTAATACTTCCTGAACTCTTCCCAAAACACAAATGACATCCAAAGCATATTTCCAGTGCCAGATTGTGTTGTAGGTTGTGATAAGTTATTCAGTTCTGACTCAACCAGTTCCTCCGCTAATTCGATGAGTTTATCACTTCTGAACAAATTTTTGTTTCTTCTAGGTAGATTGAAGTGGCTGAAAATGATGACAGTTGCTACGTCCAGTAAGTTGTAGAATACAACCATCGGCCAGCGATTTCTTTTACGTGTAGATACATGAATATATGGAGACCATTTGGTCGAATACAAAATACTCCACCTTTGGTGCGGTTATAATCCAGTATCATTGCAGGTTTACTTTGATGACCGAAAGTGGCTTTCGCGCTGTTATGTTGTTGATAGCAAAACCACTTGTTGGTTTGGTTTCGGAACATAACTCACCAACGCCATTTTTCCAGAAAATCCAAAGATGGATGAGTGGACTGGACGATACTGCTTCTTGTTATTGACCTTTACACGCTCATTCTGGTCAGCAAGAACCTTCTTCGCTACAAAAGGTTTAGGCAAATCTCTTTTGTTTTTCCAAATCGTGCCAAGAATGGTGATCTTCTAATCCTGGAACCTCAATGCCAAATCCACCGACGTAATGAAATTATCAACAGTGAAGTTGCGTCCAGAATTGAAATATGATGGCATCAACGACATCACCACATCAAATTCACGACCAAGTCCTGTACTTTGGTTAGAGCTACCAGTGCAGATAGAAAACTTCTGTGGATAGCCCGTTGAGCTTTCATTCAGCCACCTAAACTTCAAGCCATATTTGGCAGGCTTGCTTGGCATGTATTGGGGAAATTCAATCCTTTTTTAGTCATAAAATTGTTTGATGACCTGAACAAACTGAAACAATGACTATTTTTTCTTTTGATAGGCATACCTAACAAGAACATTGATATGCATGAATATTACAATAATAAATGAAAAGATTAGTAAAGTTTTTAACAGTTAAAACACTTTTTATATTTTATTTTAACTGTTAAAAACTTTACTAATCTTTTCATTTATTAGATTAAAAAACACGTGGAATATCTCAACTAAAAACTCATCAATATTACAATCAGTAATTACGTACAACAGACATATCGAAATGGATATGCGGGAATCACGGATTTGCGAGTTTTTGAAATTGAAAAATTTTATTGATGACCTCCTACATACGTGCATAATGACATCTCTGCTTAAATTTCTTTATCACTACTATATGAAATACTCAGAAACAATTCATACAATAGCCAGAAGAACTATAACTGAACAATATAGATCAGAAATAAAAAAATTTCGAAGAAAAAAATAGAGTTAGCATGTATGATCAGCTGTCTGCTCCTGCTTTCTCAAAACATGACCTTATCTACCTTACATTTGAGTTTGTCTTGACTAGTTTGCCTACCACCTTCACTTATAGAGATTTCAACAGAATTAATCTAGAATCATTGGAGAATGACAGTCGGAGTATTGCGTGGGAGCATATTTACTCCATGACTTCATGTAATGAGCAAATTAATTTTATTCAAACAAACATTAACCACCTTTTTGAAAGACACGTTCCATTGAAGACTAAGACAACCAATCCTGGACAACACCCTTGGTTTACGACAAATATACGTCTTCTAATTAAAAAGCGAGATTTGGCCTACAAGCGCTGGAAGAGATTTAAGCTAAGTACATACCGCCAAGAATATTGCTACTTCCGCAATAGAACAATTTATCTTATTCGTTCAACTAAGTTAGCTAAAGTTTTTGCTAACCGACTCAACCCTTCATTGTGTGGGAAAAAGCTTTGGAAAAATTTAAGAAGCTTAGGTATAGGTAAACAACAAGGTGAAGTCTGCAAAACTGTTGATGTGAATTTGCTTAACCAGGAATTCGTTACATTCCCACATTTGCCACGTGCACGATCCACATCTCAGGTTAATCTTCCAATGGAAAATATCTTTGAAACTGGTCATAAATTTGGATTTCAAGGAATTGACCAGGTTCAAGTTGTTGAAAGTATAATCTCCTTTAAATCAAATGCAGTTGGAACTGATGGTGTTCATCCTAAATTTTTGAAAATGCTACTTCCCATTGTACTTCCTTATATTACTTTTGCTTTCAATCGCATTTTAACGATGAGTGTTTTTCCCACAGCTTGGAAAAGAGCAAAAATTATACCGGTTCCCAAAAACTCAAGTGGAAAAGATTTCAGGCCTATATCCATACTTCCGTTTCTATCCAAGGTTTTTGAAAAAATCATGAAAATACAAATCAACTCTTTTTTAGATGCCACTCACGCCATTTCACCTTTACAATCGGGTTTTCGTGAAAAACATAGTTGCATTACTGCTTTGTTGACAGTAGTTGAAGAGATTAGGCAAAGTATTGATAAAGATCAAATAACTTTTCTTTTACTACTTGATTTCTCACGTGCTTTTGATACTGTTGATCACAATATTCTTTGCAATAAGCTCATAAATTTGTTTGATTTTTCATCCTCTGCTACAAAGCTTTTGATTTCCTATCTTTCTGATTGGCAGCAAGCAGTTTATGCAAATAATGTTTTATCGGACTTCATAACTGTAACTACAGGAGTGCCGCAAGGATCTATTTTGGGGCCTTTGCTTTTCTCCCTTTACATCAACGAACTTCCATCTGTCGTTACCAGTTCTAAAGTCCAACTCTACGCCGATGATGCACAACTTCATATAAGTTGCCCTCTCGGACTGATAGAAGATTGTGCAATGCAGACTTAGAAAATATAGCTAATTGGGCAAAGAAGAATCTTCTGTCAATTAATTCGTCGAAATCAAAGTGCATCATCATATCTAAGAAACACACATCAACCTCTTATTTTCCTAGAATAATACTTAATGATGCCCCAATAGAATACGTCTCCACAGCCAAAAATCTAGGAATGGTTTTCAACAAAACCCTGACTTGGAGCAACCACATCAGCTCAGTCGTTGGTAAAATCTATGGGGTCTTACGATCTTTATGGGCGTCTCAGCATTTTACTCCAATCAAAACTAGGATTGTATTAGTCAAATCTCTAATCATACCTATTCTTACCTATGGATGTGAGGTGTATGGAAAATGCGATGTTATCGATAAACGAAAACTTAATGTAGCTTACAATAATGCAATTAGGTATGTCTTTGGGCTTCGGAGATTCGACAGAGTTTCTAGTTTTTCGAACAAGATTTGCAGCCTCACTCTTGATAAGTTGTTACATTTCCGAACATTGACTATGCTCTTTAATATTGTACAAACACACCAACCTCCAGATCTGTTTAATAAAATAACTTTCTGCGCTTCCACTAAAACAGCGCACATCCTTCAACCGCGTTTTTCATGCTTGACATCTGAGCGTCAGTTCTTCGTTCACGCCGTCCGACTTTGGAACTCTCTCCCACGACATTTGAGGAACATTGGTGATAAGAAGGGATTTCAGAGGGAACTTAAGGCATTTCTAATTATTTAACGATTTAAACTATCTATTAACTTTTTTCTTCTTTTTTTTTTTTCTCTTTTTGTTTTTTTTTTTTGTAAATCTCTTTGTATTATATATATATTTTTATATTTTTGTTTTTGAACGATTTTAAGCTTCTTTGAGTTGTATTCAAGTTAAATCTGTCCATTAATTCAACTTTGCACTATTTTATAAGATTTTTGTATCTTACTGTGCACAAGTATCTATTATTATAATAAACAATAAACAAAAATCGTGGGGTCCATTTGGACCCCAGTTCGGGTGGGCACGACTTTTGCCGGTTCGTAAAGGAGGGTTAACTTGCCCGACCTGAAATGGATTCCATCCGAAGATGAAACGTGTTTTGTTCCTTCCAATCCTTCCTCCGAAAAAAAAATTATTTTCACTGATTGCTTTCTCCAGTCTGGCTTGTTTCAAATCAGTGGTATCCTAAACAATCTTCAGAGACAGCTTAATCTCACCTTCTCCTCTGATCCTTTCAACTCCTCTGTTTTTAAAAGCACCCATCTTCTCTCTACTCTAGATCACTATCATCCCCCTCTATCCTTCATTTTCCGTATTGATGATAGCGTTCCAACTACGGAGCCCGAAAACTCCCCTTGCTTCAACTTTCACAAAGCCGACTTTAACATGCTTTATAATCTTCTCAGTAACATTGGCCCCGATTGCGGTTGTCGATTGACTAATCGATACTCGACTTTTATCGATTTCGATCGACATCTTTCGTTCATAATTTTCTGGTCGACTGTTGCGTTAGGAAATTATTTTATGGGAAAATGTAAGTATTTTATTGAACAAATGCTCATATTTTGATATAATACGAGTACCTCAAAATACAGTTAGAAAAGTGTAAGTTTTTAGAAAAAGAAGTCATGTATTTAGGACACGTTATTTCAGAATCAGGAGTCAAACCTGACCCTGAGAAAATATCGGCAATACAAAATATAGAGATTCCAAATAACGAAAAAGACATCAATCATTTTTAGGCTTAGCAGGTATTACAGAAAGTTCATTAAAAATTTTCTAGGATAGCAAATCCACTAAACAAACTATTGCGCAAAGATGTACCTTTTAAATGGGATGCATTTTGCGATGAATCTTTTAACCAGTTAAAAAAAGCAATAATTTAACCCCCTATTCTACAATATCCTAGCTCCGAAAAAACATTTTACATAACAACTGATGCCAGCAATGAGGCAATAGGTGCGGTAATGTCACAAAAAGATAATGATGAAAACGATTTACCTATAGCATTCGCAAGCAGAATACTAAATAAGTCAGGAAAAAACTGTTCTACTATAGAAAAAGAAGCTCTAGCAGTTGTCAGGGCAGTAACCCACTTCCGACCATACGTGTACGGAAGACTTTTTAACATTATTACTGACCACAAGCCACTTGTTTGGATGTTTAATCTTAAAGATCCTCCTTCAAGAATAATGCGCTGGCGTATTAAGCTTGAAGAGTACGATTTCACGGTTTCACATAAAGCAGGTCACCTTAACACAAATGCAGACGCTTTATCTCGTTTAAACATAGCCGAAGTCAAAGTAATAACTCGTAGTCATAGCAAAGTCCCGCCTATTGGAAAACAGAAAGAAAGTCAAAATATTATTGAAATTTCCGATCCAGAAAAAATTAAACAAATTATATACGAATTTCATGACACGCCTTTAGGTGGTCATCAAGGTATAAAACGAACTCTGAAGCGTATTCGAAAAACATACAAATGGAAAACCATGTATGCGGACATAAAGAAATACATCGCGTCATGTGAACTGTGTCAAAAGAATAAATTGTATTCACGTAACAAACTACCAAAGGTCATCACTACGACAGCGAAAACTCCGTTCTCCCTATTACGGAAAGCGGGAACAAATATATACTTACTTTCCAGGATGATCTCACCAAATTCGTTCAAGCAGTAGAAATACCAAATCAAGAGGCTCAAACAGTAGCTGAAACATTAGTAAAGAAAATTATTTGTGCCTATGGTATTCTGTACGGTTTATACACGTTGAGTAATTTTAAGATACTGGCTTTATTTCTTGTAAACCTATTCTATTTATACATTTTACAATTCAAGAAAGACTTATTTACAACAAGATAAAAATATCTTTATGACCTGACCTTTTCTGTGTTCAGCTGTGTGTTGTGTGTGGGAAAATAATCTTCCTTTTCGCGAGTTGCCTGTATCTTTTTTTATTGCTTTATTTAAGATAACACACAGCTGCACACAGGACTATCTTTTATGTTCGTTTATGAACATTCTGCGGGCGGCCAGAAAGATCTATTGTTATCACATTTTTTGATTTACATTTGTTTCGAATATAAATTATGCCTAAGAACAAAATTACACTTATGACTAATATCAGCGAAAGATGACCGCTATGCTCCTGGATAAATATTCCCTTTAGTTGCAGATCATGGTTGGAGATATTTTGTATTTACCTTTGAAGTGCTTCATTTCTTCGTCAATGTTTATTCGTGATGTTTTCAAGGGCGTTATTTTATCATTTGACACCTTTTGAATGTTGGTAACCATCAGGGGCCTATTTCACAGATCGTACATCACATACAATGTATGATTTTAAAATTTATTGTACAAAATACTGTTTCACAGAAATGTTGTATGACTGCTGTCATTGATTGATTGATTCGACTGGAATATTTCCAATAAAAATTCTATTTCACAGAATTTTGTCATACATTATTTGTCCACATTGTATGATAAATTTTCTTACATTCGATACAGCAAAAAATATTGATGTATCAATTGCTTTTTTCTTAAACGCATTCAAACTGTTGGTCTTTGGAATTGAAAGGCGAGATTTTATGCGACTAGAATAGTATAAGAAGAAGATTGAAAGACAGAGATGGAAAGAAAATTGATAATTCTATTTCCATTTAGTTATGTTTGTAAGTACGGTATCTTCGAGCCATATTATACCATTGCATTTAAACGCTTTTGAAAGCTTGTTGAAAAAACTCAAATCTATTGAAAAAGCTATTTTTCCTTTTTTGGCTGATGCTACATGGATTTTGGTAATAATAAAAATCTATGGATAACGCCAATCCTCTCAATTCGCATTCCTTTTCTTGCCTAAATTCAAATTTTAAAAAAGAAAAGTTTCAACCTATATCTATCCCAAAAGAGGTTACAGAAGCGAAAAGCTCAATTTCTAAAACTCGGCTACAAGTTCTTGAAGACAAAACAATTCTTCGGATTTCAACGAATGCGGCGTCTTGTCAAATCTAAAAATTAAAAATTATACGCCCAACCGAAAAGCATGATTTATGAAGCTCGAAACAAAGAGATAACTTCGGGTGTAAGGTAATAACATTATATATGTAAGAGCTAAAGTAGTGGTTGTCATTTTATTTAAGAAAATGCATATAATATGCATCTTTTATTTTGTATTTATCATCAACGTTCAGATTGATTATAGGCCTATTCGAGCTTAAACCAATAATTTAAACGTCTCGAGAAAAGTTGAACCCCGTCCTATTTGCATTCTCTCTATTGAACCGCAATATGCTTAAACTACTAACACTCTATCGAAGACTGATTTTATATCATAGAGAAAGTGACTTTTGCTAGAATTAAAGAGTAGACGCATGGATATAATGAAATGAATTTATTCTCTTCGTTTAATTCTTTAGAATTAGACTTTAAAAAAATAGAGTTTTGTTCTGTTCAATAATTTTTGCTGTCAAATCATACAACAAAAATGAACATCATACAATCTTTCCAAAGAAATCTGTGAAACAGAAAATTGTATGTGATGTATGATTTTAAAATTGTTGTATGTTGTATGAAATGTAGTGTAGTATGATCTGTGAAACAGGCCCCAGCTCGCTTTCTTCTTTTATGATTAGGTCTGATTTTAGATGATGGTATCCAGAAAGCGTGATACCTCCACACCTAGCGGTACAATCAGAGTTTAATGAAAAAATGCCTTGCGCTGGAATCTCCCAAGCTTTTTTTTCGTGTTGGCACATTCTAAGAACATAACTGCCCTTTCATATATTTTGAATAGACACTTTCTTGGTATAGTTCTACCCAGAATGGAATCGATTTCGTCTCCTCGTGTTCGCAGTTTGTATGGCTACTTTTAACGAGCTCTGATAGTTCACAAGTTTCATCTGTTGCCGGCGTCCAAGGTGATTTTCCTTCACAGGTGAGGTGGTTCTCCAAACTTTTTTGACATCGGTTAAGTTGAGCTTGAGATATCAAAAAATATGAACGCAGGTCAAAGTTATAAGCCAGGACATCTTTTCTCAGTTTTGCTCTAATTACTGTTCCGTTGTGTTTGAACGGAATTGCGATTATCCTATAAACTTCTGTGGACCCGCTTTGTAAAAGAGGTATCTCTGCTTTAATCAACATTTTGCTGTCGCTCATCATTCCCTGCGCTGACATCAACTTGTAAACATTACGCAGCTCATTTCTGTTCTGCTTTCCAGGTAATTTAAGTTTAAAGGGCAGTCGTTCTTTAATTAACTGTAGTTCATCGTTAAGCTGTGCTGGTGTGATCAGAGATGGATTGATTCTCCCGTGATTAAGGTCGATTAATAAATCAATTATGGACCTTTGAATGGCTTCACATTCATTCATTAGCATGATGATTTGTGTTTCCAGCATTTTGAATTGAATAGCCATTTTATTTCTGTTGACGTCCTTGATCATTTCAGCATGGTATTGGTTTATCTGAAGTGTTATGTTTTTAAATTGGGCATTCACTTCCTCTGTTGTCTTTTTTATTATATTTTTTGTGGAATTCACAAGCGAAATTTGTTCCTTTAATCAGTTTTTTAAGCTTTCTTGATTGCTCAACAGATTTTTAAAATTGCTCTCTATCTGGTCTCTATAATCAGCATTAGCCCGAAAATTATATTGTAAAGAGATCCAATAAATTCCAAAGGAGCTCTTTTTTGTTTTTTATTCTGAACTATTAAGTTGTCATTGCTTTCTATGGCTTCAAAACGCTTACCTAATCCCCAGGTGATCACACTACATGCTTCTTCAAAATCAGTTAAGAGATGGCAGTAGTTTTTATGCGTTCCAGTGCTTTGGGGATTTTCATAAGTTGTTGCTTATACGCTTGCAGATCAAAGTAAATCATCAACTCCCAAGTCGATGACACTACGTCCATATTTCCAATTGAATCGAGGTAAATTCCTGCGTTTTCCGACAACTCCGTAACTGTTCCCCCTTTATATTTAATTGATAGCGAGGTGGAGCTGCTTGGCATTATCAGCATTATGATCACCATTGCTCCAACCACCATTTTTTCTGGATAACGATGTAATGTGCGTGTCGTAATCATGCTCGTTTTGTGTTCTTCTTTTTCTTCTTTGTTACCCTTTTTTATTTTTACAAGAGGGCATATTTTGCTAATTGGCCGCTTTAGTATATTGTTTTGTAGTTTTACTGATACTACGTGTACTCGACCATCTTTTCCTGGATGCGTTTCTGCTATTTTCGCTAGTGGCCATCTTGCTGGGTGTGAATTTTCGTCTCTGATAATAACGACATCACCTACTGCCAATTTCTCTGTTAGTACTTTCCACTTGTTCCTTTGTTGCAACGTAAACAAGTATTCATCTTTCCAACGATTCCAAAAATCACGCTGTATTTTTTGTACTAATTTCCACTTGTTTAATGTTGAAATATTGACATCACAGTCGGTGCTGGGAATAGACAACAGTGGTCTTCCAATTAAAAAATGACCTGGTGTTAAAGCATCTTCACCGTTTTCATCATTTATGGCATAAAGTGGTCGTGAATTAAGAACTGCTTCGAGTTGTGTTAAAACGGTTGACATTTCTTCAAACGTAAGTTTCACTTCTCCAATTGTTCTTTTTAGGTGGTACTTCATAGCTTTTACACCTGCTTCCCATATTCTACCAAAATGTGGTCCTGTCGGGGGCGAAAAATGCCAGGTTACCTTTTCATTTGCCAGAATTGGTGCAACACTCGTATTGTTTTTGATAACTTTTTTGAGCTCCGCATCTAGATATCTATTTGCGCCTACGAAATTAGTACCGTTGTCAGAATATATATGAAGGCTTTTTCCTCTTCGCGCGAAAAATCTTCTCAATGCGGCTAAAAATGCTTCTGTTGATAAATCACTGACAGCTTCAAGATGTATTGCTTTTGTTGTAAGGCACACGAAAACAGCCACATATCCCTTGAAGGTTTTTTGTCCTCGTCCTTTTGAACACTTCATATGAAATGGCCCTGCGTAATCCACACCTGCATATGTAAATGCATTAGATGTTTTTACACGATGTTCTGGTAAATCGCCCATTATCTGATTTGAAGTATTGGGTTTAAATCGTATGCATTTAGGACATTGTCGTATGTAATTTTTAACAGCATTTTTAAGCCCTAAGACCCAGTACTGTCGTTTTATGATGGTTTCCGTCAATCTATTGCCTCCATGTAATGTAGTATAGTGAGCTTCTTTAATCAACATTGTAGCTAGATTTGACCTTTGTAGTATTATTGGGTGTTTTGATTTGTATGGTAATCCTGCATTTTCAAGTCTTCCTCCAACTCGTAAAATTTTATGTTTATCCAGAAAAGGATTGAGACTTACAATCTTACTGCTACTATTTACAGCTGCGTTATTTGATAAGTTTTTGATCTCTTCTTTGAAGTCTATTTGTTGAACTAAACGCATAAGTTTTGTTTTTGCGGTTTGCAATTCTTCAACTGTAACGTCTTTTGTGAAATTCTCAGACCGCATTAGTTTGTTGATTGTTATATTGTCGGTTTTTTTGATTTCCAACCAACAATTGTTTACATGTTTTTATTATTCTCAGGATGTAAACCATAACTCTTGGCAGTTTTAGCTTATTTGAATATCGTGTTATTAGACCTTCAATCAAATCGTTTTTTTTTGTGAAGTAATCATGCATATTCTTGTCTTCTCAGTCTCACATTGGTCTGTTAGCCATTCTTCAGTTCGTAGTTTAAGCCATTCTGGACCTTTCCACCAAAGATTTAAATTGACAAGCTTTCCTCAAGATTCCTCGGGATGCAGGATCTGCAGGATTGCCTTTTGTGCCAACATGTCGCCATACTGATCCAGGGATGAGTTTGTGTATTTCCTCTACTCTGTTTCTGATGAATTTATCCCTATTTTTATTGTGTTTTACCCAGGCCAGTGTGATTGTTGAGTCACTCCAAGCAAAAATTTGATAATTCTTGTTGAGTGTTTTTGAAACTCTGTTGATCAGCTTTGCAACTAAGTGAGCATCGCATAGTTCTAGTTTAGGCAATGTTTTCTTATTCTTTATTGGGTTCACTTTTGTTTTTGCTGTTAATAGCTGTACTTGGTTCCCATTTTTAACATACACAACTGCGGCATATGCTTTTTCTGAGGCATCACCAAAACCATGGAGTTCTATAATCGACTCTGCGGTTGTTCCTAGCCATCTTGGTATTCGTATTTGTTCTAATATTTTGATGTTAGCCAAATATTGTACCCACTCGTTTTCTATATCGTCTGTTAATTGCTCGTCCCATGTAGAACTCAAAGTCCAAAGCTTTTGCATGTACAACTTCGCGACTATTGTTACAGGAGACAACCAACCCAGAGGATCAAATATTTGAGCGATTTGAGAAAGCACGTTTCTTTTTGTTGTTTTTTTATGAGATCCAGACAAATTTATTTTAAACATGAATTCATCCTTCTCTGGATACCATTGCAGACCGAGTGTTTTAACTGCATCTGTTTCTTCAATTTACATGACTTCATTGTCTTGTTTTGCTTGGATGTTTTTTGTGACTGCTTGACTATTTGAAAGCCATTTTCGGAGGTTAAATCCATATTTTTGGAATTGTTTCCTCAGGCCTTGTTGTATTAACTGGACTTCAGTTATTGAATCAGCTCCTGTCATCAGATCATCCATATAAAAGTCTTGAGCAATTATTTTTTGCAACCATTTATCTTTTGCTGTGCATCTATTAGCAATTTCTATCAATGTTCGAACTGCTAAGAAAGGTGCCGAAGCGGTTCCGTTCGTTACAGTTAACAGCTCATATTCTTCTATTTCATTCGATGGATTGTCTTGCCATAGAATACGATGATAACTTCTGTCTTTGTTAGCTATTTTTATCTGCCTATACATTTTCTCTACGTCTGCGGTCAGCACAAACTTCCAAAATCGCCATTTCAGTATAATGTCAAAAATGTCGAGTTGTAATTTAGGTCCTGTGTACATTATATCATTAAGACTTTTACCGTTTGATGATTTCGCTGAGGCGTCGAAGACTACCCGGAGTTTTGTTGTAGTACTAGTTTCTCGTATGACTGCTTGATGTGGGAGGTAGTATTTTCCTACTGACTTGTCTATAACTTTCTTCATATGTCCAAGTTGAATATATTCTTCTATAAAGTTCTTATAGTCTTCATGGAATTTTTCATCTTTTAAGAACTTTCTTTGCATTGCCATTAAACGGGCTATTGCTTGCTTTCGTGATGTACCAAGATTTTTATCTTCTTTAAACGGAATCTCCACTATGAATCGGCCATCCACATCCTGTTTGGTGGTTTCCTTATATTTTACCAAACACATTTTATCTTCGTCAAAAATGTGATCTTCACTGTTCACTTCTTCAATTTCCCAGAATCGTTCCAGGTTTGTTATGGCAGAAGTAACTTTTTTAGACTTATCAACCCAGACAGAATCCACCCAAATTTGGTCGCTTGTCCAATAATTCCATTGTTTTTTCTGACTCCATTTTCGAGTATTTTGCTGAAGAATCGCCTCCAAGCACCATATCTATTCTGTCGGATCTGTTGAACATCGGGTCTGCTAGAATATAATTGTTCCATTTTTTAAGATCGTAATTAAATGATTTATCGGGTTGAGCTCTGGTCAAAGACGGAAGGACAAAAGCCTCTACTTTTTCTTCACAGTTACTGATAAATCTTGGTTTAACTTCCACATTTACTTTGTATTTGGATTCTCCTACTGCTTCCCCAAGGCCGTGTATTTTTATATTATTTCTAACACGTGGTATACCTAGCATCTGAACTGCCTCTTCTGATATAGATGTTATTGTGATCCTTGGTCGATGAGTGCTCTGATTAAGATATACTCTCCATTTGATGCTCTTGCCTTAATTTGTGCTGTTGCAAGGATTACTGTTGTTTCTTTGTAGTCATTGAGGTTTTTTCTTCGACTTTTTCCTGATGTAGCAATTCATGAAGGCCCTTGTTGTATGTGTTACATTTTTTACTGCGGTTTTGGCATGCCTCTCCAAATTTATGACTAAGGCATTTGTAACATAACTTTTGCTCTTTTGCAAATGTTCTTCGGTTTTTGCTCGTGATACCATTGAATTTACGGCATTCGACGATTAAATGATTCGAAAATTTGCAATAAATACAAATTTGCTTGTTTTTTATTTTTTCAATAGTTGTGAACGTATGACTAACTTTGTGTACCTGTTTTTCACGTTTTTTCCATGAAGGTTCCTTTTCTGCAATTGCTTTAAGGGTCTGGTACTGTTGATCTAAAAACTCCATTACGTCGCTAAAAGTTTAAATTTCTTTAGTTTTCTTTATGGTTTGCTCGTATAATTTTAGACCTTCTTTGTCTAGTTTACGAACAATTATTCGTGCAATGTAAGGATCTGCGCCCTCTGTCTCAACATTTAACGATTTAATTGCATTTAAGCATTCGTTTGAAGTGTCTAGCATGTTCCTTACGCTTTCTGCGTCATTACTGTTTATCATGGTTAGTCTTTCCCAATGAGTCGTAAACAGAATTCTTTTGTTATTGTATCTCTGTTTTAACAAACCCCATGCAGCTTCATAGCCTTCGCTTGAGATTTGAAGATGCTGTATGAGACGAGCTGCTTCTCCTTTTACCGTTAGGCGCAATCTTAGCATCTTCTCTGTTTTTGGTATCATTATATTATTATGAACCATGTCTTCGAATAAATTATGGAAATTTGCCCATTCTTTCATATCTCCATAAAAAATTGGAATTTTTAATTTCTCCAATTTGAGGTTAATGCTTCCTGCTATTGGAGGCTCTTCTTTAGCAACTTTTCTTTTTAACTTGGGAAGTTCCTCAAAGTAATCATCAACTGTTTCGCAGTACCGTTGATGATTTCCGTCTTTGTACCGATTTTCTAACCCATCGTCATAGAGTTTCGTAAAATTCTTGAATACGAACTCTAGATGGATTGTTTCATGGTCTTCGACTGTGTTCGTTACTCTTAGCTTATTAATTTTGCTCTGCAGGTTTTCCGTTGCGGATATAAATACCGATGTCCAGCTATCTCCTTCAGGTGGTTTTTTTCCAGTTTGTTTGGTGGGCTCAATTTTCTTGTCCGAATGGTCAAATGCCAATGTCTTCGTCTGATGACTTTCACCTGTGAGGCTTTCATTTAGCTTCTGAATTAGTATCTAAGTATAAATCCAGCTGATCCATTAATTTTTCGTAGACATCTTCAGTAAAATAACTTTCATCGCCAATGCCATCCGCCATTAATTTTTTTTGATTCGATTCAACTTCTTTTTGAATCTTTTCGTAGGTTTTAATATAGTCACTACACTCTTTAATGGATACTTTTCGATCTGCAAGATTTTTAAATGCTTGCTCCACATTTTCTAAGTGGGCTATTTGCTGAGCAATTACTTTATTTCTATTAATGCCTATTTTGAGTTTCTTTTTTATTTGCTTCAAGGTGTTCGTTGGAGGTGTTTTTTGTTTAGTCGCCACGTTGACTTAGCTGTGCCTCGACTCACAACTTGTTATTTGCACTTTCAAATATTTTTTTTTTTGACGTTGTATAGCCACGTTACGCTAACCAGTATAAGTTCTGATTACACTTTATTATTTTTTTTTAAACGTTGTATAGCCACGTTAACGCTAACCAGTATATAGTTCTGATTACACTTTATTTTTTTTTACGTTGTATAGCCACGTTAACGCTAACCAGTATATAGTTCTGATTACACTTTTTTTAAATTCTAAGTCTCTTACCACTTGTGGGGGAAAACTTATATTTAATTTTATTTTTTGCTTTGAAGTCTTTTCTTTTTATGGCTGAGCTCAATTTCTGTGGCTCGATGGACCAAATGTACATATTAAACCGTACACGTTGAGTAATTTTAAGATACTGGCTTTATTTCTTGTAAACCTATTCTATTTATACATTTTACAATTCTAGAAAGACTTATTTACAACAAGATAAAAATATCTTTATGACCTGACCTTTTCTGTGTTCAGCTGAGTGTTGTGTGTGGAAAAATAATCTTCCTTTTCGCGAGTTGACTGTATCTTTTTTTATTGCTTTATTTAAGATAACACACAGCTGCACACAGGACTATCTTTTATGTTCGTTTATGAACAGTATCCCTTCAACAATTCTCACTGACCAAGGCACTAATTTTACTAGTGAGTTATTCAAAAATATCTGTAAGAATTTAAAAATAGTAAAGATTCGAACAAGTCCGTACCACCCTCAGTCAAACGGTGCTCTAGAAAGGTCACATCGAACGTTAGGTGACTACCTACGAAATTATGCTAGCAAAGACCAATCAAACTGGGACAACTACCTCGAGGACGCAATATTTTGCTATAACACTACCCCGCGTTCAAGTACCAATCACAGTCCATTTGAAGTCCTTTTCGGTTTTGAAGCGCCCATTCCCTCCATTTTGAACAGAAAGGTACAGCCAACATACAATTATGACGACTATGTCTCCGAAATGAAGTCAAAAATGCAAATCGGATATGAACTAATTCCTACCAGCCAAATAAAAGCAAAGGAAAAATCTAAAACCTACTACGATCAAAATTTCAAACAAACAAGTTATAACGTCGGCGATAAGGTATTATTACAAATCAAGAATCGATCAAACAAAAAACTAACCAACATTTTTGAAGGACCATACGAAATAACTGAGATTTTATCGAAAGAAAACTCCAAAATAAAAATAGGCAGAAAAGAGAAGGTCGTCCACAATAATCCAATAAAACACTTCAACCAAAGAAATTAGAATACACAGCATCATCTATAAACACACACATCAACCTAAACACTCATAACACAAATACAGGCAATCTAAAGTAACTAAAAGAAAAACATTAAGGGTATTCATGCTTCGGCGTAAGATCACGTTTTGTGTAAATATGTAACTCTACGCGAGACTTTGCATGAGTACCCCTTTAAGCTACTTTGTGTAAGTGGTGTAAGAAACTTCAAAACTTTGTTCTTAATTACTTACTGCGCTCATTTTCATATTTATTTGTACTACTTTTATATTTTATTTTTTGTTTGATAAAAAGTACCTACTTCTTGTTCAACTTAACTGAAACGTTTCTTTCGAAATGTGAAAAAAGATTTTTGTTTAGTTTTACCCGTTTTACCATCTCGTTTCCGCATTGAATTCGTTGCGAAGTCTTACAAAATTTGTGTAAAACATTTTCCATACAAAATTTGACAGTTCTTTTACCATCTGGTAAACTTACACAGACTACACGGTTTACGCGGGTTTTACGCTGATGCATGAATACCCCTATTATTGATGTTATTTTTTTCACTTCCTGTAAAGTCATTATCATCATATTCGCCATCTCCTTAAATACACTCATGACAGAGGTAATAGTACAACCGTTAAATAGAACCGGAGTGTACCTGGAGCCCATCGGAGTCCTGGAGAAATCTATTATTAAATGGTCATTCCTGTTTGATATTAACAACACAAAAATTAAGAAAAATACAAAGTCATTGGAACAAAACCTTAACATCCTGTTGGAGCTATGTACACTTAGTATTAAGGCAGTATTAGTATAAGGAATATATGGAATTTAGACCACAAAAATTAATTAATCAGAACAACGAAATCCTTGACAATATACTATTTAGAAACAAACGCTCGAAAAGGAGCATAGTAGAAGGTGGTCAATTCAATGGAATAGGAATCGCTGATAAATTTTTGTTCGGAACAATGGATTCTGAAGACGCGGTGAAAATAGACGATGCTTTGCATACAATTCAGGAAAATCAAAATAACTTTCACCACATATCGGAAAACCAAATGACAATTATTTCTTAAGTGGTAGACGCTTTGAACAAGACAACAGAACACATAAATAACAATTTTGATTCTATTTCCGAAGACATTAGACGAAACACAGAAAAGTTAACAAACCTGACTTACGTCGAAAAAATCCAACACAACTTTGACGAGATAGCGAATTTAGCATCATCATATACTACACAAATTCTTCCAAAACAATCCCAAATACTTGACATCCTACAGAACTGTTAATGTAAGATTTCGAACTAGATAAGAATTTTAGAACTACTTGTTACATTTCTACTTGTTAATTTTTAATCTGTTGTTCATTGTGTTTTTCGTGTGTATAAATGTAAATATGTAGCTTATGAAATATTATAATTATTAAAAAGAGGTTCATGAAAGATAGAAGTTTTATTTTAACAGGTTATGGGCCCAGAGAACGCCCTGCGTAATTGAATATTAAACTTTAGAACATTTTTAATAATCTTTATTTTAATAGAAGAAACACAGTGAAATGGCTTCAGAAAAATTGGACGTGATTCACATTAATAAATTTGATGGAAAGAATTTTCACCAATGGAAATTTCAACTCAAATGTGCTATGCGAGCTAAAGGCATTTATGATAATGTCTCTGGAGCAGCGGAATGTCCCGTTCTTTCTGCAAATGGAGATAACGCTTCGACAATTAAGCAATGGAAGAAAGATGACGCCTACGCTATGTTTCTTTGTACGTCCGCTATGGATTTCTCACAGATTACCCTTGTAGAGAATTGCGAGACATCAAAGGAAATGATGGAGAAACTTATTTCTATTTATGAACAGAAAACGGAGACAAATAAGATGCGGGTTCACGAACAATTTCACAAATATACTATGGAAACAAATGATTCTGTTGTCCAACATATTGCAAAAGTGGAAAATCTTGCACGACGAATTCGAGAGTCAGGAGACAACGTGAGTGATATAGCTATCATCACAAAAATTATTGGATCACTCCCATCGAAATATAGAAGCTTTAGGCAAGCATGGTTATCAATGGAAGAATCTAGACAAACCCTACCGAATCTGACCGCACGTCTCATTGATGAAGAGTCAAATGTTACCTTGACTGAAGAAAAGGACATCGCCTTCTTTACATCTTCCTCATCTGCTAACAACCCGAAGCACAACGGTAAGCCAAAGACGAAGAGAAACGGGAGGTCTAGGCCAACATGCTACAACTGTAATAAAAAAGGCCATTATGCTTCCGATTGTTATGCAAAGTTTGAAGAAAATGAAAAGGACTCAAAAACCAAAAACAATCATAAATCGCAAAGCAATTACTCAGCGTTTATCTCTGAAGAGTTTGAGCACGTCCTGATGTCAAACTTGGAGCCTGATGAAATCTGGACTCTTGATAGTGGTGCATCCGCACATATGACCTTCAAAAAGGAATTGTTTTCCAGTTTCAAGGAGCTGGATCCAAAAGAAACAAAAGTGGTCAAAATTGGAGACGGAAGAACAATCCCAGTAGAAGGTATCGGATCAGTGAACATCAAGAAGCTACTTAATAAGAACTGGTATGATTCAATTATCACAGATGTATGGTATGTGCCTCAACTCTGCAAGAACTTATTTGCTGAAGGACCCCTTACGAACAAAGGCTTCAAGATTGTTAAAGAGGCGAAATAAGCTAAAATATTCGATCAAGACGGAACATTGATAGCTACAGGAGTAATGGAAACTAACAATATCTGTCGGATGAATTTTCGATCAATTATGCCACAGGAAGTTGAACATGCTTACGCAAATTCAACCTCATCTGAAACTCTTAAGACGTGGCACGAGCGACTAGGACATATCAACAATCAAACGCTTCAAAATATGGTTAAAAAAGGACTTGTTTCAGGAATTGATTTCAAAGGAATCGAAAATTTCTTTTGCGAGACCTGCATGTTCGGTAAGCAACATAAATTACCATTTCAAACATCAACTTTTAAAGCTAAGAATCCTGGAGAAATTATACATAGTGATGTATGGGGACCAGTTGCAGAATCATCTGTAAAAGGAGCTCGATTCTTTGTGTTATTCAAGGATGATTTCTCAGGATATAGAGTTACGTTCTTCATTAAACACAAATCTGATGTTCTTGAGAGCTTCAAAGAGCTGACCAGTATGATAAAAACAAAATATTGGTATACAGTAAAAGTCCTTCATACTGATAACGGCACAGAGTACTGCAATAAAGAAATGAGAAATTTTACATCGAAAAAAGGTATAATCCATGAAACAACAGCTCCCTATACACCTGAGCAAAATGGTCGAGCTGAAAGAGACATGCGTACCATCGTTGAGTGTGCTCGTTGCATGTTGTATTCTGCAAACATTCCCCTATTTCTTTGAGCAGAAGCTGTTAACACCGCAGTCTACATATTGAATAGAACAGCGACAACTCAAGCACCCAACTCAAAGCCCTTTGAGATGTGGACGGGGAAGAAATTAGATATTTCACATCTCAAGACTTTTGGTTGTGATGCATACATGTTCATTCCAAGAGAGCTGCGGACAAAGCTTGAAACTAAAAGCAAAAAGTACATCCATGTTGGCTATGACGGAAACTCGACAAATTATCGTCTTTTTGATATGGAAACAAAGAAAATTAAAGTCTCAAAGCACGTTGTATTTAACGAAGGGATCAATACAACACAACCATCGAAAAAATCAAGCCAGTCAACAATTTAAGTTCGTAACAGACGAAAATCCTAAGGCCGAAATTGAAAATGCTGTTTTGGGGCAAAAACCAGCTGAAGAATCTCAACAACCAGAAGATGAAGAGACAGTTTTACCAGAAAAAGGAAACAAATATGAGCTACGACCAAGAGCAGAATTAAAGAGACCCATACGCTTACAGTTGAATTTTGCTGAATTAGAAGTTCCACAAAGCTATGATGAGGCAATGCAAAGCAGCAACGCAAAGTTTTGGAAGGATGCGATAAGAGAAGAAATTGAATCCGTCGAGAAGAATCAAACCTGAACGCTAACTCGTCTCCCAGCCGGAAAGAAAACGATTGGATGTAAGTGGATATTCAAAGTTAAGAGAACGCCAGCTGGGGAGGTCAGTCGTTACAAGGCTAGGCTATGTGCTAAAGGTTTTGCGCAAAAGGAAGTAAATAACATTTAACTTTCTGTCAAAGTTGATTACTTAGAGCGAACTCCTATATTAAAGTTAATTTAAATAAGAAAAACACAAGTTAAAAATTAAAGAAATACATTAAAGTCCAAGTTTAAACTGTGAACCAAAAGGTTAAATCAAAATTTGAGTAAGTCCTAGAGATTAAGGCATAATATTTTCAACACTAAGGTCAAAGCAAGTTTAACCTCAATTCATGAATAAAAGAGGAATTTCTGAAATTTCGCCAGAACATCCAAATAAAGAAAAACGCCTGTCCTGCACTTCATATAGAAATACAACAATGGCAAGTATTAGCGCTGAGCAATTCAAAGCTATTCTTGAGGAAAACAACCGGTTACTCATAAAGGAGCTCCCGTCAAAAGCTGACATGCAAGCACTGCATGAGGGTATTGCTGGTTTAAAAGCTAAACAAGATGAAGTTGCATCTAGAGTAGATGATTTAGAGCGACAAAATAAATTTCTTGAAGCCGAACTGGAAAAACTTATGCGCAAGAACACCGAAACAAATGTTGTCGTTCACTTACCTGTGGAAGCAAACTCTGATCCAAAAGTAAAGGCTAAGAGCGTGTGCGCTGGATTAATTGGCCATCAAGATGCTGCATTGGTAGGCATCGATACAGCTTATAGCGTCTCTCAGCCGACCTCATCCAGATCGACAGTAATTGTAAAGACGAGATCAAAAGATACTGTAATCAACATTCTGCGAAACTCTAAAAAGCTTAAGGGAACGGGCATAGACATTCATGAAGATATGCCGCAGATCACACGCAAAAGGAGAGCTAAGCTCACCCCTGTAATGAAGGCATTGCGCGAGCTGCATCCAAAAAAGAAAATTGTGCTCAGGAACGATAGAATGGTAGTAGGAGATGCATCTTTCACCTGGGACTTCATGTATGGATTGAGATGTGGAAAAGAGAGCGGAACATCTGTGCTCAAAAGATTATTTGGAGATATTCCAAGAAATCTGGCCGTATTATTGGAAGGAGAAAAAATTATCCACGAGAATCAAATCCACAATAATAAAAACATGTCACAAATAGAAACGTCAAAAGCAGTATCAACTGAAGTTAGTCGCGTTTTGAGAAGTAAAGCTGCACAAGCAAAAACAACCGCTGTAATTAATAGCACTCCGATGTGTTCACATGAGGAGGCAATCAATTCAGCTTGATCTTCATCAGTCTACCAGAACAAAACAAATTCTCTAGATTTAAGTATTTTAAGTTACAACGTATCAGGCCTTAAAAATAAAACGCTATTTACAGATTTTTTTAATTATATTAAGAATTTTGATATCTTTATATTAATTGAAACGCATGTTCTTAAAGAGGAAGAAAATATTTTCCAAAACTTGTTCACACATCATGAATTGAAATGGGTGCCAGCAATAAAATCCAGTACATTTGGAAGAGGAAGTGGAGGTGAATTGTTTGGGTATCGCAAAAAACTCGACAATATAAAGATAACATACAATAAAATTGAAGAGAACTACGTAATGAATTTAAAAATGGAACATGAGTCGCTATACTTAGTTCCGATTTATTTAAACTGCAGCATATGGCATGTGGATTATAACAAACTCTTAGATACTTTGAGAGCATTAGGAAAAACAGACCTTATGTTATTAGGCGATCTAAATGGTAGAATTGGATTGTCACAAAATAAGCAATATGGTGTTGGTACCACATCTTTAGTGAAAACTAATAGAAATTCAAAAGATGAAATAAGTGATGCCAAAGGGAATAGGATTCTTGAACTTGCGGATGAATACGACTGCAGCGTTTTAAACGGGAGCTGCGAAGGAGACTGTAAAGGCGAATATACTTTTGTAAGAGGAAATGCATGCTCGGTAGTGGACTATTGTCTAATAGCGGGTGCCTGGCACTCTCAAGTAATCAATTTTAAAGTAGGAATAAAGAATTTCTCAGATCACATGCCACTGGAAGTAACGTGTAGGATGAACACTGAAAAGGCTGAACAGAGTAATATAAGATCACTTAGCCTCCTACCAAAATTGATTTGGAGTGACAAAATTCGCATACCCTTCCAACAAAACCTTAATACGGAGCTGCAAAGTCTAAGCCGATCAGGAAGTCCAGCAAATATAGAAGCCTTGACTGAAGCTGTCAAAAATGCAACACCTACCTTAAATGAAAGAACGAAGGTCCCAAATAAACAAAAGTGGTTTGATAGGGACTGTGAAAAGGCTCGAATGAAATCATTTGCGTTCCTTAAGACATGGAGAATATACGATTCTGATATTTTCAGAAAATTATATAGTGAAGCAAACAAAAACTTTAAGCAGATCTGCCAACTTAAAAAACGAGCATATGACGAAAATATGATTGAAAAGATCAACATGTCAAGATCATCTGCGGAATTTTGGAAAGCTGCACGGTATATAAACGGAAAACGCAATAACATCGCAAGGTCACTCCATGCAGCCGAACTCCGTGAACACTTCTACGGGCTCCTCAATACAGTCCAAACATCACTGAGCTTTCAATACGCAGCTCCTCTAACGTTTGACGAGTTTTTAGATGCACCATTTGAGCTGAAAGAAGTCCTAGCTGCTATTGAAGATTCAAAGAACAACAAAGCTCCAGGAGATGACAGGATCCCCTTTGAATTCTACAAAAATTGTACTCCGGAGTTTTACTCAGCTCTAACAAAGGAGTTCAACAGAATAGTTGAAGCAACAGATATACCGAATTCATTTAAAAAGACGCTAATTTTTCCGCTACATAAAAAGGGTGACTTGGATGATCCGGGGAATTACAGAGGTATATCATTCCTCAACACATCCACAAAACTATTTAGCACAGTATTGTATAAAAGGATCACCACATGGATAGAAAATAGGCACGTGCTGCTAGAGTTCCAAGCTGGATTCAGAAAACATTACTCTACCGTTGATCATATTTTTACTCTTTTTAACTTAGCGGAGATATACCAAAATAAGAATAAAAAGCTTTACACCTTATTTGTAGACTTCCGAGCTGCTTTTGACTCAATCCCACGAGAAGCATTATTTTACAAACTGAGCAGAATTGGGCTCTCAAGTAAAATCATTAATACTTTAAGAGCCATGTACGAAAACAACTTGGCCTATGTTTGGGACGGTGAATTCGTATCTGAAGAATTCACAACATCTATAGGTTTGAAACAAGGATGCACACTGAGCACACTACTGTTCAATCTTTATATCAACGATATAACTGACTCAGTTCTTGGAGGAATCGAACTAAACGGGATAAAAATCCCAGCACTCTTGTACGCGGATGACATTGTGTTCCTGGCCGATACAGTAGACGGGATGCAGCTTATGATCAATAGGTTGGCAGAATACTGCAAAACATGGAACCTAACAATCAACTTGGAGAAGTCTAAAATGATGATTATCAGACGTGGAGGAGGAAGATTTTCGCGAAAAGAAAAATGGTATCTCAACGGAGTGTCTATAGAAATAGTAAAAGAGTACAAATACTTGGGGGTCCGATTCACCACGAATGCTAATATGAACAAACATCTGGAAAATAAACTTGCGGAAGCTAAAAGAGCGGTTTCTTCGGTGTGGAATAAATGTATAGATAACAAAAACGTGTTACACAGTACAAAGCAAAAAATATTCAGAGCAACTGCGTTGTCAATACTGCTTTATGGAGCCCAAGTATGGGGATATAGTGCGTTTGAAACGTATGAAAAATTTCTTCGCTACTTTCTGAAAAGACTATTCATATTACCAAATAGCACACCTAATTACATGCTACATCTGGAGACTGGAGTACCCCCCTTATACCTCGACACTTTAAAAATGCACCTAGACTATGTAGTCAAGATACTCGAAATGAAAAATGAAAGGTTGCCAAAAATAATCTTAACCAGTTTATTAGTAAACAGAAGAGGATTTGTCAAGGAATTGGACCACTTAGCAGCAGTAGGTAAACTTAACTGGAAATTCGAACTGGATGAACCTGTAGCAATTGTAAAGTCGAAGTTCACCGATCTTCTGAAAGCAACCGGATGCAGGATGTACGAACAATTCAAAAAGGAAGCCGAAGAATCCCAGTATAGGATGATTTACAGCAAACTGAATTACAATCTGGAAGCAAACACGTACTTCGTCAATTCAAATAAAGTTAACTTAATAAGTACGATCTTCAAATTGAGAGGCGAACTTACAAATTTAAACTTCGTACCCCACAGACCAGACTTGCTAATACTCTGCAGCATCTGTAATCTAAAGGTAAGGGAAGACGTATTTCATTTTCTTGGGTCATGTCCAATTTTCAAAGAAATCCGACTAAGGTGGTTGGGAGCAAAATTCATAGACGAAGGCAAAGTAGTCAAAATCTTAAATGGAGAACAAGGCTGGGATCTGTTGTATAATTATGCAGTCAACGCACTTCGATATCGTGGCAAAATAATAAATGAAGATTTTTAAGAAACACAAACTTATATAGTAATGTAATAACTGAATCATGAATTAAAAATTAAACCTTAATATAGAAAATTAAAAACTTATTGTCAATCTGGTAGACGGCCTTAGGCCAAACCATATACTTTTATTTTTATTTTTATTTTATTTACATTGTAAATATTGTTGAAACAAATTGAAATAATAAAAAAGTAAATTAACTAACTAACTAACTAAGTAATTGATTTCACTGAAACTTTTTCACCAACAACAAGATATGACTCCATCAGGGTACTATTGGCCATTGCAGTACAACGAGATTATAAAATAAAACAGTTTGATGTGAAAACAGCGTTCTTACATGGAGTACTGAAAGAAGAAATATACATGTCGCTGCCTGAGGGAGTCAACAATGATAAGAACGTGGTTTGCAGATTAAACAAATCGCTTTACGGACTTAAACAGTCACCCCGATGCTGGAATGAAAGACTTGATAGTGCACTTAAATCTCTTAAATTTAGTCAAAGTACTGCTGACCAATGCGTTTATAGAAGAAAATTAAATGGATTCGAAATTCTTATTGCAATTTTTGTGGATGACGGACTGATAATGGGTGATTCTGAAGCTGATATCGACCAATTGGTTGAAGAATTAATGAAAGAATTTGAAATAACCACAAGTAATGCAGAATTCTTCGTTGGACTCGAAATTATTCACGACATCAAAGAACAATCAATAATACTTCATCAGTCGAGTTACATTAAGCAAATAATAAATCGTTTCGATTTCATGATGGCAAATCCAGTGTCAATTACAGCCGATCCACATACCGTGCTTACTGCCCAAGAGAAGAATCTGAAGATAAATATCCATACCGAGAGGCTGTAGGTTCACTCATATTTGCTGTCACAGTAAGTCGACCAAATATAATGTACGCCGTTGGAAATGTCTGCAGATATCTGGATTCTCACAACAGTAGTCACTGGAATGCGGTAAAGAAAATTTTTTAATATTTGAGGAAAACAGTGAACTATGGAATCCACTTCAAGAAGAAAAATTCTTCAACTCAGGGTCTTGTTGGATATTCGGATGCTGATTACGCCAGTGATCTCTCTACACGTCGCTCAACAACTGGATACATATTTACTTTGTGTGGTGGGCCAGTAACATGGAGCAGTAAACGACAGCAGTCTGTCGCATTGTCTACCACCGAAGCTGAATATATGGCAGCAGTTTGGTTGAGACAATTACTGAAGGATGTCAAATATCAAGGGGCCCAACAACTATCAGAATTGACAATCAGAGTGCAATTCGTTTGGTAAGGAATCCTGAGTTTTACAAACGGACCAAACACATTGACGTCAGAGTTCATTTCATTCGTGAAAAATACGACTGCAAGGAAATTGACGTGGAATACGTTTGTTCATCAGATCAATTAGCAGACATCTTGACCAAGGCTCTTCCTGGACCTAGATTCAAGACGTTGTGTGAACAAATTGGGTGTTTCTCAATTACCAATTTTGAAAAGTAGTTACCTGCTTGTTAATTTAATTTTCTGATTGTTTTTAAATTTGATCGAAATTTTATCTTAATATCGAGTTCTCATTTAGTGGGTATGTTAATGTAAGATTTCGAACTAAATACGAATTTTAGAACTACTTGTTACATTTCTACTTGTTAATTTTTAACCTGTTGTTCATTGTTTTTCGTGTGTAGAAATGTAAATAGCTTATGAAATATTATTATTATTAAAAAGAGGTTCATGAAAGATAGAAGAGAGAGAGAGAACTTAGATAGCAAATTTCTTAACTCCGAAGTTTTTATTTCAACTATCTCTAGAATGAACTTGCCATTATAAATAAAATAACTACAACAACCCCCATTTACGTAAATCCAAATCTCATGTTACAAGTGAGCATTCCATTAGTAGACGAAGAATTCGACTTAGTAAAGCTAATACCATTGCCATTCAAATTCAAACACAACTCATACAGCTACGTTTCTATTAAGAGTGAATTTGTGGCAATAAATGAAAATTATAGGCGATATATATTTCTCAACGCTGAAGACTTAGGTAAATGTACAAAAACAGACTCCAACCACTTTATATGCGAAAAAAACTTTATAGTTCATAACCATAACACTGACAACTGCATAATACAGTCAATTTCAGGAATCCAAAACCACGCAACTTGTGAAACAAAAATATTTGCGCTTGAGCAAGAAGTTTGGTTCAGTCTAATGAGCAAGAATTCATGGCTGTATGTCATGCCAAAGCCAACGAACGTTAGGATTTTGTGCGTAGACGTACCAAAAACGATCACAATATCTGACAGTGGAACTCTAAGTGTAGACCCATTCTGTAAAGCAGTAACAAAAGAAGTTTACCTCCAGGCATCAAATACCATACAAAATAAAACTCCTATTTCATACTTTGTAGAAGAACAAACCATACCTGAAAACATAATAATTCCCACAAACTTATCCCAAATTTCATTTCGCTTTCTGGCAAAGCCCGTGTACAGTCGTGTGAGAGAGAGACCAATTTATCACAAAAGTGATCTGTCAAAATCGAACACGCGCTTTTTTTTCCATTCAACATCAAAATTTGAAACAAAACTTTCTTTAACTCTCGAAATCTTTATAAAATCCGATCAATAAATAAAAAACTAAAATATGGGAGGGGGGACGGACCCCCTGAAAAAAAAACCGGTTTTCAGTGCTCGACCCCGATGCACTTTTAAGCCGGTCTAACAAAACGAAACGCAAAAAAACCGACGAAGAGTTCCCATTAATGCCTGCAACCTCGTATAACGATGACAATATACCCCGATATATTGTAGCCTCGGCAGAAGGTGAAAACGCAAAGCCCCTATCATCCTACAATCCCTTCCAAATCAACCGTGGCCTTGAATACGTTTCAAAAGAAATTTTGGAGGTTAAACCCATGCGGTCCGGTGATCTTCTAATAAAAGTGTCTAACCTACATGAATCGAAAAAATTCCTTAAAACAACACTCATAGACTCTATCCCAGTTAAAATTTCATCACACACCTCACTCAACTCGGTTCAAGGTAGAATTTTCTCTAAACTTATAATCGACATCCCAGAGGAAGAATTACTAAATGAACTAAAAAAACAAAAAGTGATAAGTGTAAACAAAATCCTAAAAAAAGAAAAAGACAACTTAATACCAACAGGCGCCGCAATCCTAACATTTGACCGTATACGACGACCAGCAGACATCAAAATTGGATGGCTAAATTGCAAGGTTGATGAATTCATCCCTAACCCGATGAGGTGTCAACTGTGTCAAAAACTAGGACACACAAAAAAACGCTGCACAAACGCTCCAATATGTAAAGAATGCTGCATGCCTCCACCACATGTTCAATGCCAAAGAATTCACTGTATAAACTGTAACAACGACTCTCACACCTCCTACGACCAATCGTGCCCGTCTTTTCTTCGTCATAAATCGGTAAACAAAATAAAAGCAAACCGCAGATGCACAGTTCGTGAAGCCTGGCAAATCTACAACGACAACCCTTCACTTCATCAACTAGAAGCACCAACCAAACACCCGTTTGCGAGACCCACCATAGCAGAAATAATCAAAAACAGAACTCAAAACACCACAACTAAACCCAACTTAGAAAACTCAACTACTCCAGCTACAAGTTCCCGATCCACACTCAACACCGCCAATGTTAATTCTAACCTAATCTTAAATGATAATACAATCAATGCATTACAAGATAAGATCGTTCATTCTCATACCCCAAATAACTTAAAAAACTCAACCACAGAACCCTATGAAATTCCCAGTTCCTCTTACCAACTCCCCCTAACCTCACTATCTAACACAAAAAACAACCAAGAAATCACCACAATATCCAACACATCCAATTCAAACACCGAAAATAACATAATAACTAATAATACACACTCAATAACCACTCCTTTACACAACTCTATTGCAACATCAAATCTATCACCCATCTCCTCGCTTACGCGAGACCTAATCGATAAAAACAAGTACTTCACACAAGAAAAAATGATGGAAGATGACGACATATAATAGTAAATTAAACTATAAAAACTATGACTCTGCTGTTCGGGGATTGAATCATCGGAACTCTTTAAGGAGTTCCAATGCTTCAACATCAGGGCAGCGGGGTCACAGTGCTATAACCAAACCACCAAACTTTAATTCCTCCCAATCTCAACACTTCAAGACTCTTCAATGGAATATACAGGGATATATTAATAATTATGATGAGCTTAACATGTTAATCAAAGGCGAATTGCCAAGTGCTATATCTCTACAGGAGACACATTGTGCCTTTTCGTCCTTTCCAATCACACCCAAATTATACACTGGCTACTTCCAAAATTCCCCTGAAAACACTTCCAATAAACAAGGTGTCGCAGTTCTAATTAGAAAAAACATTCCGCACAAACAAATTCACATAGATTCAAACATACAATGTCTAGCCTTTGAAATTAATCTGCAAATTAAATTTACTCTGGTAAGTCTTTACATATTACCAAAACAAACATTTTCCAGACAAGACCTCGAAGATATAATTAATCAAATAAATACACCCATTCTGTTTACAGCCGACGTGAACTCTTGGAACACCCTCTGGGGTTCCCCTTCAACAAACCACAGAGGATCTATCATTGAAGATTTTTTGCTGCATTCTGACCTTACTATTCTTAACGATGGTTCACCCACGCACTTCTCTACACACGGCACTTTCACACACATAGATATCACCTGCTGTTCGCCAACAATACTACCTCGTACATCATGGCGCATACTTGATGACCTCCACAACAGTGACCACTTCCCAATTATTTGCAAAATAGAAATAGAAATGGTTAACCCAGAACTTACTCCCACTTGCAAATTTAAAACAGATATGGCGGACTGGGAAAAATTTCAAGTAACTGCTACAAATTTCTTTTCGCAAAGACCTATCCATTCGAACATAAACAGAGAGGCAGCAGTCTTCCAAAAAGGTATTCGATCAGCCGCTAATTTCTCAATTCCTCAAAGTCACCCCATCCCCTCGAAAAGAAAAGTTCCCTGGTGGAACTCCTCTTTAAAAACTCTAAGGGATACAAAAATGAAATCGTGGGAACATTTCAAAAAAAACCCAACCCGAACCAACCTTATAGCTTTCAAAAAATCGAACGCCCTCTTTCGTAAGGAAATGAAATCAAGTAAAGCGAAATGCCTAGCAGAATTCACATCTTCAATTAACCCAAACACTCCAACAGCAAAAATTTGGCACAACATACGGTGCTTGACAGGTAACTTTGCTCCACACAAAATAACATGTATTCAAACCCCAAATCAAACTATCTCTTCCCCCTTAAATATAAGCAATTTTTTCGTACAAACCTGGTCAGGTCTTTCTGACGATTCCAATTTTTCAGCTAGTTTTAACTTAGCGAAAAGAGACATTATTACATGCTCTACTTCTAATGAAACTACACCCAATGCGGCCGCAAGACACCTAGAGAGTCCAATTAATGTTTTGGAGCTTGATAGCTCCCTTAAAACTTTAACTGGAAAAACACCAAGCAGAGATCGCGTCTCTTACCCAATGCTAAAAAACCTGCCCGTAACAATTAAATCAAGACTGCTTGGGCTATACAACAATATATTTAATACCGGAATCATACCACAAAATTGGAAATCTGCCACAGTTATTCCGATACCAAAGCCTAGTAAACCAATCAACTCCATTGACGGATATCGTCCCATATCATTGATTCCCTGTCTATCAAAAGTTCTCGAAAAAATTATATCTAAAAGACTTCTTTGGTTCATAGAATCCCAAAACCTTAGCAGCATAAACCAGGTGGCATTTAAGCCCAACAGAGGCTGCATAGATGCTTTATTACACATTGACCATTACATATCTAACGCCTTATCTGCCCGCAACCACGTCACGGTATTGTCACTAGATTTTGAAAAAGCATTTGATAGGATAGGAATCCACCAAATTCTTACTAAATTAAGTAAATGGGGAATCGGTCCAAGGATGTATAATTATATCAGATCCTTTCTATCTAACCGTACAATATCGGTTAGAGTCAACAACACCTTTTCCTCCACCCTTCCACTTCACAATGGTATTCCTCAAGGTTCCCCTCTATCTGTGATTTTATTTATAATAGCCTTTGACGAGATAAGCACAATTGTAGCAAAACATAAGTACTTAAACCTGTGAAGGAGTCACAGCCAACGAACTCTTTATTGATTTCTCTACAGAAATTCTAAGGTTATCAACCCTCGACTCTACTTCGATATTTGATTCTATCGCATTCTCCATTCAGTTGGATTGCATATGAATGCCTAACAATCAACATATTTATGTGTCAAAATGGTGCATTGCACTTGAAACAATATGATCCCAAGTGGAAGGCCACTGGCGACCGGCAACGGTAATAAGAGATCTTATTGTTCTGACTGCATGCACTATGGTGCTGACATAGCAATAGTCTTTGGGGTATGAGTGTTTGCTTGTGCAATAGGTCATTGGCACTCTCCCGATAGAATGTGATAATGAAGTGGATCAAGTATCGAAGTGTAGTCGACGATTCGATAACTAAAATAGGAAGAAGAAAATATTGTATAAATAAGGAATGTTTTTCAATAATAAAGTCAGAGATCGACTGTGGAGTCAACGCAACACACCTAGTTTTATTTTGATATTTGGCAACTCGCCTAAGAATTAAAACTGGGAATCTTCTGAGGTCATCTACAGTACTAACCTCCAATTTGCAATCTTGCAATAGAGGTCTGAGCGATAGCAACTACTGCTAAGCGATCAGTGCTGTAGGTGCCAAACATTACATGGCGATCCTGCCAGGAGTTGTTCGATAGAGTGCCAGGAGAGTGTTCAGAAAGAGTGTTTTGGACAAGACAAAGTTAAAGTCTTTTTCGTTCATACAATTTCCTGTTCAAAGAAGTTTTTTTTTCTCTCTCTCGCCGCGCTGTCGGTACTGTAAAACCAAAAACAAACCTTTTAATGACCACACGGAGCGACCTAAAAGCGGCCGCAGAGCACCTCGCAGAGGCGCAACTTCTACTAAAGGCGAAAACAGCGAGTCCTGCGAACGACAAAACTATTGGCCCGTGTCCTCTGTACATACAAGAGTACAGAAGGCACGTACATAAACAAAAAAACACTTCAACAAAGATGACTACAGTTAAACACAAATTACAAAAACCAAACAACATCATGAGGGCGATCAAAACAAGCAGCACAAACAACGTTCTAAATTTTTACCGAACACTACATTGCTTCCATCGCAAAGAGTTCCACAGGAAAAAGCGGATTTGTCTCCAAATTGATTAAATTATGTAATACAGTACTACTACTACTACATTTAAAATTAGTTATTTTAGAAAATAGTATATTTTTTTTTTATGTTAACGAAAAGAAAAACACAAGAAACATTGCAAAATTATCAAAGATGAAAAATTTCCATTACCTATTACATATATACATATATATAAATTGTCACACAGTACGTTTTCAAGGTTTCTATCAATATCGGGTCTAACATATTCAAAATGCTTTGTGTATCTTGACAAACTTATAGTATTCAAAAAAAATAAAAATTTAGAACACCACAATAAAAATTTAATTGAAGTATTCGAAAGATTGAGAGAAGTAAATCTCAAACTACATCCAAGTAAATGTGCTTTCCTTAGAAAAGAAGTCTTATATCTAGGTCATATAATATCAGACAAAGGTATTATACCAGATCCATCAAAATCCATAGTAATGAAAAATTATCCAATCCCACAAAATGCAGACGAAGTAAGGAGATTTGTAGCATTTGCTAACTACTATAGAAAGTTCATACCAAATTTTGCAACACTAGCAATTCCTTTAAACCGTTTATTAAGAAAAAACGTAGAATTTAAATTTTCCGAAGATTGCAATACCTCATTTAATTTGCTAAAAGAATTCCTAATAAGCCCAAATATTTTACAGTTTCCAAATTTTGAAAAAGAATTTATACTCCGAACAGACGCCTCTGGATTTGCCTTAGGTGCTGTTATATCAAATTTTGATGATAAACCCATCGCATACGCAAGTAAATCATTAAATAAAGCCGAAAAGAATTACAGCACTATAGAAAAAGAATTGCTCGCTATAGTATGGGCAGTAAAACATTTCAGACCTTATCTTTTCGGAAGACGTTTCAAAATACTAACGGACCATAGACCACTAGTATATCTGTTCTCACTAAAAGAACCTTCAAGTAGATTAACGAAATTTAGGCTAATATTAGAGGAATATAACTTTACTGTGGAGTATTCACCAGGCAAAGACAACTGCACTGCGGATGCACTAAGTAGAATACAACTAAAGTCAGAGGACTTACAGAATTTATTTGTGTGTGTCACAACAAGAGCACAAGCTAGAAACTCAAATTTAGAAGAAGAAAACCCAACAACTAGTAAATTAGAGAAAGAAAAAATCATAAGTGAACTTCTTAAACCGCCAGAAAAGGGGCTAAAAATAGTCGAGTTAAAAATATTAAATAGCTTCAAAGATGAAGACAAAGATTACAGTTTATTAAAAGGTACCAGAGTTATAAGTCCAAACCTCATTGTAGGATACATTCCAGGGAATAATTGTTTGATATTAAATAGGTCAAAGATAAGCACTATTACCCGATCAGCATCATTTGACAAAATGTTGTTGAGGGACGTGCAGAATATCAAAGAACCATTTTTAAATAATAAAAGGGAACCCAGAAAAAGCACTACTGCCCGATCGGCATCATTTGACAAAATGTTGTTGAGGGACGTGCAAAATAAAGGTGAACCATTATTAAATAATGAAGAGGAATCCACGAATAGCACTATTGCTCGATCGGCATCATTTGACAAAATGTTGTTGAGGGACGTGCGTTCAATTTGCGGACCTCTATCAATTAAAGATATTTATATAACTAAAGAAGAGTTAGGTAAACTCTCAGACGGCCGTCGTAAAGAGAAATTATTTATATTAAAGAAAAAGATAGAAGAAATATTCAAAGGAAATAAAATAAAAGTGCACATAATTGAAGATAAAACAAAAGTAACGGACCCTGGAAAACAAAAACTTATACTCAATGATTACCACATGTTACCGACAAGTGGACATGCCGGAATAAATCGCATGTTGCGGAATATTAAGAAAAAATATTTTTGGACAGGAATGCAAAACGATGTGACGACATACGTTAAGCACTGCCCAATGTGTCAGCGAAACAAACACATACAACCAAAAAATCAACCGATGACTATTACTACAACAGCAGAAACATGCTTTGACAAAATATACCTTGATTTAGTTGGACCTCTTGACGAGACGGAAGATGGGTCAAAATATATATTAACACTACAAGACGAACTTACGAAGTTTACAGAAGCCATTGCTTTACCAAATAAGGAAGCTAATACGGTAGCTAAAGGACTTGTAGAAGGCTTTATCCTAAAGTATGGAGTCCCTGCTACCATAGCATCTGACCAAGGTACAGAATTCATAAATAGAGTTTTCAAAGATCTATGTAAGTTATTAAAGATAGAACAATTGCAATCTACCGCTTATCACCATGAAAGCATTGGAGCACTAGAAAATTCTCATAAAGTTTTAGGAGCATACCTTAGGAGTTATGTAGAAGAAAAACATACAGATTGGAACAACTGGTTGCCATACTATGTTTTCTGTTACAACACTTCAGTACATTCAGAAACAGGATTCACCCCATTTGAATTAGTATTTGGAAGACAATGTAACTTGCCTTCAAATCTTACAAAGAAAGTTGAACCAGTGTACAACTACGAAGACTATGTGATAGACTTAAAACACAGACTACAAATTGCTCATAAGGATGCTAGGGATACTTTAATACAAAAGAAAATTTCTAGGAAAGATAGGTACGATTCTGATAGAAAAGCAAAAACTCTTGATTACAACGTAGGTAGTTTAGTCTTGTTAAGAAACGAAAGCAGAAAGAAGTTAGATCCAATATATATAGGACCATATGAAGTCTTATCACAGGAAGGAGTAAATTGCGAAATTAAATGTGAAAATAAGAAAGTAATTGTTCACAAGAACAGATTGAAACCATTTTATATATATATGTTACTATTATAATTTGTAAACTTATACATTTGTGAAGTTCAAAAAGAAGATTTGAAGATAAGAAATTGATTGTTAACAAAAACAGATAAAACCCATTTTATGTAAGACTATTATTGTGTTATTTGTGAGATTGTAAAAGAAAAAGTAGAAATAAGAAATTGATTTTATGGATGTTATTGTGTACCTAATTTGTGAAATTGTGAAAAAAAAAAAAATTTTTAAAATAAGAAATTGATTGAATGTATGTTATTGTATAAGTTGTGAAATTGTGAAATAAATGTAAATTGATAAATAGGTTAAAACCATTTTTAGCATATATATACTAGTATTGTAAATTAAAAAAAATTAAAAAAAAAAAAGAGAGAAACATGTGCATATTGTCAAAACAAATGTTCTGATATTAAATCAATATTTAAAAGTAATTGTAAGAATAGAAATAAGGTAATAACTAAACAAAATATCAATGCGCGCGTATTGAATATAAATATATACATATAAATATAAATAATAAGTAAATATGAAAAGAGAATACTGTTTTGAATAAAATAGAAAAAAAAAACAAATATTTATACCAAATACTGCATAACATACAATGAAAAAAAAAAAAAAAAAGAGAAGTAAATTTTAACTAATGTAAATATCACAAATGATATCAAAATATTAACTAAAATTAAACATCCAGAAATAGCCACAATGTTCAATCCAATATGATAAAAGAAAAAAAAAAAAATTTAATTTCATACTCCCGTATTTGTAAAAGAGTCGTGGAAAAGTAGAAATCAACACTCTTGTCTTGATTTCTTCTTTTTCCCCAGGAAGGGTGGTGTGAAGGAGTCACAGCCAACGAACTCTTTATTGATTTCTCTACAGAAATTCTAAGGTTATCAACCCTCGACTCTACTTCGATATTTGATTCTATCGCATTCTCCATTCAGTTGGATTGCATATGAATGCCTAACAATCAACATATTTATGTGTCAAAATGGTGCATTGCACTTGAAACAATATGATCCCAAGTGGAAGGCCACTGGCGACCGGCAACGGTAATAAGAGATCTTATTGTTCTGACTGCATGCACTATGGTGCTGACATAGCAATAGTCTTTGGGGTATGAGTGTTTGCTTGTGCAATAGGTCATTGGCACTCTCCCGATAGAATGTGATAATGAAGTGGATCAAGTATCGAAGTGTAGTCGACGATTCGATAACTAAAATAGGAAGAAGAAAATATTGTATAAATAAGGAATGTTTTTCAATAATAAAGTCAGAGATCGACTGTGGAGTCAACGCAACACACCTAGTTTTATTTTGATATTTGGCAACTCGCCTAAGAATTAAAACTGGGAATCTTCTGAGGTCATCTACAGTACTAACCTCCAATTTGCAATCTTGCAATAGAGGTCTGAGCGATAGCAACTACTGCTAAGCGATCAGTGCTGTAGGTGCCAAACATTACAAACCACTGCATTTACGCAGATGATATTTACATAATATGCAAAATGAACGATCTCAATCAAGTAAAAAATGTACTAACCAAAGTCTTAAACGATATCTTAATCTGGTGCTCTAACTCAGGCGCTAAACTTTCACTTGAGAAATGTAAGACACTGCATGTTTGTCGCAAGATCTCTTGTTCACATTTTGAAATGAACTTAAACAATATCAACATTGAACATGTAAATAACTTAAAAATACTAGGTTTAATTTTTAATAACAAACATAGTTGGAAGCCACATTGTTTAGAATTAAAGAAGAACATAGCTAGTAGGGCTAACATTATAAGCTATTTATCAAGCAAAAAATTAAATGTCAACATTAACACACTTTGTAATATTACAAGATCTCTAATTCTGAGCAAAATTGATTACGGGCTTGGTATATATGGAAAATGTCCAAAAACCACCTTAAATCTGCTAAAACCCGTCTACCATCAAGCAGCCAGAAAAAGTATCAATGCATTCCGTACAACACGTATAGTAAATATTATGGCAGAAGCTGGGCTTCCAACCCTCGAACAAAGACAGGAGGTTGTTTTTAAAAAACTCGCCGCCAAAATTACATTCTCATATAATTCTATTATAAACAAAGACATAGCCACAAGCCTAAATCAAAAAAGAATTAAACGAGTGCCTTCAACTATTCAAAAAATAATTTATGCAGCGAAACAAGCAGACATTCCAATAGACCTCAAAAAACGCTATAAACAAACTTCACCACCTTGGAACATCAAACCATCATCTGTAATACTTAATCTATCCAAACTTAACAAGAAAGACACAAACAACATTATCTTCAGGAAGTGGTTTCTGGAAACAACGAACAACCTTAAATCGATTGGATGGAATTCCATAATATTTACAGATGGCTCAAAATCCGATCAAAATGTATCTTTTGCCGTCACCTTTGAAAACGGAACTCCAATACGAACCGGAATTCTACCCGACTTCGCATCAATTTTTACTGCGGAAGCAACCGCAATACTGGAAGCAACCAAAGCTGCTCAACTTTCAACAAAAACTCTAATATGCTCCGACAGTCTATCAGTTCTTAAGGCAGTCGTCAACCCGAACCACAACTCAAACATTATTAACAAAATAAGAGATCTGCTTATTGCAAAACAAAACTACTTTAAGCTTATGTGGGTTCCTAGTCATTCTGGGATACAAGGAAACGAATTTGCCGACCAAGAAGCAAAACTTGCAAGCAAATCCCCCGTCAAGCTAATTAACGCCTACTCCAAAGCAGACCTGCAAAAGCTTATTGACGCCTTAATCAAAAAAAAAGCGACTGGAGGAATGGAATAACAGCACAGGCCATTACTTCTCAATCAATCCAAGCCGCATCCCCCCGATCTACCCTTCTACAACGTCAAAAACAATCAACACCACCTTTACTCGCCTAAGATTAGGACACACTACAACCACCCACCAGCACATCCTAAGAAGAGAAAATCCACAGATGTGCCCGACCTGTGGAAGCACCCTTAACCTTCCTCACCTGCTTGGCCAATCTACATGCATTATCTCACAACAATTCAACAACTTAATTCCCAGCAACCAGACAGCATATACAATACTCAACGTCTTCAATTACAACAATGTTTCACAGATTTTCAATTTTTTTAATAACAGAAATCTCCCTATATAAGCTATGTTCTTTTTCCTATTCTAAATCACCTTTCTTTTCTCACTTTCTCTTCTTATTTTAGAGCTGAAAGCCTTAGCAGCTAGGCTCATATATATATAAACCATATTTACTTCATAATTTTAATTATAAGTAAATAAATAATAATAATAATAATAATATCCCAAATTTCCATCATACAACCCATATTGAAAAACTGGACTTAGATAATTATATTGAAAAAAAGAAAAAATAATAAAAGAATTTATTATTTTCTTACGACACGGAGTGCCTGTATCGAGAGCTGGAAGAGATTTCTGCCCCAGCTGCTGAAGCAAATCAGGCAATCCAAGAGCTAAGACAAAGCAACTTGAATAAGGGAGCAACCATTTTCAAAATAGCCGCTCAGAGAAGGAGAAATGCGCAGGAGATTCGTTCGCCAAAGTTCATAAATGATGCTCAAGGACTGCTACTTGTGGATGACGACAAAATTCTTCACAGGTGGCGACAGTATTGTGATGATCTTTTGAATGAACAGTTTCCTCGGCGCCACTTTCCAACAGCTGCACCTTACTTTACGGAAGTATCCGACGTCACAGTCGAAGAAGTCAGTGAGGCAGTTAAGAACTCCAAAAAGGCAAAGCGATTGGGCCAGACGAGGTACCATATGAGTTTTGGAAAAATATGGGAGACATCGGGTTGAGATGGCTCACGATTCTCATCTCCAAACTTATAAGAGGTGACAGTTTGCCTAATCAATGGAGGGAAAGTTTTCTTCTTCCAATGTACAAGGGAAAGGGAGATACCAGAAGCTGTGACAACTATCGTTCGATCAAGTTGATGTCCCACACTATGAAGATCGTTGAGCGGGTTTTGGATAGCCGACTGCGGAAAATAATAAGGCTGTCTGATGACCAATGCAGGTTTGTCGTGGGTAAGTCAACTACAGACGCAATCCAAAGTATAAGGATCATTATGGAAAAACACCGAGATGCCTTAGAGGATTTGCATATTGTGTTGGTTGACTTCGAAAAAGCATTCGATCGGGAACCACGAGATCTGATATGGGTGGCCCTCAGACACCGAGGAGTTCCTGAAGCCTATGTGCGAATAATTATGGACATGTACGAGGGAGCAGTTACAAAAGTGAGATGCCCAGCTGGAGTCACCAAAGAATTCCAAATAACAGTAGGTGTACATCAGGGAAGTGTCTTGAGTCCACTGCTCTTTATTGCTGTTCTGGATTATTTGCTCGAAGGAAAAGTAACGGACAATAAAGTGCAACAAATATTCTTTGCTGACGATGGAGCCATCATAAGCGAGGATGCTACATCCCTGCAACGAGCGCTTGACGTTTGGACTGATGTTCTGGAAGGAAATGGGTACCGTATTAGCGCTAAAAAGACTGAATATCTGTGCTGCCCTTTTTCTGATCCAGACAAGCCTATTCCAGACATTTATTTGAATGGAAATGTGCTTCCCAAGTGTGAAAAGTTTAAATATCTGGGATCTAAGATCAATAGTGAAGCAACTTGTGATGACGACATCAATCATCGAGTAAGCGTAGGGTGGATGAAGTGGCGAGAAAACCCATTGTTTGTACCTGGGCGAAAGGAGTGAAGGTCACTTGAACTTTTCATTTTAATTTTTAAAATCAACACTCCGTAAGAAAATAATAAATTCTTTTATTACTTTTTCTTTTTTTTCAATAAACATCGGCCAGACCACGGGCAAACCTTCTCTAGGTACAAGAATGCAATCCCATTCCCCTAGAAATATAAAGTTTACAATGTCTTTGCACTGTAAACTTTATAAATGTATCGACAAACATCGACCAAACATTGCGTCTTAAAAAGGTTCAAACAACATCTAACTGATGAGCCCATTGTTTGTACCTGGGCGAAACGCATAAGGAGTGAAGGTCACTTGAATTTTTCATTTTGATTTTTAAAATCAACACTCCGTAAGAAAATAATAAATTCTTTTATTATTTTTCTTTTTTTCAATAAACATCGGCCAGACCACGGCAAACCTTCTCTAGGTGTAAGAATGCAATCCCATTCCCCTAGAAATATAAAGTTTACAGTGTGTTTGCACTGTAAACTTTATATATGTGTCGACAAGCATCGACCAAACATTGCGTCTTAGAAAGGTACAAACAACATCTAACTGATGAGCCCATTGTTTGTACCTAGGCGAAACGCATAAGGAGTGAAGGTCACTTGAACTTTTCATTTTGATTTTTAAATTCTTACACTTGTAAGAAAATAAAAAATTCTTTTATTATTTTTACTTTTTTTCAATAAACATCGGCCAGACCAAGGGCAAACCTTCTCTAGGTTCGTTATTCCATGTCACACATAAACATGCTCACATTTCTGTTTCTATTATTTTTTTCCTTTGTGTAGCTCTAGCTTTATATGTAATATTTAAAAAATTTATTAAAATCAAATGTAAAATAAATAATAAGCCAACAGAAAATGTAAACGATCTTGAAGAAAAGGTAACACCTGGCGTTGATGAAACAACCCATGTATAAAAAAAAAAGTAAATGTAAACAAAAGCAATATTTTTTCATTGCCAATAAACGAAGAAAACAAAAAAAAACAAAAAATGTAAAATTGAAAAAAAAAAAAAATGTACCCATAAGCATTGTATACCTACTCATTAAGCATAAAACGAAAAAAAAAAACTATTACTTTTGACCAAATAAACTTTTAGATTGTCTGCATTCATTTTGCACACCCGTACCTATATGCCGTAAGATCTCACTCGTTGCCTCGTACGCCTTTCGTAATTTAAGGGGGGGAGGACTGTTGTGTCCCACACCCAATTACTCAACTGTAAACCAAAAACCCAATACTTAGGAATTGCCCCGTCGCGTCGCTTCTTAAACATACGACATAGTTTCGATTTCGATCAATGTGTCATGCATTGGTTATGTCACAACAATAACAATGCATGTCAAGCGAACCGAAATACGTTAACAAAGAAAGCGACGAGGAACATACTGTGCAGTGTCACATTGCAGACCAAAAATTGCATATGGTGTTTGCAGTATGTGTGGCCCAGATTGCGTGGTTGACCTGGTACCAATAGTGACGATCATAGGTAATAAGTACGGAGTACGAAAAGAATGGAACCACTCTTATTCAAAACGTTAACCGAAAACGTTGTTTTACTTGTGTTCTCCGGATTAACAGAGGCCTGTAAGAGGCAGCTGTTAAATCGGCAAAGGTATTATTATTAAATTATTTAGGAGAAGCTTCTTTAACCTTTGAAGGACTTTCAACCGTCGTAGTTCAAATTGAGTCTATTTTAAATTCACGCCCACTTACACCTAACTCGTCAGATCCCAATGAGATGCAGGCGTTGACTCCAGGTCATTTTCTAATTGGCGCTCCATTGACTTCGCTTCCAGAACCTGTCATTACTGATCACAAAATCTCCAGATTAGACAAACTTCGTCAGATTCAGCATATTCAACAACATTTTTGGCAGAGATGGTCGGACGAATACCTCCTAATCTCCTTAAACGAAACAATATGCAACTCAGTCAGCAATACCAAGGTTTGAAAGCTATCTTCAGAGAATCTTTGAATAACATAGAAAAACATCAATAAATAATTGATGTTAGCCAGAGTTTCTTTTCCTTAACATCATATCTGATTTTATCAATCACAAACCTCGAGAGAGTGCAAGATACATTACTTGACGTTCTTCTTAGCCTTAATAATGCCAAAATGAATCCCCATTTTATTTCGCCGTCACAATTCGGCAAACAACTCCAAATCATTCGCAACAATTTTCCGTCTCATCTTAACATTACTGTTTTAAATATTTTTAAACTGTCATCCATTAAGGGGCGAAGTCTTAATGAATCAATAGTATTTGAAATGATGATTCTTTTGGTTGATAACCAGGATTTTCAATTGTTCAATGTAGTTTCATTCCCTTTATTTCAAAATGATTCAAGCTTCATTATGAAACTATCATCCCCGTATTTAGCAGTCACTTCAACTAGAGATAGGTATTTTATTTTGAATTAACAGAAAATCAGTTACTAGGTCTGTTCGTTGAACTTTCCCCAGGGTTGACCCAGGTTTTCTTGACAACCCTATGAGTTGTCAAAAAAACCTGGGTTTTCCAGTCCTCAAAAAACACTACACCACAAATCACCACACATCCCTGTCATTAAAAAAAAAAATACATGCCATTTGACAGCCCTCAAATCGCCACAGCAAAAAGCTAGGGCGAGTTTGGGGAAAACCTATGGCAAACCTATGGCTCAAAAAACACTCAATTTGACATTCAGGGTGAATATAGGTTTCTCAAAAAACGCTTTGTGGCAACCCTATGGCGACCCTAGGGCTTCAACGAACAAACCTACTGTCTTGTCACTTTCTTTCAACTAGAAATTGTATTTGTAACCAACAACTACCAACAATGACCCATAGGGACAGTGGTAATAGTTGTGAAGTCTCACTACTGAACCATTTGCCAAGTGCTCTAGATAAGTGCTTTTTAACAAAATCCATTTTACACGATCAATGGATAAGCCTAAGAGCTTCTAGCAGTTGGATATTCTCTCTTGAGGGCACAGTAACTGGTCTACTTATATGCGAAGGAATCACAAAAAGATTAAGAATAAGTGGTAGTGGGCTGATGGAATTTTTAAGACCGTGTACATTGAAGCTTCCACATATAGTTATAAATGGACGAGTTCTAAGCAATACAACAATAAAAAATTCAGACAGTTTGTACATGAAATATCGTTTTTCTGCTCTTAGAGTAATGAAAGAAGATTGGTTTCGTGCACGACAAAAAGTTTCCCAGTTAAAGGTGGTTGGGCAATGCTTTTTTTTAATTTTTAATAGAATTAAGTGCTTTCGAAGTGAACCACGGACAATTTTTATTACATACGGCGCGGCGACTGTTTTCAACGGAACATGCTTTTCGTATAAATCTAATGGTAGGTACTGAAAAAACTTACTTTTTCATCGACATTGTACAAACTGTAGCATATAGGTATATCGGAGTGGTTTGAAACGTCCGCAGGAGTTCCTCAGGGTGGCATCCTCAGTCCAATTTTATTCGCTTTATTTATCGATGCAGTTTGCAATATTTTACCGGGAGGTGTAATCTTTGCGGGAACTCTTGTCAAAGTTCTTCTCTACGCTGACCATTACGACCATTGCGTACTATTGGATTTCCGTAAGGAAACCCTCAGTTCGCAGCTACTTAACGTCCTCCGTGCCACAAGGGGCTGTAAATAAACCTTCCGATCCACCAGAGCTATTGCCTACTGTTTTGTCGTGCCACAAGGGGCCGTAAATAAACCTTCCGATCCACCCGAGATATTGCCTGCTATTTTTGCCGTGCCACAAGGGGCCGTAAATAAACCTTCCGATCCACCAGAGCTATTGCCTGCTGTTTTGCCGTGCCACAAGGGGCCATAAATAAACCTTCCGATCCACCAGAGCTATTGGCTGCTGTTTTGCCGTGCCACAAGGGGCCGTAAATAAACCTTCCGATCCACCAGAGCTATTGCCTGCTGTTTTGCCTTGCCACAAGGGGCCGTAAATAAACCTTCCGATCCACCAGGGCTATTGCCTGCTGTTTTGCCGTGCCACAAGGGGCCGTAAATAAACCTTCCGATCCACCAGAGCTATTGCCTGCTGTTTTGCCGTGCCACAAGGGGCCGTAAATAAACCTTCCGATCCACCAGAGCTATTGCCTGCTGTTTTGCCGTGCCACAAGGGGCCGTAAATAACCCTTCTGATCTACCAGAGCTTGTGCCTGCTGTTTTCCGTGCCACTAGGGGCCGTACATAAACCTGCCGATCCACCAGAGCTATCGCCTGCGGTTTCTCCGTGCCACCAAGGGGCCGTAAACATACCTGATTTTCTCTATTTTTTTCAGGTCAGGGCGTTAGCTACAAATAGGCGTCCAACCGTAAGTCCTTACGACCGAGGACCATTCGTACGGACTGTACGGCACCGTAGTTAGTTCTAAGTTTATATTCTATACCGTGTTAATTAAGAGTAATTAGTTGTGTTAGTAATAAAGAGTTGGTACATTTAAGGTGAAGACCTTATCCTGAAGTTTCGTGTTTTTCTTCAGAAAGACCCTGGCTAATCCGACGAGCAAAACCTCGGCTGGAAAGCAAAAAGCACGTCACAATTTGGCGCCCGAGCAGGGACTATTCGTAGTCTCCTTCCGTACAAAAAAAACTCTTTATTACTACAAAACACACGTAAAGAATACTCTGCTAATTAAATCATAAATTAAATAATGTCCGAAAACGAAGATAATTTCGATGTTTTCGGCAGCATAGGAGCTATTTACCTGCTGAGTAAGCAGGAGCTCACGGGGCGAATGCGCCAACAAGGCATCGATACCGAGGGTTCGCTGGCCGCCCTCCGAGCTCGCTTCAGCGCTCATATAAAAGGCGCTAGGCAAAGAAAATCCATGCAAAACCTATGCGAAGAAATGGAGCGAGCCGTGACCGAGAGGGAATACAAAGAGGTGTTTTCTGCCGATACCGAACCGAATTCTGAGGTAGATAACGAGCCGAAATCCCCCGGTTATACGGAAATATCTCTCCCGGTACCAACCTTTACGCCCTCTCCGTCGCCGCCCTCCGAACCACTTTTAGCTTCTAGACCGACTGAAAAGGTTTCTGATACGACCACCTTACCTGATCGCGAGCGCCCTGAAAACCCTATTCCGCAGAGACTGGCTCATAATTTCATCAGCCGCGAGGCGGAAGTCATGAACACGGTCAGGAAGTGGGGGCTTAAATTCGACTCTACCGGTAATGCGTTAGAGTTCCTAGCGCGCATAGAAGAGTTAACCTCTTGCTATGATATCCGACCAGACGAAATGGTGAAAGCCTTACCCGAAGTTTTTAGAGGTACGGCACTGGAATGGTTCCGCATTAATAGAGACCGTATAAAAACGTGGGTCCAGTTTCACGACGTTTTCCTTGAGCGATATTTGCCAGCCCGTTATATCTTCAAATTAGAAGACGAAATAATGCGACGAAGGCAAGGCCCACGTGAAAAGGCCAAGGAATTCATTCAGGCAACTCAATACATGATTCATAGACATCCAAACTTGAGTATAACTGACAGCGTGGATCGTATTTACGACAGCCTACGTCCAGAGTATCACCTATATATTAAAAGGAAAGACTTCTCAAGTATTGAAGAGCTGATGAAGTTAGCCGAGGAATTCGAGTATATCCAAGGCGAAAACCGGAGCTCTCATCAGCCCTCACCCCACTCAAACTTACCGTACCGCACGACGCAACCTTCGCGACAGCAGCCGCATAATCCTCCCCGCCCGCCGCAGGGCGCAACCTTCGATAGGCAACTTGTCCTTTCTGCTAGCCCATACGATAGGTCAACCCATTGTTGGAATTGTAAGCAGAGGGGGCATAGTAAAGCCAACTGCCGTAGACCGTTCCGCTTATTCTGCTCCTATTGCGGAGAGGACGGTCGAATGACGGACGACTGTGCCTGTCACCCACACCGCGCTTCTCCGATGAACGATCAAACAAGAAGGGTAAACGGCAGACAGGGCGAGAAAGCAAACGTGTCAGCGGCCACCGACATGATACCAAGGCAAGCACCACATTCAACGGACTCCGGCCCTCTTCAAGAGCCACTAATCAAACGACCGTCACCAAGTCTCCCACACGAAAATTGGACTGACCCAAGGTGTTTCGTAACCGTCCGGATTTTTGACCAGTCACTACAAGCCCTATTAGATACGGGGGCAACGAAGTCTTTTATCAATACGACAACCCGCCAGCTCTTGCGTAAGGGTAGAGCTCCCGTGCAATACCGGCAACATCTTACACATTTAGCTGACGGGAATCCGGTGTCCAGCCGGGAACACTACACCGTGTCGTTTACCGTAGAAGGGCAACCAGTTCAAGGCGAGTTGACGTATATGAGGCAACTCACCGAAGCCATGGTAATTGGAGTAGATCTACTTCGAGCCCTAGGTTTTAGGATGACGTTGCGAGGTAACGAAATAGAGTGGGCGAATGACAATCAGAGTGAACACCGAGACCACCTTTGTATGCTAGGTGGTAAACCACTTACCTGGCAACAGGAAGAGACGCTCAATGAGTTATTGGCCACCGAACTCAAGAAATTTGATGGCCTACCAAAGACCACTAACGCTGCCGTGCACCGTATTCAATTAAAGACCGACCAGCCTTTCAAGCAAAGGTATTATCCTAAGAATCCAGACATGCAACAAATTATCGATGACGAAATCAACGAGCTTTTACAGGACGACAAGATTGAGCCGGCAAATAGTCCCTACAGCTCACCGATAGTCCTTGTTAAGAAGAAAACCGGGTCGTGGAGAGTGTGTGTGGATTATCGCCAGCTCAACGCCATATCGGTTATGGACGCTTATCCGCTCCCGCAAATTGTCGCTATCCTCGACAAACTTAAAAAAGCTAATTTCATTTCAACTATTGATCTGAAACAGGGGTATTGGCAGATCCCTCTGCACCCCGATTCCCGACCAGCTACCGCGTTCACGGTACCAGGGCGTGGCCTTTATCAGTGGAAGGTTATGCCCTGTGGTCTTAATTCCGCCGCCGCCACGTTCCAGCGCATGCTGGACGGTATTATAAGTCCGGAAATGGATGATTACGTCTTCGCGAGCTTAGACGATATAATAGTCGTAAGTGAGTCATTTACCGACCACCTCAAACATTTGTCAGAGGTGTTTAAGAGATTGCAAAGTGCCAATCTGAGAATTAACAAAGACAAATGCGAGTTCTGCAAGAGTAAATTGAAACACCTGGGTCATGTTGTTAGTGATCGTGGGATAAGCACTGATCCCGACAAAATTGCTGCGGTAAAAGACTTGAGTGCACCACGCAATGTTAAAGAATTACGTCGCGTCATGGGAATAACGTCTTGGTATCGACGTTTCATTAAAAACTTCTCAGCGGTGGCCACTCCCTTGACAATGTTGCTCAAGAAAAACCAGGAGTGGATTTGGGGAGAACACCAAGAATCCGCATTCATGGAGTTAAAGAAAAGATTAACTGAGGCACCAGTGCTAATGTGTCCGGATTTCACCTTACCATTCACGCTGCAAACGGATGCCAGCCAATACGGACTAGGGGTAGTTCTATCGCAAAATTGCAATGACAGCGAGAGAGTTATCGCATATGCCAGTAGGACCCTCACGGATTTGGATAAGAAATATTCGGTCACGGAGAAGGAGTGTTTAGCGATACTTTTCGGGATAAGGAAAATGAGGCCATACCTCGAGGGCTATCATTCTACCGTCATTACAGATCCTTAAAGTGGCTTCACTCCCTGGATAACCCCTCTGGCCGACTCGCACGGTGGGCCATAGAACTCCAGCAGTACGATTTCGAGATTAAATATCGTAAGGGAGCTATGAACGTCGTCGCGGATACGTTGTCGAGGGATCCCCTTCCGTTAAATGAAAGCGACTTATCCATTATGTTCGGGTCAGAAGACGATTGGACGCAGAAGCGCATGCAGCAGGTGCTAAAGGATCCCACAAAATATCCCGACTACCGTATACTCGATAACCAACTCTACCGAAAGTTTCCAGCTAGCCCTTTGTCATGTCAGAGTAGCGATTGGAAGCTATGCGTTCCCACGACGGACAGAACGCAAATCCTGAACGACAATCACGACGCACCCGCCGCAGGCCATCTAGGAATAGCTAAAACAGTAACCCGAATTATGAATCTGTATTACTGGCCGGGGATGTATAGGGATATCTCGCAGTATGTACTGTAGTGCCAAGTTTGCAGAAAATATAAAGCGTTGCAGCAAAAGCCAAACGGGCTGATGCATACTAGCCCTGCCACCGAACCATGGGACACAGTTTGTATAGACTTCGTGGGGCCATTGCCTTCTTCTTCTTCCTTTCCGGCGTTACGAGTAGTGATCTTGAAGCGATCACAACTCTCCCACTTTTCTGCTTCACACTAGTGATCCGCCTGTGGGGTACGCCGCGTTGACCTCAGAAAGCGTCGGCAAGCCTCCCGGTTTTGGATTGTTCCATGTCTGAGGCCAACCAAATGCTGCTGTTTTTGCATTTGCTTGTACCAGGAGTGTTTTGGCCTGCCTTTTCTTTTTCGTGGGGCCATTGCCTAAGTCTATGAAAGGGAACACCATGCTATTGGTTATGGTGGATAAATTCACGAAATGGGTAGAAGCTGTCCCCCCCGCACCGTACTCCCCGCAGGAAAATCCTACGGAAAGAGTTAATCGAGTTTTAAAAACAATGATTGCCCAGTATGTGGGAGAGAATCACCGATCGTGGGACGAACACCTACCCGAGCTCTCTTTCGCCATTAATACAAGCAAACATAGCTCCCGCTTTCCTTAACTATGGAAGAGAAATTAAAACACCTCAACACTACCATGTACCAAGTAACCATGAAGATGAATCTGTATCAGTAAGGAAAGAGAGGCTGAGAGCTATCTACCAGCTGGTACATACCAACTTGCAAGCAGCTGCCCAGCAACAAGCTCGCCGTTACAACCTACGACGGAAAGCGTGGAAACCGAGTCTCGGAGAACACGTGTATAAGAGAGTGAAGACACTCTCTTCGGCAGCTAAACATTTCACTGAAAAATTAGCTCCCCGCTATGAAGGCCCATACGAGGTCATCAGATTCGACTCTCCGGTCATTATCGTATTAAGGAAATTAGAAAAAGCAAAAGGAAGGAGAGGCGAAACCGTTAGACCGCATGTGAAAGACTTAAAAGGTTTCACACGAAACGAACCAATCGACTGAAGAAGTATTATTCATCAGTCAGTCATCAGCCTCCACGCCGTGCACATCCAAAGCAAAGAAAAAGGATAAAATGGACTATTCTGGGGAAGACAGTGCCAAGGAAGACGCGCAACCTTGGAAAAGGCAACCTACACGACCAGCAAAAATGAAACCCCAGGTCCGGTCAATCGTGTTTTTGCCAAATTTACCACCGCAGCACCCATCCACATCATCATCGTTGGAGGGTCTTCGTCGTCGCAACCGTACCGTTAACACGCCAATGGCTCCAACCGTTCCTAGTTTAACCTTGGGTAAGGTTACCGACGCCACCGGTACTAAAAGGAAACGCAACGTGCTAGCCAAAGGGAGTACCGGTCCCAGAGAAACTAAAACGGAGGAACGTTTGCCTGGTAAAAAGGAGGTAAGCAAAATAAAGTGCAAAAGTGTTCTATCTATCAAAGCAGTAACGAAACCCACCCTGAAGGTCACTGCCCGGTGTACTACTAACCGCCGCGTAAATCAACCACACGCCGAGTGCAACCACCGAACATGCCGTCCTCCCCTCCAGGGAAACATTACAAGCAGCCGCCGCCACGAGTTCAGCAGCTGCTCGCGCAGCTATAACGGCAGCCCGGTCCGCAGCCGAGACCTCCCGTGCTGTGTTTTCCGGCCAAAGCGAGGGCAACCCCAAAATTAGCGGGATAAAATTAGAATTCCCTCTTCTAGTCAAGATGCCAGGACCACCACCGACATTAGAACCCGTGAATGATAAAAAGAATGAAGGAGAGACAGTTGACGCGTTCCAGGGGATCAACATCACCCGGCATCCACTGTATAATTCCACACGCCGACGGCAACGCCTGCTGTTCGCCCGCAGGCAAGGACAGGTCGATTGCCGTATTATCAAGCCAGGGGTGGCCGTACTTTTTTGCAAGGGAGCTCGTAAACGAATAGTTTTTGACCCCTAAACGAAAGCTGTTTTGGTTATTTTTTTCCGTGGATTTAGTAAGTTCAAAAAAATTTTTTTTTTAAAGTTTTTTTTTCGTTATTGGATTCTTAAGTGATTCTTAAGTGAAAAGAAGTAAAGAGAAAATTCATCGTTTATTTCTTAAATTCACTTAAGAATCCAATAACGAAAAAAAAACTTTTAAAAAAAAATTTTTTTGAAAAGTCGTTTTTGTAATTTTTGGTTTTCTCAAAAACTACAGGTTATTTTGGCATCCGGTTTTTTGTGTTTGATCAAAAATAAGTAAGAGCATTGAAAATAAGCCAGAAAAATACTACTTAATTACGTAAAATTTTGAAAAAAAATGGTTTGAAGAAAAAAAATTATGTTTTTTTTTCAAAATTTTGACTTTGAAAATTAATATTTCAAAAACTATTCAAATGAACAACTTATTTTTAGATTTTATTTAATGTATAGGTTTTTAGCTTTTCAAAATACTATAGCACGACTCTGTAGGTATTACCGTTATTTTAAATAATTTTTTTTCCATTTTTAGTGATTTTTTTCTTAAATGGCCCCTCCCGCCTAAACGGGGGAAAATGGACCCCCCCCCCCCCCTCCCATACGATTTTTTGCTTGTCTAGGTCCAACCTACACACCCTATCTTTTTGTCACACCTTATGCGAATCACTCTGTATATATATATGCATATGATCGTTTTTTTTTCAAGAAAGTTCATACTCAATAGCATCCGGAGGTCAGGTTACAAGACGAGAAGGTTCTCGCCTCCAAAAGGGGGGTGGTATGTAACGAAGCGTTCATGCTACCTCTTACATGTGATACTTTTATGCTGTCTAGTACTTTTGTAACTATAGTACAACCAGAGTCGACAGCACTGGTTCACAAAAGTACAGCGTATCATCGCCACACTACCCACACAACAGCCATATGGATGCACGAGACATAGGAGTGTTCACTCGACTTTGTTCCTTCCGAAATATTTATATAGGCAACCTGAATTTTGGGAAAAAGACACGATCCCGCCGCCGTCCATGCATAGCAATCAGCCATAAGACTAGGTAAGAAATAATTGTTATTTATAATTTATCATTGCCGACTGAAAACCGTCCGACCATTGCGTACTATTGGATTTCCGTAAGGAAACCCTCAGTTCGCAGCTACTTAACGTCCTCCGTGCCACAAGGGGCTGTAAATAAACCTTCCGATCCACCAGAGCTATTGCCTACTGTTTTGTCGTGCCACAAGGGGCCGTAAATAAACCTTCCGATCCACCCGAGATATTGCCTGCTATTTTTGCCGTGCCACAAGGGGCCGTAAATAAACCTTCCGATCCACCAGAGCTATTGCCTGCTGTTTTGCCGTGCCACAAGGGGCCATAAATAAACCTTCCGATCCACCAGAGCTATTGGCTGCTGTTTTGCCGTGCCACAAGGGGCCGTAAATAAACCTTCCGATCCACCAGAGCTATTGCCTGCTGTTTTGCCTTGCCACAAGGGGCCGTAAATAAACCTTCCGATCCACCAGGGCTATTGCCTGCTGTTTTGCCGTGCCACAAGGGGCCGTAAATAAACCTTCCGATCCACCAGAGCTATTGCCTGCTGTTTTGCCGTGCCACAAGGGGCCGTAAATAAACCTTCCGATCCACCAGAGCTATTGCCTGCTGTTTTGCCGTGCCACAAGGGGCCGTAAATAACCCTTCTGATCTACCAGAGCTTGTGCCTGCTGTTTTCCGTGCCACTAGGGGCCGTACATAAACCTGCCGATCCACCAGAGCTATCGCCTGCGGTTTCTCCGTGCCACCAAGGGGCCGTAAACATACCTGATTTTCTCTATTTTTTTCAGGTCAGGGCGTTAGCTACAAATAGGCGTCCAACCGTAAGTCCTTACGACCGAGGACCATTCGTACGGACTGTACGGCACCGTAGTTAGTTCTAAGTTTATATTCTATACCGTGTTAATTAAGAGTAATTAGTTGTGTTAGTAATAAAGAGTTGGTACATTTAAGGTGAAGACCTTATCCTGAAGTTTCGTGTTTTTCTTCAGAAAGACCCTGGCTAATCCGACGAGCAAAACCTCGGCTGGAAAGCAAAAAGCACGTCACAATTTGGCGCCCGAGCAGGGACTATTCGTAGTCTCCTTCCGTACAAAAAAAACTCTTTATTACTACAAAACACACGTAAAGAATACTCTGCTAATTAAATCATAAATTAAATAATGTCCGAAAACGAAGATAATTTCGATGTTTTCGGCAGCATAGGAGCTATTTACCTGCTGAGTAAGCAGGAGCTCACGGGGCGAATGCGCCAACAAGGCATCGATACCGAGGGTTCGCTGGCCGCCCTCCGAGCTCGCTTCAGCGCTCATATAAAAGGCGCTAGGCAAAGAAAATCCATGCAAAACCTATGCGAAGAAATGGAGCGAGCCGTGACCGAGAGGGAATACAAAGAGGTGTTTTCTGCCGATACCGAACCGAATTCTGAGGTAGATAACGAGCCGAAATCCCCCGGTTATACGGAAATATCTCTCCCGGTACCAACCTTTACGCCCTCTCCGTCACCGCCCTCCGAACCACTTTTAGCTTCTAGACCGACTGAAAAGGTTTCTGATACGACCACCTTACCTGATCGCGAGCGCCCTGAAAACCCTATTCCGCAGAGACTGGCTCATAATTTCATCAGCCGCGAGGCGGAAGTCATGAACACGGTCAGGAAGTGGGGGCTTAAATTCGACTCTACCGGTAATGCGTTAGAGTTCCTAGCGCGCATAGAAGAGTTAACCTCTTGCTATGATATCCGACCAGACGAAATGGTGAAAGCCTTACCCGAAGTTTTTAGAGGTACGGCACTGGAATGGTTCCGCATTAATAGAGACCGTATAAAAACGTGGGTCCAGTTTCACGACGTTTTCCTTGAGCGATATTTGCCAGCCCGTTATATCTTCAAATTAGAAGACGAAATAATGCGACGAAGGCAAGGCCCACGTGAAAAGGCCAAGGAATTCATTCAGGCAACTCAATACATGATTCATAGACATCCAAACTTGAGTATAACTGACAGCGTGGATCGTATTTACGACAGCCTACGTCCAGAGTATCACCTATATATTAAAAGGAAAGACTTCTCAAGTATTGAAGAGCTGATGAAGTTAGCCGAGGAATTCGAGTATATCCAAGGCGAAAACCGGAGCTCTCATCAGCCCTCACCCCACTCAAACTTACCGTACCGCACGACGCAACCTTCGCGACAGCAGCCGCATAATCCTCCCCGCCCGCCGCAGGGCGCAACCTTCGATAGGCAACTTGTCCTTTCTGCTAGCCCATACGATAGGTCAACCCATTGTTGGAATTGTAAGCAGAGGGGGCATAGTAAAGCCAACTGCCGTAGACCGTTCCGCTTATTCTGCTCCTATTGCGGAGAGGACGGTCGAATGACGGACGACTGTGCCTGTCACCCACACCGCGCTTCTCCGATGAACGATCAAACAAGAAGGGTAAACGGCAGACAGGGCGAGAAAGCAAACGTGTCAGCGGCCACCGACATGATACCAAGGCAAGCACCACATTCAACGGACTCCGGCCCTCTTCAAGAGCCACTAATCAAACGACCGTCACCAAGTCTCCCACACGAAAATTGGACTGACCCAAGGTGTTTCGTAACCGTCCGGATTTTTGACCAGTCACTACAAGCCCTATTAGATACGGGGGCAACGAAGTCTTTTATCAATACGACAACCCGCCAGCTCTTGCGTAAGGGTAGAGCTCCCGTGCAATACCGGCAACATCTTACACATTTAGCTGACGGGAATCCGGTGTCCAGCCGGGAACACTACACCGTGTCGTTTACCGTAGAAGGGCAACCAGTTCAAGGCGAGTTGACGTATATGAGGCAACTCACCGAAGCCATGGTAATTGGAGTAGATCTACTTCGAGCCCTAGGTTTTAGGATGACGTTGCGAGGTAACGAAATAGAGTGGGCGAATGACAATCAGAGTGAACACCGAGACCACCTTTGTATGCTAGGTGGTAAACCACTTACCTGGCAACAGGAAGAGACGCTCAATGAGTTATTGGCCACCGAACTCAAGAAATTTGATGGCCTACCAAAGACCACTAACGCTGCCGTGCACCGTATTCAATTAAAGACCGACCAGCCTTTCAAGCAAAGGTATTATCCTAAGAATCCAGACATGCAACAAATTATCGATGACGAAATCAACGAGCTTTTACAGGACGACAAGATTGAGCCGGCAAATAGTCCCTACAGCTCACCGATAGTCCTTGTTAAGAAGAAAACCGGGTCGTGGAGAGTGTGTGTGGATTATCGCCAGCTCAACGCCATATCGGTTATGGACGCTTATCCGCTCCCGCAAATTGTCGCTATCCTCGACAAACTTAAAAAAGCTAATTTCATTTCAACTATTGATCTGAAACAGGGGTATTGGCAGATCCCTCTGCACCCCGATTCCCGACCAGCTACCGCGTTCACGGTACCAGGGCGTGGCCTTTATCAGTGGAAGGTTATGCCCTGTGGTCTTAATTCCGCCGCCGCCACGTTCCAGCGCATGCTGGACGGTATTATAAGTCCGGAAATGGATGATTACGTCTTCGCGAGCTTAGACGATATAATAGTCGTAAGTGAGTCATTTACCGACCACCTCAAACATTTGTCAGAGGTGTTTAAGAGATTGCAAAGTGCCAATCTGAGAATTAACAAAGACAAATGCGAGTTCTGCAAGAGTAAATTGAAACACCTGGGTCATGTTGTTAGTGATCGTGGGATAAGCACTGATCCCGACAAAATTGCTGCGGTACAAGACTTGAGTGCACCACGCAATGTTAAAGAATTACGTCGCGTCATGGGAATAACGTCTTGGTATCGACGTTTCATTAAAAACTTCTCAGCGGTGGCCACTCCCTTGACAATGTTGCTCAAGAAAAACCAGGAGTGGATTTGGGGAGAACACCAAGAATCCGCATTCATGGAGTTAAAGAAAAGATTAACTGAGGCACCAGTGCTAATGTGTCCGGATTTCACCTTACCATTCACGCTGCAAACGGATGCCAGCCAATACGGACTAGGGGTAGTTCTATCGCAAAATTGCAATGACAGCGAGAGAGTTATCGCATATGCCAGTAGGACCCTCACGGATTTGGATAAGAAATATTCGGTCACGGAGAAGGAGTGTTTAGCGATACTTTTCGGGATAAGGAAAATGAGGCCATACCTCGAGGGCTATCATTCTACCGTCATTACAGATCCTTAAAGTGGCTTCACTCCCTGGATAACCCCTCTGGCCGACTCGCACGGTGGGCCATAGAACTCCAGCAGTACGATTTCGAGATTAAATATCGTAAGGGAGCTATGAACGTCGTCGCGGATACGTTGTCGAGGGATCCCCTTCCGTTAAATGAAAGCGACTTATCCATTATGTTCGGGTCAGAAGACGATTGGACGCAGAAGCGCATGCAGCAGGTGCTAAAGGATCCCACAAAATATCCCGACTACCGTATACTCGATAACCAACTCTACCGAAAGTTTCCAGCTAGCCCTTTGTCATGTCAGAGTAGCGATTGGAAGCTATGCGTTCCCACGACGGACAGAACGCAAATCCTGAACGACAATCACGACGCACCCGCCGCAGGCCATCTAGGAATAGCTAAAACAGTAACCCGAATTATGAATCTGTATTACTGGCCGGGGATGTATAGGGATATCTCGCAGTATGTACTGTAGTGCCAAGTTTGCAGAAAATATAAAGCGTTGCAGCAAAAGCCAAACGGGCTGATGCATACTAGCCCTGCCACCGAACCATGGGACACAGTTTGTATAGACTTCGTGGGGCCATTGCCTTCTTCTTCTTCCTTTCCGGCGTTACGAGTAGTGATCTTGAAGCGATCACAACTCTCCCACTTTTCTGCTTCACACTAGTGATCCGCCTGTGGGGTACGCCGCGTTGACCTCAGAAAGCGTCGGCAAGCCTCCCGGTTTTGGATTGTTCCATGTCTGAGGCCAACCAAATGCTGCTGTTTTTGCATTTGCTTGTACCAGGAGTGTTTTGGCCTGCCTTTTCTTTTTCGTGGGGCCATTGCCTAAGTCTATGAAAGGGAACACCATGCTATTGGTTATGGTGGATAAATTCACGAAATGGGTAGAAGCTGTCCCCCCCGCACCGTACTCCCCGCAGGAAAATCCTACGGAAAGAGTTAATCGAGTTTTAAAAACAATGATTGCCCAGTATGTGGGAGAGAATCACCGATCGTGGGACGAACACCTACCCGAGCTCTCTTTCGCCATTAATACAAGCAAACATAGCTCCCGCTTTCCTTAACTATGGAAGAGAAATTAAAACACCTCAACACTACCATGTACCAAGTAACCATGAAGATGAATCTGTATCAGTAAGGAAAGAGAGGCTGAGAGCTATCTACCAGCTGGTACATACCAACTTGCAAGCAGCTGCCCAGCAACAAGCTCGCCGTTACAACCTACGACGGAAAGCGTGGAAACCGAGTCTCGGAGAACACGTGTATAAGAGAGTGAAGACACTCTCTTCGGCAGCTAAACATTTCACTGAAAAATTAGCTCCCCGCTATGAAGGCCCATACGAGGTCATCAGATTCGACTCTCCGGTCATTATCGTATTAAGGAAATTAGAAAAAGCAAAAGGAAGGAGAGGCGAAACCGTTAGACCGCATGTGAAAGACTTAAAAGGTTTCACACGAAACGAACCAATCGACTGAAGAAGTATTATTCATCAGTCAGTCATCAGCCTCCACGCCGTGCACATCCAAAGCAAAGAAAAAGGATAAAATGGACTATTCTGAGGAAGACAGTGCCAAGGAAGACGCGCAACCTTGGAAAAGGCAACCTACACGACCAGCAAAAATGAAACCCCAGGTCCGGTCAATCGTGTTTTTGCCAAATTTACCACCGCAGCACCCATCCACATCATCATCGTTGGAGGGTCTTCGTCGTCGCAACCGTACCGTTAACACGCCAATGGCTCCAACCGTTCCTAGTTTAACCTTGGGTAAGGTTACCGACGCCACCGGTACTAAAAGGAAACGCAACGTGCTAGCCAAAGGGAGTACCGGTCCCAGAGAAACTAAAACGGAGGAACGTTTGCCTGGTAAAAAGGAGGTAAGCAAAATAAAGTGCAAAAGTGTTCTATCTATCAAAGCAGTAACGAAACCCACCCTGAAGGTCACTGCCCGGTGTACTACTAACCGCCGCGTAAATCAACCACACGCCGAGTGCAACCACCGAACATGCCGTCCTCCCCTCCAGGGAAACATTACAAGCAGCCGCCGCCACGAGTTCAGCAGCTGCTCGCGCAGCTATAACGGCAGCCCGGTCCGCAGCCGAGACCTCCCGTGCTGTGTTTTCCGGCCAAAGCGAGGGCAACCCCAAAATTAGCGGGATAAAATTAGAATTCCCTCTTCTAGTCAAGATGCCAGGACCACCACCGACATTAGAACCCGTGAATGATAAAAAGAATGAAGGAGAGACAGTTGACGCGTTCCAGGGGATCAACATCACCCGGCATCCACTGTATAATTCCACACGCCGACGGCAACGCCTGCTGTTCGCCCGCAGGCAAGGACAGGTCGATTGCCGTATTATCAAGCCAGGGGTGGCCGTACTTTTTTGCAAGGGAGCTCGTAAACGAATAGTTTTTGACCCCTAAACGAAAGCTGTTTTGGTTATTTTTTTCCGTGGATTTAGTAAGTTCAAAAAAATTTTTTTTTTAAAGTTTTTTTTTCGTTATTGGATTCTTAAGTGATTCTTAAGTGAAAAGAAGTAAAGAGAAAATTCATCGTTTATTTCTTAAATTCACTTAAGAATCCAATAACGAAAAAAAAACTTTTAAAAAAAAATTTTTTTGAAAAGTCGTTTTTGTAATTTTTGGTTTTCTCAAAAACTACAGGTTATTTTGGCATCCGGTTTTTTGTGTTTGATCAAAAATAAGTAAGAGCATTGAAAATAAGCCAGAAAAATACTACTTAATTACGTAAAATTTTGAAAAAAAATGGTTTGAAGAAAAAAAATTATGTTTTTTTTTCAAAATTTTGACTTTGAAAATTAATATTTCAAAAACTATTCAAATGAACAACTTATTTTTAGATTTTATTTAATGTATAGGTTTTTAGCTTTTCAAAATACTATAGCACGACTCTGTAGGTATTACCGTTATTTTTAAATAATTTTTTTTCCATTTTTAGTGATTTTTTTCTTAAATGGCCCCTCCCGCCTAAACGGGGGAAAATGGACCCCCCCCCCTCCCATACGATTTTTTGCTTGTCTAGGTCCAACCTACACACCCTATCTTTTTGTCACACCTTATGCGAATCACTCTGTATATGCATATGATCGTTTTTTTTTCAAGAAAGTTCATACTCAATAGCATCCGGAGGTCAGGTTACAAGACGAGAAGGTTCTCGCCTCCAAAAGGGGGGTGGTATGTAACGAAGCGTTCATGCTACCTCTTACATGTGATACTTTTATGCTGTCTAGTACTTTTGTAACTATAGTACAACCAGAGTCGACAGCACTGGTTCACAAAAGTACAGCGTATCATCGCCACACTACCCACACAACAGCCATATGGATGCACGAGACATAGGAGTGTTCACTCGACTTTGTTCCTTCCGAAATATTTATATAGGCAACCTGAATTTTGGGAAAAAGACACGATCCCGCCGCCGTCCATGCATAGCAATCAGCCATAAGACTAGGTAAGAAATAATTGTTATTTATAATTTATCATTGCCGACTGAAAACCGTCCGACCATTGCGTACTATTGGATTTCCGTAAGGAAACCCTCAGTTCGCAGCTACTTAACGTTCTCCGTGCCACAAGGGGCCGTAAATAAACCTTCCGATCCACCAGAGCTATTGCCTGCTGTTTTGTCGTGCCACAAGGGGCCGTAAATAAACCTTCCGATCCACCAGAGCTATTGCCTGCTGTTTTTGCCGTGCCACAAGGGGCCGTAAATAAACCTTCCGATCCACCAGAGCTATTGCCTGCTGTTTTTCCCGTGCCACAAGGGGCCGTAAATAAACCTTCCGATCCACCAGAGCTATTGCCTGCTGTTTTGTCGTGCCACAAGGGGCCGTAAATAAACCTTCCGATCTACCAGAGCTATTGCCTGCTGTTTTTGCCGTGCCACAAGGGGCCGTAAATAAACCTTCCGATCCACCAGAGCTATTGCCTGCTGTTTTTCCCGTGCCACAAGGGGCCATAAATAAACCTTCCGATCCACCAGAGCTATTGCCTGCTGTTTTGTCGTGCCACAAGGGGCCGTAAATAAACCTTCCGATCCACCAGAGCTAGTGCCTGCTGTTTTGCCGTGCCACAAGGGGCCGTAAATAAACCTTCCGATCCACCAGGGCTATTGCCTGCTGTTTTGCCGTGCCACAAGGGGCCGTAAATAAACCTTCCGATCCACCAGAGCTATTGCCTGCTGTTTTGCCGTGCCGCAAGGGGTCGTAAATAAACCTTCCGATCCACCAGAGCTATTGCCTGCTGTTTTGCCGTGCCACAAGGGGCCGTAAATAAACCTTCTGATCTACCAGAGCTAGTGCCTGCTGTTTTCCGTGCCACTAGGGGCCGTACATAAACCTGCCGATCCACCAGAGCTATCGCCTGCGGTTTCTCCGTGCCACCAAGGGGCCGTAAACATACCTGATTTTCTCTATTTTTTTCAGGTCAGGGCGTTAGCTACAAATAGGCGTCCAACCGTAAGTCCTTACGACCGAGGACCATCCGTACGGACTGTACGGCACCGTAGTTAGTTCTAAGTTTATATTCTATACCGTGTTAATTAAGAGTAATTAGTTGTGTTAGTAATAAAGAGTTGGTACATTTAAGGTGAAGACCTTATCCTGAAGTTTCGTGTTTTTCTTCAGAAAGACCCTGGCTAATCCGACGAGCAAAACCTCGGCTGGAAAGCAAAAAGCACGTCACACTGCCCACTCGAATTTCAGCAAGCATGCCAAAGAAAAAAGTAATGAAGCCAAGTTGGCCCTAAACATGATGTGGCCATCTTTCTTTAATAACCAAGATATCGATGATTCATCAAAATACCGTGTCTTCAATGCAACAGTGAATACATGCATGTGTTATAGTGCACAAGTCTTTGGCTTTGCACAATTCGAGGCATTCGATAAAGTTCAAAGGTATTTTTTCAAAAGACTGTCTCGGTTACCTAATGCAACACCTACATATGCTATTCATGTGGAATCCGGTATAACACCAATTTTTATCCAAAATTTAAAGGCTCATACAGATTATCCACAAATCATTTTTGAGATGGCTACTTCAAACGAATACTACGCCCTTTAAGGAACTGAATTAACTAGCTTTATCTCATAACGCAAGTTTCGCTTGCAACGTAGATGACTGGCATTCTATTTTCGCTGGCTTAATTGCTAAGATCGATGAAAATATATACATTCAAAATATAAACAGAGCGGCTTTGTCAGAGAGCAGGAATATTTACAAAAGTATAAATCATAATCTCTTAACAGAAGCTAACTATTTTTGCAAGGATCTTTCCGCAGAAGCTATAGGTACCAATTTTAGAGCTAGAGCGGAGTTACTAAGCTTAAATTATATCCCTCATAGAACTGATCTTTCTCAAAATTGTCATCTTTTTAATAGAAGAGAGCTTGAAGATAGTTACCACTTCACAGCAGTTTGTTCAATCCTTCAAGAAATTCGCAGACTATACTTCAATAGAAGTTATATATACTTTAATCAATTAATTGATATATTGAACGGATCCATTGGATGGTTCAAACTTTTTAAATATTGTAAGCATGCTTTGTTATATCGTAACAGCTTTTAACACGAATGTTCTTCACTTTCCACCAGTTAGAGTATTTATCTAAAATATTTTCTTATTCTTTATGTTTCAAATCATTCCAAAATTGCCTGTTTTTATGTTTCAAATCATTGTAAAATTTAACAAATAAATCTAATTTAAATCTTATCCAAAATATATTTTACAAATTATCCTTAAATTAATTTACTTTTGTGTTTCAAATCATTTCAAAATTGAAAAAATAACCTTATTTAAAAATTTATGATTAACATTTAAAAACGTTAAAAAACAAAAAAATTAAATAAATAATTAATTGAAAACTGTTGTATTGTACACTATAAATTCAAACTGAGAGTACAATATTCTATAGCTTCTTAATTATAAAACAGATTCAAAATTTAAGTATCAATTTCTATTCAAAATTGCATTTGCAATCATAACCATTTTGTCTATATATTATATTAATAATTTTCTTAAAATGATTAAATGTATGTTCAAAAAAATATGTCATTCAGGCAGACGGCAGCACAGCCATGTTCTTTATATTGTATTAACTTTGTATACATTTATTGAAATAAAAAACATTATCTATCTATCTATCTATAGCATAAATCCCGAGGAAAACTGTTAGCATTCAACTGTAGTGTATCATGGTTAACGGATTTAAAGTCACGAAAATCCCTTTCCCGAGCCATTAGGCTAACGAGTAGTATAAGGTATAACCTTGTTTAGAGACAATATCTGGAAGCACCTAGATGATGATTGGATATTTATTTATTTCTTTATCTCTGTTTTCTTCTTTTAGTTTCTTCTTTTCTCTTACTACCATTTCTTTTCTCTCTATATATAAAATTTTCTTTTTTATTTACAAAAAGAAAAAGCATCCTTGCTATTTAATTCAATAATAACAGTTCTTTGTTAGTCAAAATAATAGTTTTAATAATATTTACTTATATCTTAAATTGTAACACAAGCACTTAAATATTACAAATAGAATTATCATTGAAGCTTGCTCTATCAAATGAGATATGTATCTTACTGTGTAAGTTATGAAATAAAGTTTTGAATTTAAATTGAAAAAAAAATTGAAATTGAAATTGAAATGAAGACGAGACATTCTGTGAAAAGTCAATGTTGAATGTACAAAAAATTAAATCATGGTCAGAAAGACCATCAAGTGACAGTTGATCAATAAGAAGTACATACATCAGACAAGTCAGACACGATCATTAGGTCAAGGAGGCTTGGAGCAGAGTTAGGTCCAAAACGAGTGGCAAAAGAGTTAGCCACAATAAGACTAGTAGTGGCGATCTCGTCTAACAGCTGATTAGCTCTGGTGTCAATTAGAAATAGATCCGCATTGAAGTCGCCACAAACAATTATATTCTCATAGTTTGCTGAAAGCTCACGAAGGGCAGAGAAAAAAGGTTCAGAAGAACAACTTCTATTAGGATTGTAAGCAACTCTTAATATAGCGCGAACATTACCATACACTTATTTATAAAATTAGGAACTCAATACCCATGTCCTCAGATTTAGCAATGACTTTGTAATTTAAAGTGGACTTACAATAAATTGCAACCCCTCCTCCTATTGTAGTAGTTATACTGTCGTTGCGTATAAGTTTGCAGCTGTCTATCTCATACAAATTATTAGGATTGCCACTCTTAAACCTGGTCTCGGTTGCACAAATAACATCAACGCCCAATGATCCAAAAGTATACTTGATAAAATCTAATTTTTCAAAGTTTAAACTTCTTGCATTGAGACTGCAAACCTTAAAACCGTCACACGCATTGGAAAGTATTTTAATTACTGATTTTGCCGACATTTCAAAGCTAGCATTTGGAACAATTCTGACAGACATGATAAAACAAATAAATAAATAAATAGCAGAAATTAAAGAATAAATATTGAATAGAACAGCAATAAGAATTACAAATATCACAGAAATAAGTGTAAAAAAAATATAGAAAAATACTTCTTCTTCTTCTTCTTTCCATTTCTGGCGTTACGAGTAGTGATCTTGAAGCGATCACAACTCTCCCACTTTTCTGCTTCACACTAGTGATCCGCCTGTGGGGTACGCCGTTCAAAATTTTTCAAAAATTTTCCTTTCATCCTTTTCGACACATGCATGCTCCATTTAATGAGTTTGATTTCCCTTTTACTACACCGGTAATCTCCAGTCGTGTTAACCCCGGGATCTGCATGCATACTTGGGGAGAGTTTTTAGGTGGTATGTGTGCCGCTAGACTCACTTTGATGTTAGTCGTCTAGATATGATTGCTCCTTTAGTCGCCTTTTACGACAAGCGGGGAGGCGCTGCAGTGCTATTCTAACCCGACACTGCACGGCAATATAGAAAAATACTATAGTACTGAATTAACATTTAGCAGTGATCTGCTCCTGAATCTCATCTGAAAATACAACAACGAGCTGTATGAGATGTACCGCGACATGGGCATAGCCAGAAGAGTACGCATCGCGGGGCTACGATGGTTGGGCCATGTAGAGTGGATGGACCCAAATGCTCCGGCTCGTCGGGTGTCCGAAAGCACATTGCAGGGAAATCGCGGAAGGGGACGACCTCGTCTTAGGTGGTGCAGGAAGAAACCGTTCAACACCTTCTTTGCTCATGCCCTGCACTATTTCATAGGAGGAAAACTCATCTCGGTGAATTCTTCTTCGATGATACTAGCGACTTAGCTTACATAAACCCTAAAAGTCTTTCGAAATACATTAAAAGTTCCGCGTGGTTCGACAGGTGATTAACCGGCTAGTCTCGTAATGGAAGATTAATAAGTGATCAACTCGTTAATCTTACATCGGGTTTCTGAGATCAGTAGGTGATTAGCTTGCTGATCTCTGTGGTATCACAATGGGCCCTTGCAGCCTAAGTGTGTCAGGCAATGTACTCATTGGCTGACAGCCACTTCCACCTAACCTAACCTAGGTGGCACAATCAAGTGGATGAAGTCCTCAACCGACTTGGAGTGCGAAACTGGAGAGAGCTCGCCCGAAATCGAAATCGTTATAGAAGGATGTTGGTTGAGGCCCAGGTTCACCCCGAACTGTAATGCCCACCTAAGTAAGTAAGTAAGTGATCTGCTCCAGAAAACATTTAATAAGTAGAAGAGGAAAGAGTAGCAAAAGTACCAAAATCAATCTTAAACTCATTGTCAGCCCTGCTTTTCTTAACATAAACAAATCCATTTATTTTTCTCATCGAGAATAAAATTCCCTCTTTCCGTAGTTGGATGGCATGCCGCATCATAAGGGAACTATTGCGAGGTGTTAGACTTTCATTGATGTATAAACGCCGATCACGAACCGAAGAGTGAGTAGTGTTAGGGTCGGTCATCAAAAAGTTGTTGTGTAGTTAGGCCCTTTGTTGACTTGAAAGCAGCAAGTAATGATTTTTTTTTCGGCTGCAAATGATAACCGAATGAGAAGCAATTATCATTGCTGTTGTTTCTGCTGCTGGTATTTAAATGAAAAGCATCAAAGTGAGGAGCGAGTGTATGATTGATTTTTTTGCAAGTTCAATTGCATTCACAGATTTAGGTAGATCACAAACTATCACATCACTTAAGCGTTGTTGACGTTGAAAATCTTCTAACTGCTCCCTTATTTTGGTATTTTCAGATTTCAGTTGAACTATTTCATTTTCACATTGAAACAAGCGGTCATTAAGAGCTGAAATAGTTTCATTGACATGTCGCTTAATTTTTTCTCCAAGTTCATCATAGGTCTTGGTTAGATTTGCCAAAAGATTTTTTTCTGGCTCACAGACATGTTTGTTTATGTTGTTTACTTCATTGTCGGCAACAACGGTGGAAGCAATAGATTTGTTCTTGTTGGGTGCTGTTTGCGGCTTCAATGTTTGGTTGGGTATTTGGAGAAATTTAGGAGAGCCAGTTTCAATATTGTTACGTAGCTTTGAACGTGTGTTGGTTGCAATAATGTTTGGAGCACAAAATTTAGAGGCAGTGGGTGTGGTGGTCACAGCGTTGGTAGTGATGACGTTAGAAAGAGTGGAGGTTGTCACTGCATTTGTATTGGCCAAAGACATATTAATCTTAGTTTAATACACTAGCACTCTAGAATAACTTCAATTTAAATGATTTTATTAGTTTTTAGTCTTTTTTTATGATTTAACTACTTTTGACACCAGTTTTTAATGAATTGATCACATCAAGTGTAAGAAATTGCAAAAAATTATGATTTTACTGCGGTTCAGATATTTAAGCGGACTTTAATAATTAAAGATGTAAGGAGCGGATCAAAAACACGTCTACAATGTTGACTTCGTCTCTCTCTCTGTGTTTCTGGCCGGGAAAATGTGATCTAGGGGTCAACCCTCAGAAAACTGAACTCGTTCTCTTCACCAGGAAATTCAAAATTCCTCAAGTAACAACTCCATCAATAAATGGAATCCCACTAGATCTTTCCGACGAAGCTAAATATCTAGGTTTAATCCTAGACAAAAAGCTGAACTCGGAAGCCAATATACAGGAAAGAATCAGGAAATCTCCCTCCAAATCACCCATTAGCTCTACACCGCGGTTATCAGACCAATACTCATATACTGAGTAGTGGTATGGTGGACCGCTCTTGATAAAAGGTCCTACTGCGATAATCTAAGCAAGGTCCAACGAACAGTCAGTTTGTGTATAAGCAGAGCACTGAGATCAACACCCCCAGCTGCCCTAAATACACTGCTTAACATCACAACACTAGATACCTTCAGCAAACAAATGGCCGCCAGTACAGCCATTCGTATGAGAGTTATCTCCCAACGGACCGTTAATAACATCGGCCACGCTACAATCCTGAATTTATTCGGATCAATCCCTTGCCACTCCGACTACACCATCCCCCAATTGGTTTTTGATAATAAGTTCCAAGTCTGGGAAGACGAAGAATTTTTGAGAGATGATTCAATTCATTTCTATACAGATGGTTACGGAGTGTGGACAATATGTTGCAACGGGAGTGAATAAGGGCTGTCCACAAGGTGGCGTTTTATCTCCTCTTCTGTGGTGCATGTTGATCGACTCTCTACTTGTAATGCTCAATGGTTCTAACATTCATGCCCAAGCATATGCAGACGACGTCGCCGTGCTCTCGGTTGCCTCCAGCCTCCAAGCTGTCTGTTCCCGAGCACAGGCTGCGCTTTATATGAATGACACCTGTTGTGTTAGAAACGGTCTCTCCGTCAATCCTCTTAAAACCGAGGTTGTCATCATCACGAGACGTAGAACATTGACTGGTCTGACCCAACTTACGCTTAAATAAATTTTTAAATGAAGACAAACATCTTGGAGTAATCCTGGATAACAAACATCTTTGGTCGAAACATGTCGAGTCTAAAACTACTAAAGCACTGTCAGTTTTCTGGCAATGTAAAGGAGCCTTGGGCAAGACATGGGGTCTTGCCCCGAAAAGGGTCCTTTGGATCTATGCGGCTATGATAAGACCAATCATCTCCTATGCGTCAGTTGTTTGGTGGAATAAGCTCTGCGTAAATACGTTATTGCCTCGTTTGCCAAACTTCAAAGAACAATTTGTCTGGGTGTTACGGGGGCCTTCCCCAGCACACCGGGAGCTGCTCTCGACGCACTGCTGAATCTTCCTCCCCTTGATACCTACATCATGGGGTGTACTCTCAAGACCATTTCTCGTTTAAAGAGATGTGGTCTCTGGCACAATTCGCACTGGAGCTTTGAGGAGCTCGCAAGCAGCATATCTTTTGACTCATGTCTAATGGATATGCCCTCTGACACGATGATCCCAAGGCTCAAACTGCATCAAAATTACTCAGTCAACTTTCCTTCGGTTCAGGAATGGTTCACTCCAGAATCTGAGCCTGGAAAGAATTGTTATCGTATCTTCACAGATGGATCCAAAACCGACGAGGGTTCTGGTGCTTGTGTCTTTGTGGAGAACGACGACATACGACTGCACACATCTTTGGGATCATACGCATCCGTTTTCCAAGCGGAGGCTTATGCTATTCTAATGGCCTTGAGCCACGTAACGAACAATGGATGGACGCGGAGAAGTATCTTTGTTTGCAGCGACAGCCAAGCTATGTTTAAGGCCCTTCTCAACCCTCTTACCACTTCGAAAGTGATCCAGGAATGCAAGAGCTCTCTGAATGCGATCGGAAGATCAAATTCCTTGAGTCTCATTTGGGTTCCGGGCCATCACGGCATAAATGGAAATGAGATCGCCGATGAACTTGCTAGGCAGGGATATCAGACAGCTTTCTCAGGACCTGAACCGTCGCTAGGTCTGCCAGCGTCCTTAGTGAGGGTTTCAATCAACGATTGGATCTGTGAAGAGCACAACCGTAGATGGCATGCCTCCATTGGATGCAGACAAACCAAGCGTGCGTATGCTCCCCAACGTTAGTAAGAAGACTGCAACATTTTTGCTAGCTCGTAGCAGGAAAGACTGTAGAAAGCTTATTGGCGCTGCCAGCGGGCACTTCTCTTTTGCTAAGCATTTAAACATGTTAGGCTTAAGTGATACCACACTCTGTGAATCTTGTGGAGAAGATTAGGACACCGCAGAGCACTTCCTCAGTGAATGTCTTGCTTTTTCTCGCATGAGGTTACAGATACTCGGCGCAGACATGGTGAGAGCTGGTAACTTAGGCTCCTTATCATGGCAGCGTCTTTTGGATTTTCTCCGAACATCTGGAAAGCTATAACAAATAGAAGGTTGCTATCTGGTAGTACAATGGACCGGTATTTAGGTCTGAGTGCTGGTATTTTAAAAATCTCCAACAGAAAAAAAAATGTCAACCCCAGATGATGTAGTCACTATAATTGATTATAAAAATTCTTTTACACACTGCAAAAAAATGTTTGCATTTTGTTCTTAATGAGTTTCAAATCTCGTCGAGAAGAGAACCAAAATACTGGTTCATTAACAGTAGAAGATATCCAGAACGGAACCATTCTTTTGTGGAGGAGTGTTCAAATTAATTCTTTCCCCGAAGATTATAATTATTCTTCAGGCTGGTAAGCCTCTTCACAACAATTCACAAATATTGTCTTTGAGTCCATACTTTGATATTACAACAAAGTTGATACATGTGGGAGGAAGACTTAAACACTCTGAGATTCCTTCTCAAGCAAAAAACCAAATATTATTCCCAAAAAATAATATAGTTACAACATTGCTCTTAGATCACTTACATAAAAAACATTTACATGCTTCCCATAGAATACTTGTATCTATCTCCAGGCTAAAGTTTGGGATTTTGAGCGTAATAAGAGAAACACGAAAAGTACTCTCTAAATGTATCCAATGTTTCCGTGCCAAACCCAGATCCATCGATCAATTAATGGGTAATCTACCTCAGGAAAGAATAGTACCGTCTCGCCCATTCCACTATTCAGGAGTGGACTTTTGTGGACCCATACGAACACATTATAATGTTCGAGGAAAAACTCTAACCAAATCTTATCTTGCAGTATTTGTATGCTTTTCCACAAAAGCTGTTCATGGTGAGGTGGTTAACTACCTTACCACAGAATCATTTATTAATTGCTTGAAACGCTTTGTTGGAAGACGAGGTTTATGCCATACCATATTCTGTGACAATGCCACAAATTTCGTTGGAGCAAGAAATCAATTAAAGGACGTTCAAGATTTTGTTGAGTCATCTGAAACTCAATCGTCAATCAATTCAAACTGTCTGAAAATTGAAATCAACTGGAAACACATTCCACCACGATCACCTCATTTTGGAGGTGTTGTGTCCCACACCCAATAACTCAACTGTTGTATTAACACCTAAAAACCCAATTCTTAGGAATTGCCCCGTCGCTTCTTAAACATACGACATAGTTTCGATTTCGAAAAATGTGTCATGTATTGGTTATGTCACAACAATAACAATGCATGTCAAGCGAACCGAAATACGTTAACAAAGAAAGCGACGAGGAACATACTGTGCAGTGTCACATTGCAGACCAAGCAATTGTGAGAAATAGCACGCACATATGGTTTGCATATGGTGTTTGCAGTATGTGTGGCCCAGATTGCGTGGTTGACCTGGTACCAATAGTGACGATCATAGGTAATAAGTACGGAGTACGAAAATAATGGAACCACTCTTATTCTAAACGCTAACCGAAAACATTGTTTTGTTTAACTTGTGTTCTCCGCATTAACATTGGTCTTCTTTCCCGAAAGTAAATAGTGAAAAGTAAAAAGTGTCGTGAAAGTAAAACAAAAAAAAAGAGACGATGAAAAAATATTTCAAATTTTAAAAAAAGAAAATAAAGAAAAAAAAAAAAAAGTTAAAGTGAAAGTAAAAAAAAAAAAACTGAATACATCCCACAGAGGTAAGCCAATTCATGTGGTCGAAAAGAAGGAAGGACGAAATTGCCACGCCGAGGCAATCAACAAGAAAACAACAACTACTACTACAACTACACATTCAACACCCAAGGAAAAAAAATGATTTTATAAGCCAGAGATAATATTTTTTTTTGTATTCTTATTGTAGTGTTTAAAAAAAAAAAAAATGTTTTAGATTTCCTCACACTAAGTTATTCCACGCTAAGTTATTTATCAAAACAGTTGTAAACAGTTTTTCTTTTATATATATATACCTAAACAAACACCTTATCCTACTATTATTGTTGCGTAAACCTGTTGCAAGCAAACGAAAATGTAGTAGCAACAACGAAAGTTTTGAGGACCAGCAATAGCAACAAGGCAAACGTTATCGTAAAAATGAAAAACATTGAAGATGTAGGACGACTCCTGAAAGCTTCATCAAAATTAAGAAACACTGGCATTCATTTACACCGAGATCTTCCAGCTTCGGTTCGTGCAAGAAGAAAAAAACTTAATGATTTAAAAAATGAAATTCTGCAAAAAAACAAATTCATTAAAACACAATTTCGCGGACAAACATTAATTGTAGAAAATAAAAGCTTCTATTTTGACAATCAAAACAATTTGATGTGCGAGGGAGAATGCGGAAAATCGTCGTTACGTCAAATCATAGATGTCAGCTGTAATGGGCGCATTCAAGGCGAAAGAAACATTTTGGGTACAACTGTCAGTGGTGCCAGTGCTCCCAGTGGCTCTCAAACTATTGGAGATCCAAGAAAATTGTTTTAATGTTAATGCCGTCTGCCAATTAAAATATCCAAAAAGTTCAAATGTTAAAAATGTTAATGATGCAAATATTTTAAGTAAATGTAAAATTTTGTCCTACAACATTTCGGGACTTAGCAATAAGAATTTATATACCAATTTTTTTGAATTTATAAATAATTTTGACCTTATATTTTTATATGAAACATTTTTGAGCGAAACAAGTTTTATGAACTATGAAAACAAATTCCAAAAGTACGATCTGAAGTTAGTTCCTGCTATAAGACAGCATGCAAGAGGGAGAGCGAGTGGAGGTTGCATATTTGGAATAAAGAAGGAACTAAGAAGCTGCAGTTACGCTTTTACAGCTTTTAATGATACAATCGTTTTAGATTTAAAAATTGATGGAGAACTTTTTCGTATTATACCCTGCTATATCAACTGCAACAATTGGGATGTAGATTTCACCAAGATGAAAGAAGCGATTATGTACGGATCAGATACAAATTTGCTAATAGTGGGGGATCTGAATGCAAGAGTGGGTACAGCAGATGGTGAAGAGAACGAGAGAAGAGGTCTAAGTAGACAATCTAAAGATATGGTGAAGAACAATAAGGGTAACCAATTACTGGAGCTCTGCAACTCTTTTGGATTCCGAATTCTGAATGGTACGAGTGATGGAGATGAATTTGGCGAACACACGTTTGTTGGAAAACAGGGAAGTTCTGTCATTGATTATGGACTGGCTGGAGAGAAATGGAATTCAGTGATTACAGATTTTGAAGTGGAAAAAGTACCTTTTTCCGATCATATGCCAATAGTCATCCATTTTAGCATTGGAGTAACCGAAAATGAGCGAAACAGGAACCTAAAATTGTTGCCCAAACTGCATTGGAATCATTCAAAGGCAATTACATACAGGAATCGTTTGGATATAAATCTGATGACAGAAGAAAATTGTAATTTGAGAAGCATTGAAGATTGCATTAAGAAAGCGGCTCCAATACAAAAGGAATACGATGGAAGAAGAATATTTAAACAACCTTGGTTTGATTCAGAGTGCATGTCGGCAAGAAAATTAGCATATACTTGTCTAAATAACTTTAGAAGAGACAACAATGAGTCTAGTAGACTACGTTACCTCCAACTAAACAGAGAATTTAAAACACTTTGCAAGGAGAAAAAAATGACTTACTATGAAAATGAGGCAAAAAGTTTAGTAAGGTGTAAGAGTGCGAGTGATTTTTGGAAAAAAGCTCATAAAATAAATGGCAAGGTATATGTGATTAATAATAATCTAAATTGTGAGGTATTAAGAATACACTTTACCGATCTTTTAAATCATTTACCTACCACCAATGACATGATGCAATTTGCGCAGCCAGCTTTTAGTGATGAGATCTTAGAAGGAATAATACAAAAGGAGGAAATATTTGCAGCTCTTAAGGGACTCAAGGATGGCAAGGCGGCTGGAGCAGACAGAATACCTTCAGAATTCTATAAATATGGAACAGAGAATATGGTAAACAAATTAACGGTTATCTTCAATAACATCATGGATACAGGCCTTATACCGCAGGAGTTCAAAGAAGCACTTATTTTCCCCATCCACAAAAAAGGTGATACAATGGACCCGGCAAACTATAGAGGAATTTCTTTCTTAAATACATCCTACAAAATATTTACATCAATTTTGCAAAGTAGACTTAGAATGTGGATAGACGAACACAAGTTATTGAAAGAATTTCAAGCTGGCTTCAGACAAGGATATTCCACGATTGATAACATCTTTGTACTACGAAGTATCGCAGACTTCTATTTGGAAAGAAACAAAAAGCTGTATGTTTTCTTTGTCGATTTTAAGGCAGCTTTCGACACGATCGACCGCAATGCATTGATGTACAAGATGTTTGGATTAGGAATGACATACAAGTTCGGACGGGTACTACAGAATCTTTATCTGGTAACAAAGGCAGCAGTATGGGATGGAGAAAACATTTCGACATGGTTTGAAACGAAGACAGGAGTAAGGCAAGGTTGTATGCTGAGTCCAAGCTTATTTGCACTCTTTATTGACGATGTAACGGATTGTCTTCCAGGAGGAGTAGAATATGCTGGTATACTCATCAAGGCTCTTCTTTTTGCGGATGACTTAGTGTTGTTTGCGTACTCACCAGAGTCACTACAACTCATGATAAATAAACTAGGCATCTATTGTAAAACTTGGAGATTAGTAGTTAGTCTTGAGAAGTCAAAGGTAATGGTTTTTCGAAAAGGTGGAGGAAGAGTTAGTAATCATGAACGGTGGACTTACAATAATGAAAGAATAGAGGTGGTTAAAGAATATAAATATCTCGGTATCAACATAACCAATAAAAATAACATTGAGAAACATCTCGCAGATAAATTGCAAAAAGCGAAAACCACAATTAATATCGCATGGAGAAACATCTTCAGTAATAAGAATATAGCTCACAGCAGTAAATACAAAGTATTTGAATCGATAGCGGAGTCAACAATAATGTATGCAGCCCAGGTGTGGGGCAGCAAAAAATATGAAAGCGTCGAAAAATTGCTCCGTTTTTATTTAAAAAGGATATTTCGATTACCACCGAACGCACCGAACTACATGTTAATACTAGAAACGGGAATCTCTCCATTGTTTATTAAAACACTGAAGCTGAATGTTGACTACATATGTAAGGTCCTTCAGATGGCAGATGAGCGTCTCCCGAAAATAGCAGCACTCCAGGTGATACAGAGAAAATCAGGTTGGTTCAGAGAGTGGCAAGAGCTAGCTGAAGAAGAAGGTATAAATCTGGCACCTGAAGAATATCTTACGTGGAAGCCCCTTATGTACCAAGTGATTGCTGCAGTAGACGATCGATATAGACTGAGGTGCACATATGAAGCAAAAGAATCCATCTATAGAATGTCGTACAGCAAGCTGGACTACAATCTTAATCAAAAGAATTACTTCAGAGATGACCTAACAACGGATCAAATATCTATGATATTTAGACTTAGAGGAGAACTGCTCAACCTAAATTTCATTCCCCATAGAGAAGATCTACCTGTGATGTGCGAATTATGCAATATGGGTGAAAGAGAAAATATTTTTCATTTCATGGGTAGATGTCCAGTGCTACGAGAAACAAGAAGACATGTCTTTGGAACCGATGTTTTATCCGAGGAGCTGATCACTCATCATCTTAATGAAGTAGATGCTCCACTGTTGTATAAATATTGTAAAATCGCATTAGAATATAGAAACAGAATTATTAATGAAAATTTTTAAAGATTGTAAAAGACATATACATTTGTTTATAGAAAAAAATTTGTCAACCAGGCAGACGGCAAACAGCCATGCTATATATTTGTAATATTTATGTATGAACATTAAACATTGAAAATAAATCTAATCTAAATCTAAAAAATCTAATCCTACTATTATTCCTAATCCCAGATTTAATTTTAAACACTTATGTCCGACCCTGGTCTGAATCTACATATTTCACTTAGAAGTAGAAAAGTCTCACGCTCGTGAAAATCCTCAGATAGTGAAATCTCAGAATCCGAAACCGAAAAACTGCTCGCATCACCTGCTTCTTCTTCTTCACTGGTAGTCTAGCCCTAGCGTATATACCAACTCCATGGCAAAGTTAGAGTCGCCTTCATACCAAAAATGGGTGAACAAGACTACTCACTCGCCAAGAGCTTTAGACCCATCAGTCTTACCTCCTTCCTGCTTAAAACGCTGGAAAGAATGATTGAGATTTACATACGTAAAAGCTCACTCCAAACACACCCTCTGTCTCAGATGCAACATGCTTACCAAAGAGGAGAATCTTGCGAGACCACACTTCAAAATCTTGTTAGCAGGATTGAATGCGCGCTTGACAGGAAAGAATTTGCGGTGGGCATTTTCATCGACATTCAAGGTGCTTTTGACAATGCTAGCTTCGATGGTATGTGCAATGCTGTCAGAGAACACGGTGTGGACGAGTCATTAGTGTTTTGGATTAAAGCAATGCTAGTGAATAGAACCGTAATCGCGGAGGCGGAGTGTGGACATGTTGCAACAGGAGTGAATAAGGGCTGTCCACAAGGTGGCGTTTTATCTCCTCTTCTGTGGTGGACTCTCTATTTGTAATGCTCAATTGTTCTAACATTCATGCCCAAGCATATGCTGACGACGTCGGCGTCGCCGTGCTCTCGGTTGGCTCCAGCCTCCTGCCTTCCCCAGCACACCGGGAGCTGCTCTCGACGCACTGCTGAATCTTCCTCCCCTTGATACCTACATCATGGGGTGTACTCTCAAGACCATTTCTCGTTTAAAGAGATTTGGTCTCTGGCACAATTCGCACTGGAGCTTTGAGGAGCTCGCAAGCAGCATATCTTTTGACTCACGTCTAATGGATATGCCCTCTGACACGATGATCCCAAGGCTCAAACTGCATCAAAATTACTCAGTCAACTTTCCTTCGGTTCAGGAATGGTTCACTCCAGAATCTGAGCCTGGAAAGAATTGTTATCGTATCTTCACAGATGGATCCAAAACCGACGAGGGTTCTGGTGCTGGTGTCTTTGTGGAGAACGACGACATACGACTGCACACATCTTTGGGATCATACGCATCCGTTTTCCAAGCGGAGGCTTATGCTATTCTAATGGCCTTGAGCCACGTAACGAACAATGGATGGACGCGGAGAAGTATCTTTGTTTGCAGCGACAGCCAAGCTATGTTTAAGGCCCTTCTCAACCCTCTTACCACTTCGAAAGTGATCCAGGAATGCAAGAGCTCTCTGAATGCGATCGGAAGATCAAATTCCTTGAGTCTCATTTGGGTTCCGGGCCATCACGGCATAAATGGAAATGAGATCGCCGATGAACTTGCTAGGCAGGGATATCAGACAGCTTTCTCAGGACCTGAACCGTCGCTAGGTCTGCCAGCGTCCTTAGTGAGGGTTTCAATCAACGATTGGATCTGTGAAGAGCACAACCGTAGATGGCATGCCTCCATTGGATGCAGACAAACCAAGCGTGCGTATGCTCCCCAACGTTAGTAAGAAGACTGCAACATTTTTGCTAGCTCGTAGCAGGAAAGACTGTAGAAAGCTTATTGGCGCTGCCAGCGGGCACTTCTCTTTTGCTAAGCATTTAAACATGTTAGGCTTAAGTGATACCACACTCTGTGAATCTTGTGGAGAAGATTAGGACACCGCAGAGCACTTCCTCAGTGAATGTCTTGCTTTTTCTCGCATGAGGTTACAGATACTCGGCGCAGACATGGTGAGAGCTGGTAACTTAGGCTCCTTATCATGGCAGCGTCTTTTGGATTTTCTCCGAACATCTGGAAAGCTATAACAAATAGAAGGTTGCTATCTGGTAGTACAATGGACCGGTATTTAGGTCTGAGTGCTGGTATTTTAAAAATCTCCAACAGAAAAAAAAATGTCAACCCCAGATGATGTAGTCACTATAATTGATTATAAAAATTCTTTTACACACTGCAAAAAAATGTTTGCATTTTGTTCTTAATGAGTTTCAAATCTCGTCGAGAAGAGAACCAAAATACTGGTTCATTAACAGTAGAAGATATCCAGAACGGAACCATTCTTTTGTGGAGGAGTGTTCAAATTAATTCTTTCCCCGAAGATTATAATTATTCTTCAGGCTGGTAAGCCTCTTCACAACAATTCACAAATATTGTCTTTGAGTCCATACTTTGATATTACAACAAAGTTGATACATGTGGGAGGAAGACTTAAACACTCTGAGATTCCTTCTCAAGCAAAAAACCAAATATTATTCCCAAAAAATAATATAGTTACAACATTGCTCTTAGATCACTTACATAAAAAACATTTACATGCTTCCCATAGAATACTTGTATCTATCTCCAGGCTAAAGTTTGGGATTTTGAGCGTAATAAGAGAAACACGAAAAGTACTCTCTAAATGTATCCAATGTTTCCGTGCCAAACCCAGATCCATCGATCAATTAATGGGTAATCTACCTCAGGAAAGAATAGTACCGTCTCGCCCATTCCACTATTCAGGAGTGGACTTTTGTGGACCCATACGAACACATTATAATGTTCGAGGAAAAACTCTAACCAAATCTTATCTTGCAGTATTTGTATGCTTTTCCACAAAAGCTGTTCATGGTGAGGTGGTTAACTACCTTACCACAGAATCATTTATTAATTGCTTGAAACGCTTTGTTGGAAGACGAGGTTTATGCCATACCATATTCTGTGACAATGCCACAAATTTCGTTGGAGCAAGAAATCAATTAAAGGACGTTCAAGATTTTGTTGAGTCATCTGAAACTCAATCGTCAATCAATTCAAACTGTCTGAAAATTGAAATCAACTGGAAACACATTCCACCACGATCACCTCATTTTGGAGGTGTTGTGTCCCACACCCAATAACTCAACTGTTGTATTAACACCTAAAAACCCAATTCTTAGGAATTGCCCCGTCGCTTCTTAAACATACGACATAGTTTCGATTTCGAAAAATGTGTCATGTATTGGTTATGTCACAACAATAACAATGCATGTCAAGCGAACCGAAATACGTTAACAAAGAAAGCGACGAGGAACATACTGTGCAGTGTCACATTGCAGACCAAGCAATTGTGAGAAATAGCACGCACATATGGTTTGCATATGGTGTTTGCAGTATGTGTGGCCCAGATTGCGTGGTTGACCTGGTACCAATAGTGACGATCATAGGTAATAAGTACGGAGTACGAAAATAATGGAACCACTCTTATTCTAAACGCTAACCGAAAACATTGTTTTGTTTAACTTGTGTTCTCCGCATTAACATTGGTCTTCTTTCCCGAAAGTAAATAGTGAAAAGTAAAAAGTGTCGTGAAAGTAAAACAAAAAAAAAGAGACGATGAAAAAATATTTCAAATTTTAAAAAAAGAAAATAAAGAAAAAAAAAAAAAAGTTAAAGTGAAAGTAAAAAAAAAAAAACTGAATACATCCCACAGAGGTAAGCCAATTCATGTGGTCGAAAAGAAGGAAGGACGAAATTGCCACGCCGAGGCAATCAACAAGAAAACAACAACTACTACTACAACTACACATTCAACACCCAAGGAAAAAAAATGATTTTATAAGCCAGAGATAATATTTTTTTTTGTATTCTTATTGTAGTGTTTAAAAAAAAAAAAAATGTTTTAGATTTCCTCACACTAAGTTATTCCACGCTAAGTTATTTATCAAAACAGTTGTAAACAGTTTTTCTTTTATATATATATACCTAAACAAACACCTTATCCTACTATTATTCCTAATCCCAGATTTAATTTTAAACACTTATGTCCGACCCTGGTCTGAATCTACATATTTCACTTAGAAGTAGAAAAGTCTCACGCTCGTGAAAATCCTCAGATAGTGAAATCTCAGAATCCGAAACCGAAAAACTGCTCGCATCACCTGCTTCTTCTTCTTCACTGGTAGTCTAGCCCTAGCGTATATACCAACTCCATGGCAAAGTTAGAGTCGCCTTCATACCAAAAATGGGTGAACAAGACTACTCACTCGCCAAGAGCTTTAGACCCATCAGTCTTACCTCCTTCCTGCTTAAAACGCTGGAAAGAATGATTGAGATTTACATACGTAAAAGCTCACTCCAAACACACCCTCTGTCTCAGATGCAACATGCTTACCAAAGAGGAAAATCTTGCGAGACCGCACTTCAAAATCTTGTTAGCAGGATTGAATGCGCGCTTGACAGGAAAGAATTTGCGGTAGGCATTTTCATCGACATTCAAGGTGCTTTTGACAATGCTAACTTCGATGGTATAAGCAAAGCTGCCAGAGAACACGGTGTGAACGAGTCATTAGTGTTGTGGATTAAAGCAATGCTAATGAAAAGAACCGTAATCGCTGAGGCGGACTGTGGACAATATGTTGCAACGGGAGTAGATAAGGGCTGTCCGCAAGGTGGTGTTTTATCTCCTCTTCTGTGGTGCATGTTGATCGACTCTCTACTTGTAATGCTCAATGGTTCTAACGTTCATGCCCAAGCATATGCAGACGACGTCGCCGTGCTCTCGGTTGGCTCCAGCCTCCAAGCTGTCTGTTCCCGAGCACAGGCTGCGCTTTGTATGATTGACACCTGGTGTGTTAGAAACGGTCTCTCCGTCAATCCTCTTAAAACCGAGGTTGTCTTCTTCACGAGACGTAGAAAATTTACTGGTCTGAACCATCTTACGCTTAAAGGCGTCAACATCCCCTTTTCAAATGAAGTCAAGCATCTTGGAGTAATCCTGGATAACAAACTTCTTTGGTCGAAACATGTCGAGTCTAAAACTCCTAAAGCACTGTCAGTTTTCTGGCAATGTAAAGGAGCTTTTGGCAAGACATGGGGTCTTTCACCGAAAAGGGTCCTTTGGATCTATACGGCTATGATAAGACCAATCATCTCCTATGCGTCAGTTGTTTGGTGGAATAAGCTCTCGCGTAAATACGTTATTGCCTCGTTTGCCAAACTTCAAAGAACAATTTGTCTGGGTGTTACGGGGGCCTTCCCCAGCACACCGGGTGCTGCTCTCGACGCACTGTTGAACCTTCCTCCCCTTGATACCTTCATCATGGGGTGTACTCTCAAGACCATTTCTCGTTTAAAACGATGTGGTCTCTGGCACAATTCGCACTGGAGCTTTGAGGAACTTGCAAGCAGCATATCTTTTGACCCACGTCTAATGGATATGCCGTCTGACACGATGATCCCAAGGCTAAAACTGCGTCAAAATTACTCAGTCAGCTTTCCTTCGGTTCAGGACTGGTTCGCTCCAGAATCTGAGCCCGGAAAGAATTGTTATCGTATCTTCACAGATGGCTCCAAAACCGACGAGGGTTCTGGTGCTGGTGCCTTTGTTGAGAACGACGACATACGACTGCACTCATCTTTAGGATCATACGCATCCGTTTTCCAAGCGGAGGCTTATGCTATCCTAATGGCCTTGAGCCACGTAACGAACAATGGATGGATGGGGAGAAGTATCTTTGTTTGCAGCGATAGCCAAGCTGTGCTTAAGGCCCTTCTCAACCCTCTAACCACTTCGAAAGTGATCCAGGAATGCAAGAGCTCTCTGAATGCGATCGGAAGATTAAATTCCTTGAGTCTCATTTGGGTTCCAGCCCATCACGGCATAACTGGAAATGAGATCGCCGATGAACTCGCTAGGCAGGGATCTCAGTCAGCTTTCTCAGGACCTGAACCGTCGCTAGGTCTGCCAGCGTCTTCAGTGAGGGCTTCAATCAACGATTGGATCTGTGAAGAGCACAACCGTAGATGGCATGCCTCCATTGGATGCAGACAGACCAAGCGTATGCACCCAACGTTAGTAAGAAGACTGCAACATTTTTGCTAGATCGTAGCAGAAAAGGCTGTAGGAAGCTTATTGGCGTTGCCAGCGGGCATTTCTCTTTTGCCAAGCATTTAAACGTGTTAGGCTTAAGTGATACCACACTCTGTGAATCTTGTGGAGAGGATGAGGACACCGCAGAGCACTTCCTCTGTGAATGTCCTGCTTTTTCTCGCATGAGGTTACAGATATTCGCGCAGACATGGTGAGAGCTGGTAACTTAGGCTCCTTATCATGACAGCGTCTTTTGGCTTTTCTCCGAACATCTGGAAAGCTATAACAAATAGAAGGTTGCTATCTGGTAGTACAATGGACCGGTATTTAGGTCTGAGTGCTCCAGCTTTAATTTTAAAAACCTCCAAAAAAAAAAAAATACAGATGGTTCAAAAACTGAAGAAGGGGTAGGCTGCGAGTGTACTCAAACCGACTTAACGTAAGTCTCTCATTCTGCCTCCCTAACCATTGTAGCGTGTTCCAAGCGGAAATTCTGGCGATCATGGCTAAGAGAAAACGTGATATCCTCAACGAAAATCCAGATTTTCTCAGATAGTCAAGCAGTCTCTTAAGGAGATGGCTGAACAGTTCAATATTCACCTTATTTGGCTGCCGGGGCACAGAGATATCGTGGGTAACTGCAAAGCCGATGAACTCGCCAGAGAAGGAACCGTTCTACCGATCTCAACCAGTAGGTTCAATATTGGTATACCAATCGCTACATGTAAACTTATGCTAGAGCAAGAGGCAATGGTTAAAACAAATTATAGGTGGAACAATATCACCACGTGTGTGGCAACAAAACAGATATGGCCAGGACTAGATTCAAAACGCACAAGTTATTTGTTATCCAATTAATGAATGAATGTTCTTTATTTAGCTTCAGAAAAGCCATTTAGTTTTACGTTTTACATTTGAACTTATAATAAATAATTAATATAATATAATATGTATAGTATATAATTGTATAAATTATTTTACTTTAAAAGATTTTTATACTTATAAAATTTACTTTGTACATTTAGATATTTATAGATTTGAACGTATATGCTCAATTAATTTTCTTTTAAAATCATTTAAGTTTGTGCAACATTTAACTTCTGTAGCAAGGTTATTAAAACCATGAAACCCAATGTAAAAAATTGTTCTTTGACCCCTTGATGTCCTAGATATCTCAATTCTTAAGTCATCATTGTTTCTGAGATTTTGCTGCATTACTGAATTTGCTTGAATGTTTTCACATAAGTACCCAGGTAACATATTGTTTTTAATTTTAAACACAAATATCATAGTACGCATAAACAGTCTTTGGTTAACATTCAGCCACTTCAAAACATTTAACATAGATCGTATAGGTGTATAAACACTACATTTAATTTATTCACATAATTTTGTTTTGCAATAACTGTAATCTATCTTTATGGCTTTGAGGACACACATAAATAAGACTAGAGCAGTAATCAAAATGAGGTTTGATTAAGACATTACATACATTAATAGAGGTACTCATTGATATATTTTTTCTTATTTTTCTTATTACACCTATTTTTTCAGACACTTTTTTACATATATAGTCAATGTGATCATTGAAATTTAGCTTTTCATCTAAAACAATACCAAGATACTTCATTTGCGTTACAATTTCAATTGGTTCATTGTTTATTTTAACATTAATATTTGCAGGCGTACTTACAGAATTACATTTAAAGATCATACATTTAGTTTTGTTTACATTTAGCACCAGTTTGTTCATTTTAAGCCACGCGTTCACCCTTTCTAGGTCTTGGTTTAGTTCCTCCATGCAATCTGCAGTGTTTTTTCCAGTGATGTATAATAATCCGTCATCAGCAAACAGAACAAGTTTTGACGAACATACTACCTTGCTCATGTCGTTTATAAACATTAGGAATAGCCACACTCCGAGAATTGTACCTTGCGGAATTCCTACGTTCACAGGCACTGGTGTTGATAATGAACCGTTTACGGTCGTTCATTGTGTTCTCCCCGATATAAATGATTTAAACCACTTGAGTTCATTTGCCTTTATACCAAAGCACTTTAATTTATTAATTAATATTTGGTGGTTTACAGTCTCAAAGGCTCGTTTCAAGTCGAGAAACACTGCTACAACTACATTTTTTGAATCGATTTCTTTTCGCCAGTTATTCATCACAAAATTTAAACAAGTTTCGCACGAGTGATTTGCACGGAAACCCGACTGATATCTGTCCAAAAGACCTTGCCCGTCTAGATGTTCTTGTAATTGAATTGCAACAATTTTTTTCTATAATTTTTTCGTATAAAGGCATCATATTTACTGGCCTGTATTCACTAACAGCCCTATTCTGCTATTCATCGGGGGGAATTTTTCTTCAATTTTCACTGAACTTCATTCTACTATTCATTCGAATTGTATCTCTGGATTCACCTTGTGGATGTCGGTAAAGTCGGTAATGCTGCGCGATATTCTCTTATTCACGTGAACGCTTTCTTTATATACAATTCAGATCCGCAAGCCAAATGTTGCGGGTTTTTAATTTAGTGGAACGTCTGGGTGGCTGGTTATCAGTAAAATGTAAGTAAATACTAGTTATTGTTTGTTGATTTGTTCAAAATAAATATTATTAACATTTTAAGGGGAAGAACAACAAATAGAGACCAATTTACTGCACTAATTTCCGCTATGAAATTGAATTCCGCTATAATATTGAATAGACATTGCAAAAAATAATGCCAAAAGGCAACCCGAAGACTTGCGGGATTTTTGGACCAAATTGAAAGATAGCCTCAACCTCCTGGGTCCACCAATGAAAGAGGTGACTGAGTGGAAGAAAGTAAGTTCTGATACATATGTTCCATATCACTTTTTTCCTAACAAGAAAATTTTCCAGGTATGGAGCGACTACAAATCTCATCTAAAGAAAAAATTATCCCACAACAGACAAGAACAACGTGCCACAGGGGGTGGCCCAAATAAAAGTTATAAGTTTTCGGAAGAAGAGGAGGAAGTAATCGAATTGGTTGGTCTGAGGGAGGCGGTGGAGGGCATCTCTAATGTCCAGGCATTTGGATGTCCACAAATTTCAAACGTGGCCACAAAAGAAGTGCCGTCCAAAAGAAATCGTGCACGAAGTTCTGAAAATTCATTGGACGAGAATGGTGATGATGATATTAGTGAGACCAGCTTTTTTTTTTTGTATATATAAGCATTTGTCACTAAAATTCAATCCATAGATGTTCCAGACTTGGAAAATGTGCCCAAAAGATCAAAAAAGCAGATGACTCCATTCGAACTTTCCCTTGCTCAATACGATCTTATGAAATCTCAAATTGAGATCCAATTAAATTTGAGCAATGCTATTCAGAAGTCATTGATATCTGCAGAAGAAAACTCCAAGAACATACAATACAACACCAGAAAAATATATAAAGTCCCGGAGGAAATAAAAGTTCAGAACAGTGAACACAACGCTAAAATGCGAGAATTCGCTGTGAATAAGCTGAAATTGAAGGAGCAGCTTCTGGAGTTGGAGTTAAAATACAAATAGTGTCTGTGTATGTATATATACGTTCATCACTTTTACTTTTGAAGTGATAAATATGAAGTGAAATGGCTGTTTTTTTTTTTTAAATGAATAATGAGACTGTTTTTTATTTTTTTTTTATAATAACTATATATTTAATGAATTTTCTTCAATAAAACTTGTTCTTTTTTCGAAACTAGTTTACAAAGACATCATTATATCGTTCCTTGAGTTGACTGCTTGAGAATAGTAGTGCAAGGGTTGTACAACATCATTCTCTTGTTCATCATTAGCAATATCTTCTCGGTTTTCATCATCTACGTTGACTAAGTCCTCTGTGGATACTTGGTAATGCCTACATATATTGTGTAGAGCACAGCACACATTTATAATTTGTGCAGCTTTTCGCGGCAAATATTGCAAAACTCTGGACTTATCCAAGCAACGAAATCTGCTTTTTAATACTCCAATAGTTCGCTCTATTATGTTTCTTCCCTTGCAGTGTTGAGTATTGAATTTTGACTGTTGCGAACCTGCATCTACGTTTCGAAACGGAGTAAGCAACCACGATTCCACGACATTCAAGACGTACTCAAATGCTTGTTTATTCAGTCGAAAGTTTTTCAGAAATCTAGGGTTTTGAAATAATTAATTGTATCCTCGAAGAATTTAAAATGAATTAACTTACGTTTCATCCGGCAATTCCATAACATCTTTTTTGGATTTTCTCAAATTTCCGCGAATTTCTCTGGCCGATGATGATTTTCCTCCACTGTTTGCAATTGGGAAAAAAAGCCCAATACTGTCCATAACACTATTTTTTTGTTTTATTTAAAATACAAGCCGAATTCGTTTAAAATAGTTTCAATTTGGAAACAAATAAATTGCGATTTTCACACGAACAGCTGTTTACTTCAATTGTCAAATTGGTAAGGATAAAGTAGTTCACCCGACGGATAGCAGAATGCATAGGTAGAGCAAAAGCGGATCGAATGGGTGAATCGAATGTTCGATTCACGTGAATAGCAGAATAGGGGTGTAAGACTTTTTGCGTTAGGTATTTTTTTTATTGGTATTATAAGAGATTCTTTCCATGAATCTGGGAAAACACCTGGACTCAGGGATATATTTACAATTCTTTCTAATACTGGACCGACAAAACACAGAGAATCTTTGAACATCTTAACACTCATAAAATTAAAGTCACTCTTTTTGCTAATCATATCTATTGCACATCTTATATTTTCTATGTTCACTAATTTGAACTTAAAATCTATATTGCACTCTTCTATTAAGTTAATGTAATCACAGTATATCACAGATCGGGTTATTTCTTTTATGGAATCAACAAAAAAGTTGGTAAATCTATCACATAAAATTGCACTACCATCTATCACAGAACCGTCATCTAATTGCACCATTCATTATTTTTCTTAAAAACATATTGTTTAAGTTTTTTCCACATATCTTTTTGTGAGTTTGCGGTGTTAATTTGGTTTTTTATATATTGTGACTTTGTTTTGATGATATTTTTTTTATAATCATTTCTGCACTGCTCGTACATAAACCAATCATTTTCACTATTGCTGAGCACTGCTTGTCTATATAAATTAATTTTCACTATCTTTGCCCTTCTGAGTTCACTGTTGAACCACTCCGCGTTATTTAAAGGAACTTGTTTAGTTTTAACCATACCATTGATTACATTTGTAAAGTTAAGCACAAATTGATCACATAAAACATTTAGATTGTAGGGTTGTTCACTATTCATATTTACAAACAATGGGATTTCGTATAGTTTTGACAAAAGATAATTTTGGTTATATGCACAATATTTAACGGTTTTTTATTTATGGTCTTATGTTGGTTCGCAATTAATATTTGAATAGTTTCATGGTCGCTTATCTTTAAATTTTTAACAACATTTGAATGTATTTTTTCAGGAAAATTTGTTATCACATAGTCAATTAGTGTTTTTGAAAATCTGGTTATTCTTGTTGGCTCGTTGAATCCATAACCAGATTGCATGTTAGCTCCGTAATCAATATCATCACCAGACATTGTCTGATAGGAAGATACGCCATAAGACTCGGCGTTTCCTCTAATGACTTCTGTAGAAGTTGCTTAGATGAGGAGGAGGAGGAGGAGACAATCCCACCATGTCCTGCACTCTCCTTTAAAAGAAAACGGCATCTAGGAAAATATTTTCTTGATGATCCAAGCGATCTGTCGAAAACAGATTCCCTGCATCTCCTTCGCTTTAATAAAAGCTCCAAATGGTTTTGTTAAGTGAGGTACTCCCTCGCATAATTTCTATGGTATCACAATGGACCTAATATTAGTCTAAGTGTGTCAGTTGTTTTCCTGACAGCCATTTAAACCTAACCTAACCTAACCTAACCTAACCTAACCTAACCTAACCTAACCTACCTCACTCCCACTCAAGAGCAGAAATAATATTTATTGGTACGTGGAAGTTGACGAGCCTTATTTGACCATTAATACTGCTAAACGTGACTACGCCTTCTTAAGTTCCAACAGCTTCAGACATTTAATAAAATACAAAGAAAACTTATTTTTGAATAAAGATAACTTGGTTCTTAGGAATGAAAATTCAGGCAACTGCATAATAAATTTAATGGCAGGGTACAAGAAACCAAACAACTGCAATATTGGCATTATTCAACTCTGGATGTTGTAGCATGTGCCTCAATTTGCTGCCACATCTTGGCATAGTATTTGGGTTGTGAAGCTGATGATTGTTTGTGTCATAACCATTCAATTAATTGGCACATGTGTAGTTGCTTCGTTGTTGTTTCTTTTGCATGCCGCAGCATAAATCAGTGAGTCGCGATCAAAATAGTTGCCATTCTCTGAGTGTTGCGTTGAGCCATTACTACCAGCACCTATTGACGTCGTTGTTAAAGTTTGGGTATTGCATGAAGAGCTGGTTGTAGTCTGTAGACTATTTTCGTCGATGAATTCAACGACTTTCCGATTGAGTGTTTCCAAGTTCTCATCATCGCTGCAACAGCCCGTGATGTCAAGCCTTTCATTCCTAACAGCGTGACAAGTTTTAAACCAAATTGTTTTTAAATAAGTTCTTTTTTGCCAAAACGTGTGTTGGAGTACACTTTTCGGCGCTCGTGCACCAAAACTACTGACTTTATGAAAAAATGGACAGATATGCAAATTGTAGGGAATTGTCTCTAGTTTCATTTTGTATAAATACAACTACATATTTTTATCGTAAAATGAGTCGAGAGGGAGATATTCCCTGAAAACTGATTTGAGGCGCCATTTTTCCAATATGGCGGTGCGAGATCCAAAAACACGAGGAGGCAAAGTTTAAATTCGGATAGAGCACATCAAAATCTATAAAACTGCCAATTTTCAAAACTCCCGGAAAACTTTCCAGGTAACCGCTATTTTTCATACCAAACGACTGTACTAATAGTATTTTCTTTATTTTTATTTAGAAATAATTCCTTGATGACCATCCAGTTTTTTTTCTGGTCGACAGATTTAGAAATAATTTGGTTTTCAATAAGTGCGAATAAAGCAACTGTTTTCTTGTTCTCCTTCTCTGTTACACCAATTTGTCGGCATTGACTTGCTGTCAATTCAACAAATTGGTGTAACAGAGAGGAGAACAAGAAAACAGATGCCTTATTCGCACGATATTTTCAACAAATCCACGCATGTGAACTTCGTCGAAGAATCACATCCCCAAGTACGTAATACGAATTATGGGTCACCCTGTGTATACAATGGAACATACGAGATGTGACCGGAGCCGAGTGGTGCGCCACCAGTGAAAAAGAAAATCGAGTTTAAAAATAAAATAAATAAATAGGGTGGCGCAACAGAGCGAGGAGCCCCTGGGCCTAGCGCATTTCACAACCATGCCTTGTGGGGGAATCTAAGGGACCTACAATTTTCTGCCGGTTCCGAATGGCTAATCGAGAAAGCGCTTTTCATGGCAATGAATACTAACGGAGGACTTGCCAGTTCCTCGCGAAAGGCGATAAACGTGGAAAAAACATTTTTGCCTCTGTTGGGATTCGAACTCGAACCTCTGGATTAACAGGCGGACATGCTATCCATCACACCACGGGTACCACAGAAAATCAAGTTTACTGTTCTTAAAGAAAAATAAAAAAAAATAAAAAAAAATTAAAAATAAATAAAATATCGATCAGTCTCGTCGTCTTAATTTTTGGGCATAACTAATTTTTTGATCCACAAAACTAATAATAGCGTAAAATACGCGTGAATTAAGCTATTACTATTTTGTTGCTTAAAAATTTTTCCCAAACCTAATAAGTTGATTCGTTGAAGCTCTGGGGTCGGCATAAAGCATTTTTTTTTAAACCCAAACTCGCCCTGAATGTCAAACTAAGCGTTTTTTAGCCCTGGGTTTTCCATTAACTCAACGGTTTTTACTGGGGCGAGTTTAGGTAATGAACAGGGCTGTCAAATGGCATGAATTATTGTTATTACAGGGATGTGTGGTGATTTTGTGCTTAAGTGTTTTTTGAAAACTGGAAAACCGATTTGTTTTTTTTTTACAACTCATACCTGGGTCCACCCTGGATAAATTCAACGAACAAATTTAATAAGAGCTTTAAATTCCCCCAAATTCATATTTATTCCAGACGAAGTATTAAATACAATCTATTTCACAAAGCGAATCCCGAATTAACGTTTGTTTGCGACTTCAAGTATTGATAACTCGAAAACGGAGCGAGATTTAAAAAAATTGTATTTTTAAATTTCATTTTGTTTTGGGGTATTTATCGTACTCTCCCTTTTTTTTAATGTCTGCTATTACACGTCGCATGTCTCTCGTGCATGAATGCTCAATGCAGCTTCGAATCTTCGAAATCCTTCTGTCAGTTCATGAAGGCAAATTTTAACTTTGCGTCAAATATAAAATGTTACTGTGATTCACCTTTCGATTCTAGGTACATAGTTAGTGGTAAAAGTAATTGGAAAACATACAGATTTAACCAAATTCAGGAACTAAATTTCCAAGTATTTTTGTAAAGTAGTATTCACATTGAATTAGTAAATACGCATATAAAATTTGGTAAAAATCGGTAAAGCCGTTTCGGAGGAGTACGGTAACTAACATAATGACATGGAAGTTTTATATATTAGCAGCCTTATTCATAATAAAAAGATAATACACTGATGATCGGCTGACTAGATACACACTGATTATCTTTTTAATCAGCTTCCTATTCATAATAATATGTCGTTGATTATCTTTATTTGCCATATTATCAGGCTGATTATCTATTATGAATAAGAATTTCTGTTTTATCATCTGATTATCTTTAAAATGCGATTATGAATAAGACTGTAGATATATATAATTTTATATATTTTTGATATTAGGATGTTACATTATCCATTACATAGACTTTATTTCATGACCATATTGCCACGCAAACTAGAAACTTTTCGGCTATTTTTCAGCTTAGTCCAGTAGGTGTTCCGGACAATTTTTTAAATACCTTATATCTTAGACCATATTCCCACGGAAACTAGAAACTTTCCGGCTATTTTCAGCTTAGTAAAGCGGGTGTTCCGGACAATTTTTTAAATAACTTAGATCCGAGCAACGCCGGGACAGCTAGTATATATATATATATGTATATTAGACTGTTTCAAATTTTTTTTTTTTTTTTTAATTTTCTCCCAAACAGGTTTAAAAGTTTCGTTTAGGTATATAAAGACTTCAGTTAAAATTTAAGATTTTAATAAAAATATTTAGGGGTGGCGCATCGCACATTTCGTTTTCCCATAAGATTAACATAGAAAACATTGTTTTTTCTGCTTCTGATTTTTATAACTAGCGAACGAAGCATCGTAACGAAAATGTAAATACATGTTCTTGTAGGAAACTAACTGTAACAAAGTTACAGCCTGTCAAAGTTAAGTTACCTATAATTTGACCTTTTGCAGGTCTTATAAATAAAGTGGACATGAGTTTCGTTGTAAAGCATGCATTTTACTATAACTAGATGATAACTAATAATTACAGCAACAATAAAATAATTTTCCTATAGAAATTTGGTGGGAAATTTATTTTATCGTTTTATTTATTTATTTTTAATGGTAAAATTTTTTTTTTCACCACTGTAATTTTTTTTTTTTTTTTTTGTAGAGCTTTCAATTTCCTACAAGAATTTGTATTTACATTTTCGTTACGATTCTTCGTTCGCTAGTTATAAAAATCAGAAGCAGAAAAAACAATGTTTCCTGTGTTAATCTTATGGGAAAACGAAATGTGCGATGCGCCACCCCTAAATATTTTTATTAAAATCTTAAATTTTAACTGGAGTCTTTATATACCTAAACGAAACTTTTAAACCTGTTTGGGAGAAAATTAAAAAAAAAAAAAAAAATTTGAAACAGTCTAATGTATATAATATACTCTTATATATTAGTGTGTGAAAGGACTTATATAAACACATATGTAGATAGCGTATATGCAAAATGAAAAAATATTTTATGTATGCAAACAGTTACCCTTTGTTGACCGGCGGCAACTATGAGTAGGTACCACTGAACATTGCTCCAAATAAAGTCTATATATGAGTAAAATTTGACACTGTGTACCAAAAGCAACTTTTAAGAACTATGTAATCTCCACGTTACAATTTTTTTTGTTTTTATCTACATACACGGCATGGTTACAACGGCTTTTTTCGACGCAATAAATGGTGACAGCATTTTTTCAAAAAATAACACAAAAATCGGCTTCCCAAGCTTGCATTTAAATGAGAATATTGAATTAAAAAAGAAAACAAATATTGAACATTCTTATGATGTTCTTTATTACGTATGGCCACAAGGAATTTTTGAGTACTACTATCAATTTTAGATGTCCCTGCAAAATTTTGAAATGTGTTATCTAGTTTAAAGTACTCTAATATCAAATATTATTAAAAAAAAAAAAATGTTTAATGTTTTTCATAGCTTGGTCAACAAAGGGTTTTACTGTTTTTAGTTAGCCTTGGGGTACGTACGTACATATGTAAATAGATAGAAAGGAATAGAAATTGCAAAACTGGTATCGTAATAAGCAATAAACAAAAACTATACGAAAAGTTTTTTTTTTAATTCCACGCATTTCCTATCATTCGCAACTACATATTACAAAGATCGCACATACGAATTTTGTGTAGGACATTGAATGTGTTTTAAAACAATTATAATCACTCCACAATGTGAAAAACAGATAAAGATTTAACGAAATTATGAAATTCTAAGTTACATACCGCCTTCAGTCTGGAATTTAAAGTTAAAATATATTTACGAAAATTGCTAATTTTTAATGTTTACATGACTGTATATTGTCTCAAACAAGCGCATGATCTTAACATTAACTTAATTCTTTGCCAATTGTTTTGAATATGAACCGGGAAAAGATACATGCTTGCTTACATTGAATAATACAGATAGACTTTAAGTGAAATGACTTGTAATTTGTATATATATGCCACTGATGTATTAGATATGGACTGCTAGTGAAGCGCCATATCCAAACAAACCCTAATATACACGACACTTCGCCACTGAAAGGATAGCGACAAAATAATCTTGAGTTTTCCCTATGGCCATCTATTGTTTTCCGAGAGGTAACGAAAAAAGCTACCACTTAACTACAGATGTCTCTCTGTTTTTGTCACCTTATGTCAATACTGTTGACGTGTTGACTGATAGTTTTTATTTTTTATTAAAAAAGAACGAAAATTTGAAAAAACCTAAGCACAACAATGCTGGCAAACAGAAACAGCGTTATTGCGTCAATTCGAGTTTTTAATGCGAAAGTGGTTAGTATTCTCTTCTAGATACTGTTTTTATAGACAATTTATCATTCGGTTCTTTCAGCGCTCGCGATTTCTAAGCACCCAACAAAATGAAAGTGAGTCTTCGTATATTCTTATAACCAACAATCGTCTCCAATCTTCTGTTATGGACTTGTGAAAGAAATATTGCAATATAGCCGGGAATGATGGTTAATGGTAGATTTACATGCATCTGCAAGTGCAGATGAAAATCGGAAAAAGACACAAGATGTAAAATTCATACTTGTCTGATAGAGAGGGAACGCACCATCTGCACTTCCTTAGAACATGTTCATCTGCACCCATTATTTTTCATCCTATTCGTCTCTCTTTTTAACTTTTGCGCTTTGTAATCTTCATCCGTCTCGCTTTACTTTTCTGCACTTCCGCAGTTGCAGATGCATGTAAACCCAACATAAAGGAGCAGCATTTGCTTCGTATTGGGTAAGTTTTTTGGCCTATGTGTTGCTGGTTCGGCTTTCTAAGAAAATTTTTACATTTTAGTTGGGAATGATGGTGGATGTGCGTTTTACGGCCATATTCACTTTTTAAATTTAAATTTAAACCCAACTAGAAATAAACCCAGATGTCAAATTTTGATCCCAGGTTTAAAATAAACCCAGTTGTCAAAGTGAGAAACGTCAAATTGAAACAGCACTTTCTCGTGAATAGATTTATATTTGAAGAAATTGTAAGTAATACTTTTAATTTATATTTTGCATTGTCAATTTAATTTATATACTATCTTTTCCATGGTGTTGCAGGTTCAAGAAATGGAAACTCCACCAATTGCTGCTTCAGGTGTTGCTGAAAAGGAAAGGGCCAAGAAATTCTCAAAAAAAAAAAAAATTAATTCATGTCGATTATGGAATCCGCAATAATCTATCCGCAAAATTCAATTATTGAATCAGGCGGATGAACTGCAATGTCGATCCGCAACACCACTTTACCATTACCCTAAACCATTTGTCAGCTGGTTTGTTTTGACATTTGTCATTCTCCATCTGTAAAAAAAGAATTAAGAAATTAAGGCCGTATGTGAATTGCGTTAAAATGTGTGTTAAAATTTAACCCGCGTTAAAATATGACACTAATGAGGTGAATAAAATGGGTTAAAATTTATTGAGCTGTGGAGCTGGTTAAAGTGTGTTAAAATTTGACGTTTCTAGTGATAGAAAAATTTGCTCTTGCTTTTGCATTCAATTCAAACAACGAAATATGAATCAAGAAAAAAACGAAGGCAGGCTGGAAAACCATACATTAAATGTTAGTTTGAAATCAATTAATTTATATAAATTCAATGATTTTGTTTTCTAGGGTCTCACGAAGAAAAAATAAAACTAATTGAAATTAAGACAAGTCTGGATGAAAAAAAAAAGAATTAATACAAAATACTTTAAATTTGTCATTTTTCTAAACCAAATACGAATTTATTGTTTTGTTTCTTTTGAAATGTATGAAAGATATCAGCCATGAAAACTAATTTTCAGTGCTACCACACTGAATAAATCGATTAATCAAAATGGGAATTTTGTTTGAATATTTTTGATTGTTGTTTGAAAATATGACATTAGAATCGAGAAAAAAAGATTTTTTTCAGTTTCAGATACTTTTTATTAACCCTGTTTTCTTAAAAATATGTTTTGTAAGAGAAATTATTTTTCCGTGAAAAAGAAAACCATTTTTTGTTCAGGGAAATTTCTTAAATTATCGAGGGAAATTTGTTAAACCTACGCAGAAATCTTGTATCTTGGTTAAAATAATTGTTTTAACGCAATTCACACAGCAAATGGCTAAATTTGATCCCACCTCAAATAAGACGTCAAATTTTAATCGTGGTAGAAGTTTTAACGCAAATTTTAACGCAATTCACACACGGCCTAAAATTTATATAAATTTAATAAAATTTCATAGCCATTTTTTTTAACAGAAATGTTCTGGAATGCAATATATAATAGTGCGATGAAGCTAAGGCCAACAACGTTGATTGCATGGACGCTGAAGCACTAAAGAAGCTCAACAAGAACAAAAAGCTGGTCAAGAAACTAGCCAAGTCCTACGATGCTATTCTGGCTTCTGAGTCGCTTATCAAGCAGATTCCACGTTTGTTGGGACCCGGTTTGAACAAAGCTGGCAAGTTCCCTGGTCTCTTGTCGCATCAAAAATCTATGTTGGGCAAGATCGATTCCAAATGAAGAAAGTTTTGTGCCTGTCCGTCGCGGTCGGTCACGTTAACATGAAACCCGATGAGTTGGTGCAGAACATTCATTTGTCTACCAATTTCTTGGTTTCACTGTTGAAGAAGCACTGGCAGAATGTGCGTTCGCTGCTCATCACGTCATCTATGGGACCACCACAGCGATTGTACTAATACTAAGCTTGATTAGTAAAAGGAATAAAAGCTTTTTTTTATCAACTTAGAGAATTTTGTTTTTTATTTTTTCCTCATCTTTGTGTTTCAGTTGAGCTGTAAATTACATCGGTTAGGTAATCTCTTGTCTTTAAGGCCTGTTTGGAGTCTTTCCTCCTTTCAACATCAAACTTGGTGTTACATTTGGAAGTGTCAACTGCATCTCCCCATTCTTCGCGGTAACCATCTTCGTTTTCTTCCAACAAGTTGTGGGGAGCGCAGCAGGCCTTTGCGATGGCTTCGATTGTACGAGCTTCGAGATCGTATTTGTGCTGGAGAATTCGCCAGCGGGCGAACAGACGCAGATAAGCGTTGTCTTTGAACACGAGCACATTTTCAACCGCTTCGTTAAAGGCTAGTTGCTCTCTTGTTTGGGGTTGGCGGTACTTTTGCATCAGCCAGGAGTTAAGTGGGTAGTGTTGGTTCGGTGAAACCACAAAACTGGGGACTAGGCAATTACCGACTGGTTGAGATTTTGTCTAAAATTGAATAAACTGTTTGATCCAAACCAGACTATTGTCAGTAAAGTAATACAAACTATTATGAGTTCTTCTGGTGACTTCATAAAAATTGTTGGAGTATTAGGAACCATGCTGACTTTACGAAATCTAAAAATAGAAACATCAAATCAGGTCATTGAACTCTAGAAAGTGTTCGATTGGATTTACAAAAGCTTATCGTCTATCAGTGCTTGCATGGTAATGGAAATTCCGCCATTCGGCTTGACATATACTTCAGTATTATTCGTTGAAGCATTAATGGGAATCAGACAGAACCCTAAGCATCCAATTACATTGGGCAGTGATGATGCGGCTTGGAATGTACGACGTATTATATCATATTTGCCCTCGTCCTGAGGCATTACAATCAGAAATGAACTCATTTTCTTCAATAATTGCATCGGCAAAGCGCTTCATAAATTTACACACCGATGTACGAGAAACTCCAGAGAATTCTGCTACTACACGATAATCATCTCCCGTCGCCAGAGTGTAAATTGAAAGTGCAACTCTCTTTTGCAAATTAATGAGGTTCTTTAATGGAACTGAAGCTCCATTAGGACGCATTGAATTGTCTAATTTATTGCAAATCTTTTCTTCTTATTTCTTTGTCATTCGGAATGTGTTAAGCCATTGTTCTGTAGTGTATGTAGGTACCACAACCTCCGAAAATCGAGAGTCAGGTTCATGAATATACGCTCTTGTCGCAGTAATGGGCAGTTGCATTAGAACAAAGTTAACGAAACGCCTGTTGTAATGGATTCTCCTCTTTGCGCGTCCAGTCTTCTTCTTTTTCTTTTCTTGTTAGTCCACTTTTGGTGTTTGTCCCTTGACTTTACGGCACGAGCTAAAGAACTGTGCACTTACCACCAAGAAGTGGTACGGTCATATCCAATTCGAACGATGACAAACTGCTAACACATGCATCGTTCTCCAAAGTATTTCCTTCAAAGTTGAGGACAAACTCTTCGATGATTCCCTACAGTTGTGTCAATTGAGCCTTTACGGAGGCAATGGTATCATTTTGGGAAACCTATAGGGTTTCAACAGTGTCCAAACCACGTACAAAGAGCTGCATGTTGTCTATCTTGTGGCAAATTCTTGTCACTTGTGTCGGGGGATATTGCTATACCAATACAACATAGATTGGAATAAAAGTCTTCTACCATCTTAAATCTCTGCTGGTAAACAGGATCACCATTAATATCTATATGAAACCAGCTATGTTGATCTTCTGTAATAGAATACCCTTTATGAAAAACATTAAGATTCTTATACCATTTGTTATGTACTAACTTTCCATGATGATTAATATGTGTAGCTTTACCATCCTTTCCTTATAGACTACAGCAATATCATCCTTAAAATCTCCAAGATAATCATTTTCCTCCTGATAAATCATGTTACCATTTAGATTAATATGAAAATATTTATCATGTTTTCTAACTACGCAAATATCCTCCTGGTTGTTTCCAATCTATTGAACTTTTTTTTTAAAATCCGCAACAATTTTGGTGCGGATGAGAAACGTCAAAAATTGTATGGACTGCGGATGAACAACGGATTCGGTAATACGACTTTTTTAAATTGTATTATCAACAATCTTTCACTTTCACAACGTCGGATTCAATGCGGGCTCGATAATAGCAAAAATATCCAAACTCGTTCGGATCGCTTCCGCAGTCCATTTTTCGGATTCTATAATCGGGGTGAATATTTCCAGCAAAATGTTTCTCCATTGCGGAGGAACAAAATAACAATTTTTATTGATAAAACTATTCAGTGATCAATTTTTGTGTTCATGTATAAAAAAAATTATTAATAAATTAGTATTTCGACACGTATAACTACGTCTTTTAGTTTTTTTTTGTGTTTACAGATCTCCTATACCAGGTATTGGGAATGCTGCGGGGACAGTGTTTTTATTTCAGGTAATGGCGATTACTTCAAGGATGTATTCGCTACGAGCACCTGTCAAACCAACATTGCAAATATCAAGGACAATCAAATGTACGTCCGTGCCCGTGCCACCAGTGACAACAACGTATCCATTCTTTTGCAGGTTTTCAGAAAGACGACTTGCATTCAGAACAACTTGCTTTCGATAAGCAGCGAACTCTGGCGTTTGCGCTTGCTTCATTGCTGTAGCAATACCTGCGATGGTATTGTTGTGTGGGCCTTCTTGGAGTCCTTTGAAAACAGCTGAATTGACACGTTCCTCCAAATCGTACATAACTTTTTCCCCATTTGGTTTAACTAGTCGAACACCCTTTCGGAAGAAGATCACACCTGCACGAGGACCACGAAGCGTTTGTTTGTTGTGATTACAAAAACCAGTTTTCGGGAAAGTATGGCATACTCTCAAAGAATATCGACGTGGCAGATATTTTTTTGGTTGCAGTCATGAATCCGTGGTTTAAATGTCCACAATTAGGTAAGTCAAAGCCCATGATTCTATCGTGAGGTTGCAATAAAGTCGAGTACACTGCCATATTTGCTGGAGAACCTGAGTAGGGCTGCACGTTCACACCCCATTCTTCAAAGGCCGCCTCCACCTGCAAGAATTTTCGTTATGTCGACTCTACTTAACATCAAATGTTACGTGGAGGCGGGTCATTTGACGTTATGTCGCAATCTCTAACATCTCTGTCTTCGATGTTGTTTTGACAGAGTCAGCTTAACATCAATTTTGACAGATACCTGTTTTTTGTGCGTGTTAGTGGATAATGTCATTTTTTCTCATAATTTTTCGTCTTTCATCAGTGTCGGTTCGTATCGGTAGCTCATAATGTATGATATGATGTAACGACCATATTATTCACCCAATAAACCCGGGTTTAAATTTACATCCGGATGTAAAATCGCATAAACCCAATTGTCAAACGCAAATCCATATTATTCACTCCTAATAAGCCCATTGGATTTAAACCGCATTGCGTTGTCAGGCTTAAATATTTAAATCCGGATGTATTTTGGGTCCGTTCGTTGACTATAAAAAATACAAATATTTGCTGCCAATTCAAGCAAACTCACCTAGATTTTGAAATCAAAAGTGTGCTTTAAATATGTTACGCGAACAAACCCAATCCAATCTGTCAAAAGTAAAAGGTGAAGTAAAAGAAATTATTTGTTATATTCTGTTCTCAGAAAATGGCTGGAAATTCAAAGATTCTTTTCGATGGACTCGAAGAAAGCGATCCTGAGCTCACAGCGTTAATCAAACAGGAGAAAGTGCGTCAACGATGTGGCCTAGAAATGATTGCAAGCGAGAATTTTCTAGGTAAATAGTAAAGTAGGTAAAAAGTAGGACAAACAAAATGCAATCAGTTCAAAAAATTTAGTAAACTTATTTGTGTTGTATGTTTGAATTCAAGGTATTATGGTGGCAATCAATTCATTGAACAGATTGAGGCTCTCGCTCAAAAACGTGCACTAGCAGCCTCCGATTTAAATCCTGAAGAATGGGGTGTGAACGTGCAGCCCTACTCAGATTCTCCAGCAAGTGTACACGGCTTTATTGCAACCTCACGATAGAATCATGGGCCTTGACTTACCTGATGGTGGACATTTAAACCACGGATTCATGACTGCAAACAAAAAAATATCTGTCACGTCGATATTCTTTGAAAGTATGCCATACTTTCCCGAAAACAGGTTATTGTAAGCACATCAGCCCATAAAACGCTTCGTGGTCCTCGTGCAGGTGTGATCTTCTTCCGAAAGGGTGTTCGACTAGTTAAACCAAATGGGGAAAAAGTTATGTACGATTTGGAGGAACGTGTCAATTCAGCTGTTTTCAAAGGACTCCAAGGAGGCCCACACAACAATACCATCGCAGGTATTGCTACAGCAATGAAACAAGCGCAAACGCTTGAGTTTTTTTCCCAGGACTCCAAGGAAGCCCACACAACAATACCATCGCAGGTATTGCTAAAGCAATGAAGCAAGCGCAAACGCCAGAGTTCGCTGCTTATCAAAAGCAAGTTGCTCTGAATGCAAGTCGTCTTTCTGAAGGCCTGCAAAAGAATGGATACGTTGTTGTCACTGGTGGCACGGGCACGGACGTACATTTGATTGTCCTTGATCTTTGCAATGTTGGTTTGACAGGTGCTCGTGGCGAATACATCCTTGAAGTAATCGTCATTACCTGTAATGAAAACACTGTCCCCGCAACATTCCCAATACCTGGTATAAGAGATCTGTAAACACAAAAAAAAAAAAAACTAAAAGACGTAGTTATACGTGTCGAAATACTTACAGCCATATTATTGAGAATTCGTAAAACTAGAAATGAAACTAGTTTCAGGTAAAACTAGTTTCGTTTCAAGTTTTGCAAAAAATAATCAAAACTAGTTTTAAAAAGAAATCGGTATTATTGATTTCTGGAGAAAAACTAGTTCAAGTTTTGAAAATGGATTCTCGTTTTGAATATCGAAACTAGATTCATATCAAGAGCTGCTTTGATTTTGAAAACAAAATAGAAAATTCAAACAAGTACCTACCTACTGTAATTTGCAAACGTTTGATTGTTTGTATAAATATATGAAAATAAAATATATAGGTAAACGTTGAATCTACCATTCTATTTCTCAAGAATAAGAACATATGGGTGGTCGACGCGACGCGACGGTTCAAGATCATTGAAAGTAAAATATAGACCGAAGCAAAAATGGAGACCCTGGCATCGGTTTGTTTATCAAATGGTAGAAGTGGTATTTGGTTCAAAGAGGCAAGTAGACAAGCAAAGTGACTCAAACAAAAAAGATCATTCAATGGATTTGTTAAATAAAACCAACTGCTTCGTTTAAGTGCTCGACAATGACTGACGTTTTATTTAGTGATTTCATAAAGAGAGATAATTATTACAGTTCAAGTTGATACAGTTTTGTTAGACAACTGTTCTTAATAGAAAAAACATACATGAGAGTAGATTATGTGCATGAATAATATAAACTTCTCAACACTCCCACTTTTATATATGTAGGTGCACATAATTAAAAAAAAAAAATTCAAAAATATTATTTTAGTAGGTATAACTTCTTTAGTTTCGCTGAAGTAAATGTAATCAAAAATTTTTCTTTTGTTTTAATTCAATAATATTCAAAATATATCGTAAACGACAAAATCTGTCTTTGCTCAATGGTTTTGTAAATATATCACTGAGTTGATTATCCGAATGCACATATTTCAAATCAAATAGACCCTCAGAATATTTGTCACGTATAAAGTGGAACCGGACGTCTATGTGCTTTGTCCTCTTATGAAACTCTGGATTTCTTATTAATCGGATGGCACCTTGGTTGTCAACGTATAAAGTTGGTTTGATGTTCTGATTTGGTAGTAGGTCGCTGAGTAGCTGCTTGACCCATACTAGTTCTTTAACTCCCTCTGCCGCTGCCACATATTCGGATTCTGTTGTAGAAAGAGCCACGCATTTTTGTCGCTGCGATGCCCACGTAATGCAATTAGAGCCCATTAGGATAACCAGGCCACTAGTGGATCGTCTAGTGCTTACATCACCGGCATAGTCAGCATCACTAAAGCAATTTAAAGTTAAATTTAATTTATTTTCAAAAAATATACCATAATCCAGAGTCCCTTTCAAGTACCGAAAAATCCTCTTAATCATGTTGACATGAATTTTCAATGGATTCTCTAAGTGACGACTAACGCACCCAACAGCAAACGATAAATCAGGACGTGTTGCCACCATTAAATACATAAGGCTACCAACAGCCTGACGGAACGGGAAAACGATCTTCTCCTTCGAAGTTTCTGCATACTCTGCTGCATGAATCGTTGGATCTGCCGGAGTTGATACCATAGCTGCGTCAGACATATTAAATTTTTCTAGCACCCTTGCTGCATACTGTGACTGATTTAAATGAATAGACCCATTTTGAAGTCGCCTTATCTCCAGCCCTAAGAAACAGTTGGCAGGAAAAACTTTGATCTCGAAATTTCTAGTTAAATATTCGCACAAAGTTTCGATATCATTTTCTTCCGTGGCTGCCATAAGTCCATCGTCAATATAAATTGCTAAAAACAATTTCTTTTTATTCAGGTGACTGACAAATACACATGAATCAGCATTCGTAGGCCTCAAATTAAAATCCTTCAGTAGCTTCGTGAACATCTGGTTCCAACAACGAGATGACTGCTTAAGTCCGTACAGACTCTTATTCAGCCTATAAACTCTCCCACTGCTGTCATCATAGCCTTTCGGCTGCGCCACGTAAACTTCTTCTTCAATTTTTCCGTTTAGAAATGCTGTCTTCACGTCAAACTGCCTTATGCTCATATTTTCAGCTGCAGCAATGCTAAGAATGGCTCTTACTGAAGAGAACTTTGCAACAGGACTAAACGTCTCTAAATAATCGATTCCATATTGCTGACTAAAGCCACGAGCAACAAGTCTAGCCTTGAATCTCATCGCTTCATTTTCTGTTGCATGCTTCTTCTGATAAACCCATTTTGAGTCCACCAACTTTCGACTCTTGGGAAGAGGCATCAAATACCAGGTGTCGTTTTTTGCTATCGAAGAAATTTCTTCATCCATTGCTGCTTTCCAATGTTTAGAATCCTGACAGCAAATGGCATCCTCATAACATGTAGGAGAATCAGTTTCTGCAACAAAAGCACAACTTTCCTTTAAAGAAAAAAGTAAACTACCTGTATTTTGCTTCGCTTTTCTAATTTAGACCCATTTTGAAGTCGCCTTATCTCCAGCCCTAAGAAACATTTGGCAGGAAAAACTTTGATCTCGAAATTTCTAGTTAAATATTCGCACAAAGTTTCGATATCATTTTCTTCCGTGGCTGCCATAAGTCCATCGTCAATATAAATTGCTAAAAACAATTTCTTTTTATTCAGGTGACTGACAAATACACATGAATCAGCATTCGTAGGCCTCAAATTAAAATCCTTCAGTAGCTTCGTGAACATCTGGTTCCAACAACGAGATGACTGCTTAAGTCCGTACAGACTCTTATTCAGCCTATAAACTCTCCCACTGCTGTCATCATAGCCTTTCGGCTGCGCCACGTAAACTTCTTCTTCAATTTTTCCGTTTAGAAATGCTGTCTTCACGTCAAACTGCTTTATGCTCATATTTTCAGCTGCAGCAATGCTAAGAATGGCTCTTACTGAAGAGAACTTTGCAACAGGACTAAACGTCTCTAAATAATCGATTCCATATTGCTGACTAAAGCCACGAGCAACAAGTCTAGCCTTGAATCTCATCGCTTCATTTTCTGTTGCATGCTTCTTCTGATAAACCCATTTTGAGTCCACCAACTTTCGACTCTTGGGAAGAGGCATCAAATACCAGGTGTCGTTTTTTGCTATCGAAGAAATTTCTTCATCCATTGCTGCTTTCCAATGTTTAGAATCCTGACAGCAAATGGCATCCTCATAACATGTAGGAGAATCAGTTTCTGCAACAAAAGCACAACTTTCCTTTAAAGAAAAAAGTAAACTACCTGTATTTTGCTTCGCTTTTCTAATTTAGACCCATTTTGAAGTCGCCTTATCTCCAGCCCTAAGAAACATTTGGCAGGAAAAACTTTGATCTCGAAATTTCTAGTTAAATATTCGCACAAAGTTTCGATATCATTTTCTTCCGTGGCTGCCATAAGTCCATCGTCAATATAAATTGCTAAAAACAATTTCTTTTTATTCAGGTGACTGACAAATACACATGAATCAGCATTCGTAGGCCTCAAATTAAAATCCTTCAGTAGCTTCGTGAACATCTGGTTCCAACAACGAGATGACTGCTTAAGTCCGTACAGACTCTTATTCAGCCTATAAACTCTCCCACTGCTGTCATCATAGCCTTTCGGCTGCGCCACGTAAACTTCTTCTTCAATTTTTCCGTTTAGAAATGCTGTCTTCACGTCAAACTGCCTTATGCTCATATTTTCAGCTGCAGCAATGCTAAGAATGGCTCTTACTGAAGAGAACTTTGCAACAGGACTAAACGTCTCTAAATAATCGATTCCATATTGCTGACTAAAGCCACGAGCAACAAGTCTAGCCTTGAATCTCATCGCTTCATTTTCTGTTGCATGCTTCTTCTGATAAACCCATTTTGAGTCCACCAACTATCGACTCTTGGGAAGAGGCATCAAATACCAGGTGTCGTTTTTTGCTATCGAAGAAATTTCTTCATCCATTGCTGCTTTCCAATGTTTAGAATCCTGACAGCAAATGGCATCCTCATAACATGTAGGAGAATCAGTTTCTGCAACAAAAGCACAACTTTCCTTTAAAGAAAAAAGTAAACTACCTGTATTTTGCTTCGCTTTTCTAATTTTGAGCCTTTCCCCAATAGTGTTGGCTTGTTTCTCTGTAGTCGCGTAACATTGATCATCTAAAGACTCACAGATATTATTATCATCGTCAGCACGCTCCCTACAGTCAACTTCAGCACATGGGCCGTCAGCTATTTTATCAGCAACTTCTCCAACTTTTTCATGAGCAACCTCACCATTCACAGTACCATCTGTCTCACCTATTTTCTCATCTTCATGAGCAACCTCACCGTTGAAATCACCATTTGTCTCATGAGCAATCACATCGTGTTTTCCTACGTTGTTCAATGAAATTGTATTCCGGTTCAAGTTTTCGTCCTTCGTTGAAGTTCCAAGATCGTTGAAAATCAGATTTCGAGTTATTTCTATTTTATTCTCTTCTGGTATGAAAACTCTATAGCCTTTCACTCCATTTTCATATCCAACAAAAATACCCTTTTTGGACTTAGCGTCCAGTTTTCTCCTCTTCTGCTCTGGAATATGAGCAAACACCTGTGTACCAAACACGCGCAAATACCCAATTTTCGGCTTTGAACCAAACCATAGTTCGTATGGTGTTGCCCCTTTCACAGTGCTTGTGCCTGTTTTATTCAAAACATGAACAGCTGTGCTAACTGCTTCTGCCCAGAATTTGTAGCTCATGTTTTTGGAGTGTAATAGGGACCTAGCTGCTTCCATTATGGTTCTCATCTCGCGCTCAGCAGAACCATTTTGCTCGGGTGTATAGGGCACAGTTTTTTGATGTAAAATACATTGCATATTTAAGAATTGTTCAACACTTTTGTTAATATATTCGAGACCATTATCACTCCTTAGAACTTTCACACGTTTTTCAGTTTCAGCTTCTACCTCTTTTAAAAACTTTTGAAGAAAACCAAACACCTCTGATTTTTCTTTCATAAAATATACTTTGCGGTAATGGGAGAAATCATCTTTGAACAAAAGAAAATATTTGGACCCTCCAATCGACTGTGTTTGCATGGGTCCGCAAACATCTGTGTGAACCAATTCTAGAACGGATGTGCTCTTGCTTTCTGATTCATTGAACACCTTGCGATGAAGTTTTCCATACATGCAACCATCACATACAGAATCCGTTTTGTCAACAAATGGAATTTTTAAATCCTTTAAAATGTGTCGCACTTGGCATAGGTTTTGGTGTGCTAATCTTTCATGCCAGTGTTGCAATGTGTCCACTTTCCTTACAACAATGTTTGCAGAAACCTGACAAGGCTCGTTCTCAATAACCTTGAACAAAAGCTTGAACAGCTTTGAATCACGCACTCCTACTGCAACGGTAATATCGTTCTTGCTCAACCTACATTTGTTGTTATCCGAAATAAATTGAAGACCTTTATCTAAAGCAGTGTTCAAAGAAAACAAATTTACTTGTAATTCGGGAACATACAGAACATCAAGCATGTGATTTTGTTCCCAACTTGAATCAACGAAAGATAGCACATCAATGTCGCCTTTACCAATGGCACTAATAGTATTACCATTGCCTATACGTACCATTACGGGAACCTTAAATAACTGAAAATTAATGAGCCACTCCCTCCTATTTGTCATGTGGTCGCTCGCACCAGAATCTAAGAGCCATTCATCGCCTTTACAAATCTGTTTCGCTACTACCGCTTCGCAAATAAAAGCTTCACCTCTTCTCATACCTTGGCTTTCATTTTTTTGTTTTTCTGGACAGTCACGTTTCCAGTGTCCAACTTTGTTACATGCAAAACATCTCCCACGTTTGTTCTGCCTTAAGCCCTTTTCCAGAGATCCTTTAAAATGTTTACTGTATTTTCTCGTCAGTAACGCATTGCTCTCATTTACTCCGTTATTTGATTTACTTGACTTAAAACGTGCTTCTTCCATTACCAATCTAGAAGTGAGGTTATCTAAAGTTTGTTCAGCCTTTGCTGTTGACTCCCAGGCTGTATAAAAATGGCTATAATTATCTGGTAAAGTCATCAAAATCTTGGTGATGATCATAGAGTCGGAAATTTGCTCTCCGACATCGGCTAATTGTTGCACAAGCCCTTGCAATTTTGAAACATGTGTCGCCACATCATCTGCTGGGTCCATTGAGAACATGTAAAATCTTTGTTGTAGCATATGAATGCTTTCCTTAGATTTCGCTTCATAGACCGTCTCCAGTTTTTCCCACATGGCCCTAGAAGTTTTGCAGTTCACTATATGCAAAAGAGCCTGTGTTTCCATGGAAGTCACCAGAATCTTTTGTGCCTTGCTGTCACCCCTAGTCCAAGCAACCACAGCCGCAAGCAAATTTTCTTGCTTTATTGCGCCACCAACTACAGGATAAGTGGTTTCACCGTTTACATATTTAAATAGGTCAGCGGCAGTAAGAATGATTTTAATCTGGAATTTCCACAAATTCCACTGCTTTTGACCGCCTAATTTTTCAATCTTATACTCATACTCAGGTGCAGCCATTTTTATGAAGCGAACAAAAAAAAAATTAGAATTGAAAACCGTTTACTTAGTTGAGTATATATTTTGCACTTAAACTACCTGCCCGATTTCTTCCTGTGTGATACCAAAATTATCCACGTTCTTTTATCAAAATTATTCACGTTCTGTTACAGAAACCTAACTGGGCCCATAACCTGTTAAATAAAACCAACCGCTTCGTTTAAGTGCTCGACAATGACTGACGTTTTATTTAGTGATTTCATAAAGAGAGATAATTATTACAGTTCAAGTTGATACAGTTTTGTTAGACAACTGTTCTTAATAGAAAAAACATACATGAGAGTAGATTATGTGCATGAATAATATAAACTTCTCAACAGGATTACTGTCCAATCAGTGTGCAACACATTAACGTAATTCAGTAGGTATAAAAAAACCTCTTTTAGTCCTATATTAGATGCACCTACCACGAATCATATTCGTCCTTCTAAGACGCTTCAAATTCATTTTGATGCATTTGCGGATAGTGCACGAGAACGTCGTAATATGATAACAACGGGGGGCTAATGTTGATAAATTGAGGTTTTAGGTGACAAGCCCAATGTTAGATCTCGCGGATGCTTTTCATCTTTCGGTTTAGATGGTTTTGAGTCAGAGTCAGATATTTCAAATTTGTTGAATGGCACAGACACCCTGCCAATTGCTTTGACTGTGGCAGATAAATATCCAACGGCAGCAGTAGCTAACTCTTTCCAATATTGCATCGCTGAGCAATAGGAAAATCTTTTGAATGCTGACTTCGAAGTCTGCAACACAGAGTCTGTGAACCTTGCTCAAAAATCTCTGTCACAAGCCGAGCTTCCTTGCACAGAAATCGAAGCAATAAGTCCAATTAACGTTGTCTAACCAGCGACATGCAGTCACATGCAGTTTTTCCGTAGCAGAAACCCGCCAAATTTCTTCCAATCGTTGGAGTTGGAGAAACACAACAAAGAAGTTCTTTTTAATCAGCAAGTACAGTTTATTATCGGTGCACACAATGCATTAGCTTGGTCCTACAAAATGTGTGCTGCAATTATTAGTTTCTGAGCCATATTTCACCTATGTCGCAGTACCGGATACTGGCCTTCACCGACTTTTGATTGGGTCAACAGCCTATCCGGGGTGATTTGCTGTGTATGGGGTAGCCAAATACGGTGTACCTATGTGAAATGTGAATAACCTGAATCCCCTACGAAGACGTACATACTTGCCAAACTAACCGATGTCGAAACGAAGCTTCAAAATGAAAGCAGAAAATGATGTGTGGTAATAAAGTTTTGATGAATAATACAAAAACGTTTCGTCTTTACGTCTTCGAAGCAGTTGTAAGATCTCTTATGTGCTACGCAGCACAAGTTTGGGGTATCTTCGAGTTCGACGAAGTAGAAAAGCTTCTTTGATATTTCATCAAGAAAACCTTCAGACTATCGGAAAATACACCAACCTACATGTTGCACCTCGAAACTGGTTTACCTACGTGATATTTACACACAGTTCAGCTGCATTTCTCATATATTGGAAAATCATGAATCAACCAAATCATCAACTCACCAATAAGATAGTAGACAGAAATCTTCAATTCTTTACGGAATCGATGAGATTGAGTGACATCCATGATGTTCAACTTCTCCAACACAATGGAAGATCTTTTGGTGGCACCCTGTAGATGCTTTTAGGAAACATTGAAGAATCAATATGGAATGCTTTCAAAGAACAAAGTCAGCAAAGCCAAACAAGAAGTACCTATAGACTAGTGAGTCATGACCAAGGTGATAAAAATTATTTCCCTGACCGAAACAGTCTGGATTTTATATCAACAATCATTAAAGCCAACTGCTTTGTGCAACCTACGATGCAAAGAAGATATAATATGTCACTTCATTGGTATCTGCCCCATCCTGAACTCGATCCGAAGGTTATCTTGGGAAAAAATACTCTTTCATCAAATGAAATCATAAACATTTTAAATGGAGAGAATTGGAAAATCCAATACAACTACCTGAAACCCGCTTTAAAATATCGACAACAAATTATTAAGGACTCATTTTGATATTGTACTTTTGTATATATATGTAGTTATATACTTTTATTTCGCGATAACTAAATCAACAAAGAACTTTATTGCTTCATAAAATAACTCTTTTTTCGGCTGACGGTATAAGCCAATGTCTTTTTGTGAAAATTGTTAACAAAGAACTATGTATGTAACTATAAAACAATTTTTATTTATATCTCAATAAAATCACACTTTACTACTACAAAAACGTTTCAAAACTAGTTTTGAAGTCCTCAGAACTAGATATTTCCAGTTTCATGAATTTCTAGTTTTATCAAAAACTAGTTTTACGATTTCGAGTTTTATGTGTCACTTTGTTTTTCAATAATACCGATTTGTTCAAAACTTGAAACTCGAAAACTAGATCTACGAAAAACTAGTTTCGAAATAAGTGAATAATATGGCTGTTATTTATTAATGATTTTTTTTTATACATGAACACAAAAATTGATCACTGAATAGTTTTATCAATAAAAATTGTTATTTTGTTCCTCCGCAATGCAGAAACATTTTGCTGGAAATATTTATTTTTTTTGGGAGAATTTCTTGGCCCTTGCCTTTTCAGCAACACCTGAAGCAGCAATTGGTGGAGTTTCCATTTCTTGAACCTGCAACACCATGGAAAAAAGATAGTATATAAATTAAATCGACAATGCAAAATATAAATTAAAAGTATTACTTACAATTTCTTCAAATATAAATCTATTCACGAGAAAGTGCTGTTTTAATTTGACGTTTCTCACTTTGACAGCTGGGTTTATTTTAAACCTGGGATTAAAATTTGACAACTGGGTATATTTCTATTGGATTTAAATTTAAATTGTGAATAATATGGCCGTAAATATTTAAACCCGACAACGCAATGCGGTTTAAATCCAATGGGTCTATTAGGAGTGAATAATATGGATTTGCGTTTGACAATTGGGTTTAAGCGATTTTACATCCGGATGTAAATTTAAACCCGGGTTTATTGGGTGAATAATATGGCAGTTACTATTCGGGAAGGCTCTCCTCTGACTGGTGTCAACTTGGTGGCGCCCAGATGTGGCAACTTATGCTTATGCATCTGCAAGTGCGGAAGTGGAGAAAAGTAAAGCGAGACGGATATAGGTCATGTGCTCAAAAGACAGAAAGAGAAAACCGATATCTCTTTTCAAAGCTGCTATAATCTTTATAACTTGGTGACAGCTGAAAAAATCAACTGTCATGTGTTTGGTTTGGAAGAAATTTTTCACATCGAAAAATCTTCCCAAAGATTTTATTCAGATGGAATTACTTGTTTGGGACTCAGATGTTGGGTTCATAGATACAAATACCGTTGCTACTTGTGCCAAATAACCATATGGAGAATTTATAACACACGAGCTCAAAGAAGACCAGTGCAGAAACTCTCTAATGAGGAATACATGAGTTTCGCAATTCTGGAGGCCAAAGAGAACTACACACATCTACACGATAGGAGCTTTGAAGGCTTTCGATGCCCGTCGCATGAAGACTTCGTTCACAACTTCAAGGGTTCACTGGCGGCATAAGCGATATCCAATTGGGTGTAAGTGGCAGGTACTTGGTGTCTTCTTGTTTATATCGATATATTATACGGGTGCATCACTCATATCGTTGTTTTTTGACGTACCAAGTCTTAGTAGTTGCAAGTTCGAAATGGTATTGAAATTTTCCTGCTTTTTTTTATACAGCGAGAAGTCATCTCTCTACAAATTGGCCAGGTGGACGCTCAAATTGGGAACTCTTGTTCGCAAACGTGAATATTCAGCAATGTCTGGCAATAAATTAGATGAAGACGAGTATTCATGTGATGTTCGAAGTATTTTTAATCGGAGTATTACCATTGGGAATGAATACTATGAATGAGATAGTCCGATTAGTTTGATGATGGAGTCGATATGTGATACATAAACTCTAACTGGATCTCGAACAGACTGTGGGATACAAACTCAACCATCATGCACACGTGAAACACAAAAAAACTAAAATTTTCGATCTTAGGTGTGCCGCCAGTTCTTAAACCGCAAATCAGAAGACTGTCAAAATCTCAATCAAAGCCCGTTTCATACGCGCCGTAGCTCAGTTACAATTTCTCGGATACATAAAAACTTCCAAACGGAACACCGACCATGTTACACGTTTAACATGGTAAGCAAAATCATTTTATTGTAGTGTTTTTGCCATTTGTCCTATTTATTCAAATAAAAACAAAATATTCCATTTTATTGTACGTTTGTTTCTGTTACTGTCGATTTAATTGTAAAAAGAGAGAGAGAGATTGAGTGACATCCATGATGTTCAACTTCTCCAACACAATGGAAGATCTTTTGGTGGCACCCTGTAGATGCTTTTAGGAAACATTGAAGAATCAATATGGAATGCTTTCAAAGAACAAAGTCAGCAAAGCCAAACAAGAAGTACCTATAGACTAGTGAGTCATGACCAAGGTGATAAAAATTATTTCCCTGACCGAAACAGTCTGGATTTTATATCAACAATCATTAAAGCCAACTGCTTTGTGCAACCTACGATGCAAAGAAGATATAATATGTCACTTCATTGGTATCTGCCCCATCCTGAACTCGATCCGAAGGTTATCTTGGGAAAAAATACTCTTTCATCAAATGAAATCATAAACATTTTAAATGGAGAAAATTGGAAAATCCAATACAACTACCTGAAACCCGCTTTAAAATATCGACAACAAATTATTAAGGACTCATTTTGATATTGTACTTTTGTATATATATGTAGTTATATACTTTTATTTCGCGATAACTAAATCAACAAAGAACTTTATTGCTTCATAAAATAACTCTTTTTTCGGCTGACGGTATAAGCCAATGTCTTTTTGTGAAAATTGTTAACAAAGAACTATGTATGTAACTATAAAACAATTTTTATTTATATCTCAATAAAATCACACTTTACTACTACAAAAACGTTTCAAAACTAGTTTTGAAGTCCTCAGAACTAGATATTTCCAGTTTCATGAATTTCTAGTTTTATCAAAAACTAGTTTTACGATTTCGAGTTTTATGTGTCACTTTGTTTTTCAATAATACCGATTTGTTCAAAACTTGAAACTCGAAAACTAGATCTACGAAAAACTAGTTTCGAAATAAGTGAATAATATGGCTGTTATTTATTAATGATTTTTTTTTATACATGAACACAAAAATTGATCACTGAATAGTTTTATCAATAAAAATTGTTATTTTGTTCCTCCGCAATGCAGAAACATTTTGCTGGAAATATTTATTTTTTTTGGGAGAATTTCTTGGCCCTTGCCTTTTCAGCAACACCTGAAGCAGCAATTGGTGGAGTTTCCATTTCTTGAACCTGCAACACCATGGAAAAAAGATAGCATATAAATTAAATCGACAATGCAAAATATAAATTAAAAGTATTACTTACAATTTCTTCAAATATAAATCTATTCACGAGAAAGTGCTGTTTTAATTTGACGTTTCTCACTTTGACAGCTGGGTTTATTTTAAACCTGGGATTAAAATTTGACAACTGGGTATATTTCTATTGGGTTTAAATTTAAATTGTGAATAATATGGCCGTAAATATTTAAACCCGACAACGCAATGCGGTTTAAATCCAATGGGTCTATTAGGAGTGAATAATATGGATTTGCGTTTGACAATTGGGTTTAAGCGATTTTACATCCGGATGTAAATTTAAACCCGGGTTTATTGGGTGAATAATATGGCAGTTACTATTCGGGAAGGCTCTCCTCTGACTGGTGTCAACTTGGTGGCGCCCAGATGTGGCAACTTATGCTTATGCATCTGCAAGTGCGGAAGTGGAGAAAAGTAAAGCGAGACGGATATAGGTCATGTGCTCAAAAGACAGAAAGAGAAAACCGATATCTCTTTTCAAAGCTGCTATAATCTTTATAACTTGGTGACAGCTGAAAAAATCAACTGTCATGTGTTTGGTTTGGAAGAAATTTTTCACATCGAAAAATCTTCCCAAAGATTTTATTCAGATGGAATTACTTGTTTGGGACTCAGATGTTGGGTTCATAGATACAAATACCGTTGCTACTTGTGCCAAATAACCATATGGAGAATTTATAACACACGAGCTCAAAGAAGACCAGTGCAGAAACTCTCTAATGAGGAATACATGAGTTTCGCAACTCTGGAGGCCAAAGAGAACTACACACATCTACACGATAGGAGCTTTGAAGGCTTTCGATGCCCGTCGCATGAAGACTTCGTTCACAACTTCAAGGGTTCACTGGCGGCATAAGCGATATCCAATTGGGTGTAAGTGGCAGGTACTTGGTGTCTTCTTGTTTATATCGATATATTATACGGGTGCATCACTCATATCGTTGTTTTTTGACGTACCAAGTCTTAGTAGTTGCAAGTTCGAAATGGTATTGAAATTTTCCTGCTTTTTTTTATACAGCGAGAAGTCATCTCTCTACAAATTGGCCAGGTGGACGCTCAAATTGGGAACTCTTGTTCGCAAACGTGAATATTCAGCAATGTCTGGCAATAAATTAGATGAAGACGAGTATTCATGTGATGTTCGAAGTATTTTTAATCGGAGTATTACCATTGGGAATGAATACTATGAATGAGATAGTCCGATTAGTTTGATGATGGAGTCGATATGTGATACATAAACTCTAACTGGATCTCGAACAGACTGTGGGATACAAACTCAACCATCATGCACACGTGAAACACAAAAAACTAAAAATTTCGATCTTAGGTGTGCCACCAGTTCTTAAACCGCAAATCAGAAGACTGTCAAAATCTCAATCAAAGCCCGTTTCATACGCGCCGTAGCTCAGTTACAATTTCTCGGATACATAAAAACTTCCAAACGGAACACCGACCATGTTACACGTTTAACATGGTAAGCAAAATCATTCTATTGTAGTGTTTTTGCCATTTGTCCTATTTATTCAAATAAAAACAAAATATTCCATTTTATTGTACGTTTGTTTCTGTTACTGTCGATTTAATTGTAAAAAGCCTTGACATACAAATAACTTGGCTAATAGAAAAACATAAAAGTCATATCATTTTCATTACGGTTCAATAAGTTAATCTCTTAACTCAACTACATACATCAATTTTAAGGTTTCAATTGCTCCAGTAATACCTGGTCGACCCGGTTAGTTTATCAGTGTCTGCAGTTTGTACATCTGTTGGAACTTCGGTGCTGTAATCAGCAGCTAACATTGCTTGATTTAATTTATGGTCTGGACGGTCTGTTCGAGTTGCAGCTCCTTTTTCTCCAGGTTCCAGGTTTCTCCACCCTTTTCGATATCTAAATAGAAATAAACAAAAAACCCGATGTAGTTTGACGTTTCGAGTGTCGTCACTGCAGTTCAGGCAGTTAGTGTTTGGAACAAAAAGTTTTTTTTCGTCAAAAACAAGCACCTGAACGAATAAGATTATGGTTGCAGATGAAAAATTATGGTTGCAGATGAACATGTTCGAGTTGCAACCATAACTAGGAAGTTCGTTCCCTCTCTATAAGACAAGTATGAATTTTACATCTTGTGTCTTTTTCCGATTTTCATCTGCACTTGCAGATGCATGTAAATCCACCATTATACCCTCCACGCGGTATCCACTGGGCCCTGGGATGCTTCGTCCGTAGCTGAGCTACTAAACTAGTAAGTGCGAGTTTTGACAAATAAATGCGGAGCAAAAGAATTGTGATCAACACTATAATGCTCTGCGAACAAGGACTGACTGCATGAATCTCAGTGGTCTACGAGAGCTTGCGTGTAAATGTCCCAGCGGATGAATTCAAATGACAGAATCAACGGTGGACTTCTGCAGTCGAAAAAACAGAAACCCCTGAAAAATCTACTCCAACCTAGTTATAGGGTCTTTCAATACTAGGACTGGGTATTGAAGTAGAGATAGTGGCGGATGAGCTCCTGGTGAGCCAACGGCAGCACTCACACCCCTGCAGCAGGGTTATGATATTGGATATTCCAGCCCTTTATGTCCGAAGGAATCCAAAAGGATTTGGCCCTCAAGTTTGGGGAATGTGCGTGGGGTTAACTACCCAAAAAACATATGGTTCCGAAACAACCAATAACCTCGGATAACGATAATGATTTCAAAGTTGATGACCCAAACAAACGAAATAAGGACAATGAACTCCGGATCTGCACGTGGAACGTAAGATCTCTTAATGGATTAGGTGCAGATGGAGAATTATCGGACGCCCTGAACTGCTGCAAAGCAGACACAACCACCATCCTAGAAGTGCGATGGAGCGGACCGGGCATAAGAAAGATGAAAAACTGTGACATCTACTATGGTGACCGCTACAGACAACAGAAACAGCGCTTAGGTTAGGTTAGGTTCAAATGGCTGTCAGGAAAACAAACTGATACACTTAGACCAATATTAGGTCCATTGTGATACCATAGAAATTATGCGAGGGCGTAACTCACTTAACAAAACCATTTGGAGCTTTTAATAAAGCGAAGGAGATGCAGGGGATCTTTGTTCGTCAGATCGCTTGGATCATCAAGAAAATATTTTCCTTGATGCCGTTTTCTTTTAAAAGAGAGTGCAGGACATGAGCAGAGGAGGTGTGGGATTGTCTCCTCCTCCTCCTCATCTAAGCAACTTCTGCAGAAGTCATTAGAGGGAACGCCAAGTCTTATGGCGTGTCTTTTTATCAGACAATGTCCGGTGGTGACATTGATTACGGAGCTAACTTGCAATCTGGTAATGGATAACAAATGTCTTGTGCGTTTTGGATCTATCCCTGGCCATATCCGTTTTGTTGCCACGCACGTGGTGATATTGTTCCACCTATGATTTGTTCTATCTATTGCCTCTTGCTTTAGCATAAGTTTACATGTAGCGATTGGTATACCAATATTCAACCTGCTGATTGAGATCGGTAGAACGGTTCCTTCTCTGGCGAGTTCATCGGCTTTGCAGTTACCCACGATATCCCTGTGCCCCGGCACCCAAATAAGGTGAATATTGAACTGTTCAGCCATTTCCCTAAGAGAAAGGCGACAGTTAAGGGCGGTTACTGAGTTTGAAGAAACAGCGCCGAGTGATTTGAGGGCTGCTTGACTATCTGAGAAAATCTGGATATTCGTTGAGGATATCACGTTTTCTCTTAGCCATGATAGGACCTCTTTGATCGCCAGATTTTCCGCTTGGAACACGCTACAATGGTTTGGAAGGCGGAACGAGAGACTTACGTTAAGTCGGTTTGAGTACACCCCGCAGCCTACCCCTTCTTCGGTTTTTGAACCATCTGTATAGAAATGAATTGAATCATCTTTCAAAAATTCTTCGTCTTCCCAGGTCGTTCTCGGTGGGATTGAGACTTGGAACTTATCATCAAAAACCAATGGGGGATCGGAGTGGCAAGGGATTGATCCGAATAAATTCAGGATTGTAGCGTGACCGTAGTTGCTATCGGTCCATTGGGAGATAGCTCTCATACGAGTGGCTGCACTGGCGGCCATTTGCTTATTGAAGATATCTAGTGGTGTGAGGTTATAAAGTGTATTTAGGGCAGCTGAGGGTGTTGATCTCAGTGCTCCGCTTATACACAAACCGGCTGTTCGTTGGACCTTGCTAAAATTATCGGAGTAGTTCCTTTTATCTTCATAAAAAGCGCTTTCTCAATTAGCCGTTAGGAAAGGCAGAAAATTGTAGGTCCCTCCATTCGCTCACAAGGCATGGTTGTGAGAAATGCGCTAGGCCCAGGGGTTCCTAGCCCTAGAAATGTTTGACAGGAGTGGAGAGTGGAGACCATGTGGAAATTACTGGGAAGTTCTAGATGTAATGTCATTCGATATAAATAGGCCGACATCCTTCTATAACGATTTCGATTTCAGGCGAGCTCTCTCCAGTTTCGCACTCCAAGTCGGTTGAGGTCTTCATCCACTTGATTGCGCCACCTTAGACGAGGTCTTCCCCTTCCGCGATTTCCCTGCAATGTGCTTTCGAACACCCGACGAGCCGGAGCGTTTGGGTCCATCCGCTCTTCATGTCCCAACCATCGTAGCCTCGCGATGCGCACTCTTCTGGCTATGCCCATGTCGCGGTACAGCTCATACAGCTCGTTGTTGTATCTTCTTCTCCACACATTGTCTTCGCATACGGGACCAAAGATCATTCGGAGAATTTTTCTTTCGAAACGACCAAGAGTTTCCTCATCCGCTTTCGATAAGGTCCATGCTTCCGCGCCGTACAGGAGGACTGGGATGATTAAGGTCTTATACAAGGTTACCTTGGTTTTTCTGGAGAGGGTTTTGTTTCTCAATTGCCTTCTTCACCCAAAGAAGCAACGGTTGGCAAGAGTTATTCTCCGTTTGATCTCCGCACTGATGTTGTTGTCCGTGTCTACAGCGGATCCTAAGTAGACGAAGTCCTGTACTACCTCGAAGTTATGTCTGTCTATTGTGACGTTTTGTCCAATTCGTCGATGTTCTGTGTCCTTGTTTAATGACAGCATATACTTCGTTTTGCCCTCATTAACCATCAAACCCATTTTTGCCGCTTCTGTTTCAATACTCGCAAAAGCACCTATGACATCACGCTTTTTTCTTCCCATTACGTCAATATCGTCTGCATAGGCGAGTAATTGTACAGACTTTTGAAAGATTGTTCCTCTGGTGTTGACGTTTGAGTTTCTTACAATCTGTTCAAGTATGATGTTGAAGAAATCGCATGACAGTTTGTCGCCTTGCCTTAAGCCTTTTTCGACATCAAAGGTCTCGGTGTGTTCTTTACCGACCTTGACGGAGCAGCGTGAATTTTCCAACGTCATCCTGCATAGTCGTACGAGTTTTGCAGGGATGCCGAAACTAGATATGGCTCTGTACAGCTCGTCTCTGTAGATACTGTCATACGCGGCCTTGAAATCGATAAAAAGATGGTGAATATCGATATTATATTCTCGGGTTTTTTCCAAGATCTGCCGTAATGTGAAAATTTGGTCTATTGTGGTCTTCTCTGGTCTAAAACCACATTGATAAGGACCTATCAAGTTGTTGACGTGGGGTTTCAGACGTTCACATATTACAGCAGACAAGATCTTATAAGCGACGTTAAGGAGGCTTATCGCTCTATAATTGGCGCAATTGTGAGGGTCTCCTTTCTTTAGGATTGGGCATACGATACTGAGGTTAAGCAGTCTGCAGAAATGATCTTTCCAGATCCTCAGTAGCGACTGTGACTCTATAACCATGTTTCCCTGCTGGTCTTTACAGGCTTGATTTCGGGGTTTGCCACCCTGGCAGGTAAAAACTTCCGAATCTCGTTCCTGGCATGGCACCTCTCAATTTCCTCAAACGAGCTCTTCTCATGCTGCTTCTTTTTCTTTTTGAGAAGTCGGTGTTCTTCCCTTCTTTTCTCCTTGTAGATCTCGTTATACTGATCGTAAGCAGCCCTTGTTCGTTGTTGCATCAGCATTTGACGTGCTTTTTGTTTGGCTGTATTTGCCTGCCTGCATTCTTCATCAAACCATGGGTTTCGTTTTGGTGGCCGAGTGAAGCCCAGAACCTCAGAGGCAGCGGTTCTGATGGCTTCTTGGCATTGCTGCCACTGGTCTTCAATGCTTAATTCTGGCGGCATGGGATTCAAGGATAATTGAAGGGACACTCGATTGGAAAAGGCACTGGCAATCTCTTGCGATTGTAGCTTTCCGACGTCATAACTCTTCACAGCTTTAGTTCGTGCTGGTCGTGAACAAGATATCCTCATTCGTACCTTGGCTACAACAAGGTAGTGGTCCGAGTCAAAGTTGGCCCCTCGGAAAGTTCGCACATCTAACACACTGGAAGAGTGCCTTGCGTCGATCGCAACATGGTCAATTTGGTTGACGGTTAATTGATCTGGTGATCGCCATGTACCTTTATGAATTTTGAGATGCGGGAAGCGTGTACTACTTACAACAAGATTTAGCCCCGCAGCAAAATCGATCAGCCTCAGTCCGTTTTCGGAGGTTTTGTCATGGAGGCTATGCTTACCAATTGTGTTTCCAAAGATGTCCTCCATCCCTAGCTTTAAAATCGCCAAGAACGATTTTCACGTCGTGTCTAGGGCAAAGTTACCCAATATTTTTCCCAGTCAGTTTTCCGATAGTTTCGGAAGATTGGTTCTTTAAGAGGATCCTTATTAAGATTAAATTGAATGTATCTATGATCAGAAAAGGAGTGTTCAGTAGATACTTTCCAATTAGTAATCCTATGATGAACCGAATCGGAGACAAGAGTGATATCTAAAACTTCTTGTCTGTTTCTGGTAATGAATGTTGGTTCATTGCCAGTATTACTTACTATGAGGTTAGTACTTAAAATAAAATCAAAAAGTGACTCACCCTTTTCATTTATGTCAGTTCTTCCCCATACTGTGTGATACGCATTGGCATCGCATCTAATGATGAGGCAGATCTTCTGCCGTTCTGCTTCAGCGACAATCCTTTTTAATAAGTCGCCTGGGGGAGGGCCTGGATGGTCGTGGCCGAGGTAAGCAGATACCAGCCAGCAGGTGTTGTCACTGGTTTGGTATCTTACTGTGGTTACATCTCGATTGCTGTAATTAGGGAGTAAAAATACATTAGTGCTGCTTCTTACCAATATGCAGGATCTGGGTTCACCTTTGTCCCTCATATACAGTAGAGTGTATTCAGGAGCCCTTAGTCCATGAACGATGGATTTGATTTGATGATCCAAGGCCCTTGGATAAGGACAATATCTTCCCCTCTCTTGTTGAGGCGGAGAAGAAGGGAGGCCGAAGCCTGCTTGGAGTGTTGGAGGCTAATCTGTGTTAGCTGCACCATCTTGGGAACAACTAAGTAGACTAACCCCCACCACAGTCTGGTTGAGGCCGTCGTCTGTTTCGCTCTCAGAGTTTGACCTAAGAAGGTCATCCACGCTGAGCGAAACCTCGTTACCGGAGTCATCAGTCTCCAAGTCGGAGAATTTGATGACGTTTTGGGCATCCAAGTGGGATGTGGAGGGTCTGTTTTCATGTGTTTCAGCAGAGGATGTGTCGAGCTCATTTATCTCCATGGATTGAGGGTCGACTTGCCCTGCGGGTTCGTCCACTGAAGACGCACTTTCTGTTTCGGGAGATGGAACGATGTTCTGTTCTTCATCTTTTTTGTATATTTTTAAGGCAATGTTTGACCAGCCGAACCGCAACCGCCTTTTGTCACAACCAGGGGAGCAAGGGAAATCTATATTCTATATCATCTGTTGATGACTATTATAGCCGATCTATAGTGGCCCTCCGAGTCTTCCAACTTCGCGACTTTCCGCGAATGAGTAGGCAGGGTTGGATTGCCAAATTGAATCATTTTCATGATTGTATCTTTGCAGGAGAGTTCTGCTGGTAGTCTAGCGCGAGCAATAGGCCTGCAAGGGATATCCTCCCTTGACACGACTTCAAGCTAAGCACCAGGCCAGAGTCCTTCTAACCTGCTTATCGAAACGCGATTAACCTGACGCGTCCCTGATACTATCCTGCATCCTCAAAGATGGCAGGTTCCCCTGGGTTCTCCATCATAAGAGTCCAGTAGGAGGCCTGGAGCTTGTCCATGATAATCGCCCATTGATCGAAAGAGATCGCATCATCCGCGTACTCCTGTCAATGACAGCGAAAATGGGTCTGTCCTTCAGTGCGTCACTGTACGGCATGTCCTTTTTGGAGCTGAGGGTGCTTGATTTTTGCACCTTAGGCCTTTTGGCGTTCGGGGTTGACTGCTCGAACGAACGTTGGCGCCTAGACGTTGAGTCTGCGCAGTTTTTTTCAATTATGGCAATGATTTTCATTGCCCACTCAAGCTAGGCAGATTGCGTTGAATCAAGATTAGGTTTAGGTACCGCACCCAACACCTTTGCAATTTTCTCCGCGTTCCACCTCACTTTGTGGTTTGGAAAGGTAGGGAGGTTGAGATCCCCTTCGTTGTCCGTTCTACTGTTAGACACAGTTTCACCTTCAACTTGGGGGTAAGGGGATTGGAAACCTTTTCGTTTTCAGTTCCACTGTAAGTCACAGTTTCACTTCCAACTTGGGGGATAAGGGGATTGGCAACCCTTTCGTTTTCAGTTCCACTGTAAGTCACAGTTTCACCTCCAACTTTGGGGTTAGAGGGACTGGACACCCTTTCGTTGTTTGACCCACTGTAAGTCACAGTTTTGATCACAACTTGGGGGAGGAAAGGAGTGCTTCCGAAGCTCGAAGGAGGCCCTCCAATTTCATCCACGGAGCCGATAGTCTCGGCACCCGTACCGTCCGGGTTGGTTGACCTTGAGTCCTTTGACATTGGACGGGATGAGTTGGGATGTTTGGGCAGTGTTTTTGAAGGTAGCCTTTTTGTCAACATATCACAGTTCGCGTTAGAGCCGAAAGTCTCGGCCCCTCTACTTGCTGCAATAGTCTTTTCCAGGGTTCCTTCAATACAGGCAGTATGAGTGGAAGTGCTACAGAGAGTCACTGCAACCCTTCCACTGGTGTGGGCATCCTCCTTAGGAGGGGCGTTAGAACCAGAGGGCTCTCAACATTTCTTGGTCAGCTTATGAGGCCTTCCTCGAACTGCAGTCGGCTCCTCAGCCCTTCCGCCAATCGCTTTTTGTGTAATTTTCGTTAATTTATTTGTCACTGACGACTTATTCTCTGTCGAGGCCAAGCCATCGCCGGCAGTCGCGACACCTGCCGACTTTTGAACGTATATCCCCGTTCGTTTTTTATTCCTTTTATTAACTTTTTCCATTGTCTCATTTCCAAGTTTTCTAACATTGAGGTTTTGTTTGAAACAGCGCTTATTTGGGTGCGGATTTGTCGTTAGAGAAAGACTTAGGGATAAGGTGATTAGCAAAATCCAGTTAATGAGCGTATAATGACCATTCGCATCAGGGCTAAATTAGCCAACATTAGCCTAATATGCGCCCACGTCCCCACAGAAGAGAAGGACGACAATTCCAAAGACTGTTTCTACGAGCTCCTCGAAGAAACATATGAGCAGTGCCCTAGACACGACGTGAAAATCGCTCTTGGCGATTTTAACGCAAAACTAAGGAAGGAGGACATCTTTGGAAATACAATCGGTAAGCATAGCCTCCATGAAGAAAACTCCGAAAATGGACTGAGGCTAATCGATTTCGCTGCGGGGCTAAATCTTGTTGTTAGTAGTTCACGCTTCCCGCATCTCAAAAAAACCGTCAACCAAATTGACCATGTTGCGATCGACGCAAGGCACTCTTCCAGTGTGTTAGATGTGCAAACTTTCCGAGGGGCCAACTTTGACTCCGACCACTACCTTGTTGTTGCCAAGGTACGAATGAGGATATCTTGTTAACGACCTCCACGAACTAAAGCATTGAAGAGATATGACGTCGGAAAGCTACAATCGCAAGAGATTGCCAATGCCTTTTCCAATCGAGTGTCCCGTTAATTATCCTTGTATCCAATGCCGTCAGCATTAAGCAATGAAGACCAGTGGCAGCAATGCCAAGAAGCCATCAGAACCGCTGCCTCTGAGGCCACCAAAACGAAACCCATGGTTCGATGAAGATTGCAGGCAGGCAAATGCAGCCAAACAAAAAGCACGACAAATGCTAATGCAAAAACGAATAAGGGCTGCTTACGATCAGTATAACGAGATTTAAAAGGAGAAAAGAAGGGAAGAACACCGAATTCTCAAAAAGAAAAAGAAGCAGCATGAGAAGCGCTCGTTTGAGGAAATTGAGAGATGCCATGACAGGAACGAGATTCGGAAGTATTCGGCATTTACCACTATTTTAATTTGTAAATACAAAATGTCGCTAATTATATATACTAATAAACTTAAACTTAAACTTAAACTTTTACCAAAAGGTATAAAGCCTGTAAAGACCAACAGGGAAACATAGTTGTAGAGCCACAGTCGCTACTGAGGATCTGGAAACATCGTTTCTGCAGACTGCTTAAAGGCGATGAGGACACGAATTCCGATGTCAGGCAGATTGCCCCATTCAGCTTGGACGATGATCAAGAATGCCGTCCTCCCGACCTAGAAGAAGTTAAGCTTGCATATGCAAACCTTAATCACATAAGACTGCAGGTGCAGATGGCCTTGATGCCGAACTCTTCAAGGCAGCTGGAGACCGGTTGGAAAGGAGCATGCACCAGCTGATCTGCATGATATGGTCGGAAGAAAGTATGCCCGATGAATGGAACCTCAGTATCGTATGTCCGATCCTAAAGAAGGGAGACCCTCACAATTGCGCCAATTATAGAGGGATAAGCCTCCTTAACGTCACTTATTAGATCTTGTCTGCTGTAATATGTGAACGTCTGAAACCCCACGTCAACAACTTGATAGGTCCTTATCAATGTGGTTTTAGACCAGGGAAGTACACAATAGACCAAATTTTCACATTACGGCAGATCTTGGAAAAAACCCGAGAATATAATATCGATATTCACCATCTCTTTGTCGATTTCAAAGCCGCGTATTGACAGAGACGAGCTGTACAAAAGTATTTCAAAAGTCTGTACAATTACTCGCCTACGCAGAAGATATTGACGTAATTTGAAGAAAAAAGCATGATGTCACAGATGCTTTTGCGAGTATTGAAACAGAAGCGGCAAAAATGGGTTTGATGGTTAATGAGGGCAAAACGAAGTATATGTTGTCATCAAACAAGGACACTGAACATCGACGAATTGGACAAAACGTCACAATAGACAGACATAACTTCGAGGTAGTACGGGACTTCGTCTACCTAGGATCCGCTACATACACAAAAAACAACATCAGTGCGGAGATCAAATGGAGTATAGCTCTTGCCAACCGTTGCTTCTTTGGGTTAAGAAGGTAAATGAGAAACAAAACCCTCCCCAGAAAAACCAAGGCAGCCTTGTATAAGACCTTGATCATCCCAGTTCTGCTTTACGGCGCGGAAGCGTGGACCTTATCGAAAGCGGATGAGGAAACCCTTGGTCGTTTCGAAAGAAAAATTCTCCGAATGATCTTTGGTCCCATATGCGATGACAATGTGTTTAGAAGAAGACACAACAACGAGCTGTATGAGCTGTACCGCGACAGTAGCATAGCCAGAAGAGTACTACGATGGTTGGGTCATGTAGAGCGGATGGACCCAAACGCTCCGGCTCGACGGGTTTTCGAAAGCTCATTGCAGGGAAATCGCGGAAGGGGAAGATCTCGTCTTAGGTGGCGCAATCAAGTGGATGAAGACCTCAACCGACTTAGAGTGCAAAGCTGGAGAGAGCTCGCCCGAAATCGAAGTCGTTACAGAAGGATGTTGGTTGAGGCCCAGGTTCACCCCGAACTGTAATGCCCACCTAAGTAAGTAAGTAAGAACAATATGTATACCAATTTTGTCAAAGACTTATTCAAAGTCTAACGATACAACTGTTACATGGTTCCTTGCAGAAAGGGCATTGGATATATAGAAATCTAGGTGGAGTAGAGCATCCTCATATCCTTCATTCGGCTGAAATAGTAGGGGAGCCAAGGAAGGGACTTTGCGTGTTACTTGAGCGCGTCAGAAAATCATATGGGGAGAAACCTTGCACCCTGTAATGTACTCCTACCATATATGAAACCTTAATTTTGGGGCGTTCTTCGAGGGCAGCCCGTCAGATTAGTAAAAAAAAGGCGATCCTCGGACATACTCGAGCGCGTCAGATTAAGAGATGGTAGGTTGATTACATCCAGAAGAGTGTATATTTCAATAATCTGACAATTTGAGCGGGGCCTTAGTAAGTAGGCGAGTCACAAAGATGTAAAAAAAATTTCTAAAAGCTGCAATCAAGTATCGCAACGCAATTTTAAACGAATTTTTGTAGTTAATGAAATTAAATCTACTCACTAAACTTAAACTTTAATTTACCTCTTAACCTGACAGGCAACTTAAAGTTAGTGTCTTATTTAATTTTTATACCAGCATACACTGTTTTTTGTAAAATCTTTTTGAAATGAAATTATATATATCTATCTATCTATCTATCTATCTAAGATGTAAAAAAAATCGACATTTTGAAATACTCGAGCGCGAGAAATTTTTTTTAAAACTTTATCTGGATTACAGAAAACATATAATCTGATATTTTGCTAGGAGCGATTTAGGTAAAATCGTTAATAAAGTGTATAATATATGATGGTCAATATCTCGGTTAATATTGATATAAGCAATTGATCCAACAGACCTTTTTTGTAGAAAAATAAATTCTCTACATGTTTGTAATTCACAGTTTTTCTGTATCTTTTGTTATTTATGAGATAACTGTGACAAAACGTGAATTTTATGGAAAAATCTGGTTTAGTGGCCCGTACCACCTGACCCGTACGAGTAACGACTTTGCCACAAACAACATTTTTGTAGAGCGTTCTATTTCGAGAAAAAAACATCTTCAGTTAAAGTGATCCCACGAAATGCCGCTGAGCTATAGAAATTTAAAATAAAAAATCTGTTAAAATTGTCAGACTAAGAGTACGCCCCCATATAACTGTCAGATTATCATCCTGGAGGACGAAGACATCAAGTTGATCGCTCTGTATAAAAATCTGATGAGCTCGAGTATTTCAAGGTCACGTGTTTTTTTACATTTTTAAAAATCAGCCATGACTTATGGCCCAACTCGAATTGTCTGATTATTGAAATATACACTTTTTTTTTAGTACACTTAACATTCACTTTGAAAATCTGACACGCTCGAATAACTTCTTTTTTTTCTGTCAACCTCTCTTTACGCCCATTTGCCCACAGTAAATCGTCAGATGAATATATATCGGTTATCAGAAAGACAAATCATATACCCTATGAATATCTGACGCGCAACTTGATTAGGTTTTATTAATTTTTTAATTGTTATAAGCCGAAGCAAACGCTAAGTTACATTTTTTTCTAGTACTTTAGCGATACATGGTATGAGTGAAATAGGTCTATATCCATTTACGTTGTTAATATTTTTACCCAGCTCTGCCAAAGGAAACAATGTTGTTTGCTTCCAACAAAAGTCTAACACAATATTGTACAGTTCTGTAAGTCTCGATGTTGCTGAATGAGGAAGATTTATTAACAAGGGGTACAGTATTCTGTCTCGACTGGGTGTTTTTCCTTAAAGCTTGCATCGCAGGTATTGCTAAAGCAATGAAGCAAGCGCAAACGCCAGAGTTCGCTGCTTATCAAAAGCAAGTTGCTCTGAATGCAAGTCGTCTTTCTGAAGGCCTGCAAAAGAATGGATACGTTGTTGTCACTGGTGGCACGAGCACGGACGTACATTTGATTGTCCTTGATCTTTGCAATGTTGGTTTGACAGGTGCTCGTGGCGAATACATCCTTGAAGTAATCGTCATTACCTGTAATAAAAACACTGTCCCCGCAACATTCCCAATACCTGGTATAAGAGATCTGTAAACACAAAAAAAAAACTAAAAGACGTAGTTATACGTGTCGAAATACTTATTTATTAATAATCTTTTTTTATACATGAACACAAAAATTGATCACTGAATAGTTTTATCAATAAAAATTGTTATTTTGTTCCTCTGCAATGCAGAAACATTTTGCTGGAAATATTTATTTTTTTTGGGAGAATTTCTTGGCCCTTGCCTTTTCAGGTGTTGCTGAAAAGGCAAGGGCCAATTTGTGGAGCAATTGGTGGAGTTTCCATTTTTTGAACCTGCAACACCATGGAAAAAAGATAGTATATAAATTAAATCGACAATGCAAAATATAAATTAAAAGTATTACTTACAATTTCTTCAAATATAAATCTATCACGAGAAAGTGCTGTTTTAATTTGACGTTTCTCACTTTGACAGCTGGGTTTATTTTAAGCCTGGGATTAAAATTTGACAACTGGGTATATTTCTATAGGGTTTAAATTTAGATAGTGAATAATATGGCCGTAAATATTTAAACCCGACAACGCAATGCGGTTTAAATCCAATGGGTCTATTAGGAGTGAATAATATGGATTTGCGTTTGACAATTGGGTTTATGCGATTTTACATCCGGATGAAAATTTAAACCCGGGTTTATTGGGTGAATAATATGGCAGTTACTATTCGGGAAGGCTCTCCTCTGACTGGTGTCAACTTGGTGGCGCCCAGATGTAGCAACTTATGCTTATGCATCTGCAAGTGCGGAAGTGGAGAAAAGTAAAGCGAGACGGATATAGGTCATGTGCTCAAAAGACAGAAATATAAAACCGATATCTCTTTTCAAAGCTGCTATAATCTTTATAACTTGGTGACAGCTGAAAAAATCAACTGTCATGTGTTTGGTTTGGAAGAAATTTTTCACATCGAAAAATCTTCCCAAAGATTTTATTCAGATGGAATTACTTGTTTGGGACTCAGATGTTGGGTTCATAGATGCAAATACCGTTGCTACTTGTGCCAAATAACCATATGGAGAATTTATAACACACGAGCTCAAAGAAGACCAGTGCAGAAACTCTCTAATGAGGAATACATGAGTTTCGCAACTCTGGAGGCCAAAGAGAACTACACACATCTACACGATAGGAGCTTTGAAGGCTTTCGATGCCCGTCGCATGAAGACTTCGTTCACAACTACAAGGGTTCACTGGCGGCATAAGCGATATCCAATTGGGTGTAAGTGGCAGGTACTTGGTGTCTTCTTGTTTATATCGATATATTATACGGGTGCATCACTCATATCGTTGTTTTTTGACGTACCAAGTCTTAGTAGTTGCAAGTTCGAAATGGTATTGAAATTTTCCTGCTTTTTTTTATACAGCGAGAAGTCATCTCTCTACAAATTTGCCAGGTGGACGCTCAAATTGGGAACTCTTGTTCGCAAACGTGAATATTCAGCAATGTCTGGCAATAAATTAGATGAAGACGAGTATTCATGTGATGTTCGAAGTATTTTTAATCGGAGTATTACCATTGGGAATGAATACTATGAATGAGATAGTCCGATTAGTTTGATGATGGAGTCGATATGTGATACATAAACTCTAACTGGATCTCGAACAGACTGTGGGATACAAACTCAACCATCATGCACACGTGAAACACAAAAAACTAAAAATTTCGATCTTAGGTGTGCCACCAGTTCTTAAACCGCAAATCAGAAGACTGTCAAAATCTCAATCAAAGCCCGTTTCATACGCGCCGTAGCTCAGTTACAATTTCTCGGATACATAAAAACTTCCAAACGGAACACCGACCATGTTACACGTTTAACATGGTAAGCAAAATCATTTTATTGTAGTGTTTTTGCCATTTGTCCTATTTATTCAAATAAAAACAAAATATTCCATTTTATTGTACGTTTGTTTCTGTTACTGTCGATTTTATTGTAAAAAGCCTTGACATACAAATAACTTGGCTAATAGAAAAACATAAAAGTCATATCATTTTCATTACGGTTCAATAAGTTAATCTCTTAACTCAACTACATACATCAATTTTAAGGTTTCAATTGCTCCAGTAATACCTGGTCGACCCGGTTAGTTTATCAGTGTCTGCAGTTTGTACATCTGTTGGAACTTTGGTGCTGTAATCAGCAGCTAACATTGCTTGATTTAATTTATGGTCTGGACGGTCTGTTCGAGTTGCAGTTCCTTTTTTTCCAGATTGGTGATTTCCTTATCAGCTTCGATTGATCCTTTTAGCAGCAAATGAACCTCACAATGGCCTGACAGTCAGAATAATACAGCCTTTTGAGAGTTCCGTATCAAAATGTATTTTTGAACAAAAAAAAAAGAAAAACCATTAGGCTGAGAGCCGGTGCATACGATTTAGGCTTTAGTTTTCGTCTTATTTGGGTAAGTTGGATTCACTGCGTGCTCAACTTGCTCGTTGCGCAAGCTTGTATTCTCTACGGAAAACCATTAAATAAAGTTTAATATAGAAAAAGATAAACAAAATTACATTTACCAGTATAAGAAGCCACACATGCTTGACGTTTGATCTAACCGCGGTATTCTCTGGTATAGTTCCTCGGATATGAAAGGCATAAACGGTGATATAATCCGCAATCCCAAATCGAAACAAGTATATAAAGCAAAGTACATCAGAGCTATATTTAGTTGCAATCCACAATTTGTTGCAGAAAAATCGATAGCCTTGAACACGTTACCTCGGGTTTCGCTTTCACAACAACTGGAGCAGTTGCTTTTTTGTCGAGCTTTTCTTGGAGTTTCTGCAATTTTGCTGCTTTTTTCGCTTCTTTTTCTAGTTGCTTGGTCGTTTTTGGTGGTTCATCGCCATTGGCAAGGGTTGTAGGAGGAGCATCTTCCGACATCTTCTATTTGTTTTGTTTCGTAACTTGTAACAAATTGCATCATCTTCGTCCATCTGCTTAACATGCAAATTAAGTTGGAAATGAATGAAATCATTTTTCAGCTGAGCTTTAATTCTCAACTCGGTCTTTCTCCCGAGGGATCTCTGCGCCTCGATTGCTTGGCGGATAACTAGCTTGCAAGCAGGTTGGCGTTGAGTGACTCTTCTTCTTCCTAATAACAAAGATAGTTAATATTTTATAAACCTTTAATTTGATATTCTTACCTTTCGCTTGATTGGATTCACTTCAATACTTCGTGTGCAATTAGGAAATAAATTGCCAATGTATTCCCATTGCATTTGCATGTATGTATTCCCATTCCATCTTTTTGGCCATTTGTCCTTATTTTAATGAAAAATTAATAAAGGGAAAATTTAGAAAAGAACTCACTTAATTCATGTTCATACCCATAATTTTTCATCTGCAACCATAACTAGGAAGTTCGTTCCCTCTCTATAAGACAAGTATGAATTTTACATCTTGTGTCTTTTTCCGATTTTCAGCTGCACTTGCAGATGCATGTAAATCCACCATTATAGTACACCTCAATTGTGCTTACTATACCTCCACGCGGTATCCACTGGGCCCTGGGATGCTTCGTCCGTAGCTGAGCTACTAAACTAGTAAGTGCGAGTTTTGACAAATAAATGCGGAGCAAAAGAATTGTGATCAACACTATAATGCTCTGCGAACAAGGACTGACTGCATGAATCTCAGTGGTCTACGAGAGCTTGCGTGTAAATGTCCCAGCGGATGAATTCAAATGACAGAATCAACGGTGGACTTCTGCAGTCGAAAAAACAGAAACCCCTGAAAAATCTACTCCAACCTAGTTTTAGGGTCTTTCAATACTAGGACTGGGTATTGAAGTAGAGATAGTGGCGGATGAGCTCCTGGTGAGCCAACGGCAGCACTCACACCCCTGCAGCAGGGTTATGATATTGGATATTCCAGCCCTTTATGTCCGAAGGAATCCAAAAGGATTTGGCCCTCAAGTTTGGGGAATGTGCGTGGGGTTAACTACCCAAAAAACATATGGTTCCGAAACAACCAATAACCTCGGATAACGATAATGATTTCAAAGTTGATGACCCAAACAAACGAAATAAGGACAATGACCTCCGGATCTGCACGTGGAACGTAAGATCTCTTAATGGATTACGTGCAGATGGAGAATTATCGGACGCCCTGAACTGCTGCAAAGCAGACACAACCACCATCCTAGAAGTGCGATGGAGCGGACCGGGCATAAGAAAGATGAAAAACTGTGACATCTACTATGGTGACCGCTACAGACAACAGAAACAGCGCTTAGGTTAGGTTAGGTTCAAATGGCTGTCAGGAAAACAAACTGATACACTTAGACCAATATTAGGTCCATTGTGATACCATAGAAATTATGCGAGGGCGTAACTCACTTAACAAAACCATTTGGAGCTTTTAATAAAGCGAAGGAGATGCAGGGGATCTTTGTTCGTCAGATCGCTTGGATCATCAAGAAAATATTTTCCTTGATGCCGTTTTCTTTTAAAAGAGAGTGCAGGACATGAGCAGAGGAGGTGTGGGATTGTCTCCTCCTCCTCCTCATCTAAGCAACTTCTGCAGAAGCCATTAGAGGGAACGCCAAGTCTTATGGCGTGTCTTTTTATCAGACAATGTCCGGTGATGACATTGATTACGGAGCTAACTTGCAATCTGGTAATGGATAACAAATGTCTTGTGCGTTTTGGATCTATCCCTGGCCATATCCGTTTTGTTGCCACGCACGTGGTGATATTGTTCCACCTATGATTTGTTCTATCTATTGCCTCTTGCTTTAGCATAAGTTTACATGTAGCGATTGATATACCAATATTCAACCTGCTGGTTGAGATCGGTAGAACGGTTCCTTCTCTGGCGAGTTCATCGGCTTTGCAGTTACCCACGATATCCCTGTGCCCCAGCACCCAAATAAGGTGAATATTGAACTGTTCAGCCATCTCCCTAAGAGATAGGCGACAGTTAAGGGCGGTTACTGAGTTTGAAGAAACAGCGCCGAGTGATTTGAGGGCTGCTTGACTATCTGAGAAAATCTGGATATTCGTTGAGGATATCACGTTTTCTCTTAGCCATGATAGGACCTCTTTGATCGCCAGATTTTCCGCTTGGAACACGCTACAATGGTTTGGAAGGCGGAACGAGAGACTTACGTTAAGTCGGTTTGAGTACACCCCGCAGCCTACCCCTTCTTCGGTTTTTGAACCATCTGTATAGAAATGAATTGAATCATCTTTCAAAAATTCTTCGTCTTCCCAGGTCGTTCTCGGTGGGATTGAGACTTGGAACTTATCATCAAAAACCAATGGGGGATCGGAGTGGCAAGGGATTGATCCGAATAAATTCAGGATTGTAGCGTGACCGTAGTTGTTATCGGTCCATTGGGAGATAGCTCTCATACGAGTGGCTGCACTGGCGGCCATTTGCTTATTGAAGATATCTAGTGGTGTGAGGTTATAAAGTGTATTTAGGGCAGCTGAGGGTGTTGATCTCAGTGCTCCGCTTATACACAAACCGGCTGTTCGTTGGACCTTGCTAAAATTATCGGAGTAGTTCCTTTTATCTTCATAAAAAGCGCTTTCTCAATTAGCCGTTAGGAAAGGCAGAAAATTGTAGGTCCCTCCATTCGCTCACAAGGCATGGTTGTGAGAAATGCGCTAGGCCCAGGGGTTCCTAGCCCTAGAAATGTTTGACAAGAGTGGAGAGTGGAGACCATGTGGAAATTACTGGGAAGTTCTAGATGTAATGTCATTCGATATAAATAGGCCGACATCCTTCTATAACGATTTCGATTTCAGGCGAGCTCTCTCCAGTTTCGCACTCCAAGTCGGTTGAGGTCTTCATCCACTTGATTGCGCCACCTAAGACGAGGTCTTCCCCTTCCGCGATTTCCCTGCAATGTGCTTTCGAACACCCGACGAGCCGGAGCGTTTGGGTCCATCCGCTCTACATGTCCCAACCATCGTAGCCTCGCGATGCGCACTCTTCTGGCTATGCCCATGTCGCGGTACAGCTCATACAGCTCGTTGTTGTATCTTCTTCTCCACACATTGTCTTCGCATACGGGACCAAAGATCATTCGGAGAATTTTTCTTTCGAAACGACCAAGAGTTTCCTCATCCGCTTTCGATAAGGTCCATGCTTCCGCGCCGTACAGGAGGACTGGGATGATTAAGGTCTTATACAAGGTTACCTTGGTTTTTCTGGAGAGGGTTTTGTTTCTCAATTGCCTTCTTAACCCAAAGAAGCAACGGTTGGCAAGAGTTATTCTCCGTTTGATCTCCGCACTGATGTTGTTGTCCGTGTCTACCACGGATCCTAAGTAGACGAAGTCCTGTACTACCTCGAAGTTATGTCTGTCTATTGTGACGTTTTGTCCAATTCGTCGATGTTTTGTGTCCTTGTTTAATGACAGCATATACTTCGTTTTGCCCTCATTAACCATCAAACCCATTTTTGCCGCTTCTGTTTCAATACTCGCAAAAGCACCTATGACATCACGCTTTTTTCTTCCCATTACGTCAATATCGTCTGCATTGGCGAGTAATTGTACAGACTTTTGAAAGATTGTTCCTCTGGTGTTGACGTTTGAGTTTCTTACAATCTGTTCAAGTATGATGTTGAAGAAATCGCATGACAGTTTGTCGCCTTGCCTTAAGCCTTTTTCGACATCAAAGGTCTCGGTGTGTTCTTTACCGACCTTGACGGAGCAGCGTGAATTTTCCAACGTCATCCTGCATAGTCGTACGAGTCTTGCAGGGATGCTGAAACTAGACATGGCTCTGTACAGCTCGTCTCTGTAGATACTGTCATACGCGGCCTTGAAATCGATAAAAAGATGGTGAATATCGATATTATATTCCCGGGTTTTTTCCAAGATCTGCCGTAATGTGAAAATTTGGTCTATTGTGGACTTCTCTGGTCTAAAACCACATTGATAAGGACCTATCAAGTTGTTGACGTGGGGTTTCAGACGTTCACATATTACCGCAGACAAGATCTTATAAGCGACGTTAAGGAGGCTTATCCCTCTATAATTGGCGCAATTGTGAGGGTCTCCTTTCTTTAGGATTGGGTATACGATACTGAGGTTCCATTCATCGGGCATGCTTTCTCCGACCATATCATGCAGATCAGCTGGTGCATGCTCCTTTCCAACTGATCTCCAGCTGCCTTGAAAAGTTCGGCATCAAGGCCATCTGCACCTGCAGTCTTATTTGATTTAAGTTTGCATATGGCAAGCTTAACCTCTTCTAAGTCGGGAGGACGGCATTCTCGATCATCGTCCAAGCTGAATGGGGCAATCTGCCTGACAGCGGAATTTGTGTCCTCATCGCCGTTAAGCAGTCTGCAGAAATGATCTTTCCAGATCCTCAGTAGCGACTGTGACTCTATAACTATGTTTCCCTGCTGGTCTTTACAGGCTTGAGTTCGGGGTTTGCCACCCTGGCAGGATCTTTTTACCTTTTGGTAAAACTTCCGAATCTCGTTCCTGTCATGGCACCTCTCAATTTCCTCAAACGAGCTCTACTCATGCTGCTTCTTTTTCTTTTTGAGAAGTCGGTGTTCTTCCCTTCTTTTCTCCTTGTAGATCTCGTTATACTGATCGTAAGCAGCCCTTGTTCGTTGTTGCATCAGCATTTGACGTGCTTTTTGTTTGGCTGTATTTGCCTGCCTGCATTCTTCATCAAACCATGGGTTTCGTTTTGGTGGCCGAGTGAAGCCCAGAACCTCAGAGGCAGCGGTTCTGATGGCTTTTTGGCATTGCTGCCACTGGTCTTCAATGCTTAATGCTGGCGGCATGGGATTCAAGGATAATTGAAGGGACACTCGATTGGAAAAGGCACAGGCAATCTCTTGCGATTGTAGCTTTCCGACGTCATAACTCTTCACAGCTTTAGTTCGTGCTGGTCGTGAACAAGATATCCTCATTCGTACCTTGGCTACAACAAGGTAGTGGTCCGAGTCAAAGTTGGCCCCTCGGAAAGTTCGCACATCTAACACACTGGAAGAGTGCCTTGCGTCGATCGCAACATGGTCAATTTGGTTGACGGTTAATTGATCTGGTGATCGCCATGTACCTTTGTGAATTTTGAGATGCGGGAAGCGTGTACTACTTACAACAAGATTTAGCCCCGCAGCAAAATCGATCAGCCTCAGTCCGTTTTCGGAGGTTTTGTCATGGAGGCTATGCTTACCGATAGTGTTTCCAAAGATGTCCTCCTTCCCTAGCTTTGCGTTAAAATCGCCAAGAACGATTTTCAGGTCGTGTCTAGGGCAAAGTTACCCGATATTTTTCCCAGTCAGTTTTCCGATAGTTTCGGAAGATTGGTTCCTTAAGAGGTTCCTTATTAAGATTAAATTGAATGTATCTATGATCAGAAAAGGAGTGTTCAGTAGATACTTTCCAATTAGTAATCCTATGATGAACCGAATCGGAGACAAGAGTGATATCTAAAACTTCTTGTCTGTTTCTGGTAATGAATGTTGGTTCATTGCCAGTATTACTTACTATGAGGTTAGTACTTAAAATGAAATCAAAATGTGACTCACCCTTTTCATTTGTGTCAGTTCTTCCCCATACTGTGTGATACGCATTGGCATCGCATCCAATGATGAGGCAGATCTTCTGCCGTTCTGCTTCAGCGGCAATCCTTTTTAATAAGTCGCCTGGGGGAAGGCCTGGATGGTCGTGGCCGAGGTAAGCAGATACCAGCCAGCAGGTGTTGTCACTGGTTTGGTATCTTACTGTGGTTACATCTCGATTGCTGTAATTAGGGAGTAAAAATACATTAGTGCTGCTTCTTACCAATATGCAGGATCTGGGTTCACCTTTGTCCCTCATATACAGTAGAGTATATTCAGGAGCCCTTAGTCCATGAACGATGGATTTGATTTGATGATCCAAGGCCCTTGGATAAGGACAATATCTTCCCCTCTCTTGTTGAGGCGGAGAAGAAGGGAGGCCGAAGCCTGCTTGGAGTGTTGGAGGCTAATAGAAATGAAACAATAAAACTATCTTTATTTGTTTTCTTTTTTATATTTAATTAACACAAATCGAATACAGTTTGGGACAAGAGAAACGAACTTTATGACATGAATGTTAGGAGAGAACTGATTAAGAATCACAGGTCAACATTTGATATAAGAAAAAACACCAAAAGCGCTATAGTGCTCTGGGGGTTTTTCAGGTCGCTGATTATGGTGAGTGGGTTGGTTAACCTTCATCACATCAGATTCAAGGTCATTTGAAGGTCAAAGTGACTTAATGCGACCACAAAAATCTGAAAAACGATTCCATAGTTTGTTTTTAATTTCGCCTTTGTTTGAGGTCGTTTTAAGGTCGTTATAAGGTCAAATTTACATATTTTCACGAAAAATCTGCAAAAAATGTTTGCGCTTGTTCTTAAGGCCTCTGAATTCTATTTTGAAGTTTGCCTGGACAAAAAGTCTTTTTAAGGTCATTTGAAGGTCAATGTGACTTGATGCGACCACAAAAATCTGAAAAAAATCATGTGTATGTTTTTTAGGTCCCTGGAAGCGATTTTGTAGTTTGTTTTTTCTTTCGCCTTTGTTTAAGGTCATTTTAAGGTCATTTTATAGTCATTTTAAGGTCAAATCAACATATTTCCACGAAAAATCTGCAAAAAATTGTTTTTAAGGCTTCTACGTAGGATTCTGTTAGTTTGACCATAAGACGATAAGAAGATGTACGCGGTGGTCGCCTAAGACATTATCATATGATAACTAGCTTATAAGGAATCCTTAGAATCATACTATGTGCATTTTGTAAGTTTGAAATCTAATATAGAGATGTAGTTGCCCCCAAGGCACCTCCACGTGGTGACGGTGGGCAACGGAGTTGTCTCACTATCCGGCAAAGTCCCTGGGTAACGGTTTACATGCCGTCACGGACAGACAGGATCACGGAAATCCAGAATCGGTGACTGGTCAGGGTGGGAAAGCGGGCCCGCAGGCGTCGTCATCATGCGACCGCAGCTGTACATTGGTGGGAAACTTGGCCTCTGTAGAGTCTAATGCTCCAAGAAATTTACCATTTTGATGAAAAATGAAAAATCTAGTCTACTGCTATAATATTGAAGGATTAGTGCAAGAATACGGTGTTGAGCATATAGCAAGTGATTGGCAACTGTTTATAGATTCTTCTAAAAGAAGCCTGAAAACTATACTGTTACATAACGGTAACGTTTATGCCCCTTTACCGATTGCTCATTCTGTTGTACTAGATGAAGAATATCATAATATGGAGTTACTTTTGCAAAAATTAAAGTATGATCGAAACCAGTGGCAGCTTTGTGGAGACTTGAAGATATTTACAATATTACTAGGTCAGCAAAGAGGGAACACTTCTTTTCCCTGTTTTATCTGTGAGTGGAATAGTCGGGCTCGGAATGAGCATTATGTAAAAAAAGACTGGCCATTAAGAAAGGAACTAATTCCAGGGAAAAAAAACATTATAAGTCCAAGTTTAATATCAACCGATAAAGTCTTACTTCCCCCATTGCATATGAAACTCGGTCCTGCAAAGCAACTTCATGCATATTTTTGAAGTACTACCTTACCTTTCCGAAGCTAAAATCAAAGAGGGCATATTTACTGGGCCACAAATAAGGGACCTCCTCAGAAATGAAACATTTGAGCAGAAAATGAATATAACAGAGAAAGCAGCATGGAAAAGTTTCAGAGAGGTGGCGACTAAATTTCTTGGCAATCATAAAGACCCAGAGTTTAAAAATATTGTTGGAAACTTATTACAAAATTACAAGGAAATGGGGTGTTTAATGAGCTTGAAATTACATTTTCTCGATTCACACCTTGATTGGTTCCCTGAAAATCTTGGAGATTTTAGTGAGGATCATGGAGAAAGGATGCATCAAGACTTGAGTGAATTTGAAAACAGGTACCAAGGTGTCTGGGGAATAAATATGTTAGCAGATTATTGCTGAAACCTTAAGCGTGATTCCAATAAACCTTATAAAAGAAAATCAAAAAAAAGATAATTTGACGAGAAACGAAAGCGATCTCGTTCAAAGTAGTAACCCAACGTGTGAGGCAAGGGGACACACGAAAATAAAGCACCCCAAAGGGATCGGAAAATTGCCACGTCCACGTCGTCGATTCTGGGTAACGCTAAGAGCAAGAACAGAGCTTAATATAAAATTTCAATTAGGCTTAGGCTTAAAATGACTATAAAATTACCTTAAACAAAGGCGAAAGAAAAAACAAACTACAAAATCGCTTCCAGGGACCTAAAAAACATACACATGATTTTTTTCAGATTTTTGTGGTCGCATCAAGTCACATTGACCTTCAAATGACCTTAAAAGGACTTTTTGTCCAGACAAACTTCAAAATGGGTAGAAAAAAACTGTATAATTAGCGAATACCAAGCAGGTTTTCGCAAAGGATATTCTACTGTTGACAACATTTTTACGCTAACAACCATCGCACAATTCTTCCTTAGGCAAAACAGGAGACTGTATGTGTTTTTTATAGACTTTAGAGCAGCATTTGATTCGATAGACCGCAATGCTCTTTTTTATAAATTATCGCAAAAAGGAATGTCAACTAAAATGCTTAATGTCTTAAAAAACATGTATACTAACACACGGCAAAAAGTTTGGGATGGCAATAATGTGTCAAACTAGTTTGAAACTAAGTCTGGAGTAAAACAAGGATGTCTCCTTAGTGCAACCCTATTTGCAATATTTATAGACGATATAGCAGACCATCTACCCGCAGGAATAAGAATAGCAGGACAAACTATTAAGGTGCTGCTTTATGCAGACGATATTGTGCTAATGGCGGAATCTCCCCAAAGCTTACAGCTTATGATCAATAAAATAAATAACTACTGTAAGTTCTGGAACCTGAAAGTAAATCTAGAAAAATCAAAAATAATGATCATTCGCAATAGAGAAGCCAAACTTACCAAAAACGAGAAATGGTTCTTTAATGGTGAAATAATCGAAACTGTTTCACAATATAAATACTTAGGAGTACTTCTAACACCAAATATGAAGCTCAATTTCCACCTTGAAAATAAACTTTCAGCTGCCAAAAATCTTATAAATGCAGCCTGGACAAAAATAATAAACAAACACGAAATACCAATATCTGCAAAATACCGTGTTTTTGAATCTGTTATGAGGTCTACAATGTGCTATAGTGCGCAAACGTGGGGATATAAAAAGTACGAGGAAGTAGAAAGGCTTCTTCGGTTTTTCCTGAAAAAGCTCTTCCGTCTTCCCACAACTACACCGAATTACGTACTAACTTTAGAAACCGGACTACCAAGCATTTTTAATTTCACGCTGAAATTACACTTTGACTACGTGCTCAAAGTACTAAAATACCCCGCACATAGACTTCCACTCATACTCACTAGATACAGTATGAATAATAGAGTAGAATGGGTTAAAGATTGGGTAGCCTTAGCTGAAGAATGTGATACTAGCCTGGATATTCAATACGATAATCCAATCATTCTGAAACAACAACTTTATAAAGTTTTAGAAATATGCGACACTCTACACAGAAACGAAAATAAAACTAGTGCAACATCGTCCATGAACAGGCTTATATATCCTGAACTCAACTATGATCTCAATGAAAAAAACTATTTCAATGACAGTTATACCATAAGGGCGATATCTCAAGTTTGTAGAGCAAGATGCGATATGTTGAATTTAAACGGTGCGCCCTTCAAAAAAACCACAACAAATATTTGTACTATATGCAATCTCCAAATGAAAGAAGACACTTTCCATCTCTTGGCAATATGTCCGATTTATAAAGATTTAAGATCAATGCTTTTCGGGAAACTTTCATTAACAATGGAACAAACTAAAGGCATCCTTAATGGAGAAAATTGGTCAGCACTACACAAATTTATAGACACTGCGTTAACGTATAGAAATAATATTCTTAATGAATTTGCATAGAAAATACAAAAAAAATAAATACAATTAAATTCTATAATTATAATTCCCAATATGTCATGGTTTTATCAATTAATCAGTTTTATTTTATTAAATTTCTATTTTAATCATAATTTATTAATCAAATGTTTAAAATTCGTCGATCAGGCAGACGGCAACGCCATTGCTTATTTAAATTATTAATGTTGTTTTATTGTTTTCATTACGACAGTTTGTTAATCTAAAATTATAATGTTATAAGAAAACAAAAAAATGAATAAATAATTTATAAAATCTAATCTAAAATCCAAACTTCAAAATAGAATTCAGAGGCCTTAAGAACAAGCGCAAAATTTTTTTGCAGATTTTTCGTGAAAATATGTAAATTTGACCTTATAACGACCTTAAAACGACCTCAAACAAAGGCGAAAGGAAAAACAAACTATAGAATCGTATTCAGGGACCTGAAAAACATACTGATGTGATGAAGGTTAACCAACCCACTCACCGTAATCAGCGACCTGAAAAACCCCCAGAGCACTATAGCGCTTTTGGTGTTTTTTCTTATATCAAATGTTGACCTGTGAATTATTAGTATTTCTCAAGCTATGCAGATTGCATAACTTGCAGTTATTAGGTTGCTCGTGTCTGTTTGTAAGTGGAGCTCTGACACAAAAAATGCGCAAAGTGCGAATTTAGCATTTATTTATCTTTTTAGGAATTGTTGTGAAACAAAAATATGCAGAGTGCATATTTTGCAATGAGTTTATTTTTCTTGTGAAATTTTGAAACAAAATATGCAGAGTGCATATTTTCAATGAGTTTATTTTTTCTTGTGAAACTTTGAAACAAAATATGCAGAGTGCATATTTTGTGATTAGGTAAATATTCAATCAAATGATATTTACGTGGGGGGTTATAGTTGATGCTATAACTCCCCCCGTGTTTGTCTGAGGCTCCGACGAAGCATTATCAACCATAATTTTTACATTTTTTGTTTTACAATTTTTCTTAAAAATTAATATAATTACAACTATCAACATCAATAGGGTTACAGTTTGGATGCCCCATGTTGTGACATGTTTCACATGATTTTGGTATTCAATATACTTAATTTTATCTTTATTTTTAATGTTATTTGTATTTAGTTCTTCTAAATCTAAATTAAAAAATGTTACATTTTCTTTTATTTTGGTTAGAAAGTTAGGTAATATTATATGATCATGAATCTTTTTTTCTAAATTTTCAAACATTAAGTTATTGATATTTATTTAACAATTTTCTTTTTTTATAAGTTTATTACCTTCAATATTAATTTTCAGATCATTACAATTTTGAATAATATATGTATTTTTAATATTCTTTGTAACAATTATTCCTTTAGTAATTTCGCTTATTTCCTCTTTGTCTTGAATCTGCATGTTACAATTAGCTTATTCCATTTTAATTATGTTTTTAATGCAATTATCATTGATCTCTATTAAATTAGATATAAGATCATCTTTTACTGTACTATAATATATGTTTTTGTTTTTATCTACAAGGATAATTTTTTTTTTCGTGTGCAAGGATTTGTTTTGTTTGTTTGGTATAGGTTCAATTAGTATTTCTGATAAATCTGTTTCTGCCAGCTGGGGAATCGACAAAATGATTACGATTTGGTTTTTATAAAACGTTACCGCGACTTAAATGTATTGGAATGATTCGGGGTTGGGGATCATTTCTACTTCTTTAGGAGTTAAGATGTTTCTCGTGAGAATACCTAATCTACTTGTCATTATTACTTGATCAATATCATCAATGTGATTTTTCAGTAAGTTAATATCATAATTGAGCTGGTAGACATATTGTATATAACGCATTTCTTCTTCTAAATTGCTAAGTCGTTTATGTGTTGCGTTAGTGTAATTATTTAAGTAGGTTTCTATTTTATATTGTTGGGTTGTTATATGTTTCGTAATATTTTTTATTTGGTTAGAAATATCTTCGTTTATCTTGATTTGTTTGTTGTCTTCGTAAATAATGTTCTTTATATTAAGGTCTACATTATCAAGTTTCGACTGTATTGCTGTCTCATCGTCGCTGTCCATAGTACCAGCGATAAATTTAAGTCCCTGACCTAAAATATTAACTAGTGCTCTCTTGGTTTTAATGTGGGGTTTCAAAAAGTTTATTTTGTTCTCTAAAAGGTTGAAATTATGTTTAATAGTACTAAGCATTGGTCCTATAATATTTGCTTTGGGTTCTAATTTTTCTATATTCTTGTAGATTTGGTATTTGGTTACTTCATATTCGGTAATATTTATTATATGTAAGACCTTAGAATGGTTCTTTATTAATTTCCTTTCTCTCAGTTTAATTGGAATATATCCGTCATTGTTTGTTATATCTTGTATCTCTATTGATTGTGTATTGGTTTGTAGAAAGATGGTGAAGATGATGAATATGATTGTCGGCATCATCATTACCTGCAATGAGTTTGAAATGGGTTTCAGTTTTTACTTGCGATTATAGGTACTATAAGGCAAGTCTTGCAATCGTGCCGGAAAAAAATTTTGAGATAACAATTAAACATGACATTACGATCATAGAGAATACAAAAAAAGTGGGTCCTGCAATTCTGTCTGTCTGTCTGTCTGTCTGTCTGTCTGTTTGTCTGTGTGTCTGTCTGTCTGGATGTATATGATTCTACAGCCTGAACCGCTGGACCGATTTTCTTAAAATTTTGCAGTTAGGGTATGTGGGGTAGCCTACAGAGGGGTTTTGGAATTGAGTCTCTAGGTCTTGAAATAACGGTACCTGCCATACAACCGATATGATAATACCTATTTTTCTCGAAAACGGCTCCAACGATTTCAATAAAATTTTGTGTGTTGGATTAATTTAGGATTGTTTTTCTTATGATGTAAAAAAAAATTTTGGAAAAGGCCTAAAAACGGTACCTCCCATAGTACCGTTTTTTTAAAACCGACTTTCTCGTTAATGGCTGACACGATCTTGACGAAATTTTGGATTTAAGAAGTCGGAAGCTGTTAAAGACAGACTGCATATCAATATTTAAAAAAACTTAGTTTTGGAAATTTTTATAAATCTTTTAAAAAAATTTTGATTTTTGAAAGTAACTTCGAAACTATAACTTTGACTTTTTTCAAATTTTTTGTCAAAATAACTCCTGTTGAGATCTAAAACTTTGCATACTCGACTTTTGAAAAACAGTTTTTAAAAAAAAGTGAAAAATAAAAAACCGTTTTTTGGAAAAACTGCTCCAACGATTTTGATTAAATTTTCATCATTCATGTGTATTAGCGATTGCAAAAGAATGGCGTTTTTAGATTTTTGCTTGAAACCTTTGGAATATTTAATTTAATTTTTTCATTATTTTGCCTGATTTAATTCAATTTCCATAATTAATGTGTAGTTGGCAACCCTGTACCACAAAATATATTATGAAGAGCTAATACCAAAACCTTTAACTCAGCCTTTAGATTTTGATATCGTATTTAGAACACAATCGCAAGTTCGTGCGACCCAGTCGTGCCCATTTTTTTTCTATGTATTATTTAGTTTTTCTGGAATTTTCTTTTTTTTCTGACATGAGTCTTATAGTATTTCAGACCTGTCTTTACATCTTTAACGTGTTCTCTATCTATCAAATCTGTGTTAATTTTTCTATACTTCGAATGGTTCTTACCTCCTCTAATTTCTTTTATATAGTTAACACCTGGTTCTAATTCTACGTCACTTCTATCTTTGTTCATAATACTAATAGTTTTCTCCTTTTTTTCAACCATCCGCTTGAATATGTCTTCATATTCTTCATCTTTAACTTTTCCTTGTATAAAGTCTAAAGGCTTATGGTTTGTAGTCGAATGGATTGTGTTATTATAAAACCCGTTAATTAAAATCATTTGTTCTTCTATAGGAAGATGCTTTTTTGTATGTTTTAGTAATCTTAAGTGTTCATTAATAGTGTTATGAAGCCTTTCAATGTCTGCATTACTGTTATGGTTTGAATTTGAAGTAAAATGAATTTCAATATTTTTTTCATCTAAAAATTCTTTCATAAGTTTTGATTTCATTCCTAATTCATTATCTGTCACTATTTTATTTATATTTCCGTAAACACTAATATATTTAAGTAAAGCTTTTCTGAACTCTGATTCTTTGCGACTGTCCAATTTGACGAACAATGCGGTTTTACTAAACTTGTCTATGATTGTGGCAAAAATGGATTTATTTATTGAATAGAAAACATCTAAATGGATTATTTGATTAGGTTTTGTAGGAGTTTCCGTTATTTTATAAAGAACTTTAGTGCTTTTTCTTTCATACTTTTCTAGAATACAAATTTCACAATTGTTAATAAATTCTGTAATTTTAGCTTTCATTTTAGGGTAATAATATTGTCTTTTTAATTCTTCGTATAATTCGTTTATTCCTCGGTGATTATTTTCTTCATGTTTTTCTTTTATAATGTTCCCTAATTCTTCTTCATCTTTTATGTCTTGTAATAATTTGCTACATTTAATTATTCTGTAGCCTTTAAAATGCTTTGAATATAATGTCTGAATTCTAACAAAAATTTCGTTACTAACTAATATCGCGTTAATTACCTTTGGGTTGAAATGATTCTTGATAATTTGAACTAGGTCTTCGTCATTCATAGTTTCTACTCCGATTATTTTTCGTTTTTTGTTATAAATATTTTTGTTTTGTATATAAGACGAGCCTGAAGTTACTTGATTAAATATTATTTGATTTTTATAAAGGTTAATAGGAGTAACAGTTTGTGTAATAGAATTAATTTTCGTTAAATTTTCACACTTGTTAATTTCTATTCTACTTAGAAAATCGGCTACCTTGTTTTCATTACCCTTTTTATAAAAGATTTTGTAATTATATTCTCCTAACTGGAGCTTCCAACGTATTAGTTTACCGTTAGGTTCTCTTAAATTGTCTAACCAAACCAAAGGTTGGTGGTCTGTAAACAATTTTATTTCTCTTCCAAAAATATATGGTCTGAATTGTTTCAAACACCAAACTATGCTAAGGAGCTCTTTTTCTATAGTTGAATAGTTAACTTCGTGCTCATTTAGTGTGCGAGATACGAATGCAATTGGTTTATTTTCCTGCGACAATACTCCTCCTATAGCGTATTGGCTTGCATCAGTAGTGACCTCAAATATTTAGTTGAAGTCTGGGTATATCAGTATCTGGTGACGTAACCAATTTATTTTTAAGTGTTTCAAAACTTTGTACATATTTTATATCGTGAATATCAATTTTTGCGTTTTTCTTGAGATATTTTGTCTTGGGTTTTGCAATTTCAGCGAAATTCATAATGAATTTCCTGTAGTAACCGGAAATACCTAAGAATCTCTTAATTTCCTTTTGTGTTTTGGGGATGATATAGCTCCTAATAACTTCTACTTTCTTTGTATTGGGTTGTATTCCTTCCTCGTTAACAACATGTCCCAGAAATTCTACCTCTTTCCTCAAAAATTCACATTTGTCCAACTGAATTTTTAATTTGGCCTGTTTGAGTTTTGAAAATATGGACTTAAGGTTTTTGATATGTTCTTCGAGTCCATTAGAGAAGACAATAATGTCATCCATATAGACCAAACATTTAGTTCCGATATGTTCTCTTAATACTATGTCCATAAGTCTCTGGAATGAACTGGGGGCGTTTTTTAGCCCAAACGGCATTCTACGGAATTCGTAGTGTCCGTTATCAACAGAGAATGCAGTTTTTTCAACATCTGCTTCATGCATCTCTATTTGATGAAATCCGCTTCTTAAATCGATTGTCGAAAAGTAATTGCTTTTTCCCAATTTGTCTAATATTTTATCAATATTAGGAATTGGGTAGCGATCATCTACCGTTTTCTCATTTAATTTTCGATAGTCGATAACCAATCTCCATTTGGTTTTCCCCGACGCATCTTGTTTTTTGGGGACGACCAATACAGGACTATTGTAAGGGCTGGAGCTTGGTTGAATTATGTTGTTTTCTAACATTTCTTGAATTTGTTTCTGTATCTCGATTTTGTGAATGTAGGGATACCTATAAATTTTACTTTTTATTGGAGTATTGTCGGTGGTTTTTATACTATGTTTTATTTCGTTTGTAAAAGTAAGTGGTTCTGAATTACTAAATATATTTCTTTAAATTGTTGTATAAGTTTCTTGAGATATTGTTCTTCTTCTATATTAAGGTGTTCTACTCTAATTTGTGTAATAACGTTATTGTTAGGATTCTGATTGATTTCATGAGGTTCGACGTTATCAAAGTTATATATTTCTGCGATTTCTGTTGTCTTAAAAGGCTTATATAAATCTATTACGTGGGGTTTATTATCTGTATTTAATATTTTGGTTCTTGCTTTAAAATTTTCAACATTAAAAATACCTTCTAAAACTGTTATATGTTCATTGTTCATTTAACTTTAGTTCATTAATTAATGTATGCCCTGATTTCTGTTCTACTGGGATTTTATAGTAATGTTCCCCTGGATCTATTTGATATAATGTATTCCATTTAATATGGTTAAAATTTAATTTAATTTCAGTATTGTTAATTTTAATCCACTTGTTTTTATAATTTATCTCTGCGTCATACTTTAATAGTATGTCATTTCCTATCAACCCGTCGTATTTTTCGTGGAAGTTGTAAATAAAAAATTCCAATTTATCTTTTGAGTTTCCAAATTCCTTGAAACAATCTACTATTATCTTTTCCGTTATCAAAGTTTCTTTATTTAGTGATTTTAAAGCTATTGGTTTGATTAGTTTAATGAGTGAATAATTCTTAAATATTTGAGGGTTAACTATCGAGTTCGAAGCACCGGTGTCTATTAAGAATTTTTTGTCTTTTATCATTATGTAACAGAGTGTGTTTGGGCTGTTTCCGGAAAATTTCCTATATCGATGGCACACTGATGATTGACTTCCATTGGTTCTACTCGGTTATTGGTGATTGATGATTTTTGAATATTTTGGTTAGGGTTAGGGGTTCTAGTGTAATCATTGGGATTATTATTATTATTGTACGGATTATAAGTTTGATTGTGGTTAATGTTTTGATATTTATTATTTGAGGAAGCATGAGCAAAATTGGAATATCCTGCATTTGGATTTCGGGAATAAGCGTTACTTGAATTGGGATTTCCGTAATTCGGATAGTTGTTATTATAAGAATATCTGAAATTGTTATTACGGTTATAACTATTTCCAGAACTTGAATTTCCTGTATTAGAGTTTTTAAAACTAGTATTCTGACTTCGTGAAGGTAAATTATTCTGAATTTGTTCCCTTTTTGGGTAAAAATTTGTATCATTCTTGTAATTAGATTTGCTGTTGTATCCTGAGATTGCATTTCTATTCATATCCCTTTCCCTATTATTATTTACATGGTCTAATTGGCGTTTCCCTGATTGTGAAAAATATGAGTAACCTGATTCGTGTAGAATGTTGATGGCTTCTTCTAAAGTCTTTGGATTTCTACAATAAAGCAATGAGCGCATTGGCTCTGGTAACTTGGCTTTATATATATGTAAAGCAGATTGTATGTTCTGTGTAATGTTAACTTCTGAAGTTGCGCTGTTTGCATCAAAAATTTGTTTAGTTTTATTGTTGAGTCTTCTTAAAATATGTTTGATTTGGTTATAAAATTCTACACTATTGTTTCTATATATTGTGGCTCCTCTTAGCTCATCAAACAATTCTTCTAAAGTTCGTCTGTCGCCAAAGTTATTAATTAAAATTGTCATTATTTCGTTCCATGTAGTAACATGGTTATTAATTTCGACAACTTCCCTTGCTCTGCCTTTTAGTTTAGCTCTTATTTTATCAGAAAAAATACTTTGGCTCAGTTCATCGTATTTTATTAAAAGTGGGTGGACTTTATCTATAAGATCTAGAAAATTCTGAAGATCAAGGTATTCGCCATGGAATTCTGGCAAACTAGATAAGTATTTGAGTGGATTTACATTTAAAGAAAGCATGTTATTTTGCGGAGAGGAAGAAGAGTTGTATTCGGGAAAACTACCGCGAGATTCTAAGTCTTGATGGAATTGGTTAACTATCTCGGTGATTGCCTCTGACTGGCTTTTTAATCTATTAAGTTCTTCACTTGGATTCGACATGTATATAGACAGAGGAAATAAGTTTACATTTATATACAGTACCTCACACTCAAAGTGGGACACCTAAGAAATAAAATCTTCAATAAACTTCTTTACGAAAAAAATGCAGAGTTGCTCACTTTTTTAAATAATTTTTATTTTTATTGCTTAATATTGACCTCAAATTATTATAAAATAAAAAAAAAATTTCAAAAAACAACCCCGATTTGTTTAAAAAAAAAGATGAAAATGATCTGTCTAGTATTTTTCTTTAATGCAGGTCACACTCAAAGTGGGACACCTGCTGTTTTCTAAGAAAACTAACTGTAATTGCCACGTTATCTATATTATCTAGTTGCAGTTTTTGTAGAGCTTTCATTGTGATAGCATTAAAAAAAAAATCTAAATGTCAAGGCAAACAACCTTTGAAGAAAGGCAAATTGTGATTTTCAATTACCAAAAAGGAAAATCCGTTCGCAAAATAAGTAAAGTTGTTAAAAAAGTAAATCTATGGTGTTTAGTGTAATAAAACGGTTTCGGGAAGGTCGAATAGAAAATAAACCAAAAAGTGTTGAAAGCAAAAAAAAAATTGCGATAGAAATGTGCGGTTTCTTTTAAGAAAAATAAGAAGTTATTCTTTGCTGTCCTCAATTGGCCTTTAAAAAATGTTAAACGACACTTAAAATGTTGACTTAAGGGCAGAAAGAGCTCGGCGGTTTGTTAGGAGAAACGAATTGAGTGGCTGAGTTGCTCACAAAAAGCCGTTAATATCAGAAAAGAATAGTCGTTTAAGAATGCAATTCGCCAAAGAGCATGTGACATCAGAATCAAAAAGATTAGTTTTGGTTTCGTCCGTAAAATGGACTTTTAATGAATTGACCGAAATATGATTGAAGTTGGAGAACAAAATGCGACTTACCTTTGACCAGAAATTCATATCCTTTGTCACATTTTCTTCGGCGAATTGCATTCTTAAACGACTATTCTTTTCTGATATTTCTTTGGCCAATTGCATTCTTAAACGACTATTCTTTTCTGATATTAACGGCTTTTTGTGAGCAACTCAGCCACTCAATTGGTTTCTCCTAACAAACCGCCGAACTCTTTCTGCCCTTAAGTCAACATTTTAAGTGTCTTTTAACATTTTTTAAAGGCCAATTGAGGACAGCAAAGAATAACTTCTTATTTTTCTTAAAAGAAACCGCACATTTCTATCGCAATTTTTTTTTTGCTTTCAACACTTTTTGGTTTATTTTCTATTCGACCTTCCCGAAACCGTTTTATTACACTAAACACCATAGATTTACTTTTTTAACAACTTTACTTATTTTGCGAACGGATTTTCCTTTTTGGTAATTGAAAATCACAATTTGCCTTTCTTCAAAGGTTGTTTGCCTTGACATTTAGATTTTTTTTTTTTTAATGCTATCACAATGAAAGCTCTACAAGAACTGCAACTAAATAATATAGATAACGTGGCAATTACAGTTAGTTTTCTTAGAAAACAGCAGGTGTCCCACTTTGAGTGTGACTTGCATTAAAAAAAAAAATACTAGACAGATTACTTTCATCTTTTTTTTTTAAACAAATCGGGGTTGTTTTTTGAATTTTTTTTTTTATTTTATAATAAGGTCAATATTAAGCAATAAAAATAAAAATTATTTAAAAGAGTGAGCAACTCTGCATTTTTTTCGTAAAGAAGTTTATTGAATATTTTATTTCTTAGGTGTCCCACTTTGAGTGTGAGTTACTGTATTTATATTTTCAAAGAAGCATTAAAGTGGATAACACTAAATAGTAGGTCTGTTCGTTGAACTTTCCCCAGGGTTGACCCAGGTTTTCTTGACAACCCCAGTAGTTGTCAAAAAAACCTGGGTTTTCCAGTCCTCAAAAAACGCTAAACCACAAATCGCCACACATCCCTGTCATTTAAATAAAAACACATGCCATTTGACAGCCCTCAAATCGCCACAGCAAAAAGCTATGGCGAGTTTGGGGAAAACCTATGGCAAACCTATGGCTCAAAAAACACTCAATTTGACATTCAGGGCGAATTTAGGTTTCTCAAAAAACGCTTTGTGGCGACCCTAGGGCAACCCCAGGGCTTCAACGAACAAACCTAGTAATTTTCACAAAAAAAAAAAAAAAACATATAGGGTAGAGGTACCTGTTTCCAAACAGCTCCAGTAGTCTAGTCGAACACTTTTGCGAATTCCGTTTCAAACAGCCGTCGATTCTCTGCAAGTATTTGTAAATCGTTAAAGTAGATAGTTGGATGGGTTTCCGGGTGCAATTTTGAGTTCACTCCTTCTGTCTTTTTTTTTTTGTATTATTTGATAAAAAAAAAAATGGTCGTTTCTTGTACTTTGTATTTTTTTTCTCTTTTTCGTAGAGACACAAATGTCAAATACCGCACTGATTTTATTGTACTAAGTTCTTTATTTTTCTTGTACTTTGTATTTTTTTTCTTTTCTCTTTTTCGTAGAGACACAAATATCAAATACCACTGATTTTTATTGTACTAAGTTCTTTGTTTTTCGATTTGTGTAAATTTTCGGATCCTACCGACTGCGCCAGAAATGAAACAATAAAACTATCTTTATTTGTTTTCTTTTTTTTATTTAATTAACACAAATCGAATACAGTTTGGGACAAGAGAAACGAACTTTATGACATGAATGTTAGGAGAGAACTGATTAAGAATTATAAGTATTTCTCAAGCTATGCAGATTGCATAGCTTGCAGTTATTAGGTTGCTCGTGTCTGTTTGTAAGTGGAGCTCTGACACAAAAAATGCGCAAAGTGCGAATTTAGCATTTATTTATCTTTTTAGGAATTGTTGTGAAACAAAAATATGCAGAGTGCATATTTTGCAATGAGTTTATTTTTCTAGTGAAATTTTGATACAAAATATGCAGAGTGCATATTTTCAATGAGTTTATTTTTTCTTGTGAAACTTTGAAACAAAATATGCAGAGTGCATATTTTGTGATTAGGTAAATATTCAATCAAATGATATTTACGTGGGGGGTTATAGTTGATGCTATAACTGCTAATCTGTGTTAGCTGCACCATCTTGGGAACAACTAAGTAGACTAACCCCCACCACAGTCTGGTTGAGGTCGTCGTCTGTTTCGCTCTCAGAGTTTGACCTAAGAAGGTCATCCACGCTGAGCGAAACCTCGTTACCGGAGTCATCAGTCTCCAAGTCGGAGAATTTGATGACTTTTTGGGCATCCAAGTGGGATGTGGAGGGTCTATTTTCATGTGTTTCAGCAGAGGATGTGCCGAGCTCATTTATCTCCATGGATGGAAGGTCGACTTGCCCTGCGGGATCTTCCACTGAAGACGCACTTTTTGTTTCGGGAGATGGAACGATGTTCTGTTCTTCATCTTTTTTGTATATTTTTAAGGCAATGTTTGACCAGCCGAACCGCAACCGCCTTTTGTCACAACCAGGGGAGCAAGGGAAATCTATATTCTATATCATCTGTTGATGACTATTATAGCCGATCTATAGTGGCCCTCCGAGTCTTCCAACTTCGCGACTTTCCAGTCATGAGTAGGCAGGGTTGGATTACCAAATTGAATCATTTTCATGATTGTATCTTTGTAGGAGAGTTCTGCTGGTAGTCTAGCGCGAGCAATAGGCCTGCAAGGGATATCCTCCCTTGACACGACTTCATGCTAAGCACCAGGCCAGAGTCCTTCTAACCTGCTTATCGAAACGCGATTAACCTGACGCGTCCCTGATACTATCCTGCGTCCTCAAAGATGGCAGGTTCCCCTGGGTTCTCCATCATAAGAGCCCAGTAGGAGGCCTGGAGCTTGTTCATGATAATCGCCCATTGATCAGAAGAGATCGCACCATCCGCGTACTACTGTCAATGACAGCGAAAATGGGTTTGTCCTTCAGTGCGTCACTGTACGGCATGTCCTTTTTGGAGCTGAGGGTGCTTGATTTTTGCACCTTAGGCCTTTTGGCGTTCGGGGTTGACTGCTCGAACGAACGTTGGCGCCTAGACGTTGAGTCTGCGCAGTTTTTTTCAATTATGGCAATGATTTTCATTGCCCACTCAAGCTAGGCAGATTGCGTTGAATCAAGATTAGGTTTAGGTACCGCACCCAACACCTTCGCAATTTTCTCCGCGTTCCACCTCACTTTGTGGTTTGGAAAGGTAGGGAGGTTGAGATCCCCCTCGTTGTCAGCTGACGAGGACCTTCATACTTTTGACTACGCATTACCTAACTCAGTGGTTACTGAACTAGACGCGGATATTTCGCTTTGCGAATTGGAAGCAACATTGCATAAGGTGAAGAACAATAAAGCTCCAGGCATAGACGGTATTCCAGCTGAGTTCTATAAAAATAGTACTACCGACTTCAAAACTCATCTCGTTACATTTTTTAATAGATTGTACAAAGATGCGTGTATACCTAGCAGTTTTAATTCAGCCATGATTTTCGCTATTTATAAGAAAGGTGATGCAAATGTTGCAGAAAATTATAGAGGAATTTCGATTTTAAATTCGTTAAGAAAAATTTTCTCTGCAATTCTAAATGAAAGGCTTACAAACTGGATTGAGGGGAGCAATCGTTTAAATATATTTCAAGCTGGTTTCCGCCCAGGGTTTTCGACTATGGACCATATCTTTGCTATTTCCAGCATCGCAAGAAAGTTCATCGAAAATAAAAAGAAGCTGTATACGTGCTTTATCGATTTCAAAGCTGCCTTTGATAAAGTCAATAGACAGGCTTTAATCTATAAATTATCATGTTTAGGTTTATCACGAAAGTTTCTTATGATGTATTCTAAATTAGTTTCATCGTCAAATGCAAAGGTTTGGGATGGGTCTGAGTTCTCGAGTACCTTTGAAACAACAGCAGGTGTTCCTCAAGGATGTGTCCTCAGCCCACTACTATTCGCTCTGTTCATCGATGAAATCAGTGACCTTCTTCCTGGCGGAGTTCTTTTCGCTAACACGTTGATTAAAGTCTTGCTATATGCAGACGATTTGGTGATGTTTGCTGACAACCCATTTTCGCTGCAGTTGCAAATAAACAGACTCAACTCTTTTTGTGAGACCTGGGGTTTGCATATCAATACAGATAAAACTAAAATTATTATTTTTGAATCGAGAAGCACTAGAAGACTCCCAGAAGAAAGATGGTCCCTTAATTCCACACACATTGAGGTTGTGCAAGAGTTTAAATATTTGGGAGTTCTGTTGACTTACAATCTTAGCTTTGTAAAACACGCTAATGAGAAAAGCAATCAAGCTAAACTAGCCCTAAATATGATGTGGACAAATTTTTTTTCCAACCAAAGTATTGATTTGAAGTCCAAATACCGAGTCTTTAATGCAACGGTTAATACATGTATATGCTATGGTGTACAAGTGTTTGGATATATTAAACTTGAAGCTTTCGAAAGTCTACAAAGACATTTCTTCAAACGCTTATTTCGGTTACCAAACTCAACCCCAAATTATGCAATTTATGTAGAGTCAGGTATAACACCAATATACATACAAAACCTAAAAGCTAACGCAGACTTCATTATTAAAATAATGAAAAGAAATAATACTTGTCTACACAAAATAATTTTGAAAAAATTGCTTCAAACCAATGCCTCTCCTTTCCGGGAATGGAATGAGCTAGCTTTAAGCCATGACTCTTCTCTATATTTGACAGAGTTAAACGTTGATGATTGGCCAGTTCAGTTTGCAGATGTGATTGCAAAAGTTGACCATAAAACGTTTATAGAAAATCTCGCTAGAGCAAATTCGTCTCCATCCAGAAACATATACAGGCAGTTAAATCACCAAATAACTTCGGATGCAGGTTATTTTCGAAGAGAATATTCAGCTGTCGAAATAGGGACCATTTTTCGAGCTAGAGTTGAAATTTTACATCTTAACTTCAAACCATACCGAGATGATTTACCGCAAAATTGTAGTCTTTGTAACAGAAGAGAGAAAGAAGATATTTATCACTTCTTGGCTATTTGTCCAATGTTACAGGAAATTCGTCGTTTATATTTCCAGGAGAGTTTTATGACATTATCACGACTTTATGAGGTTTTGAATGGCTCTCTAGGTTGGATTACTTTGTTTAAGTTTTGCAAACATGCGCTTATTTATCGCAACAGTTTCCCATAAGTCAGCGAATTTTCTTTTTCAGTTGTTGCAGTTTCTTTTATACAAATCCCGTTTTATATTCTAAATTGCTTTTTGTTTGTGTTTCAAATCACGTAAAATTGAAAACTTTATTCTATTATGAGTATCAAACTATGTACTTTAATTAATAATTTTCTTTGTGTTTCAAATCATGTAAAAATTGATAGAATGCTTTCATTAAAGTTTCAAATCGTTCGAAAACTGTTATTTCCATACATTTTTAAATTAAAAAATGCATAATTTATGCCAGTACCAAGTCTTAATCTATTCAAGTAACTATTGTATTTATATTTATTTTAGTAGTATTTTTACATTTTTCCTATTTTTATTCTTTAAAAATTATACGAAATGTCATTTCAGGCAGACGGCAGTTTTGCCATGTCCTTATTCTTAAAAAAACCTTATTGTTAAACTATTGATGAAATAAAGAATTTATCTAATCTAATCTAATCCCTCGTTGTCTGTTCTACTGTTAGACACAGTTTCACCTTCAACTTGGGGGTAGGGGGATTGGAAACCCTTTCGTTTTCAGTTCCACTGTAAGTCACAGTTTCACCTCCAACTTTGGGGTTAGAGGGACTGGACACCCTTTCGTTGTTTGACCCACTGTAAGTCACAGTTTTGATCACAACTTGGGGGAGGAAAGGAGTGCTTCCGGAGCTCGAAGGAGGCCCTCCCATTTCAGCCACGGAGCCGATAGTCTCGGCACCCGTACCGTCCGGGTTGGTCGACCTTGAGTCCTTTGACATTGGACGGGATGTGTTGGGATGTTTGGGCAGTGTTTTTGAAGGTAGCCCTTTTGTCAACATATCACAGTTCGCGTTAGAACCGAAAGTCTCGGCCCCTCTACTTGCTGCAATAGTCTTTTCCAGGGTTCCTTCAATACAGGCAGTATGAGTGGAAGTGCTACAGAGAGTCACTGCAACCCTTCCACTGGTGTGGGCATCCTCCTTAGGAGGGGCGTTAGAACCAGAGGGCTCTCAACATTTCTTGTTCAGCTTATGAGGCCTACCTCGAACTGCAGTCGGATCCCCAGCCCTTCCGCCAATCGCTTTTTGTGTAATTTTCGTTAATTTATTTGTCACTGACGACTTATTCTCTGTCGAGGCCAAGCCATCGCCGGCAGTCGCGACACCTGCCGACTTTTGAACGTATATCCCCGTTCGTTTTTTATTCCTTTTATTAACTTTTTCCATTGTTTCATTTCCAAGTTTTCTAACATTGAGGTTTTGTTTGAAACAGCGCTTATTTGGGTGCGGATTTGTCGTTAGAGAAAGACTCAGGGATAAGGTGATTAGCAAAATCCAGTTAATGAGCGTATAATGACCATTCGCATCAGGACTAAATAAGCCAACATTAGCCTAATATGCGCCCACGTCCCCACAGAAGAGAAGGACGACAATTCCAAAGACTGTTTCTACGAGCTCCTCGAAGAAAGATATGAGCAGTGCCCTAGACACGACGTGAAAATCGTTCTTGGCGATTTTAACGCAAAACTAAGGAAGGAGGACATCTTTGGAAATACAATCGGTAAGCATAGCCTCCATGAAGAAAACTCCGAAAACGGACTGAGGCTAATCGATTTCGCTGCGGGGCTAAATCTTGTTGTTAGTAGTTCACGCTTCCCGCATCTCAAAAAAACCGTCAACCAAATTGACCATGTTGCGATCGACGCAAGGCACTCTTCCAGTGTGTTAGATGTCCGAACTTTCTGAGGGGCCAACTTTGACTCCGACCACTACCTTGTTGTTGCCAAGGTACGAATGAGGATATCTTGTTAACGACCTCCACGAACTAAAGCATTGAAGAGATATGACGTCGGAAAGCTACAACCGCAAGAGATTGCCAATGCCTTTTCCAATCGAGTGTCCCTTTAATTATCCTTGAATCCTATGCCGTCAGCATTAAGCATTGAAGACCAGTGGCAGCAATGCCAAGAAGCCATCAGAACCGCTGCCTCTGAGGTTCTGGGCTTCACTCGGCCACCAAAACGAAACCCATGGTTCGATGAAGATTGCAGGCAGGCAAATGCAGCCAAACAAAAAGCACGACAAATGCTAATGCAAAAACGAATAAGGGCTGCTTACGATCAGTATAACGAGATTTAAAAGGAGAAAAGAAGGGAAGAACACCGAATTCTCAAAAAGAAAAAGAAGCAGCATGAGAAGCGCTCGTTTGAGGAAATTGAGAGATGCCATGACAGGAACGAGATTCGGAAGTATTCGGCATTTACCACTATTTTAATTTGTAAATACAAAATGTAGCTAATTATATATACTAATAAACTTAAACTTAAACTTAAACTTTTACCAAAAGGTATAAAGATCCTGCCAGGGTTGCAAACCCCGAACTCAAGCCTGTAAAGACCAACAGGGAAACATAGTTGTAGAGCCACAGTCGCTACTGAGGATCTGGAAACATCGTTTCTGCAGACTGCTTAAAGGCGATGAGGACACGAATTCCAATGTCAGGCAGATTGCTCCATTCAGCTTGGACGATGATCAAGAATGCCGTCCTCCCGACCTAGAAGAAGTTAAGCTTGCAATATGCAAACTTTAATCAAATAAGACTGCAGGTGCAGATGGCCCTGATGCCGAACTCTTCAAGGCAGCTGGAGACCGGTTGGAAAGGAGCATGCACCAGCTGATCTGCATGATATGGTCGGAAGAAAGTATGCCCGATGAATGGAACCTCAGTATCGTATGTCCGATCCTAAAGAAGGGAGACCCTCACAATTGCGCCAATTATAGAGGGATAAGCCTCCTTAACGTCACTTATAAGATCTTGTCTGCTGTAATATGTGAACGTCTGAAACCCCACGTCAACAACTTGATAGGTCCTTATCAATGTGGTTTTAGACCAGGGAAGTACACAATAGACCAAATTTTCACATTACGGCAGATCTTGGAAAAACCCGAGAATATAATATCGATATTCACCATCTCTTTGTCGATTTCAAAGCCGCGTATTGACAGAGACGAGCTGTACAGAAGTATTTCAAAAGTCTGTACAATTACTCGCCTACGCAGAAGATATTGACGTAATTTGAAGAAAAAAGCATGATGTCACAGATGCTTTTGCGAGTATTGAAACAGAAGCGGCAAAAATGGGTTTGATGGTTAATGAGGGCAAAACGAAGTATATGTTGTCATCAAACAGGGACACTGAACATCGACGAATTGGACAAAACGTCACAATAGACAGACATAACTTCGAGGTAGTACGGGACTTCGTCTACCTAGGATCCGCTACATACACAAAAAACAACATCAGTGCGGAGATCAAATGGAGTATAGCTCTTGCCAACCGTTGCTTCTTTGGGTTAAGAAGGTAAATGAGAAACAAAACCCTCCCCAGAAAAACCAAGGCAACCTTGTATAAGACCTTGATCATCCCAGTTCTGCTTTACGGCGCGGAAGCATGGACCTTATCGAAAGCGGATGAGGAAACCCTTGGTCGTTTCGAAAGAAAAATTCTCCGAATGATCTTTGGTCCCATATGCGAAGACAATGTGTGGAGAAGAAGATACAACAACGAGCTGTATGAGCTGTACCGCGACATTAGCATAGCCAGAAGAGTACTACGATGGTTGGGTCATGTAGAGCGGATGGACCCAAACGCTCCGGCTCGACGGGTTTTCGAAAGCTCATTGCAGGGAAATCGCGGAAGGGGAAGATCTCGTCTTAGGTGGCGCAATCAAGTGGATGAAGACCTCAACCGACTTAGAGTTCAAAGCTGGAGAGAGCTCGCCCTAAATCGAAGTCGTTACAGAAGGATGTTGGTTGAGGCCCAGGTTCACCCCGAACTGTAATGCCCACCTAAGTAAGTAAGTAAGAACAATATGTATACCAATTTTGTCAAAGACTTATTCAAAGTCTAACGATACAACTGTTACATTGTTCCTTGCAGAAAGGGCATTGGATATATAGAAATCTAGGTGGAGTAGAGCATCCTCATATCCTTCATTCGGCTGAAATAGTAGGGGAGCCCAGGAAGGGACTTTGCGTGTTACTTGAGCGCGTCAGAAAATCATATGGGGAGAAACCTTGCACCCTGTAATGTATTCCTACCATATATGAAACCTTAATTTTGGGGCGTTCTTTGAGGGCAGCCCGTCAGATTAGTAAAAAAAAGGCGATCCTCGGACATACTCGAGCGCGTCAGATTAAGTGATGGTAGGTTGTTTACATCCAGAAGAGTGTATATTTCAATAATCTGACAATTTGAGCGGGGCCTTAGTAAGTAGGCGAGTCACAAAGATGTAAAAAAAATTTCTAAAAGCTGCAATCAAGTATCGCAACGCAATTTTAAACGAATTTTTGTAGTTAATGAAATTAAATCTACTCACTAAACTTAAACTTTAATTTACCTCTTAACCTGACAGGCAACTTAAAGTTAGTGTCTTATTTAATTTTTATACCAGCATACGTTTTTTGTAAAATCTTTTTGAAATGAAATTATATATATCTATCTATCTATCTATCTATCTAAGATGTAAAAAAAATCGACATATTGAAATACTCTAGCGCGAGAAATTTTTTTTAAAACTTTATCTGGATTACAGAAAACATATAATCTGATATTTTGCTAGGAGCGATTTAGGTAAAATCGTTAATAAAGTGTATAATATATGATGGTCAATATCTCGGTTAATATTGATATAAGCAATTGATCCAACAGACCTTTTTTGTAGAAAAATAAATTCTCTACATGTTTGTAATTTACAGTTTTTCTGTATCTTTTGTTATTTACGAGATAACTGTGACAAAACGTGAATTTTATGGAAAAATCTGGTTTAGTGGCCCGTACCACCTGACCCGTATGAGTAACGACTTTGCCACAAACAACATTTTTGTAGAGCGTTCTATTTCGAGAAAAAACATCTTCAGTTAATGTGATCCCATGAAATGCCACTGAGCTATAGAAATTTAAAATAAAAAATCTGTTAAAATTGTCAGACTAAGAGTACGCCCCCATATAACTGTCAGATTATCATCCTGGAGGACGAAGACATCAAGTTGATCGCTCTGTATAAAAATTTGATGAGCTGGAGTATTTCAAGGTCACGTGTTTTTTTTACATTTTTAAAAATCAGCCATGACTTATGGCCCAACTCGAATTGTCTGATTATTATTGAAATATACACTTTTTTTAGTACACTTAACATTCACTTTGAAAATCTGACACGCTCGAATAAATTCTTTTTTTTCTGTCAACCTCTCTTTACGCCCATTTGCCCACAGTAAATCGTCAGATGAATATATATCGGTTATCAGAAAGACAAATCACATACCCTATGAATATCTGACGCGCAACTTGATTAGGTTTTATTAATTTTTTAATTGTTGTAAGCCGAAGCAAACGCTAAGTTACATTTTTATCTAGTACTTTAGCGATACATGGTATGAGTGAAATAGGTCTATATCCATTTACGTTGTTAATATTTTTACCCTGCTCTGCCAAAGGAAACAATGTTGTTTGCTTCCAACAAAAGTCTAACACAATATTGTACAGTTCTGTAAGTCTCGATGTTGCTGAATGAGGAAGATTTATTAACATGGGGTATAGTATTCTGTCTCGACTGGGTGTTTTTCCTTAAACTTGCTCAGACAACTTTTGAACTCGAGATATTAAATTGTATGTTCTATTAATTTTGCTGAAGAGAAAGTAAATTTCTCTTCTATGTAAAAATGGAGAGCTAGAGTTTTTTGTTCGATATAATCTAAACTAAAGCTTTCGTCTTTGTAGTAGTTTGACCAAGTAACTGCGAAGTGGTTACAAATTTCTTTGTGATTAGAAATTGTGCCTCTGGAAGTTTGAATAATGCTTTGCAGCTTAGATTCACCGGTCAAACATCGAATATTATGCCAGATTCTTGTTAAAGGTGTACTTGGGTTTATTGAGGACGTAAAGTCAATTAAACTTTTTTCTTTACCAGCTTTACCAGAAGTTCTCTTCGAAATTGCGCATTATACTTTTTATATAAGGGATAATTAATTATTCTTTACGTGGGCTATAGGTCAATGTAAATAGAGGTGTTAGTTTATTTTTGTGTTTTGTTTTATTTCGACGTTTCGAACATGGTTATGTTCATCATCAGGACTTTATTAACATAAATGGGAGAAATAAAATTTGATATAAACATTAATTCACAATTTTTTATGTGACGTTCAAAGAAACTTACATCATTATATTACAAGCTACTGTCTAAAACAAATTTATGAAGAACTATTACTACACATTGTGTATGAGAATGGACTAAAGAAACAAAAAAAGTAAGTGAGATGAGAAATGTAGTGAGAATGTAGTAAAAAAACATATTAAAATTTAAGTTACTTCGAAAAAGAACCAGATTATTTATCGAAAACACCTTCATTGCACAACACATTCAACTATTGTTAGTCGCCTATTTGATCAAGTGGCTGTAGATGTTGCTGAGAGAGTCGCAATCCGACCTCTTATTAACAGTTTTGTTGTTGTTTTTGATGTGAAGCATCTCCAGTAACATTCTTTTAGAATAATGTTTTAATATGTTTTTTACTACATATCTCACTTACTTTTTAGTTTCTTTGGTCCATTCTCATACATAATATGTAGTAATAGTTTTTCACATATTTGTTTTATACCGGTTTCACACTGCGCCGAAATCCGGATTTCGAGCGAAAAAAGTAATAAAAAGCCGAAACCTCAAAAAATCGACTAGTTTCTCCATACAAAATTTACATATTTTCTAGTCTATTTTTTCGGATTTCCACAAAATCTCCTCCAAAATGTACTGAAACTAAAAAATGGTGAAATGGAACGAACCACAGAACAGCGAACGAAATTGAACTATCAGAAAAAACAACAACAATGCTTAAGAAACCTGGCACTTCATCATCGTCATCGAAATTTTGTATTTTACTATAGAAATCGAACAGTTTAGTTGCTGACGTGTTGTTGTGTCAGAAAAGTATATGCATAGATTTCTAGAAAATTGCCTCTATTTTTAATTTTTATTTCTTTTGGCTAACTTTAATTTAATTAAACGTGTTGATGTTGTTTTTATTCGTAGAATTTATAAAGGCACATAAATGTGTGCTAGTGATATCTGAAAATCTTTTAGAAAACCATCTATGATCCCAAAATTTACCAGCAAATGAAACTGAAACAGTGGCAAAGTCTTCGAAAACCAACGGTGTTGTATTTTATGCACCGTCTCCTACAGTTAAAGCAACATGATGGTCTCGGCTAATGGGTCCACCTCAGAGTCTAATTGTAATGTCTAATGGCTTCAGTGAGGATGATTGCCCCTACTCAGATGCCAAGTATACCCACAAACTAAATGATAAAATACGAGTAGGTACATTGAGGGTTACTGTGCCGGACCCACCGAAACAGTAGCTGCAATCAAGCTTATTTCCTGTCATCCAACTGTGCTGGAGCCTGATGATTCCGAAATAGAACTTAAAAGCATTAGCCAAAGATAAAGTGTTTGAATTGGTGCACCAAATGCAGCATTGTGAACGGATAGTTAGCCTACCAATGCTTAGTTGAGGTTTCCTATGCTAACATAGAAAATGTAATTTATTTATGAAACTAGATTGGTCGGCCTAGTTTACATCATGGAACTCTACAGCAGATTTCGTAAGAATAGTAAGCAATCTCCTCAAATGTATAGGACCGCAATATAAAAATTTTTCTTTTAGTTCCGAAAGAACCGAATTCTAGAAATAAGTTTGTCCCAGAACTGAGTGAACAGAAACCGATTGGGGACTTCTACCGTGCACAAGAAATGATTCTTTCCAGCACCTCTACAAATCAGTTTCCCAATATGTTAAAACTATCATTGAAACGACCACCACAGAAAAAAGCTCCGATTTTTAAAAAAGAAAATTTTGAATGAGCTAAACGAAAACAAGTCACTGGAGAATCAAAACCGCATAAAGAAGGTATTGAATACCTTCTGATTTCCTCACCCAGGAAGAAACCAATGTTAAAAAGTAGTAATAATAATTAAGACAACATTTGCGATAACATTGAATAAATCCTTGATATTTATTTTTCATAAATTAGTTCAAATAAATGGTTACAACCAATCCTAAAAGTGTGCTTATCAACATTATAGTTTTTCTTTTCTCTTTGCTTAAAAGGAATTCCTACTAGTTGTTTTTTATTTGAAGTTTTAGCAACTGGTTTTTGTTCCACCTGATTTATAGATGTAAATAATGAAAATATTTTTTATTACGGTTTTGAACTGCTGCTGTGAAGTAGGTATTACTAGACGTCCTTGTGGTTGCAATGGCGTCAACTGACTTGCATGTGACACAATCAGTGCAACTCCCATGCTAACAGCAGCATCTGCAACATTAAATGTGCAAATTGGACCGGCAAATGTGTTGTGATATGTACTCTAGTTGTTGCTCGGATAGCATTTATGTTGCTACCCGCCGTGCAAATTACACGCGATATAGCATTGACAGGAACTTGGACCTTCTTGCATGCCATCTCAGGTGCAGTTGAATATGAGTAGATGAGGAAAGAAGTTTGTTGTTTTGTAAAGCTTTTACGAACAACTTCCTTCCAGCCGTATTCACCTCGTTTTGCAGCTACAGAGCCACCAAAGAAAATAAATTCATACCAGGGGCAATCTAAATACAGTCGACTCTCGTTAATTCAAACTTGCGATAATTCGAACCTCTCAATAATTCAAAGTTATCACGAGTTCCCTACAAAATCTTTTATACACTTGGTAATTCGAACGAAAAAGTCATTGCTATATAATAAAACGACGCGGTAATTCGAACTCATCGGCGGCCAACACTCGACAATTCGAAGTTGCAGAGAGAAAGAGGTCGAATGATTGTAATGTAAGTATATTTTGCGACAAGTTCAAACTTATATCAACGTACACGAGCCTTTGTTTTTGCGACAGATACGAATGAAAAAAGCAACGGTGAAGATGAGGACAATACATCTGAACCTTTAACAGATTTGTCAGTTAACGAAGCACGATCCTCATTCGATACCTTACAACGCTTCTGTCTACAAAACGAAAGTGATGAAAACTCATTTCAGGCACTTTTTCTCTTAAAAAAAGTTATTGAACAGTCTGAGCAGCAGCAATGTGTTTTGAAGCAAACGAGTATTACAGAGTTCTTTCGAAACACTAATCAATTCACATTATTAATATGTTTTTGTTTATTTATGTTTACGAATGTACATGTACACTCTAATTTTTTTTTTCATAGCTATAGAATAGCAGTTAATTAATAATAATTTATTGATCAATACATAGCAATTCGTAGCTTTATTTATTTTCCCTCACAAATTTCGAACCATTTGAATATTCAAACATTCGATAATTCGTAGTATTGTAATGAACACCCAACATTTATACCAATTTCCTAATCGAAAACGTTTAACCGAAAACACAACTGGCAACACTATAATGGAATGGTATAAATGACAGGCATTGCTTGTAAGCCAGTGTGTGTGAGTGAAGAGATGCTTGACAGCAAATGTGGAAACCATGGAGAAGAAACTGGAACGCTCTAGATGAGTGTTGTTCTATATAAATAGGCCGCTGACGCAACGAGCAGTCAGTTTTGATTATAGAGTGATAAAGTTAAGAGTAAAATGTTGCTAACCAGTGATAGTCCAATAGTCGAGTTGAGATCGAATAAAGTATAGATACTGAATAAAAGTGGTAGAAATAAATTGAAAAGTGAAGTTTTATTTTGCGAAGTAAGCGCACGTTACATTGGTGTCAGAAGTGTAAATAAAACTTATTTGACTAGTAAAGTGTAAAAAAAAAAAAAGTTAAATACAGTGAAAATGGGTAAGTTGTTGGAAGAGCTCAACTGCATTGAGCTTAAAAACGAGTTAGGTAAGCGATATCTTTCTAGAGCGGGATCAAAAAATGAGCTCGTCCTGCGCTTGCGAAACTATTTGGAACAGCAAGGGGTAGACGTAAACACTTTTGCTTTTGAAACAGAAGTGGAGGAAGAGGAAGTAAGTGAAACTGTAGATTTTTCTAGTATGATGAAACTTTTGTTAGAACAGCGAAATGAGCAAAAGAAGGAACAGCAGAATGTTCTCGAACAACTTGAAACACAAAGAAACAAACAAAAGAAGCTGATTGAAGAACCACGAAACGAGCAAAAGGTGGAACAACAGAATATTCTCGAAAGAATTGAGGTGCAACAGAATGTTTGGAAGGTCAGAAAAACATTCTAGAAGGCAAATTGGGTAACATTGAGAAAAATGTATGTGCCCTAGACGAACGCGTTGAAGGTGTGGAAAAACAGCTTTCTGTTGTAGAGAATCGTTTCGAAATCGTAGAAAGCCGATGTGATAAATAGTTCTCTGTTCTGACCAAGGAATTGGACCAAATCCGGAAAATCCAAATTCGAGAATCTGCTGGAGAGTTTGCAAGGAAAAAGGAGATGAAACCGCCAACATTTGATGGACAGTCGTCTTGGCCAGTTTACAAGAGACAATTTGAAGCAGCCGCGACAACAAATGGCTGGGATGACGAAGACAAGTACATTGCACTGACTCTTGCTCTTAGAGGACCAGCAGCTGAATTACTTCAAAATGTTCCAGCTGGTAAGGGCGGCGATTTCAGTTCTCTCGTGGCAGCTATAGATAAACGCTTTGGCGATAGCCACTTGAAAGAAGTCTTCCGAGTCCAACTCAATAACAGAGTCCAGAAAAGGGGTGAAAGTCTACAGCAGCTCCAAGCAGACGTCGAAAGACTGGTTCACCTGGTGTTGGGCTCGTACCCTGCTGGTTTGCTCGATAAGGTTCCAATCTAATTCTCCAAAAAAAACGAGACACACTAATGGTTTTATACAATTCAATTTTATTTGGAGGCGTCTTATCCCGACTACGGTCTATTCAAGAAGAAGGATACATTTTAGATAAAATGGCTGAGTGGTACATCCCGTAAAATTAATATCGATAACGACCTCTGGTAGTCAAAGCAAAAACAATTCTTAAGGCATTCTTTTGGCTACAAACATAATGTCGAAATAATAATCTATTACATTTGACGCAAACATTGCCGGCCACCTTGCAGCATTGGCTGAAAAATTTCAAATTTCTACCTTATGGCGTAATACTTAATTATTTATAAGCACCACTCAGCTGACAATTTACAAAAATAACTTTAAATTTCAAGGTGAACATAGCATAGACCTGTGCGAATTCGTTCTTAAGTAAATATAAACCAAAAGGGTATAATTGTGTGAGTAAGGGATAATTAGCATATAGAGTTGTAATTCAAGTTCAAATAATGGAAGGAGAAGGAAAAAGCCTTTGTAGTTAACGTATAAATAGGAATTAAGTTCTTCATCTAAGAATTAGGCAATATACAAAGTTTCGTTACTTTCGGAAATTTTGAGATAAAATTCTATCAGCACCGACAAAGTTAGTGCCGTTGTCGCAAAATATAGTTTTAGGCATACCTCGCCTAGCAATAAATCTACTAAATGCAGCCAAAAAGGTTTGCGATGACAAATCACTGGTTGCTTCAAGGTGGATCGCTCGAGTTGCAAAACATATAAATAGACATACATACCCCTTTGAGAAACGGCAATTTCGGCCAAGGAAACTCTTAATTTCGAAGGGGCCTGCAAAGTCTACTCCCGTATTTGCGAACGGAAGAGAAATGGTTGTTCGCTCGGTAGGCAGAGCTGCCATGATTTGTTCTTGAGTTCTTTTTTTATTATTAACGCACGTTTTGGAATGCCTATGTATTTCTTAACTAAGGATTTGACCTTGGGTATGCAAAATTCGCATCGAATAATGCGAAGCACTAACAAATTGCCGCCATGCATAGAAAGTTCATGAGCAAACTTAACGAGAAGATAGGACAGGTGGGAACCTTAGGGGAGTATTATTGGATACCTCTCACTGTAGGGCATATTAGCTAGTGCAAGTCTTCCATTGGAGCGCATAACACCATCAGAGTCTATAAACGGATTCAGACACAATAATGAGCTTTTGCCAGAAACTGGTTTGTTATTCGAAATATCTGCATATTCATGCGGATAATAAAGTTGTTGAGTCATTTTAATAACTACCTTTTTAGTATGAGAAACCTCTTCTTGAGTTAAGGCTTTCGAAGAATATACAAATTTGTCTGAATATCGACTCTTCCAACGGTGCAAGAATCTTAAAAAATAAGAAACTACATTTAACATCTTTGTCAAAGTGGAATATTTGTTTATTAATGTCTCGATATTACACGTTAGTTGAGTATGATATACTTTGATAGGTTTAGTTTCTAATATCGATTCGTCGGGTTTTTGAGTAATAGACTGAGGCCATGAAAGTTCACTTTGCTGCAACCAAGACGGGCCAGACCACCATAAACGGTTATCTCTGAGATCACTTGGATTGATACCTCTTGTAGATAAGTCAGCTGGGTTATCAGCTGACTTGACATGCCTCCATAGAATGTTAGGAACACAGCTTTGTATCTCGAAAACTCGGTTCCCTACAAATGTCTTCCAAGAATACGATGGTTTACTCAACCAGGCTAGTACAATTGAACTATCAGTCCAAAGCAGTGTATCCCTTGCCGAACATTTGAGCTTGGTTATAATCTGTTGATACATTTTTGCCAACAAAACAGCACCGCAGAGTTCTAATCGGGGTAAAGAGATTTGCTTGACAGGAGCGACTTTACTTTTTGCACATAAAAGGTGAGAGATCCAGTCACTTTAGTTGACTTGTATGCGAATATAAAAGGAAGCAGCATAAGCCCGTTCAGATGCGTCACAGAAGCCGTGAAGTTGGAAATAGGCGGTGGGCGAATAGTGAATCCAACGAGGGATTTCAATTTCCTTAATATCAGAGAGACTTGAAAAAAATGATTGTCAGCGGTGACACGTCAGGGGCTTTAAGGGAGAGTCCCACGACGTCCCATCACGCCAGATTTGTTGCATTATCATCTTTGCAGTGATAATAATTGGTGCTAACCATCCTGCAGGATCGAACAATCTTGCGATTACTGAAAGAACAGCTCTCTTCGTCAGTTTATGATCATCGGCTAGGGTTTCGAAACGAAATTGGAAAGTATCCATTTTGGCATTCCAACGAATGCCTAGGGTCTTAGACACACTTTTGTCTTCGAGTTTTAAAAAATCTTCATCGTAGAGATGCTGCAATGGTATGTTTTTAAGTAAATCTAGACAGTTAGAGGTCCATTTTCTAAGGGAGAATTTCGCTGAGTATAATATCTCTATTAGCTCCGACTGTTTACGTAAGGCAGTTTCTAAATCGTGAGCACCACAGAAGAAGTCATCGACATATCTTTCATCCAAAAGACATTCATATGCAAGAGGAGAGCTTCGTTTTATGGTTTCAGCTATTTCTAAGAGCGAACGAATGGCTAGATATGGAGCACAGTTAACTCCAAAAGTAACTGTTAGCAATTCATGATCCTGATTCTTATACAAAATTCGTTGTTATGGGGTGTGTTCTGGCTGCACTAAAATTTGTCTGTACATCTTCTCAATGTCAGAATTGAAAGCAAATTTGAAAAACCGCCATCTTAAAATTAAAATTGTAAGATCGGTTTGTAGAGGTGGGCCGGTATGCAACACGTCATTAAGGCTAATGCCATTGCTTGATTTGTTCGATGCGTTGAAAATTACCCTTACCTTCGTGGTGGTACTACTTGGTTTAACAACTGCATGGTGCGGTAAATAGTATGAAATTATTTGATTCATTTGATTGGTTTCTATTGGAGGGACTAGCTTCATGTGTCCAAGCGCTGCATATTCTTCTAAAACATGATCATAAGTTTCACGAAGATCAGGTTTCCTTTCTAAGGATTTTTCAAGTCTGTTATACTGCTTTAAAGCTATATCTCTCGAGCTGCCTTAAGATAGGAGGAAAGGATTTAAATGGAAGACATACTGTGAATCGCCCATTTGTGTCTCTTATAGTTGTGGCGTTAAAGAGTTGTTCACAATACAGATCGTCTTTAGACATTTGAAATTCTTTACTGTTTGTCGTGGTAAAGGACCTGATAACACCCAGCCAAAAATGGTGTCTTGTGCTACAAGTGAGCCAAATACGTTGTATTTTAGACCTTCCTTTACAATGGCAGGATAGACATCCATCCCAATGACAAGATCAATCTTTGAACTTTCAAAGAAACGAGGATCGGCCAGGCATAGTCCGATGGATTCTGAGACCTCACTTTGAAGTATCGAACAGGAGGGCAAGTCACCGGTAAGTCGTTTCAAAACTATTGCATTTGCACTGATAGTGTAAGAAGGAATATGCTTTGATCCAATGCACAATGCACATAACTTGGATGCTGTTCCTGTTACAACTGAGTTCATTCCGGAAATCTGTGCACTGATTGGCTTAACAGGAAGTTGTAATCTTCTCTGGGCATCTTCTGAGATCAGAGTAACTTCCGACCCTGTATCTAGAAATGCACGCAGAGTAAACTTATCTCCACGGTGGTGGATATCAATAAGAGCAGTGGCTAAGATAATTCGTCTGTTGTTGCTAGAAAAGTAAGATTGAACGTTGACTTGATTTGACTCATAAGTGGACTGTATGGTAGGAAATTGAGATGTGGAAGGTGAATGAAATTGACCTATCTGCTCTTTAGACGTAGTCGAAGGCTGAAACTGAGGCTGCCCGGAAGAAGATACATGCAAGAGGGTATGGTGCCTTTGTTTGCAATGGCTACATGTATAGATGCTTTTGCAATCCTTCATTGAGTTAGTATGCGCTAAGCAATTCGAACAATATTTAAACAATCCAACCTTTGCGATTTTATCTTGAATAGATAATTGAAGAAATTTAGGACATAATCGAAGAGGGTGTGCGTTTTTACACAATTTACAGCAAATAGAATTTGATTTTGAATGAAACGCCTTATGGTTCTGAAACTTGTTGTCTGAAACTTGTCTTTTAAAAGTAGATGGAGAATTCTGTTGTTTGAATGAGTGTACTTTAGTTTTGGAAATGAATTTTATATCGCTCACGGTTTCAAGAACTCGGTACCTATTTGTCAAAAACTGATCCATGTCGTTCCACAAGGGAAGATCCTTCGGGCTTTTTATGGATTGCTCCCATAACGAGAGCGTAGTTTCGGGTAAATGATTAGAGCATAAATAGATGAGAATAGGATCCCAGGTGTCAGTTGACACATCATGCGCTTTAAGAATCGACAGACAGTCATTAATGTCGCGTTGTAAATCCTTAATCCTTTTACCAGATTCCTGTGAAACCGTGGATAAATTGAAAAGTTTCTTAAGTTGGTTGTTAATCAAAATTCTTCTGTTTTCATATTCGTCTGATAATGCTTTCCAAGCAAGTTCAAAATTATTGTCGGTTAAAGGAAACTTAGAAACGATATTATTTGCATCGCCTTTAGTTTTTGCGCGGAGATGAAAAAGTTTTTGGATCGCACATAGTTTGGGATGCTTGATATAAACAGCCGTGAACATGTCTCGGAATGAAGGCCATGTTAAATAGTCACCATAGAATAGTTCAGTATCACATGGTGGAACCTTTATGGACTGCGAAGTTTGAGGTTTATGATCTGGGAGTGTCAAATCTGCAAGAGGGGTTTCTACTGATGCTGAACCGTTCAGAAAATTATCTGATTCTATAAGACTAAGTTTTTTTGAGGTATGAATAATTTTTGCTAGGCAATTTATATATGTATCAGCAGACGATCTATACTTCGCTTTGCAAGATTCAATTTCATCCCTTTCTAATGATGCTTCGTCACTCATACAATTCGAATAAGATAGTTTAGCCACCTCAAACAAATCCATTAATTGCCTTTTACTTTGCTTTAAAGAACTTACTGTTTTGTCTACAATGGGAATTTCATCAAAATTAGCATTAAAATCTACGAGCTGGTCAGCCGCCATTACAAATTCTTTAAACTTAGACATCTTGATATATTTTTTTTGACTTAGAATGTGAAAATTCACTTACTGGTTTAAAGAAAAAGAAAACTTACCAACAAGAACCACGTGTGATGGCTTATGTAATAGATATCTAGAATTTTATAAAAACGTATCCTTAACTCGGTTCTGGAATGAGTTTTTAGGGAAATGTAACTTAACTTTGCATAGATGCACTTTAACCACGTTTTCTTTCGTTTAAAAAGGCCTTAAACCGAGGATATATATATATGATAATGCTTTTTTCAAATCTCGGTCTTCATATTATTTGAACTTAAATTGACACATTCTAGGGATATTGAACACGAGAACTTATTTAATTTTTCCTTTTTTTTTTCTTGTTTTTTTTTCTTTTTTCTTACTAATTCTAGTCAGTATAGTATTAACTAAATATATATATATATACAACGTATCGCACTGATCTTAAGAGCTATGTACGCACCTGAATTACATTTAAGACTGACGAAATGATTCTTTTGGTATAGTAGCGGTTGTTTTAATAATCAGTGTGAAGTGAGCTGAATTGATGAGAGGCTCAGCTGTGTACGGTAGTGATGACTTCTTTAACGTATTTTTAGCATGATGAGATGGAGCACAAGTTGTCTCTGATGATAACGGGTCAAACGGTTGGTCTCTGCTTCTTCTCAGTACTGCAAATTTGATGACGTATGTCGAGAGCTTATGGTGATGGATTCTATTGTTTGATTGTACTGCAAATTTGATGACGTAGGTTGTTGGATTCTTGCTCTTGAATGTATATGAATGTATGTGTGAGTCAGGTTGATCTCGATTACTGGTGCAATGATTATGAAGTGTGTCTGATGATATGGTACTTATATTGATTTTTGTATGTTGATAGACGATGATTAATAGATTGCTTTATCGGCTTTCTTTGCAATTGGGGATTGGTGGTGATTGGAAAGTTAAGCGATCGTTTCTGCCAAGATGTTTCGATGGTGTCGCAAATCTTAAACAGAAGACTCCTTTTTTCATGCTTCGTTGATCCTTGCAGATTTGATCAGATTTGTGGATCAGGTTGTGGCTTTCTTGGATGATTGGATGATTTTATGATTTTGGATGATTATCCGGCTCGAAGGACCAAATGTTGGGCTCGTACCCTGCTGGTTTGCTCGATAAGGTTCCAATATAATTCTCCAAAAAAAGGAGACACACTAATGGTTTAATACAATTCAATTTTATTTGGAGGCGTCTTATCCCGACGACGGTCTATTCAAGAAGAAGGATACATTTTAGATAAAATGGCTGAGTGGTACATCCCGTAAAATTAATATCGATAACGACCTCTGGTAGTCAAAGCAAAAACAATTCTTAAGGCATTCTTTTGGCTACAAACATAATGTCGAAATAATAATCTATTACATTTGTCGCAAACACCTGGCATACCCGGATGCTGGAGAAGAAATCATCAACCAGCTTGCTGTTGAGTCCTTCGTTCGTGCCATTTCGGATATAAATCTTCAGAGGTCTGTGCGAACTGCTAGAACACGTACTCTTTCTGAAACTTTAGCATTCGCATTGACAATTGAAGCAGCAGAACAAGCTTCTCATGGAGTACATCGACTTAGAGAAACCGTAGTCGAAGAGTGCTCGTGCCAAAGAGCTGAAATACAAAAGAACCAGCGGAGCAGACTAGCAAGATGTTGGAACTGCAACAAGACCGGGCACTTACAGCGTCAATGCCGACTACCACCAAATAAAGCTGGTTGTCAACATTGTGGAAGCAAGAGATCCAACCTAGAGCAAGGTAACAACAACACCAGCGCTGCCTATCAATACAACTTCGAGGGGCAAAGGCGGGTTTCTTGTATCGATCCAGGTCTCACAGACCAAACGAGACAACAAAATCTGACTGTGGAGACTACTATTAACGGGACCAAACATGTGGCTACCATCGACACCGGTGCCACCGCCTCCATAGTACGTCGCGACCTGGTAAAGACGACGTGGCTTCATGACACCAATAGCTACCGTCTAAGAACCGCAACGGGAGAAGCAGCAAGAGTATATGGAGAAGTGTGTCTTAAAATCCGACTGGCTGATCTAGTGTTTACTCATCAATTCCTTGTGGCAGATATATGTGACGAGTGCATCATTGGAATCGACTTTATGAAACAGCACGGAGTTATTTTGGATATCGGTAATCAAGTTTTGAAATACCAAAATAAAGAAATTCCAATGACTTATTCGAATGAAAATACGTCAACACTGAGGACTGTCATCACGGAAGATCTGATCCTGCCTCCTTCTTCTGAAGTGTTCGTTTGGACAAAGCTTGAAGGTAATGGTGGAACCAGACCCAGAGTGTTCCTCCCAAAGCGTCATCATTGGGAAAACACTTGTAGCACCGAAAAACAAAATGGTCTCCGTACGATTACTAAACACCAGACCGTACGATGTAAGGTTGAAGAAAGGAGAAGTCGTTGGACGTTGCGAATCGGTTGCAGCAATTACGAAGATCACAGACGAAGCCCCGAGAAAAACTATAACTCCGGAGGAGCTCAAAACCATCAGTGCTAAAATACTGTATTCATCCAACCCTGATCACCAACAAACAAGGATGGCTGAAAATCTCCTACAAGAGTACACTGACATCTTCGCATTGCAAAAGGGACAATATGGTAAGACACAGTTGGTGCGGCATCGCATCAACATAGGAGATGCAAGACCGATTCGTCAACCCGCAAGACGCCTCCCACTGGCCAAACAAGGTGAGGTTGAGGAAATGATAACAACAATGAAGAAGGACGGTCTTATTGAAAATTCCAAAAGTCCTTAGGCTTCACCAGTGGTGCTAGTGAAAAAGAAAGACGGAAGCACTCGTTTTTGTGTGGACTACCGAAGGCTGAATGATGTGACTAAGAAGGACAGCTATCCTCTGCCGAGAATCAGTGATACCCTGGATGCTATGGAGGGAGCCCAGTGGTTTTCGACGCTTGACTTGAAGAGTGGATATTGGCAAGTTGACATCCACCCTGATGATCGGGAAAAGACGGCGTTTTCTACAGGTAATGGGCTCTGGCAGTTTAAAGTTATGCCGTTTGGGCTATGCAACGCTCCGGCAACATTCGAGCGTTTGATGGAGTGCGTTCTTCAAGGACTGACGTGGAAAGCGTGCCTAGTCTACTTGGACGATGTCATTGTTTACGGGAAGACATTTGACCAACATTGCAAGAATCTAAAAGTCGTGTTTCAGAGACTTCGAGAGGCTAACCTTAAACTGAATCCAGAAAAATGTGCACTTTTCAAAACCGGAGTTAAGTATTTGGGACACATCATCTCTTCATAAGGAGTGAAGACTGATCTTGAAAAAGTTGACTCCGGCAAAAATTGGCCAACACCACAGGACAAACATCAACTCCGAAGCTTTCTTGGTCTTGCCACATATAACCGACGTTTTGTTAAGAACTTTGCTGGAGTTGCAAAAAGTTTGCATCAGCTCACCTAAAAAGGGAAGCAGTTCTAATGGTCAGGTGAGTGTGAAAAATCTTTTCAGGAACTCAAATACCGCCTCTGTAACGCTCCAGTGCTGGCACATCCAACACCTGGCAAAACATTCATCATCGACGCAGATACAAGCAACGTTGGAATCGGGCCGGTACTATCCCAAGTGCATGATGGCGAAGAGAAAGTGGTGGCATATAACAATAAGGTCTTCTCGAAACCCGAAAGAAACTACTGCGTGACCAGAAAGGAACTGCTAGCTCTTATCTTGGCAACAAAGCACTTCCATAAGTACATCTATGGACAGAAATTCCTTGTGCGGACAGACCATGGTGCTCTGAACTGGCTGTTGAACTTCAAAAATCCAGAAGGTCAAGTCGCAAGGTGGATAGAAAGACTGCAGACTTATGATTAACAGATTCAACACCGCAGAGGAAAGCTGCACTCAAACGCCGACGCATTGTCCCGAAGACCTTGCAAAGAGGATTGCAAGCATTGCAGGCGACAAGAAAACAAAGAAAATTTTACCGCTCAGCGACTAAGAGCTGACCCCATATGCGGATGGAGCAATGAGGAAGTGAGGACCACTCAACAGGAGGATCCAGATATCGAACCCATTCTCGCATGGAAGAAAATGAAGAGAAACCTGAATGGGGAGACATTTCTGACAGGAGTCCAGTTCTCAAAGCCTATTGGGCACAGTGGGACTCACTATATGTGCAATAAGGTGTCCTCAGGCGAAGATGGGAGTCCGCTGACGCTAAATCATATGTGATGCAGCTCATCGTACCGCAATCGAAAGCCAGTGAAGTTCTTCGGAAGATGCACGACGGACCTTCTGGAGGTCACCTGGGAGTTAACAAAACACTGGAGAAGGTGCGACATCGGTTCTACTGGTTACATGCTAGAGATGACGTGGAGAAGTGGTGCCGAACATGTGACAAGTGTGCTGCAACCAAAGGACCTGGTAGGAAGATTCAAGGTAAGATGCATCAGTACAACGTTGGATCGCCTTTTGAGAGGATTGCAGTAGATGTGGCTGGGCCTTTTCCAGAGACCAACGCTGGAAACAAGTACATTCTGGTTGTAATGGACTATTTTAGCAAATGGCCTGAGGCGTATGCCATCCCAAATCAAGAAGCCAAAACGGTGCTCGACCAGATTGTGTTTAACTGGGTGAGTAGGTTTGGCGTGCCTATGGAACTCCATTCCGACCAAGGGAGGAACTTCGAGTCAAACATCTTCCAAGGAGTGTGCGGACTACTTGGCATCAAGAAGACCAGAACCATACCGCTTCATCCACAATCTGATGGGATGGTTGAAAGATTCAACCGGACCTTGGAAGAACACCTCACCAAGGTCGTAGGCGACTATCAAAGAGACTGGGATAGGCACGTACCGCTATTCCTGATGGCCTATAGAAGTGCAGTATATAGCTCGACAGGACAAACACCATCTGACATCCTGTTCGGGAAAACCATGCGGCTGCCCAGCGAACTTAAATTTGGATGCCCCACAGAGGAGCCACAGGACACGAACGAGTATGTGGATGACCTCAAGGAGAGACTCGCTGACATCCATAAAAGAGCAAGGGAACGGATGAAAACCTGCAGCGACCGGATGAAGACACGGTACGACACAAAAGCGACAACGGCAGGATTCCAAGCAGGAGATCGTGTGTGGCTTTATAATCCTCATCGTCAAAAGGGATTGTCACCGAAACTTCAGCAGAACTGGGAAGGTCCTTATACTGTTGTCACGAGGATTAACGACGTGGTTTACCGCATCCAAAGAGGATTAAGAGGCAAGTTAAAAGTAGTTCATTGTGACTGGCTGCATCGATATAGTGGCGAGGCTGCAGATGGAATTATTCGGGACGAACAATCTTAAGGAGGGGGCAGTGTAATGAACACCCAACATTTATACCAATTTCCTAATCGAAAACGTTTAACCGAAAACACAACTGGCAACACTATAATGGAATGGTATAAATGACAGGCATTGCTTGTAAGCCAGTGTGTGTGAGTGTAGAGATGCTTGACAGCAAATGTGGAAACCATGGAGAAGAAACTGGAACGCTCAAGATGAGTGTTGTTCTATATAAATAGGCCGCTGACGCAACGAGCAGTCAGTTTTGATTATAGAGTAATAAAATTAAGAGTGAAATGTTGTTAACCAGTGATAGTCCAATAGTCGAGCTGAGATCGAATAAAGTATAGATACTGAATAAAAGTGGTAGAAATAAATTGAAAAGTGAAGTTTTATTTTGCGAACTAAGCGCACGTTACAGTATTTTAAAAGTCCCTCCAATTTCGAATTAACGAGAGTCGACTGTAGAGGCTAAGTAGTGAATTATCTTGACTTATTAAAAAACATAAAATACAAACCTGATTCTTTGCAACATTTTCGCGTTTGTTTCTAAGTCTGCTCTATCTATTTCCTCTTGCTGCGCTCTAACTTGTGATTGCTTAAGCTCGTAGTCTATAAATTTTTTTAGCCAGATATTCCACTTCTGGCTGTCTCCTTTTGTGGGCGGCAGCCATAGCTACGTTTGAAAGTGTTTTGGTGCATTAGTTTCTAGAAAAAAGAACTTTAAAATCAAAGCAATATAAAAATTGTAAAGTTAAAAGCGAAGAGTTTCTTTCTGCTTGTACCAACGGTAAGCCTGCATTCACTGTTTTGAATGATTCCCAGTACGTCTGATTCCAATTCTTGAAGTTCCTTTTCTACATTTCTAAAAAAAAAAGATTCGATTGAAACTAACTTTCAGGCGTTTGTTGTATTTTTACTACTTACTTGATAGTAAAGTTGACAAAAGTTGGTTTCTTTTCCAGGAAGAAAGTGCATTCTTTGTAGATCTTTTGATGAACTTAACAAGTAAACAGCGAATAGCACTAACAGAAGACGAAGACATTGATGTTGTTGCAAGCGATGCTGAAGATGATCAGGATCAACAGGTTCTCCATCACGTCGAAAATGAGCCATTTAACCATACCCAAAGTCACTCAAGCAGCAATAGCCGCAATCAATCCAGCGGCAGTGACGAGACAATAAATTCATAACCATTCAATTCAACACATGAAATAAGACACTCTTTAAGTTTTTAAAACTTGTTTAAATGTTCACTTTTCACTTTTTTCACATTTTTCTTATTTATTTATTTTTATTTCTTGCGAAAAACAGCAATTTTGTTTTAATTTCTACGAAGAACGAACAACCACAAAATTCACAAGAAAATTTAAAGTGTGAAGTAAGTGTCAGTGTCAAACGTCAAGCAAAATCTACTCTAGTACTTCGCCGTAGTGTGAATGGGTTGAATCCAGTACCACCCAAATCAAAATCAAAATCCAGATTTCTGGGCGGTGTGAAAAGGGTTTTAAACAGTAGTTTGTAATCTAATGATGTAAGTTTCATTTGACGTCACAAAAAAAAAATTGAATTAATGTTATATAAAATTTGCTTTCTCCCATTTTTGTTAATAAAGTCCTGATGACGAGTATAACCAAGTTCGAAACGTCGAAATTGAACAAAATGCAAAAATAAACTAACACCTCTATTTACATTGCCCTATAGCCCACATAAAGAATAATTAATTATCCCTTAAGATTAAAAAGGTCACGAAACTTATCATAACTTTTTATATATGATTAAATATTCTTTCAATGGGTATTTTTTGATTAATCTCAATGCGTAGTAGTCCCAGCGGATGAATTCGAATGACAGAATCAACGTGGACGTCAGCAGTCAAGAAAAGCATAAACCCCTGAAAAAGCTACTCCAACATATTTGGCTTAAAGGTCTTTCAGGGTCATTCAATACTAGGACAGGGTATTGAAGTAGAGATGGTGGCATATGAGCTCCTGGTAAGCCAACGGCAGCACTCACACCCCTGCAGCAGGGTACTGACATTGGATATTCCAGCCCTTTATGTCCGAAGGGATCCAAAAGGACCTGGCCCTCCAGGTTGGGTGTTGTGCGTAGGGCTGACTACCCAACCATGGAAAAAACATCTGAAACAACCAATAGCCTCGGATAACGATAATGATTTCAAAGTTGACGACCCAAGCAAACGAAAAAAGGACAATGACTTCCGGATCTGCACGTGGAACGTAAGATCTCTTAATGGATTACGTGCAGCTGGAGAATTAGCGGACGCCCTGGACTGCTGCAAAGCAGACATAACCGCCATCAAAGAAGTGCGATGGAGTGGACCGGGCATAAGGAAGATGAAAAACTGTGACATCTACTATGGTGACTGCTACAGACAACAGAAACAGCAGTTATTTGGGTGCGGATTTGTAGTTAGAGGAAGACTCAGGGATAAGGTGATTAGCCAAAATCCAGATAATGAGCGTATAATAACCATCCGCATCAGGGCTAAATTCGCTTACATTAGCCTAATATGCGCCCACGCCCCCATACAAGAGAAAAACCACAATTCCAAAGACTGTTTCTACGAGCTCCTCGAAGAAACATATGAGCAGTGCCCTAGACACGACGTGAAAATCGTTCTTGGCGATTTAACGCAAAACTAAGGAAGGAGGACATCTTTGGAAATACAATCGGTAAGCAAAGCCTCCATGACAAAACCTCCGAAAACGGACTGAGGCTAATCGATTTTGCTGTGGGGCTAAATCTTAATATAAGTAGTACAAGCTTCCCGCATCTCAAAATTTATAAAGGTACATGGCGATCCCAAGATCAATGAACCGTCAACCAAATTGACCATCTTGCGATCGACGCAAGGCACTCTTCCAGTGTGTTAGATGTCCGAACTTTCCGATGGGCCAACTTTGAATCCAACCACTACTTTGTTGTTGCCAAGGTACGAATGAGGATATCTTGTTAACGACCTGCACGAACTAAAGCAGTGAAGAGATATGACGTCGGAAAGCTACAATCGCAAGAGATTGCCAATGCCTTTTCCAATCGAGTGTCCCTTTAATTATCCTTGAATCCTATGCCGTCAGCATTAAGCATTGAAGACCAGTGGCAGCAATGCCAAGAAGCCATCAGAACCGCTGCCTCTGAGGTTCTGGGCTTCACTCGGCCACCAAAACGAAACCCATGGTTTGATGAAGAATGCACTCAGGCAAATGCAGGTGTTTGGCAGCATGACAAATGCTAATGCAAAAACGAACAAAGGCTGCTTACGATCAGTATAATGAGATTTACAAGGAGAAAAGAAGGGAAGAACACCGAATTCTCAAAAAGAAAAAGAAGCAGCATGAGAAGCGCTCGCTTGAGGAAACTGAGAGATGCCATGACAGGAACGAGATTCGGAAGTATTCGGCATTTACCACTATTTTAATTTGTAAATACAAAATGTCGCTAATTATATATACTAATAAACTTAAACTTAAACTTAAACTTTTACCAAAAGGTATAAAGATCCTGCCAGGGTGGCAAACCCCGAACTCAAGCCTGTAAAGACCAACAGGGAAACATAGTTATAGAGCAACAGTCGCTACTGAGGATCTGGAAACATCGTTTCTGCAGACTGCTTAAAGGCGATGAGGACACGAATTCCGATGTCAGGCAGATTGCTCCATTCAGCTTGGACGATGATCAAGAATGCCGTCCTCCCGACCTAGAAGAAGTTAAGCTTGCCATATGCAAACTTTAATCAAATAAGACTGCAGGTGCAGATGGCCCTGATGCCGAACTCTTCAAGGCAGCTGGAGACCGGTTGGAAAGGAGCATGCACCAGCTGATCTGCATGATATGGTCGGAAGAAAGTATGCCCGATGAATGGAACCTCAGTATCGTATGTCCGATCCTAAAGAAGGGAGACCCTCACATTTGCGCCAATTATAGAGGGATAAGCCTCCTTAACGTCACTTATAAGATCTTGTCTGCTGTAATATGTGAACGTCTGAAACCCCACGTCAACAACTTGATAGGTCCTTATCAATGTGGTTTTAGACCAGGGAAGTACACAATAGACCAAATTTTCACATTACGGCAGATCTTGGAAAAAACCCGAGAATATAACATCGACATTCACCATCTCTTTGTCGATTTCAAGGCCGCGTATTGACAGAGACGAGCTGTACAAAAGTATTTCAAAAGTCTGTACAATTTCTCGCCTACGCAGAAGATTTGACGTAATTTGAAGAAAAAAGCATGATGTCACAGATGCTTTTGCGAGTATTGAAACAGAAGCGGCAAAAATGGGTTTGATGGTTAATGAGGGCAAGACGAAGTATATGTTGTCATCAAACAAGGACACTGAACATCGACGAATTGGACAAAACGTCACAATAGACAGACATAACTTCGAGGTAGTACGGGACTTCGTCTACCTAGGATCCGCTACATACACAAAAAACAACATCAGTGCGGAGATCAAATGGAGTATAGCTCTTGCCAACCGTTGCTTCTTTGGGTTAAGAAGGTAAATGAGAAACAAAACCCTCCCCAGAAAAACCAAGGCAACCTTATATAAAACCTTGATCATCCCAGTTCTGCTTTACGGCGCGGAAGCATGGACCTTATCGAAAGCGGATGAGGAAACCCTTGGTCGTTTCGAAAGAAAAATTCTCCGAATGATCTTTGGCCCCATATGCGAAGACAATGTGTGGAGAAGAAGATACAACAACGAGCTGTATGAGCTGTACCGCGACATTAGCATAGCCAAAAGAGTACTACGATGGTTGGGTCATGTAGAGCGGATGGACCCAAACGCTCCGGCTCGACGGGTTTTCGAAAGCTCATTGCAGGGAAATCGCGGAAGTGGAAGATCTCGTCTTAGGTGGCGCAATCAAGTGGATGAAGACCTCAACCGACTTAGAGTGCAAAGCTGGAGAGAGCTCGCCCGAAATCGAAGTCGTTACAGAAGGATGTTGGTTGAGGCCCAGGTTCACCCCGAACTGTAATGGCCACCTAAGTAAGTAAGTAAGAACAATATGTATACCAATTTTGTCAAAGACTTATTCAAAGTCTAACCATACAACTGTAACATGGTTCCTTGCAGAAAGGGCATTGGATATATAGAAATCTAGGTAGAGTAGAGCATCCTCATATCCTTCATTCGGCTGAAATAGTAGGGGAGCCCAGGAAGGGACTTGAGCGCGTCAGAAAATCATATGGGGAGAAACCTTGCACCCTGTAATGTATTCCTACCATATATGAAACCTTAATTTTGGGGCGTTCTTTGAGGGCAGCCCGTCAGATTAGTAAAAAAAAAGGCGATCCTCGGACATACTCGAGCGCGTCAGATTAAGAGATGGTAGGTTGATTACATCCAGAAGAGTGTATATTTCAATAATCTGACAATTTGAGCGTGGCCTTAGTAAGTAGGCGAGTCACAAAGATGTAAAAAAAATTTCTAAAAGCTGCAATCAAGTATCGCAACGCAATTTTAAACGAATTTTTGTAGTTAATGAAATTAAATCTACTCACTAAACTTAAACTTTAATTTACCTCTTAACCTGACAGGCAACTTAAAGTTAGTGTCTTATTTAATTTTTATACCAGCATACACTGTTTTTTGTAAAATATTTTTGAGATGAAATATTATATATATATCTATCTATCTATCTATCTAAGATGTAAAAAAAATCGACATTTTGAAATACTCTAGCGCGAGAAATTTTTTTTAAAACTTTATCTGGATTACAGAAAACATATAATCTGTGTAATGACCCATTACATTTTTGCCCCTACGAACCAAATTCAACAGCATTATTCGCCACCAACAACACCGATGCCAGTAGAATCTTGCATGTACCAACACAGGCAATGATATGGTGACGATAATAGATAACAACAACATTACCAGCAGCTTACCAATGACTCCACGTGGAGTCATATTTCATTGACCTATACAGCTCACATTCACTTCCTACCAAAAGGTGTATAAGGGAACCAGTGAAATACATGAAAATCAGTTCAAGTCCCGGCAGTGGACAAGTAAGGAACTCATGATAGTACTCAAGTAAGAGTAGGAGGAACTCCGGTACCGGCAGCGCAACAACAGAGTCCAGAAACCAAGAATAGGTAAGTAAATAGTGTCCAACGCTAACTCGTTGTGAATTTAGTGTCCAACGCTACCTCGTTGTGAATTTAGTGTCCAACGCTACCTCGTTGTGAATTTAGTGTCCAACGCTACCTCGTTGTGAATTTAGTGTCCAACGCTACCTCGTTGTGAATTAAGTGTCCAACGCTACCTCGTTGTGAATTTAGTGTCCAACGCTACCTCGTTGTGAATTAAGTGTCCAACCCTACCTCGTTGTGAATTTAGTGTCCAACGCTACCTCGTTGTGAATTTAGTGTCCAACGCTACCTCGTTGTGAATTTAGTGTCCAACGCTACCTCGTTGTGAATTTAGTGTCCAACGCTACCTCGTTGTGAATTTAGTGTCCAACGCTACCTCGTTGTGAATTTAGTGTCCAACGCTACCTCGTTGTGAATTTAGTGTCCAACGCTACCTCGTTGTGAATTTAGTGTCCAACGCTACCTCGTTGTGAATTTAGTGTCCAACGCTACCTCGTTGTGAATTTAGTGTCCAACGCTACCTCGTTGTGAATTTAGTGTCCAACGCTACCTCGTTGTGAATTTAGTGTCCAACGCTACCTCGTTGTGAATTAAGTGTCCAACGCTACCTCGTTGTGAATTTAGTGTCCAACGCTACCTCGTTGTGAATTTAGTGTCCAACGCTACCTCGTTGTGAATTTAGTGTCCAACGCTACCTCGTTGTGAATTTAGTGTCCAACGCTACCTCGTTGTGAATTTAGTGTCCAACGCTACCTCGTTGTGAATTTAGTGTCCAACGCTACCTCGTTGTGAATTTAGTGTCCAACGCTACCTCGTTGTGAATTTAGTGTCCAACGCTACCTCGTTGTGAATTTAGTGTCCAACGCTACCTCGTTGTGAATTTAGTGTCCAACGCTACCTCGTTGTGAATTTAGTGTCCAACGCTACCTCGTTGTGAATTTAGTGTCCAACGCTACCTCGTTGTGAATTTAGTGTCCAACGCTACCTCGTTGTGAATTTAGTGTCCAACGCTACCTCGTTGTGAATTTAGTGTCCAACGCTACCTCGTTGTGAATTTAGTGTCCAACGCTACCTCGTTGTGAATTTAGTTTCCAACGCTACCTCGTTGTGAATTTAGTGTCCAACGCTACCTCGTTGTGAATTTAGTGTCCAACGCTACCTCGTTGTGAATTTAGTGGCTCCTGCTACCTCAGAGCAACCATTAACCCCCGTTCCCAAGTATCTTTACAGAACCTACGTTATCCCGGGAGAGATACCGGCCAGCCCAGCGCCACTCCAAATCCGAGCACTAGAATTGGAAGCCTATAGACCCAGACAGGCGACAATAATCCGAGCCCAAGCGCTGGCAACACCTAGCCCGAATAGAACCCTCCTAATCCAATTGGTCCAAGACCCATCCAGGACAGGAAGCCTTCATCCGATTGGCACGAGGACCAATCCAAGAAACCGGTTCACGAACCCCAGACCAGACCATATCTGCCGAACCCCAAGTGAAACCTCACCAGAAGAGGCGTGGAATCTACCCTCATAAATACCGAATGCGAAATAAAAATATGAATTAACATTGTAAAACATTGTATGAAATGTATTAAACCAAAACTATTTATAATATCGGAAATAAACTAGCTTCAATAATCTAAAGTTTGCTGCTTCTTTGGAAGACTCTGGATCCGCTGAGCTTACCTCAGCCTTTGACAAAAAGCTACCTCACATCTGATATTTTGCTAGGAGCGATTTATGTAAAATCGTTAATAAAGTGTATAATATATGATGGTCAATATCTCGGTTAATATTGATATAAGCAATTGATCCAACAGACCTTTTTTGTAGAAAAATAAATTCTCTACGTGTTTGTAATTTACAGTTTTTCTGTATCTTTTGTTATTTACGAGATAACTGTGACAAAACGTGAATTTTATGGAAAAATCTGGTTTAGTGGCCCGTACCACCTGACCCGTATGAGTAACGACTTTGCCACAAACAACATTTTTGTAGAGCGTTCTATTTCGAGAAAAAACATCTTCAGTTAATGTGATCCCATGAAATGCCACTGAGCTATAGAAATTTAAAATAAAAAATCTGTTAAAATTGTCAGACTAAGAGTACGCCCCCATATAACTGTCAGATTATCATCCTGGAGGACGAAGACATCAAGTTGATCGCTCTGTATAAAAATCTGATGAGCTCGAGTATTTCAAGGTCACGTGTTTTTTTTTTTTTACATTTTTAAAAATCAGCCATGACTTATGGCCCAACTCGAATTGTCTGATTATTGAAATATACACTTTTTTTAGTACACTTAACATTCACTTTGAAAATCTGACACGCTCGAATAACTTCTTTTTTTTCTGTCAACCTCTCTTTACGCCCATTTGCCCACAGTAAATCGTCAGATGAATATATATCGGTAATCAGAAAGACAAATCATATACCCTATGAATATCTGACGCGCAACTTGATTAGGTTTTATTAATTTTTTTATTGTTATAGGCCGAAGCAAACGCTAAGTTACACTTTTTTCTAGTACTTTAGCGATACATGGTATGAGTGAAATAGGTCTATATCCATTTACGTTGTTAATAATTTTACCCAGCTCTGCCAAAGAAAACAATGTTGTTTGCTTCCAGCAAAAGTCTAACACAATATTGTACAGTTCTGTAAGTCTCGATGTTGCTGAATGAGGAAGATTTATTAACATGGGGTACAGTATTCTGTCTCGACTGGGTGTTTTTCCTTAAAGCTTGCTCAGACAACTTTTGAACTCGAGATATTAAATTGTAATGTTCTATTAATTTTGCTGAAGAGAAAGTAAATTCCTCTTCTATGTAAAAATGGAGAGCTAGAGTTTTTTGTTCGATATAATCTAAACTAAAGCTTTCGTCTTTGTAGTAGTTTGACCAAGTAACTGCGAAGTGGTTACAAATTTCTATGTGATTAGAAATTGTGCCTCTGGAATTTTGAATAGATTTAATGCTTTGCAGTTTAGATTCACCGGTCAAACATCGAATATTATGCCAGATTCTTGTTAAAGGTGTACTTGGGTTTATTGAGGACGTAAAGTCAATTAAACTTTTTTCTTTACCAGATTTACCAGAAGTTCTCTTCGAAATTGCGCATTATACTTTTTATATAAGGGATAATTAATTATTCTTTACGTGGGCTATAGGTCAATGTAAATAGAGGTGTTAGTTTATTTTTGTGTTTTGTTTTATTTCGACGTTTCGAACATGGTTATGTTCATCATCAGGACTTTATTAACATAAATGGGAGAAATAAAATTTGATATAAACATTAATTCACAATTTTTTATGTGACGGTCAAAGAAACTTACATCATTATATTACAAGCTACTGTCTAAAACAAATTTATGAAGAACTATTACTACACATTGTGTATGAGAATGGACTAAAGAAACAAAAAAAGTAAGTGAGATGAGAAATGTAGTGAGAATGTAGTAAAAAAACATATTAAAATTTAAGTTACTTCGAAAAAGAACCAGTTTATTTATCGAAAACACCTTCATTGCACAACACATTCAACTATTGTTAGTCGCCAAATTGATCAAGTGGCTGTAGATGTTGCTGAGAGAGTCGCAATCCGACCTCTTATTAACAGTTTTGTTGTTGTTTTTGATGTGAAGCATCTCCAGTAACATTCTTTTAGAATAATGTTTTAATATGTTTTTTACTACATATCTCACTTACTTTTTAGTTTCTTTGGTCCATTCTCATACATAATATGTAGTAATAGTTTTTCACATATTTGTTTTATACCGGTTTCACACTGCGCCGAAATCCGGATTTCGAGCGAAAAAAGTAATAAAAAGCCGAAACCTCAAAAAATCGACTTGTTTCTCCATACAAAATTTACATATTTTCTAGTCTATTTTTTCGGATTTCCACAAAATCTCCTCCAAAATGTACTAAAACTAAAAAATGGTGAAATGGAACGAACCTCAGCGAACGAAAATGAACTATCAGAAAAAACAACAACAATGCTTAAGAAACCTGGCACTTGTCATCGAAATTTTGTATTTTACTATAGAAATCGAACAGTTTAGTTGCTGACGTGTTGTTGTGTCAGAAAAGTATATGCATACATTTCTAGAAAATTGCCTCTATTTTTAATTTTTATTTCTTTTGGCTAACTTTAATTTAATTAAACGTGTTGATGTTGTTTTTATTCGTAGAATTTATAAAGGCACATAAATGTGTGCTAGTGATATCTGAAAATCTTTTAGAAAACCATCTATGATCCCAAAATTTACCAGCAAATGAAACTGAAACAGTGGCAAAGTCTTCGAAAACCAACGGTGTTGTATTTTATGCACCGTCTCCTACAGTTAAAGCAACATGATGGTCTCGGCTAATGGGTCCACCTCAGAGTCTAATTGTAATGTCTAATGGCTTCAGTGAGGATGATTGCCCCTACTCAGATGCCAAGTATACCCACAAACTAAATGATAAAATACGAGTAGGTACATTGAGGGTTACTGTGCCGGACCCACCGAAACAGTAGCTGCAATCAAGCTTATTTCCTGTCATCCAACTGTACTGGAGCCTGATGATTCCGAAATAGAACTTAAAAGCATTAGCCAAAGATAAAGTGTTTGAATTGGTGCACCAAATGCAGCATTGTGAACGGATAGTTAGCCTACCAATGCTTAGTTGAGGTTTCCTATGCTAACATAGAAAATGTAATTTATTTATGAAACTAGATTGGTCGGCCTAGTTGACATCATGGAACTCTACAGCAGATTTCGTAAGAATAGTAAGCAATCTCCTCAAATGTATAGAACCGCAATATAAAAAGTTTTCCTTTAGTTCCGAAAGAACCGAATTCTAGAAATAAGTTTGTCCAAGAACTGAGTGAACAGAAACCGATTGGGGACTTCTACCGTGCACAAGAAATGATTCTTTCCAGCACCTCTACAAATCAGTTTCCCAATATGTCAAAACTATCATTGAAACGACCACCACAGAAAAAAGCTCCGATTTTTAAAAAAGAAAATTTTCAATGAGCTAAACGAAAACAAGTCACTGGAGAATCAAAACCGCATAAAGAAGGTATTGAATACCTTCTGATTTCCTCACCCAGGAAGAAACCAATGTTAAAAAGTAGTAATAATAATTAAGACAACATTTGCGATAACATTGAATAAATCCTTGATATTTATTTTTCATAAATTAGTTCAAATAAATGGTTACAACCAATCCTAAAAGTGTGCTAAGGAATTCCTTACTTACTTACTTACTTAAGGTGGCGCTACAGTCCGGGTCGGACTAGGGCCTCAACCAACATGCTTCTCCAGCCAGCTCGGTCCCTAGCTAGCTGCCTCCAGTTTTGCACGCCAAGTTGGTTGAGGTCCTCTCCTACTTGCGTGCGCCACCTGAGTCGCGGTCTTCCTCTACTGCGCCGTCCCTCGGGATTGGATTCGAAGACTTTCCGGGCCGGAGCGTTGGTGTCCATTCGCTCTACATGACCCAGCCATCTAAGCCGCTGGACCTTGACTCGTTTGACAAGGTCAGTGTCGCTGTACAGCCCGTACAGTTCGTCATTAAATCTTCTTCTCCACTCTCCATCTATGCAGACGGGACCAAAAATCACCCGAAGAATTTTTCTCTCGAAGCATCCTAAAGCGTTCTCGTCTGCCTTTGACAAGGTCCATGCCTCTGCGCCATATATAAGAACCGGGATGATAAGTGTCTTATACAGGGACACTTTAGTTGCTCGAGAGAGGACTTTACTACTCAATTGCCTTCTTAGTCCGAAGAAACAGCGATTGGCAAGAGTTATTCTTCGTTTGATTTCAGCGCTGGTGTCGTTGTCTGAATTAATAGCGGCGCCTAGGTAGACAAAGTCCTTAACTACCTCAAAGTTATAGCTGTCAATCGTGACGTTTTGTCCAAGACGTCGGTGTTGGGTGTCCTTTCTTGATGACAGCATATACTTGGTCTTGCCCTCATTTACCACTAAACCCATCTTCTTCGCTTCCGTCTCAATGCTCATAAACGCGCCATTGACATCACGCTGCGTTCTTCCAATTATGTCAATATCGTCGGCATATCCGAGCAATTGAACGGATTTTTGAAAGATTGTGCCTCTTGTGTTGACGTGGGAGTTTTGCACTATTCTTTCAAGAACGATGTTGAAGAAATCGCATGACAGTGCATCGCCTTGCCTAAAACCTTTTTTGACATCGAATGTATCGGTGAGATCTTTTCCGACCCTGATGGAGCAGCGTGCGTTCTCCATCGTCATCCTACACAATCGGACAAGTTTGGTAGGGATGCCAAAACTAGACATGGCTCTATATAACTCCTCTCTATAGATGCTGTCATACGCGGCCTTAAAATCGATGAAAAGGTGGTGGGTATCGATTTGAAGCTCCTGGGTTTTTTCCAAGATCTGCCGTAGTGTGAAGATTTGGTCTATGGTGGACTTTCCTGGTCAATCAGGTTGTTGACGAATGGCTTCAGACGCTCACACAATATGGCAGAGAGGATCTTATATGCGATGTTAAGAAGACTGATACCTCTGTAGTTGGCGCAGTTCAGAGGGTCTCCTTTCTTGAGGACCGGGGAAACAATGCTAAGGTTCCATTCATCGGGCATGCTTTCTTCCGACCATATTTTGCAAATGAGCTGGTGCATACTCCTGACCAGGTCATTGCCTGCCGCTTTAAACAATTCGGCAGTGAGGCCATCAGCTCCAGCAGCTTTGTTGGACTTTAGCTTGGATACTGCTGTCTTCACTTCGTTCAGGTCGGGTTGGCGGAATTGTTGGTCTACGTCGCCTAAATCGAATGGTTCTATCTCTCTAACAGCGGAATTGGGTTCATCATCGCCGTTATAGAGCTTGGAAAAGTGGTCTTTCCATATCCTCAGCATTGAATGCGGTTCCACCACGATGTTCCCTTGGTCGTCTTTGCAGGCTTCGGCTCGGGGCTTATAGCCCGAGGCTGTTGTTTTTACCTTTTGGTAAAACTTCCGAACCTCATTCCTGCTGTGGCACCCTTCTATCTCCTCGATCGCGCGCTTCTCATGCTCTCTCTTTTTCCGTCTGAGAAGCCGGTGTTCGTCTCTCCTCTTCTGCTTGTAGAGCTCGTAAGCAGTTCTAGTCTTTTTGTGCAGCGCCGCTTTGTATGCTTCCTGTTTTGCTGCATGTGCTTGCCGGCATTCGTCGTCAAACCAGGGGTTTCGTTGTGGTGGCCGTGTGAAACCCAGCACTTCAGAGGCGGCATCTCTGATGGCTGATTGGCAGTGCTGCCACTGGTTCTCTATACCTGATGCTGGCGGCATAGGACTCCTTAAGAGGTTGTAAGAGACTCGATCGGAAAAGGACTTGGCGATCTCTTGCGATTGTAGTCGTCCAACGTCGAATTTTCTCACAGTATTTCCTTGTGTTGGCTTGGATCGGGATATCCGCAGTCGTACCTTGGCTACAACAAGGTAGTGGTCCGAGTCAATGTTGGCCCCTCGGAATGTTCGGACATCCTCTATACTGGAGAAGTGTCGTGCGTCGATCGCAATGTGGTCAATCTGGTTGACCGTTGATTGATCAGGAGATTTCCATGTCCCTTTGTGGATATTGAGGTGCTGGAACCGCGTACTAGCTACCAGAACATCTCGCCCCGCAGCGAAATCGATCAGCTTGAATCCGTTATCGGAGGTGTTGTCGTGCAGGCTGTATCTTCCGATTATTCCACCAAAGATATCCTCTCTTCCTAGCTTGGCATTAAAATCTCCTAGAACAATCTTAATGTCATAGCCAGGGCACTGCTCATATGTTTTGTCCAGGAGCTCGTAGAATACGTCTTTGGTGTCTTCATCCTTTTCCTCTGTGGGGGCGTGTGCGCAAATGAGGCTTATGTTGACGAATTTAGCCTTGATGCGGATTGTTGCTATGCGCTCGTTCACATAGTTGAAACTCAAGACTTTTTGCCTGAGTCTAGTTCCAACAACAAATCCACATCCAAACAATCGCTGCTTTTGCTCTCGGTAGCAATCGCCGTAGTAGATATCGCAGTCTTTTAATTTGCGTCTACCTGGTCCATCCCATCGCATTTCTTGGATAGCGGTAATATCTGCTTTGTAGCAGTTTAGGGCTTCCGCTAGTTGTTCGGCTGCACGTGGTCTATTAAGGGACCTAACATTCCACGTACAGATCCGAAGTTCGTTGTCCGTTTTTCGTTTGCTTGGTTCGTCATCAGTAAATCCGTCCGTATCCGAGGCTTGTTGGTGCTTCGCAACTAACAATTTCTTTACGTGGCCGGGAAGTCACCCCGACAGCACGACCCCCAACCTGGAGGGCCAGATCCTTGTATAACTCCAAAGATGGGGAGCCGGATAAACCGTTCCTTATAGGCCTGAGCTCCAAATATGTTGTAGTAGCCCTATAAGGTGTTCACTAAGTAGTTCAACCTGACTGGAACTGTAGACGCCACCGTTGATTCCATCTAGGGAATTCCTCCGCTGCCGTCTGGATGAAAGAAGAGGTGCCTTAGTGGGAACACCTCTCCCCCCCTCTCTCGTTTGCTGCCACCAACAACCTTCCACTGGGGTTGAGACCCAATCTCCAGTTGAGGTACTAGGCACCCGATGTTCACCACGTGGAGGTGAGAGTAGGAGTTGATAGACAGAGGTGGGTTTTAAGAAAAACCTATGAACGCTAGGGTCCTCTTGGGTGCACGTGTCTACCATTTAAACATCAAGGAATTCCTACTAGTTGTTTTTTATTTGAAGTTTTAGCAACTGGTTTTTGTTCCACCTGATTTATAGATGTAAATAATGAAAATATTTTTTATTACGGTTTTGAACTGTTGCTGTGAAGTAGGTATTACTAGACGTCCTTGTGGTTGCAATGGCGTCAACTGACTTGCATGTGACACAATCACTGCAACTCCCATGCTAACAGCAGCATCTGCAACATTAAATGTGCAAATTGGACCGGCAAATGTGTTGTGATATGTACTCTAGTTGTTGCTCGGATAGCATTTATGTTGCTACCCGCCGTGCAAATTACACGCGATATAGCATTGACAGGAACTTGGACCTTCTTGCATGCCATCTCAGGTGCAGTTGAATATGAGTAGATGAGGAAAGAAGTTTGTTGTTTTGTAAAGCTTTTACGAACAACTTCCTTCCAGCCGTATTCACCTCGTTTTGCAGCTACAGAGCCACCAAAGAAAATAAATTCATACCAGGGGCAATCTAAATACAGTCGACTCTCGTTAATTCAAACTTGCGATAATTCGAACCTCTCAATAATTCAAAGTTATCACGAGTTCCCTACAAAATCTTTTATACACTTGGTAATTCGAACGAAAAAGTCATTGCTATATAATAAAACGACGCGGTAATTCGAACTCATCGGCGGCCAACACTCGAAAATTCGAAGTTGCAGAGATAAAGAGGTCGAATGATTGTAATGTAAGTACATTTTGCGACAAGTTCAAACTTATATCAACGTACACGAGCCTTTGTTTTTGCGACAGATACGAATGAAAAAAGCAACGGTGAAGATGAGGACAATACATCTGAACCTTTAACAGATTTGTCAGTTAACGAAGCACGATCCTCATTCGATACCTTACAACGCTTCTGTCTACAAAACGAAAGTGATGAAAACTCATTTCAGGCACTTTTTCTCTTAAAAAAAGTTATTGAACAGTCTGAGCAGCAGCAATGTGTTTTGAAGCAAACGAGTATTACAGAGTTCTTTCGAAACATTAATCAATTCACATTATTAATATGTTTTTGTTTATTTATGTTTACGAATGTACATGTACACTCTAATTTTTTTTTCATAGCTATAGAATAGCAGTTAATTAATAATAATTTATTGATCAATACATAGCAATTCGTAGCTTTATTTATTTTCCCTCACAAATTTCGAACCATTTGATTATTCAAACATTCGATAATTCGTAGTATTGTAATGAACACCCAACATTTATACCAATTTCCTAATCGAAAACGTTTAACCGAAAACACAACTGGCAACACTATAATGGAATGGTATAAATGACAGGCATTGCTTGTAAGCCAGTGTGTGTGAGTGAAGAGATGCTTGACAGCAAATGTGGAAACCATGGAGAAGAAACTGGAACGCTCTAGATGAGTGTTGTTCTATATAAATAGGCCGCTGACGCAACGAGCAGTCAGTTTTGATTATAGAGTGATAAAGTTAAGAGTAAAATGTTGCTAACCAGTGATAGTCCAATAGTCGAGTTGAGATCGAATAAAGTATAGATACTGAATAAAAGTGGTAGAAATAAATTGAAAAGTGAAGTTTTATTTTGCGAAGTAAGCGCACGTTACATTGGTGTCAGAAGTGTAAATAAAACTTATTTGACTAGTAAAGTGTAAAAAAAAAAAGTTAAATACAGTGAAAATGGGTAAGTTGTTGGAAGAGCTCAACTGCATTGAGCTTAAAAACGAGTTAGGTAAGCGATATCTTTCTAGAGCGGGATCAAAAAATGAGCTCGTCCTGCGCTTGCGAAACTATTTGGAACAGCAAGGGGTAGACGTAAACACTTTTGCTTTTGAAACAGAAGTGGAGGAAGAGGAAGTAAGTGAAACTGTAGATTTTTCTAGTATGATGAAACTTTTGTTAGAACAGCGAAATGAGCAAAAGAAGGAACAGCAGAATGTTCTCGAACAACTTGAAACACAAAGAAACAAACAAAAGAAGCTGATTGAAGAACCACGAAACGAGCAAAAGGTGGAACAACAGAATATTCTCGAAAGAATTGAGGTGCAACAGAATGTTTGGAAGGTCAGAAAAACATTCTAGAAGGCAAATTGGGTAACATTGAGAAAAATGTATGTGCCCTAGACGAACGCGTTGAAGGTGTGGAAAAACAGCTTTCTGTTGTAGAGAATCGTTTCGAAATCGTAGAAAGCCGATGTGATAAATAGTTCTCTGTTCTGACCAAGGAATTGGACCAAATCCGGAAAATCCAAATTCGAGAATCTGCTGGAGAGTTTGCAAGGAAAAAGGAGATGAAACCGCCAACATTTGATGGACAGTCGTCTTGCCCAGTTTACAAGAGACAATTTGAAGCAGCCGCGACAACAAATGGCTGGGATGACGAAGACAAGTACATTGCACTGACTCTTGCTCTTAGAGGACCAGCAGCTGAATTACTTCAAAATGTTCCAGCTGGTAAGGGCGGCGATTTCAGTTCTCTCGTGGCAGCTATAGATAAACGCTTTGGCGATAGCCACTTGAAAGAAGTCTTCCGAGTTCAACTCAATAACAGAGTCCAGAAAAGGGGTGAAAGTCTACAGCAGCTCCAAGCAGACGTCGAAAGACTGGTTCACCTGGTGTTGGGCTCGTACCCTGCTGGTTTGCTCGATAAGGTTCCAATCTAATTCTCCAAAAAAAACGAGACACACTAATGGTTTTATACAATTCAATTTTATTTGGAGGCGTCTTATCCCGACGACGGTCTATTCAAGAAGAAGGATACATTTTAGATAAAATGGCTGAGTGGTACATCCCGTAAAATTAATATCGATTAAGACCTCTGGTAGTCAAAGCAAAAACAATTCTTAAGGCATTCTTTTGGCTACAAACATAATGTCGAAATAATAATCTATTACATTTGACGCAAACATTGCCGGCCACCTTGCAGCATTGGCTGAAAATTTTCAAATTTCTACCTTATGGCGTAATACTTAATTATTTATAAGCACCACTCAGCTGACAATTTACAAAAATAACTTTAAATTTCAAGGTGAACATAGCATAGACCTGTGCGAATTCGTTCTTAAGTAAATATAAACTAAAAGGGTATAATTGTGTGAGTAAGGGATAATTAGCATATAGAGTTGTAATTCAAGTTCAAATAATGGAAGGAGAAGGAAAAAGCCTTTGTAGTTAACGTATAAATAGGAATTAAGTTCTTCATCTAAGAATTAGGCAATATACAAAGTTTCGTTACTTTCGGAAATTTTGAGATAAAATTCTATCAGCACCGACAAAGTTAGTGCCGTTGTCGGAAAATATAGTTTTAGGCATACCTCGCCTAGCAATAAATCTACTAAATGCAGCCAAAAAGGTTTGCGATGACAAATCACTGGTTGCTTCAAGGTGGATCGCTCGAGTTGCAAAACATATAAATAGACATACATACCCCTTTGAGAGACGGAAATTTCGGCCAAGGAAACTCTTAATTTCGAAGGGGCCTGCAAAGTCTACTCCCGTATTTGCGAACGGAAGAGAAATGGTTGTTCGCTCGGTAGGCAGAGCTGCCATGATTTGTTCTTGAGTTCTTTTTTTATTAATAACGCACGTTTTGCATTCCTTCCCTATGTATTTCTTAACTAAGGATTTGACCTTGGGTATGCAAAATTCGCATCGAATAATGCGAAGCACTAACAAATTGCCGCCATGCATAGAAAGTTCATGAGCAAACTTAACGAGAAAATAGGACAGGTGGGAACCATAGGGGAGTATTATTGGATACCTCTCACTGTAGGGCATATTAGCTAGTGCAAGTCTTCCATTGGAGCGCATAACACCATCAGAGTCTATAAACGGATTCAGACACAATAATGAGCTTTTGCCAGAAACTGGTTTGTTATTCGAAATATCTGCATATTCATGCGGATAATAAAGTTGTTGAGTCATTTTAATAACTACCTTTTTAGTATGAGAAACCTCTTCTTGAGTTAAGGCTTTCGAAGAATATACAAATTTGTCTGAATATCGACTCTTCCAACGGTGCAAGAATCTTAAAAAATAAGAAACTACATTTAACATCTTTGTCAAAGTGGAATATTTGTTTATTAATGTCTCGATATTACACGTTAGTTGAGTATGATATACTTTGATAGGTTTAGTTTCTAATATCGATTCGTCGGGTTTTTGAGTAATAGACTGAGGCCATGAAAGTTCACTTTGCTGCAACCAAGACGGGCCAGACCACCATAAACGGTTATCTCTGAGATCACTTGGATTGATACCTCTTGTAGATAAGTCAGCTGGGTTATCAGCAGACTTGACATGCCTCCATAGAATGTTAGGAACACAGCTTTGTATCTCGGAAACTCGGTTCCCTACAAATGTCTTCCAAGAACACGATGGTTTACTCAACCAGGCTAGTACAATTGAACTATCAGTCCAAAGCAGTGTATCCCTTGCCGAACATTTGAGCTTGGTTATAATCTGTTGATACATTTTTGCCAACAAAACAGCACCGCAGAGTTCTAATCGGGGTAAAGAGATTTGCTTGACAGGAGCGACTTTACTTTTTGCACATAAAAGGTGAGAGATCCAGTCACTTTCGTTGACTTGTATGCGAATATAAAAGGAAGCAGCATAAGCCCGTTCAGATGCGTCACAGAAGCCGTGAAGTTGGAAATAGGCGGTGGGCGAATACTGAATCCAACGAGGGATTTCAATTTCCTTAATATCAGAGAGACTTGAAAAAAATGATTGCCAGCGGTGACACGTCAGGGGCTTTAAGGGAGAGTCCCACGACGTCCCATCACGCCAGATTTGTTGCATTATCATCTTTGCAGTGATAATAATTGGTGCTAACCATCCTGCAGGATCGAACAATCTTGCGATTACTGAAAGAACAGCTCTCTTCGTCAGTTTATGATCATCGGCTTGGGTTTCGAAACGAAATTGGAAAGTATCCATTTTGGCATTCCAACGAATGCCTAGGGTCTTAGACACACTTTTGTCTTCGAGTTTTAAAAAATCTTCATCGTAGAGATGCTGCAATGGTATGTTTTTAAGTAAATCTAGACAGTTAGAGGTCCATTTTCTAAGGGAGAATTTCGCTGAGTATAATACCTCTATTAGCTCCGACTGTTTACGTAAGGCAGTTTCTAAATCGTGAGCACCACAGAAGAAGTCATCGACATATCTTTCATCCAAAAGACATTCATATGCAAGAGGAGAGCTTCGTTTTATGGTTTCAGCTTTTTCTAAGAGCGAACGAATGGCTAGATATGGAGCACAGTTAACTCCAAAAGTAACTGTTAGTAATTCATGATCCTGATTCTTATACAAAATTCGTTGTTATGGGGTGTGTTCTGGCTGCACTAAAATTTGTCTGTACATCTTCTCAATGTCAGAATTGAAAACAAATTTGAAAAACCGCCATCTTAAAATTAAAATTGTAAGATCGGTTTGTAGAGGTGGGCCGGTATGCAACACGTCATTAAGGCTAATGCCATTGCTTGATTTGTTCGATGCGTTGAAAATTACCCTTACCTTCGTGGTGGTACTACTTGGTTTAACAACTGCATGGTGCGGTAAATAGTATGAAATTATTTGATTCATTTGATTGGTTTCTATTGGAGGGACTAGCTTCATGTGTCCAAGCGCTGCATATTCTTCTAAAACATGATCATAAGTTTCACGAAGATCAGGTTTCCTTTCTAAGGATTTTTCAAGTCTGTTATACTGCTTTAAAGCTATATCTCTCGAGCTGCCTAAGATAGGAGGAAAGGATTTAAATGGAAGACATACTGTGAATCGCCCATTTGTGTCTCTTATAGTTGTGGCGTTAAAGAGTTGTTCACAATACAGATCGTCTTCAGACATTTGAAATTCTTTACTGTTTGTCGTGGTAAAGGACCTGATAACACCCAGCCAAAAATGGTGTCTTGTGCTACAAGTGAGCCAAATACGTTGTATTTTAGACCTTCCTTTACAATGGCAGGATAGACATCCATCCCAATGACAAGATCAATCTTTGAACTTTCAAAGAAACGAGGATCGGCCAGGCATAGTCCGATGGATTCTGAGACCTTACTTTGAAGTATCGAACAGGAGGGCAAGTCACCGGTAAGTCGTTTCAAAACTATTGCATTTGCACTGATAGTGTAAGAAGGAATATGCTTTGATCCAATGCACAATGCACATAACTTGGATGCTGTTCCTGTTACAACTGAGTTCATTCCGGAAATCTGTGCACTGATTGGCTTAACAGGAAGTTGTAATCTTCTCTGGGCATCTTCTGAGATCAGAGTAACTTCCGACCCTGTATCTAGAAATGCACGCAGAGTAAACTTATCTCCACGGTGGTGGATATCAATAAGAGCAGTGGCTAAGATAATTCGTCTGTTGTTGCTAGAAAAGTAAGATTGAACGTTGACTTGATTTGACTCATAAGTGGACTGTATGGTAGGAAATTGAGATGTGGAAGGTGAATGAAATTGACCTATCTGCTCTTTAGACGTAGTCGAAGGCTGAAACTGAGGCTGCCCGGAAGAAGATACATGCAAGAGGGTATGGTGCCTTTGTTTGCAATGGCTACATGTATAGATGCTTTTGCAATCCTTCATTGAGTGAGTATGCGCTAAGCAATTCGAACAATATTTAAACAATCCAACCTTTGCGATTTTATCTTGAATAGATAATTGAAGAAATTTAGGACACAATCGAAGAGGGTGTGCGTTTTTACACAATTTACAGCAAATAGAATTTGATTTTGAATGAAACGCCTTATGGTTCTGAAACTTGTTGTCTGAAACTTGTCTTTTAAAAGTAGATGGAGAATTCTGTTGTTTGAATTAGTGTACTTTAGTTTTGGAAATGAATTTTATATCGCTCACGGTTTCAAGAACTCGGTACCTTTTTGTCAAAAACTGATCCATGTCGTTCCACAAGGGAAGATCCTTCGGGCTTTTTATGGATTGCTCCCATAACGAGAGCGTAGTTTCGGGTAAATGATTAGAGCATAAATAGATGAGAATAGGATCCCAGGTGTCAGTTGACACATCATGCGCTTTAAGAATCGACAGACAGTCATTAATGTCGCGTTGTAAATCCTTAATCCTTTTACCAGATTCCTGTGAAACCGTGGATAAATTGAAAAGTTTCTTAAGTTGGTTGTTAATCAAAATTCTTCTGTTTTCATATTCGTCTGATAATGCTTTCCAAGCAAGTTCAAAATTATTGTCGGTTAAAGGAAACTTAGAAACGATATTATTTGCATCGCCTTTAGTTTTTGCGCGGAGATGAAAAAGTTTTTGGACCGCACATAGTTTGGGATGCTTGATATAAACAGCCGTGAACATGTCTCGGAATGAAGGCCATGTTAAATAGTCACCATAGAATAGTTCAGTATCACATGGTGGAACCTTTATGGACTGCGAAGTTTGAGGTTTATGATCTGGGAGTGTCAAATCTGCAAGAGGGGTTTCTACTGATGCTGAACCGTTCAGAAAATTATCTGATTCTATAAGACTAAGTTTTTTTGAGGTATAAATAATTTTTGCTAGGCAATTTATATATGTATCAGCGGACGATCTATACTTCGCTTTGCAAGATTCAATTTCATCCCTTTCTAATGATGCTTCGTCACTCATACAATTCGAATAAGATAGTTTAGCCACCTCAAACAAATCCATTAATTGCCTTTTACTTTGCTTTAAAGAACTTACTGTTTTGTCTACAATGGGAATTTCATCAAAATTAGCATTAAAATCTACGAGCTGGTCAGCCGCCATTACAAATTCTTTAAACTTAGACATCTTGATATATTTTTTTTGACTTAGAATGTGAAAATTCACTTACTGGTTTAAAGAAAAAGAAAACTTACCAACAAGAACCACGTGTGATGGCTTATGTAATAGATATCTAGAATTTTATAAAAACGTATCCTTAACCCGGTTCTGGAATGCAATGTTTGACCAGCCGAACCGCAACCGCCTTTTGTCACAACCAGGGGAGCAAGGGAGTTCTATATTGTATATCATCTATTGATGACTATTATAGCCGATCTATAGTGGCCCTCCAGCTCTTCCAGCTTCGCGACTTTCCAGTCATGAGTAGGCAGGGCTGGATTGCCAGATTGAATCATTTTCATGATTGTATCTTTGCAGGAGAGTTCTGCTGAGAGTCTAGCGCGAGCAATAGGCCTGCAAGGGATATCCTCCCTTGACACGACTTCAAGCTTAGCACCAGGCCAGAGTCCTTCTAACCTGCTTATCGAAACGCGATTAACCTGACGTGTCCCTGATACTATCCTGCGTCCTCAAAGATGGCAGGTTCCCCTGGGTTCTCCATCATAAGAGTCCAGTAGGAGGCCTGGAGCTTGTTCGTGATAATCGCCCATTGATCGAAAGAGATCGCACCATCCGCGTACTCCTGTCAATGACAGCAAAAATGGGTTTGTCCTTCAGTGCGTCACTGTGTTACCGAATATTTTACGAACCGAACTTTAATTTATTATTTAAACGTTGGGAATAAATTCCACACACCGCGAGTAAACTAGACAATTTATATCTAAAGCGAAACTTTATAAATTAATATTAAAACGCGAAAACTAAAATTGGGATGTCAACAATCCCGACGGCCGCGCAACTTGTCTAATCAAAACGAAATGTCAAATTGACACAGGTTCGTTTTCGGCAACCAACAACACTTCAGTGCTGTCTCCCGTAGCTCAGCCTGATGGGTGGGTTCGATTTGATATTCCTTTTTAATCCGATTTGATTAAAAGGGAATATCAAATGGTTATAAAATAATACCAAGAATTAATAAACTCAATTTGATGAGTGAGAGTACAAGGGCGTACTAGCTCACTTCTAATATGGGCGCCAGGAAACCTTTTAAGATGGTGGTTTGCCTTAACCAAAGCTGAAATAGTAGTGAAAACAAGAAGGAAAGACTAGGAAGAAAAGAAATGAAACAGTATGAAATTTCTCAAGGAAATTAAAGATTTTTATTATATTTTTAGGGTGTCTGGGAAACCGTGGTTGATACCTGGATAAAAACCCAGAATCTTTTCGGTATAAAAGAAAAGTACAAAGTTGCTTTCGAGGTTGGCAGGAGGCCAATTCTCGAAATAAAGATAAGTTGAAAATTAAAGTACGTAAAAGCAAAATAGAACAGATTTGTGTGTGTCGTTGAACACAAGAAAGAATCACGAAAGGAAAGTTTCTGAAGTAAAAGAAATGATGATAGAAGTAAATGAAAACGGTCGCGAGTCCCGCAATCTCGGGATAGAAGTACGTTAGGTCAACGAAGGCCTAGCGGATAGTTTTGCCGCAAATAAAGCGACTCTAAATTCGTTCGAAAAACCCTTGAAAAGGAAGGATTCTTCGAAACGAAAAGTAAGAATTAAAAGAGAAAATACTTAGCTATTCTTGTCGATACAACACTCTCCTGAACTCCTTGGGGAAAATCTCTTCTCCGCAATCGTCTCGATCTAGAAAATTCCCAACTGGAATGTCTCAAAACTCCCAACCGGAATTTTGCCGCAAAGTCGGCTTCACAAAATATCTCAAGTAAAATCGCAATAAAAACGCAAAATAATCGCCAATAATTTTTTGCACGCTTTCTCTATATCTTTCCACTTTCGTCGCCAAAAGTCAAGAGACCATCAAGATGGCGGGTTTTTCTCCTCCATCCGGCATCGGCCATGCAGCCATCCTCGTCAGACCTTTAAGCGTGGTGTTGTTCGGTCTCACTTTTACTGCAGCATTCCGCCATTAGGCTGGGATGTGCAAGTGAGATGTCACGAATCAACTACCCGCGGTCCATTGCGTTCAGGTGATGTGATCACCAGTAGCCGAGTGGACGAGTTCAACCTCTTTCAGAAAGACTTACTCCGAAAAATTATTTTACTCGCGCAAAGTCCCCAGCCCAACCGGCCCAAACTAAAATACGGAGAAGATATTTTCCAAGAGAACGAAGAACAAGAGTTGCTAAGTCTAAAAGCTCGACGAATACTTTCCGTAGACCTTCGTTCAGATAGTTAGAAAAAAAAGGGAGTAAAAACGGAAACACGTCTTTTAGTGATTCTTTCTTGATGTAGACGATACTCAATTTAATTTTAATTGAAATTTACTAGAAAATTTAGGTTGGTGTGAATATAGTTCACACATTGTTGGACATGGATCTCGATCTTCATGCCAATCATCTTATATCGATTTTCTTTCGTAGGCCACCTGCCGTACGAACTTTTGTGGACCGACCGTCACACAAGAAAAGTGTTTTCTGCTGTGCAATCTTTTGCATCGGGGAACAATGTGACCTGAAAATGGCATTACGAAAGTTTCAGAAGAACAGGTCTCTGGCTGATGGACCAGGTTTCAACTGAACTCTTCTACTACTTCCGAGCAGCTTTAGATAAAGTTTATTAGCGGGAGAAGAACGGCGGATAGAACTTGTTGTGGTAGATTTTACCGCAACAAATCCCACCCTCACCTCCTCGGAAGTGAGCTTACATTTCGTAAGAACTGTAACAAACTTCCAAAGATGTGCCTAGGACTAAAAGGTGTGGGAGAAGGACTTTCCATCAGAAAAAACTCTAACCAATTCTCAATCACGTTTCTGTGAGCTATAAGATTACAAAAAAAAAAAAAAAAACTACGTTAACGTTAATCGTTTTCGGATGCATCGTTATACGGTTTTAAATCTTTGACGTGCCAAGTCCCGCGCTCTTTATTATTACTATCTTGAAGTACGTATGTCCAAGGTGACACACGTTTCTTAATCAAAAACGGACCGACAAACTTCGGTGCTAGTTTGGCTGCATAATAATTCGCGGCATCCGATAACGTGAAGTTCCTTCGCCAAACCATATCGCCGATGTGATATTGTATATCACGCCGTCGAAGGTTATAAGCTTCTGCAGCTCTCTTCGATGCTGCCTTCAACTTTGTCTCGATGTCTCTTCTTAGTTCCCGAAACCGTTCAGTGATCTCATCCAGATCCTGAACATCCTCGGAACTCTCTCCTACAGTTGGTGCTTCCTGACCCGAAGTCACCATGTCCCTCCCAAAATTGGCGTAGTAGGGTGAAACACCCAAAACCTCGTGTTGTGACGTGCGAATTGCACATGCCACCTTGCTTAGTTGTGAATCCCACACTCTGTGGTTTTCAGCAACGTAAGCACGTAACGTCGTCTTTAGGATCTGATTGATCCTTTCTGCAGGGTTAGCCTGCGGATGGTAATGCGCAGTGAAACGTAGTTTGGACGCATAAGCGTCACAAAGCGTTTTGAGTTCCTTGGAACGGAACTGTGGACCATTGTCACAAATAGTGACTTTTGGTATGCCAAAAAGCAGAAAAACATTCTCCTCAAGTTCCCTACAAATTGCTTTGGCCGTAGCCGACCTCAGCGCGAATAGAAGTGGAAACTTCGTAAAGTAATCTACTACAGTTAATATATAAATAAAACCCCTACTAGATTTTGGAAGTGGCCCTACTAAATCTATGCAAATCATCTCCCAAGGTGATTTGACTCCTACTCTTTCCTTCATCAACCCAGCTGGCTTCTCATTAATTGGCTTAACCTGTTGGCAAACTTTACAACTCCTAACATATTTCGTGATATCGGCCCTCATCTTTGGCCAGTAAAACTTCGCCGCAATTCTGGCAAACGTTTTCCTAACTCCCATGTGACCCGCTAAAGGACCATCATGGTTCTCCTGTAAAATACCTAACCTCTCATTTTTCCCTATCACTCTCTTCCATTCCTGATTGGTTTCATGGACTACTATGTGATTGGGCTTTACGAGTTTGAACAACTTGCCTTGTTCAACCCTCCAAGCCGGATACCTAAGTGGATTTGTATTGACTTCCGAAATCATTTTTAACACCCAAGGATCTAAAACCTCTTCTGAGATACCACCCAACTGCGGCACTCCCCGAGACAGCATATCCGGAACCACATGCTCTTTCCCCTTACGATGAATGATTTCGTAGTCGAACTGCTGTAACCTAATAGCCCATCTAGCTAACCTACCCTGCGGATCCTTCAAATTACTTAACCATATCAGTGAGTAATGATCAGTTACTACTGTAAACCTAACACCCTCTAGATAAGGCCTCAATTTCTCAATAGCCCACAGTACCGCTAAACATTCCTTTTCTGTAGTGCTATAGTTACGCTCATTCCTATTCAAGGACCTACTAAGGTAACAGACAACCTTTTCCCCTTCCTCAAAGTTTTGCGATAAAACTGCACCGATCCCATAATCTGAAGCGTCTGTTTGTACGACGAATGGTCGCTTAAAATCTGGGCATGTGAGTATAGGTGCTGTCACCAAACACTCCTTTGCCTTCCTAAAGCTATCCTCACATTCCGTTGTCCAACTAAACTTCCTATTTTTCTTTAGTAGGTCCGTTAAGGGCCTTAGCAACTCTGCGAAATTCGGTACGAAACGTCGGTACCATGAAACTGTCCCTATAAAGCTCCTAACCTCTTTAACATTCCTCGGTGCTGGAATCCTAACCATACTTTCTACTTTTTCTGGATCTACATGTAATCCGTTCTGATCTACTATATACCCTAAAAATTTCAAGGATGACATGCAAAAGTTGCACTTCTCCTTGCTAACCTTCAAACCTGCCTCACATAATCTTTTCAAAACCTCATTCAGAATTTCGAGATGTTTCTCAAAAGTTTCTGAAATGATGATAATGTCGTCTAAATAGACGAAAACGAATGGCTCTAAATCGGCACCCAAAACCGTGTCGATGAATCTCTGCCACGTCGCGGGCGAGTTGTGAAGGCCAAAAGGCATTCTCCTAAACTGATAAAGACCCCTCCCCGGAACTGTAAAAGCAGTAAAGGGTTTCGATTCTGCCTCCATAGGTATCTGCCAGTAAGCTGACTTGATATCCAGTGAAGACAAGAACCTAGCACCTCGAAGCCTATCTAAAATTGAATTAATGTATGGGAGTGGGTACGCGTCCCTATCTGTATTCTTATTTAGCTTCCTATAATCTACGCAGAATCTATAGGAGCCATCTTTCTTTTTAACTAATATTATTGGAGATGACCAAGCACTAGTCGATCTCTCAATAACTCCTGCCTCTAACATTTCATTAAGTTCCCTATCTATATGTTCCTGCATTGCCGGGGAGACCGGATAATACCTTTGTTTTATCGGCTCCGCCGACGTCCTAATCTTATGTTCGACTAAAGTCGTACACCCTAAGCCCTCAGGCATCTTCCTAAAAGATTCTTGAACTAATTTTTCTAATGTTTCTATTTCCCTAGCACTCAACTCAGATCGTTCTGTGATCGAACAGATCGAAGTTGAACTATCCTGTTCTGAAAAATTCCAGCTACGGGACCTCAAATCCGGGACAATACCCGACAGCGCCCAAAAATCTGCGCCGAGGATCACCGTATGTGGTAACGACGGAATGACTAAACAGTCTACTAATATAGCCCTATCCTCAACTAAAATTGGAAGAGAGATCGTCCCTAACACTTCGACTCCTGTTCCATCTGCCAAGCACACGCAGTGAACAGTGTCCTTCCTACTGATTAGCCCTAAATTCTGTAATATTTTCCATGCGTCCCTACCTATTATAGTTCGAGTAGCTCCTGAATCTAATAGTCCTAAAAATTTCGAACCATAAATGCTAACTGTTAAAAATGGTCTCCTATCACTACCGTTTGCCTCTAACGTAAATCCTAAATGAACCCTATCTGCCAGCTGGTCTCCAGCAGGCGACCCTCTCACTGTCTGCGGACTTCCCGCCCTGCTGGCGCAGGAGCCCGTTTCCCATTTCCCGAACACTTCCTACAATTTTGCCTAGTCACCCCCGCAGCCCCGCAACCAAAACAACGCCTAGGAGCGGAACAACTACTTGCAAAATGGCCTGATCCATTGCAATTGAAACACCTAACCGAAGAATTTTGTCGACTTGAAGATGGGGCCTGACGATTGATTTCGTTGTTCTCCGCAACAACCGAAATCGAAGGATTATCAAAACCTACGTATGCTAGATCCGGTTCTAGCAAAGTCCTACTACTCCTAACATTCGGTGGGGGAACATAAGCCTCAACATTAGCCCTAACTGCTTCTAAATTCCGACCTAATGCAACCAAATCAGACACACAGCTTGGCTTAGCCAACCCAAGTTGGGTTTGGTAGAAAGGTGTCAAGTTCCGCTGAATCATTGACAACTTCCTATTTTCCGAAATAGGATCATTCAACCGACCGAATAAATTTTGCATCGTAGCAACGTACACGCCTATCGTTTCATCCTTCCCTTGTGTGCGGTGCCTAATCTCCTCAATAAGCTGATCGTCGTAATTAGGAGGTAGAAACTCCAGTTTCAACTCCTTAATTAAATCTGGCCATGAATTAACTGACATCCTAATTGCCCTAAACCAAATCAATGCTTTCCCTACAAAGAGCTCCACCGCTGCTCTAAAAAGATAAGCTTCTGAAATGCCCCTAGCCTGTCTCATTTCCTCAACCCTTTCTAGAAATGAGTTCACTGAGGTGCCACAGCGCTCCCCAGTAAACTTCACCTCCCACTTCGCAATATTATGAAATTTCCTAAAATCTACACTGTCTTGACTAGCAATAGTATTCACATGAGCATTAATAGCTTGAGGTGCAGCTGAATGCTGCTTTCCGACCTCACTACCCTTTTCTAAACCTTTATCCTGCAAACCTACTTCTTCTCCTACGTCCTCATCATCATCCACAACTTCATCCTCATCCTCATCCCCATCCAAACTAGTCATCGCCATCACCACGTCATTCTTCAATTTCAATTTCACTTTCTCATCCTTCTCATTCTCAGGAATGCTCCTATCCAACCTACGCAGACACCATTCAACTTTGATCAATATTTTCACATATTCCTTCGAAGTCTCTGACTTCGGAGGATTCTCTAACAATTTATTAATTTCTCCTAACTTCTTCTCTACTGCCGCTGAATCTTGTTCGAAAGTGAACGGATAAGATGGTGAAACAAAAGAATTCCTACGCTCTAGTTTAATAGCTACCCTAAGCGCTTTGCGCATATCCTCCACAGTCCCTACACTCAACCCTCTACATTCTACTTCATAAACAATTTCGTCCCGAGATAACCTATTAACCTGACTTAAATCCATTTTGTAAATATGTAAAAGCTACCGTCTCGGAACAATCAATAAAATAAAAATGAAAAACGTAAAATAAAGTAAAATAAATCAGCTGATTAGCAAAATCTTTCAAAAACCTAGTACGCTTTAAATAAAAATTAATCCTACCAAACCTCGTTTGCCAAATACTCAATTTTAAAAAACACGATAAAAACAATTGAAATAAAATGCAATAAAATATATTTAAATATAATTAAAAAGGAAATTTAATACTAAAAAAAAGAATTTAAAAACAATAAGTGAACAAAAAAAAAAATACTCAAAGCAGCACAAAAGGTATTGATACTTTAAGTGCCAGCCCTGATTTTTGGTTAAAAAGATTTATTTACACTAATACTACCGAAACCACGTATGCGAAAATGGCGACTCTCGTACTTCGCGAAATGTCAAAAAGAAAATCAAAATAATCAATTTTATTCAAACACAAACACTATTATCTCCAACAAACTATTAATTTAAATTGCAGCAGCAAAAAAAACAACAAAACAAAACTCACAGTTTAAATCCTGACCACTGATGTATTTATATATTCTTTGTGTCCACTGCCTATTCCACAGATTCAATCCCAAGGATTCCAATCCTGAATCCAATGTTCCCAGGTTTTGCACCGTCAAACAAAGAAGAAAACTCTCAAGCACTCTAGGGGAAAAAACACAAAGTAAATATTTCTAAAAAAACACTTTAATAAAAACTTCCCTAAATGCAGCACACAAGGGAAGGGTATATGATACACAATATATAAAAAAAATTGCACGAAGCCCCACGTTGTGGACGCCAATTGTTACCGAATATTTTACGAACCGAACTTTAATTTATTATTTAAACGTTGGGAATAAATTCCACACACCGCGAGTAAACTAGACAATTTATATCTAAAGCGAAACTTTATAAATTAATATTAAAACGCGAAAACTAAAATTGGGATGTCAACAATCCCGACGGCCGCGCAACTTGTCTAATCAAAACGAAATGTCAAATTGACACAGGTTCGTTTTCGGCAACCAACAACACTTCAGTGCTGTCTCCCGTAGCTCAGCCTGATGGGTGGGTTCGATTTGATATTCCTTTTTAATCCGATTTGATTAAAAGGGAATATCAAATGGTTATAAAATAATACCAAGAATTAATAAACTCAATTTGATGAGTGAGAGTACAAGGGCGTACTAGCTCACTTCTAATATGGGCGCCAGGAAACCTTTTAAGATGGTGGTTTGCCTTAACCAAAGCTGAAATAGTAGTGAAAACAAGAAGGAAAGACTAGGAAGAAAAGAAATGAAACAGTATGAAATTTCTCAAGGAAATTAAAGATTTTTATTATATTTTTAGGGTGTCTGGGAAACCGTGGTTGATACCTGGATAAAAACCCAGAATCTTTTCGGTATAAAAGAAAAGTACAAAGTTGCTTTCGAGGTTGGCAGGAGGCCAATTCTCGAAATAAAGATAAGTTGAAAATTAAAGTACGTAAAAGCAAAATAGAACAGATTTGTGTGTGTCGTTGAACACAAGAAAGAATCACGAAAGGAAAGTTTCTGAAGTAAAAGAAATGATGATAGAAGTAAATGAAAACGGTCGCGAGTCCCGCAATCTCGGGATAGAAGTACGTTAGGTCAACGAAGGCCTAGCGGATAGTTTTGCCGCAAATAAAGCGACTCTAAATTCGTTCGAAAAACCCTTGAAAAGGAAGGATTCTTCGAAACGAAAAGTAAGAATTAAAAGAGAAAATACTTAGCTATTCTTGTCGATACAACACTCTCCTGAACTCCTTGGGGAAAATCTCTTCTCCGCAATCGTCTCGATCTAGAAAATTCCCAACTGGAATGTCTCAAAACTCCCAACCGGAATTTTGCCGCAAAGTCGGCTTCACAAAATATCTCAAGTAAAATCGCAATAAAAACGCAAAATAATCGCCAATAATTTTTTGCACGCTTTCTCTATATCTTTCCACTTTCGTCGCCAAAAGTCAAGAGACCATCAAGATGGCGGGTTTTTCTCCTCCATCCGGCATCGGCCATGCAGCCATCCTCGTCAGACCTTTAAGCGTGGTGTTGTTCGGTCTCACTTTTACTGCAGCATTCCGCCATTAGGCTGGGATGTGCAAGTGAGATGTCACGAATCAACTACCCGCGGTCCATTGCGTTCAGGTGATGTGATCACCAGTAGCCGAGTGGACGAGTTCAACCTCTTTCAGAAAGACTTACTCCGAAAAATTATTTTACTCGCGCAAAGTCCCCAGCCCAACCGGCCCAAACTAAAATACGGAGAAGATATTTTCCAAGAGAACGAAGAACAAGAGTTGCTAAGTCTAAAAGCTCGACGAATACTTTCCGTAGACCTTCGTTCAGATAGTTAGAAAAAAAAGGGAGTAAAAACGGAAACACGTCTTTTAGTGATTCTTTCTTGATGTAGACGATACTCAATTTAATTTTAATTGAAATTTACTAGAAAATTTAGGTTGGTGTGAATATAGTTCACACATTGTTGGACATGGATCTCGATCTTCATGCCAATCATCTTATATCGATTTTCTTTCGTAGGCCACCTGCCGTACGAACTTTTGTGGACCGACCGTCACACAAGAAAAGTGTTTTCTGCTGTGCAATCTTTTGCATCGGGGAACAATGTGACCTGAAAATGGCATTACGAAAGTTTCAGAAGAACAGGTCTCTGGCTGATGGACCAGGTTTCAACTGAACTCTTCTACTACTTCCGAGCAGCTTTAGATAAAGTTTATTAGCGGGAGAAGAACGGCGGATAGAACTTGTTGTGGTAGATTTTACCGCAACAACTGTACGGCATGTCCTTTTTGGAGCTGAGGGTGCTTGATTTTTGCACCTTAGGCCTTTTGGCGTTCGGGGTTGACTGCTCGAACGAACGTTGGCGCCTAGACGTTGAGTCTGCGCAGTTTTTTTCAATTATGGCAATGATTTTCATTGCCCACTCAAGCTAGGCAGATTGCGTTGAATCAAGATTAGGTTTAGGTACCGCACCTAACACCTTCGCAATTTTCTCCGCGTTCCACCTCACTTTGTGGTTTGGAAAGGTAGGGATGTTGAGATCCCCTTCGTTGTCCGTTCTACTATTAGACACAGTTTCACCTTCAACTTGGGGGTAGGGGGATTGGAAACCCTTTCGTTTTCAGTTCCACTGTAAGTCACAGTTTCACTTCCAATTTGGGGGATAAGGGGATTGGCAACCCTTTCGTTTTCAGTTCCACTGTAAGTCACTGTTTCACCTCCAACTTTGGGGTTAGAGGGACTGGACACCCTTTCGTTGTTTGACCCACTGTAAGTCACAGTTTTGATCACAACTTGGGGGAGGAAAGGGGTGCTTCCGGAGCTCGAAGGAGGCCCTCCCATTTCAGCCACGGAGCCGATAGTCTCGGCACCCGTACCGTCCGGGTTGTTCGACCTTGAGTCCTTCGACATTGGACGGGATGAGTTGGGATGTTTGGGCAGTGTTTTTGAAGGTAGCCCTTTTGTCAACATATCACAGTTCGCGTTAGAACCGAAAGTCTCGGCCCCTCTACTTGCTGCAATAGTCTTTTCCAGGGTTCCTTCAATACAGGCAGTATGAGTGGAAGTGCTACAGAGAGTCACTGCAACCCTTCCACTGGTGTGGGCATCCTCCTTAGGAGGGGCGTTAGAACCAGAGGGCTCTCAACATTTCTTGGTCAGCTTATGAGGCCTTTCTCGAACTGCAGTCGGCTCCCCAGCCCTTCCGCCAATCGCTTTTTGTGTAATTTTCGTTAATTTATTTGTCACTGACGACTTATTCTCTGTCGAGGCCAAGCCATCGCCGGCAGTCGCGACACCTGCCGACTTTTGAACGTATATCCCCGTTCGTTTTTTATTCCTTTTATTAACTTTTTCCATTGTTTCACTTCCAAGTTTTCTAACATTGATGTTTTGTTTGAAACAGCGCTTATTTGGGTGCGGATTTGTCGTTAGAGAAAGACTCAGGGATAAGGTGATTAGCAAAATCCAGTTAATGAGCGTATAATGACCATTCGCATCAGGGCTAAATTAGCCAACATTAGCCTAATATGCACCCACGTCCCCACAGAAGAGAAGGACGACAATTCCAAAGACTGTTTCTACGAGCTCCTTGAAGAAACATATGAGCAGTGCCCTAGACACGACGTGAAAATCGTTCTTGGCGATTTTAACGCAAAACTAAGGAAGGAGGACATGTTTGGAAATACAATCGGTAAGCATAGCCTCCATGACAAAAACTCCGAAAATGGACTGAGGCTAATCGATTTCGCTGCGGGGCTAAATCTTGTTGTTAGTAGTTCACGCTTTCCGCATCTCAAAAAAACCGTCAACCAAATTGACCATGTTGCGATCGACGCAAGGCATTCTTCCAGTGTGTTAGATGTCCGAACTTTCCGAGGGGCCAACTTTGACTCCGACCACTACCTTGTTGCTGCCAAGGTACGAATGAGGATATCTTGTTAACGACCTCCACGAACTAAAGCATTGAAGAGATATGACGTCGGAAAGCTACAATCGCAAGAGATTGCCAATGCCTTTTCCAATCGAGTGTCCCTTTAATTATCCTTGTATCCTATGCCGTCAGCATTAAGCATTGAAGACCAGTGGCAGCAATGCCAAGAAGCCATCAGAACCGCTGCCTCTGAGGCCACCAAAACGAAACCCATGGTTCGATGAAGATTGCAGGCAGGCAAATGCAGCCAAACAAAAAGCACGACAAATGCTAATGCAAAAACGAATAAGGGCTGCTTACGATCAGTATAACGAGATTTAAAAGGAGAAAAGAAGGGAAGAACACCGAATTCTCAAAAAGAAAAAGAAGCAGCATGAGAAGCGCTCGTTTGAGGAAATTGAGAGATGCCATGACAGGAACGAGATTCGGAAGTATTCGGCATTTACCACTTTTTTAATTTGTAAATACAAAATGTAGCTAATTATATATACTAATAAACTTAAACTTAAACTTAAACTTTTACCAAAAGGTATAAAGCCTGTAAAGACCAACAGGGAAACATAGTTGTAGAGCCACAGTCGCTACTGAGGATCTGGAAACATCGTTTCTGCAGACTGCTTAAAGGCGATGAGGACACGAATTCCGATGTCAGGCAGATTGCTCCATTCAGCTTGGACGATGATCAAGAATGCCGTCCTCCCGACCTAGAAGAAGTTAAGCTTGCCATATGCAAACCTTAATCAAATAAGACTGCAGGTGCAGATGGCCCTGATGCCGAACTCTTCAAGGCAGCTGGAGACCGGTTGGAAAGGAGCATGCACCAGCTGATCTGCATGATATGGTCGGAAGAAAGTATGCCCGATGAATGGAACCTCAGTATCGTATGTCCGATCCTAAAGAAGGGAGACCCTCACATTTGCGCCAATTATAGAGGGATAAGCCTCCTTAACGTCACTTATAAGATCTTGTCTGCTGTAATATGTGAACGTCTGAAACCCCACGTCAACAACTTGATAGGTCCTTATCAATGTGGTTTTAGACCAGGGAAGTACACAATAGACCAAATTTTCACATTACGGCAGATCTTGGAAAAAACCCGAGAATATAATATCGATATTCACCATCTCTTTGTCGATTTCAAGGCCGCGTATTGACAGAGACGAGCTGTACAAAAGTATTTCAAAAGTCTGTACAGTTTCTCGCCTACGCAGAAGATTTGACGTAATTTGAAGAAAAAAGCATGATGTCACAGATGCTTTTGCGAGTATTGAAACAGAAGCGGCAAAAATGGGTTTGATGGTTAATGAGGGCAAGACGAAGTATATGTTGTCATCAAACAAGGACACTGAACATCGACGAATTGGACAAAACGTCACAATAGACAGACATAACTTCGAGGTAGTACGGGACTTCGTCTACCTAGGATCCTCTATAGACACGGAAAACAACATCAGTGCGGAGATCAAACGGAGAATAAGTCTTGCCAACCGTTGCTTCTTTGGGTTAAGAAGACAGTTGAGAAACAAAACCCTCCCCAGAAAAACCAGGGTAGGCTTGTATAACACCTTGATCATTCCAGTCCTGTCTTACGGCGCGGAAGCATGGACCTTATCACAAGCGGATGAGGAAACCCTTGTGCGTTTCGAAAGAAAAATTCTCCAAATGATCTTTTGTCCCATATGCGAAGACAATATGTGGAGAATAAGATACAACAACGAGCTGTAAGAGCTGTACCGCGACATGGGCATAGCCAGTAGAGTACGCATCGCGTGTCTACGATGGTTGGGTCATGTAGAGCGGATGGACCCAAACGATCCGGCTCGACGGGTTTTGGAAAGTACATTGCAAGGAAATCGCGGAAGGGGAAGACCCCGTCTTAGGTGGCGCAATCAAGTGGATGAAGACCTCTACCGACTTAGAGTGCAAAGCTGGAGAGAGTTCGCCCGAAATCTAAGTCGTTACAGAAGGATGTTGGTTGAGGCCCAGGTTCACCCCGAACTGTAATGCCCACCTAAGTAAGTAAGTAAGACCAATATGCATACCAATTTTGTGAAAGGCTTTTTCAAAGTCTAACGATACAACTATTACATGATGCCTTGCAGAAAAGGCACTAACGTGCACTTAGTTCGCAAAAATAAAACTTTACCTTTCTATTTAATTCTACCATTTTTATTCAGTATCTACTTTATTCGATTTCAACTCTACCAATAATCACAATAACTTACTCTTAAGTCTTAACATTATTACTCTATAATCAAAACTGACATCTGGTTGCCTCGGCGGCCTATTTACATATATCGAATGACATTACATCTAGAACTTCCCAGTAATTTCCAAATGGTCTCCACTCTCCACTCCTGTCAAACATTTCTCCTCCTGGTATGTTTCTACACTTACACGTCGAACGTTTTCGATAAAAAAATTGGTATTAAATGTTGGGTTTGCATTACAGTGTCCCCTACTTAAGATTGTTCGTCCCGAATAATTCCATCTGCAGCCTCGCCACTATATCGATACCTTCTCCAGGGTTTTGTTAACTCCCAGGTGGCCTCCAGAAGGTCCGTCGTGCATCTCCCGAAGAACTTCACTGACTTTCGATTGTGGTATGATCAGCTGCATCACATATGATTTACCGTCAGCGGACTCCCATCTTCGCCTGAGGACACCTTCTTGCACATATAGTGAGTCAAACTGTGCATAATAGGCTTTGAGAATTGGACTCCTGTCAGAAATGTCTCCCCATTCAGGTTTCTCTTCATTTTCTTTCCATGTGAGAATGGGTTCGATATCTGGATCCTCCTGTTGAGCAGTCCTCACTTCCTCATTGCTCCATCCGCATATTGGGTCAGCTCTTAGTCTCTGAGCGGTAATATTTTCTTTGTCTTCTTGCCGCCTACAATGCTTGCAATCCACTTTGCAAGATCTTCGGGATAATGCGTCGGCGTTTGAGTGCAGCTTTCCTCTACGGTGTTGAATCTGGTAATCATAAGTCTGCAGTCTTTCTATCCACCTTGTGACTTGACCTTCTGGATTTTTGAAGTTCAACAGCAAGTTCAGAGCACCATGGTCTGTCCGTAGAAGGAATTTCTGTCCATAGATGTACTTATGGAAGTGCTTTGTTGCCAAGATAAGAGCTAGAAGTTCCCTTCTGGTCACGCAGTAGTTTCTTTCGGGTTTCGAGAAGACCTTGCTGTAGTATGCCACCACTTTCACTTCGCCATCATGCACTTGGGATAGTACCGCCCCGATTCCAACGTTGCTTGCATCTGCGCCGATAATGAATGTTTTGCCAAGTGTTGGATGTGCCAGCACTGGAGCATTACAGAGGCGGTATTTGAGTTCCTGAAAAGATTTCTCACGCTCACCTGACCATTTAAACTGCTTCCCTTTTTCGGTGAGCTGGTGCAAACTTTTTGCAACTATAGCAAAGTTCTTAACAAAACGTCGGTAATATGTGGCAAGACCAAGAAAGCGTCAGTCCTTGAAAAACGCACTCCATCAAACGCTCGAATGTTGCCCGAGCGTTGCATAGCCCAAACGGCATAACTTTAAACTGCCAGAGCCCATTACCTTTAGAAAACGCCGTCTTTTCCCGATCATCAGGGTGGATGTCAACTTGCCAATATCCACTCTTCAAGTCCAGAGTAGAGAACCACTGGGCTCCCTCCATGGCGTCCAGGGTATCACTAATTCTCGGCAGGGGATAGCTGTCCTTCTTAGTCACATCATTCAGCTTTCGGTAGTCTACACAAAAACGAGTGCTTCCGTCTTTCTTTTTCGCTAGCACCACTGGTGACGTCCAATTACTTTTGGAATTTTCGATAAGACCGTCCTTCTTCATTGTTGTTACCATTTCCTCAACCTCACCTTGTTTGGCCAGTGCAAAGCGTCTTGCAGGTTGACGAATCGGTCTTGCATCTCCTGTGTTGATGCGATGCTGCACCAACTGTGTCTTACCATATTGCCCCTTTTGCGATGCGAAGATGTCAGTGTACTCTTGTAGGAGATTTTCAGCCATCCTTTTTTGTTGGTGATCAAGTTAGGATGAACTCGGTGCTACCGGCTACAATACTATGAGGTATTGAAGGCTTCCAAACTCACCTTCCAGTTTTGTCCAAACGAACACTTTAGAAGAAGGAGGCAGAATCAGATCTTCCGTGATGACAGTCCTCAGTGTCGACGTACTTTCGTTCGAATAAGTCATTGGAAATTCCTTATTTTGGTACTTCAAAATTTGATTACCGATGTCCAAAATAACTCCGTGCTGTTTCATAAAGTCATTCCAATGATGCACTCGTCACATATGCTTCTCCCGTTGCGGTTCTTAGACGGTAGCTATTGTTGTTATGAAGCCACGTAATCTTTACCAGGTCTCGACGTACTATGGATGCTGTGGCACCGGTGTTGATGGTAGCCACATGTTTGTTCCCGTTAAAAGTAGTCTCCACAGTCAGACTTTTGTTGTCTTGTTTGGTCTGAGAGACCTGGATGGTGGTTTTGGGGCCATCGATACAAAAAACTAGCCTCTGCCCCTCGAAGTTGGTTCTTACTCGTTTCCCTGATGGGAAACGGATTGATAGGCAACGTTGGTGTTGATGTAACCTTTCTCTGGGTTAGATCTCTTGCTTCCACAATGTTGACAAGCTGCTTTATTTGGTGGTAGTCGGCATTGACGCTGTAAGTGCCCGGTCTTGTTGCAGTTCCAACATCTTGCTAGTCCGCTCCGCTGGTTTTTTTGTGTTTCAGCTCTTTGGCACGAGCATTCTTCGACTATCGCTTCTCTAAGTCGATGTAAAGCCTGTTCTGCTGCTTCAATTGTCAATGCGAGTGCTAAGGTTTCAGAAAGAGTACGTGTTCTAGCAGTTCGCACAGACCTCTGAAGATGTATATCGGAAATGGCACGAACGAAGGACTTAACAGCAAGCTGGTTGATGATTTCTTCTCCAGCATCCGGGTATGCCAGGTGAACCAGTCTTTCGACGTCTGCTTGGAGCTGCTGTAGACTTTCACCCCTTTTCTGGACTCTGTTATTGATTTGGACTCGGAAGACTTCTTTCAAGTGGTTATCGCCAAAGCGTTAATCTATAGCTGCCACGAGAGAACTGAAATCACCGCTCTTAGCAGCTGGAACTGTTTGAAGTAATTCAGCTGCTGGTCCTCTAAGAGCAAGAGTCAGTGCTAAGTACTTGTCTTCGTCATCCCAGCCATGAGTTGTCGCGGCTGCCTCCAATTGTCTCTTGAAAACTGGCCAAGACGACTGTCCATCAAATGTCGGCGGTTTCATCTCCTTTTTCTTTGCAAATTCTCCAGCAGATTATCGAATTTTGATTTTCCGGATTTGGTCCAATTCCTTGGTCAGAACAGAGAGCTATTTATCACATCGGCTTTCTACGATTTCGAAACGATTCTCTACAACGGAAAGCTGTTTTTCCATACCTTCAACGCGTTCGTCAGGGGCACATACATTTTTCTCAATGTTGCCCAATTTGCCTTCTAGAATGTTTTTCTGACCTTCCAAAATATTCTGTTGCGCCTCAAGTCTTTCGAGAATATTCTGTTGTTCCTTCTTTTGCTCGTTTCGTTGCTCTTCAATCAGCTTCTTTTGCTCGTTTCGTTGTTCTTCAAGTTGTTCGAGAACATTCTGCTGTTCCTTCCTTTGCTCATTTCGTTGTACTTCGAGTTGTTCGAGAACATTCTGCTGTTCCTTCTTTTGATCGTTTCGTTGCTCTTCCAGACGTCCGAGAATATTCTGCTGTTGCTTGTTTTGTTCTAATAAAAGCTTCATTATACTAGAAAAATTTACACTTTCACTTACTTCCTCTTCCTCCACTTCTGTTTTAAAAAACAAAAGTGTTTACGTCTTCCCCTTGCTGTTCAAAATAATTGCGCAAGGGCAGGACGAGCTCATTTTTCGATCCCGCTCTAGAAAGATTTCGCTTACCTAACTCACTTTTAAGCTCTTCCAACAACTTACCCATTTTCACTGTATTTAACTTTTTTTTTACACTTTACTAGTCTTTTTTTTATCAAATAAGTTTTATTTACACTTCTGACACCAATGTAACGTGAGCTTAGTTAATAAAACTTTAACTTTTTAATTTAATTCTACCACTTTTATTTAGTAGCAGTAGTAGTAGTAGAATGTGATTTTATTTGATATTTATAATAGGTTACATATATTTACAAATTCACAAGTATAGCATTGGCTTTTGCCGTCAGCCAGAAAAAAAGAGTATTATTCAAACATTATGTATAATCAAGATTAAAGTAGAATTGAAAAGATTAGACTCCTTTAAGATGATCACAACAAATAATAATATAAATATTTTGTTTTTTTTTTAAAAAGCTTCATTTAAAATTTGATTTCTGTAGTTAAGGGCTGTTTTAACGTAGCTTGATAACATTATCCAATCTTGACCATTCAAGACATTTGCAGCTTCATCAACATTTAAATAGTTTTTCCCCAAGTGCTGTCTCCGTATTGCTTGCAGGATTGGGCATGTTCCTATAAAATGGAGAACATTTTCCGTCGCACGAAGCATAAACTGCATTCCGTACTTACATCCGGTACGTATGGTATGTAGTTCATTCGTAGTAATTCTCCTCTGGTTTTGAAAATTAAAGAGATTGTTTCTATTGCATATCGGTCGTTGAAGTAATTGTTAGGTCCAAGGTCGTATCTCAGGAGCTTATACATGTTTCGGGTACAACTCTGTTTGGCTGACTCTGTAAATTTAACAAAGAAAGAATCTTCAATCCTTCCCAATAATTCTGGAAAGATGTCTTTCCAGGTACTAGTATTTCTTTCCACCAACTGGATGTCGTTCTGAACTCCAAGTCGTGACCATTCTTCGAAGAACTGTGATTTTCGTGATAGCAGATATTTTGCGATAATATTAGGCAGACGATGATTTGGAAGAGCCATAACCAGTAGAATTGTAGAACAATGTGCAATTTGAGCGAAAAGACGTAGAGCGGAGACACCCCGGTCTCCAAATGTAGCATATATGTAGGGGTGTTTTCGGGGAGCCAAAATATCTTTTTCAAAAAATACCTCAGTAATTTTTCTACTTCCTCATATTGAAGAAACCCCCATACTTGACCAGCATAGCACATCACTGACCTCATAACTGCTTCGAAAAGTTTATATTTAGCACTCGGGCTTATGTGTTTTTTCCCAAGGACCCCCTTCCAGTTGCAGTTAATTGCTTTTTTTGCTTCTATAAGCTTTTCCTGCAAACGCTTTTTGAACGACATCTGATTCGTAATGATGACTCTAAGATATTTATACTCCCTCACCAGCTCAAGCTCCACATTTTCCCACATCCATTTCTCCTCCCTTGCATATCGCCCTGTGCCATTCCGAAATATCATTATCTTGGATTTGTTTGTATTAACTGTAAGACCCCAATTGCGGCAGTACAATTGCAATTTATTAATCATTATTTGCATCATATTTGGAGTTTCCGCAAAAATGACAATATCGTCCGCATACATTAAGGTTTTTATAACTGTACCAGCAAAACTAATACCTCCAGGCAAAAACGATGTAAGGTCATCCAAGAATAGCGAAAACAGAAGTGGGCTCAAAAGACAACCCTGTTTGACCCCGGAAGAAGTATGAAACCAGGAAGATCCTTCATTTCCATCCCATACTGCTGTGAGGTTTTGCTCATAAAGTCCTCGTAATGTTTTAAGTATTTTTGACGATAAGTCTAGACTACAAAGTTTGTAGAAAAGGGCATTTCTGTCGATTGAGTCGAAGGCAGCCTTGAAATCTACGAAGAAAGCATATAACTTTTTCCCCTTGTCTAAATATGATCTAGCAATGCAAGTTAGTGAAAATATGTTATCGACTGTTGAATATTCTTTCCTGAAGCCGGCTTGAAACTCGCTTAGAAGATTATTTTGTTGTATCCAGTTTAACAGTCTGTCTTGAATGACACCAGTAAAAATTTTCATAACAGAGTTCATGAAGGATATGCCTCTATAATTGTTAGGGTCGTCCGCATCGCCTTTTTAAAATATTGGGAAGATAATATTCCTTCTAAAGCTTTTATTTAGTATCTACTTTAGAACTCTCAGAACAGCAAATATATTTTTGAAGCAATTAAAGGCTTGGTTATATAGTTTGGGTTTTAATGATTTGGAAACACTTATGAGTGTCCGTGTATAGACAGTTTTTTCTGCTAACATAATATATAAATTAGTTAAAATCTCAAACTCCTATGCGTTTTCTCATTTTTAGTTCTCTTAATAATGACTGCGTATTAAAATTATTAACAGCCATATTATTGAGAATTCGTAAAACTAGAAATGAAACTAGTTTCAGGTAAAACTAGGTTCGTTTCAAGTTTTGCAAAAAATAATCAAAACTAGTTTTAAAAAGAAATCGGTATTATTGATTTCTGGAGAAAAACTAGTTCAAGTTTTGAAAATGGATTCTCGTTTTGAATATCGAAACTAGGTTCATATCAAGAGCTGCTTTGATTTTGAAAACAAAATAGAAAATTCAAACAAGTACCTACTGTAATTTGCAAACGGTTGATTGTTTGTATAAATATATGAAAATATAATATAGGTAAGCGTTGAACTTACCATTCTATTTCTCAAGAATAAGATCATATGGGTGGTCGACGTGACCGACGCGACGGTTCAAGATCATTGAAAGTAAAATATAGACCGAAGCGAAAATGGAGACCCTGGCATCGGTTTGTTTATCAAATGGTAGAAGTGGTATTTGGTTCAACGAGACAAGTAGACAAGCAAAGCGACTTAAACAAAAAAGATCATTCAGTGGATTACTGCCCAATCAGTGTGCAACACATTAACGTAATCCAGTAGGTATAAAATTAGCACCTCTTTTAGTCCTATATTAGTTGCACCTACCACGAATCATATCCGTCCTTCTAAGACGCTTCAAATTCATTTTGATGCATTTGCGGATAGTGCACGAGAACGTCGTAATATGATAACAACGGGGGGCTAAGGTTGATAAATTGAGGTTTCAGGTGGCAAGCCCAATGTTAGATCTCGCGGATGCTTTTCATCTTTCGGTTTATATAGTTTTGGGTCAGAGTCAGATATTCCAAATTTGCTTTGACTGTGGCAGATAAATCTCCAACGGCAGCAGTAGCTAACTCTTTCCAATATTGCATCGCTGAGCAATGGGAAAATCTTTTGAATGCTACGCAGCACAAGTTTGGGGTATCTTCGAGTTCGACGAAGTAAAAAAGCTTCTTAGATATTTAATCAAGAAAACCTTCAGACTATCGGAAAATACACCAAACTACATGTTGCACCTCGAAACTGGTTTACCTACGTGATATTTACACACAGTTCAGCTGCATTTCTCATATATTGGGAAAATCATGAATCAACCAAATCATCAACTCACCAACAAGATAGTTTTGTTTCTAAAAGACAGAAATCTTCATTTCTTTACGGAATCGACGAGATTGAGTGACATCCATGATGTTCAACTTCTCCAACACAATGGAAGATCTTTTGGTGGCACCCTGTAGTTGCTTTTAGGAAACATTAAAGAATCAACATGGAATGCTTTCAAAGAACAAAGTCAGCAAAGCCAAACAAGAAGTACCTATAGGCTAGTGAGTCATGACCAAGGTTATAAAAATTATTTCCATGACCGAAACAGTCTGGATTTCATATCAACAATCTTTAAAGCCAACTACTTTGTGCAACCTACGATGCAGAGAAGATATATGTCACTTCATTGGTATCTGCCCCATCCTGAACTCGATCCGAAGGTTATCTTGGGAAAAAATATTCTTTCATCAAATGAAATCATAATCATATTACATGGAGAAAATTGGAAAATCCTATACAACTACCTGAAACCCGCTCTAAAATATCGACAACAAATTATTAACGAATCATTTTGATATTGTACTTTTGTATATATACATAGTTTATGTATTTTTATTTCGCGATAACTAAATCAACAAAGAACTTTATTGCTTCATAAAATAACTCTTTTTTCGGCATAAGCCAATGTCTTTTTGTGAAAATAGTTGACAAATAACTGTGTTTGTAACTATAAAACTATTTTTATTTATATCTTAATAAAATTACACTTTACTACTACTGCTTTACTACTACAAAAACGTTTCAAAACTAGTTTTGAAGTCCTCAGAACTAGATATTTCCAGTTTCATGAATTTCTAGTTTTATCAAAAACTAGTTTTACGATTTCGAGTTTTATGTGTCACTCTGTTTTTCAATAATACCGATTTGTTCAAAACTTGAAACTCGAAAACTAGATCTATGAAAAACTAGTTTCGAAATAAGTGAATCTGTAATCATTTAATCATGAGGCTGTAATCATTTTACTTGATCTATTTTTTGTTTTGGATTTCTTCCCTAAGCATTTATTTAATAGTTCTTTTAGTTATTTAAGGGTCACCCCACCCTCAGATTATTTCTTGGATTTAAATTTTGTTTAAATATAAAATGTACCTGGATTTCTTACGTTATTCTATGTTTATACAAAATTGTAATACCTGAATTTTTGTTAAGAAATAAACTTACTACTACTACTACTACTACTATTCGATTTCAACTCTACCAATAATCACATTAACTCACTCTTAAGTCTTAACATTATCACTCTATAATCAAAACTGACATCTGGCTGCCTCATAGGCCTATTTATATCGAATGACATTACATCAAGAACTTCCCAGTAATTTCCACATGGTCTCCACTCTCCACTCCTGTCAAACATTTCTCCTCCTGGTATGTTTCTACACTTACACTAGTGTTTTCGGTTGAACGTTTTCGATTAAGAAATTGGTATTAAATGCTGGGTTTGCATTACAATATATAGAAATCTAGGTGGAGTAGAGCATCCGCATATCCTTTACTCGTCTGAAATAAAAAGGGGAGCCCAGGAAGGGATTTTGCGCGTTACTCGAGCGCGTCAGAAAATCATATGGGGAGAAACCTTGCACCCTGTAATGTACTCCTACCATATATGGAACCTTAATTTTGGGGCGTTCGTTGAGGGCAGCCCGTTAGGTTAGCAAAAAGAAGTCGATCCTCGGAAATACTCGAGCGTGTCAGATTAAGAGATGAGTAGGATAAGGGATACTTGGGCCTGGGAATTTTCTGAGCGAGCCAAAAGGGTGCCGTCGGTCTGATCAAAGGGAGATAATAGCGTTTAGAGTCACGTAGGTTGAAAATCCTTACGATGGGATGAGAGTAAAGAAAAAATGAAAAGTAATGTTGTGTGTGTGCGAAGAATCAAGAATAGACACGATCTGTTGATAGATATTAGAACGGGGGTGTGAAATTTTGGTAGTTTGTTGATAGATATAGGATTAGTTAGGACTGAGATTGTGATATGAGATAAGAAAATAGAGACAATAAAGGGGAAGATGGTTTCTATTGAGTATTTTTTATGGTTTTTTGTTTTAGATTTCGCTGGCGCTCGGAAGTGGTTGATTTTTTTTTTATAAGTTTGGAATTTGTGCGCCGGTAGGTGAGGGTAATAGGAATGTTTTTTGGTTTTGGCTGTACGCTAGAGAATTTGGTCACGTCCGATATTTGGTTGGGGCATAGATTGTGTATGATCAAGTCGTTTTAAGGAAGTGACCCATGTTCACATAGCAATAAAATCCATGATCAATGTTGAATCCGAGTATCTGTGTTGTGTGTTTTTATTGCAGAGGAAGGTAAAATAAAATAATACACATTCGAGGTATTTGCAGGCAATAGAAATTTATTAAAATGAAACGTAAAAATTACAAAGTATGTTTTCGGTTCTTGTAATGTGGGTGAAATAATTGATGGGTTGATATCCAGGAATTGTGTTCCGATGGAAAACCCAACCATTTCACAAGCATTTTATTTTTTTTTCTTCTGAAGCACTTTTTCAACTAAATAAGTATTCGGAAACTTCGTTTTTTGTAGTTCAAATTCATAGAATCCTCCTTTGATCGGGTGGCCTTGGAAGTCTTCTAAAAGATAAGTAACAGGATTTGTATGTTGGACTTTCGTTATACGAAATATTTCTGTTGTCCAATTTGGTGTATATCCCTTATCAAATACATGTTTATATTTGCTAATTCTTACAAAGTCTCCTGCCTTGAACTTGGGTGTAATATAAATTTTGATGTGATCATATACTGTTGAGAGTAGCTGGTTTTGGTTAGCAATATTCACTTCAGATGGCTTCATTTTTATTGTGCGATGTTTAGAATTATTGTACACCTTAGTAAGTGTTTCTATCATATTAGTCCAGCGATATGAGCCGTTAGCACTGAATTCTTTCCACATAAGCGTCTTCAGGGTGCGATTGAATCGTTCTACAATTGATGCTTTTAGGGTACTAAATGTAGCATTGTGATTTATGCGATATTTTGTCATAAGCTTTTGAAAATGCGTATTAAAAAATTCTTTGCCATCATCTGTTTGCAAGTTCTTTGGAACTCGACCTTCGTTTAGTATATTTTCCATAGCTATAACGACAGAAGCCCCAGTTTTGCTTTTAATAGGAACTGCCCAGGCAAACTTGGAAAATGTATCAATTACGGTGAGAAGATACCGATAATTTTCATTTTCAGATGCATAGGTACCCATTTCAACTAGATCCGCTTGCCATAAATCATCAAACCCTTTGATAATGACTCGCCTTTTTTTGAAGTTTCTCCGAGCCGGCTTATGCAGTTCATCAACAACGTTTCTTTTACTCATCCTTTAGAAGAATGATTGGAACAACAAAGTATTCTAGTATTTAACCTTCATACAAAAAAAAAAAAAAAATTAATGTTCAATAAAGAAAGGCTTTGGCAATTGGCGGAAGGTTGGGTTTGATATAATACGAATAAAAAATGCTTTTGTGTTTAAATTATTTATTTTAATCTTCCGTACAATAACATTAACTTCTTAACTTTAAAAATTCTATTTTCAATCAAATAGCATGCACAAGTATCAGGTCCATCTTGGCATAAATTCTTTGACCATGGACAATTAACAAAATGACATCCATGTTTCGATATGGTAGATGGTACGTTTCTGAACATCTTTAAGAAGGATAAACATCCTGTTAGATACTCGTGATGTCCTTCCGTCAGGTTATGTTCATGTGCTTTCATAAACTCGAGGATCTCATTGAAAATAAACGCGATATTTATATTGGACATTATTGTCTGCTTTTACTCTTATTGTCAGTTCCATACTAAAGTACAGATTGATTTACTCTATGATTTATATTGGATTTATATTGGATTTATCTCAACTTTTAATTTCTGGTTTTCTGTTAATAGCATTTCCAAACATGTAGTTCTCTAATTTCTCAACTTCAAATTGAATATATTGTCTGAGTTGTTCGCATAATTCATCAACATAATTTTTTGTACAAGCGTCACTCTTATCTTTTGGTTCCTTAAAATTTTGTAGTCGTTTAAAATCTATATTGTAGTTGCCATCTTCAGTTTTTTGAAATCCCTCCCCAGTTGGTCCTCGTATCCCTCTTTCTCCACGTAATCCTGGTAATCCTTGCTCTCCTCGTTCTCCCCTTGGCCCCATTTGGACTCTTTTAGAAAACCGTCCAAATTTATCAACACTCATATTGTAGTTAATTATTCAATTATGTCTGCTTCTTTTAGCTCTTCGATAATTGAAACAATTTCGTTAGAGTGATTATTGTGTCCGGCTTATTGTGAGGCAATAAGAAGTCTCAAACGATCTACGAGTTCATTAGGTTCGTACCAATAGATATAGTCTTTTTTCTTCTTGGAAAATTGCTTTAAGCCATGCCCCAATGCTATTGGTTTATCTATTATTGTTTTATCTTCAAATAGTTTATTTATAATTTGTTTGTATTTATAACCCTTATTTTCTAGTACTTGGCTTCTTGGACTGTGATTGCGTCTATGGGCATTGGTATCTAGTAATACAGTTTTGTAATTGATCAAGTCTTCATCATTGAACTGGGTTGGCTTTTTCTTGAATACTAGTTCAAATAAACCAGGTGTACCATTATAGATTTTATTATTTATTTCTATATCATTTCCTTTAATTTTTAACTCTTTATCTCCAATTTGTAACATTCCGTTATTCAAATGCACTCCATACAAATCATCAAGCGTTCTTGAATTATTTAAATATAAATTAATATAATCTCGGGGGATTTTTTCCATTGTCCCTAGGTCTATTTTTTCTTCAAAGTCACGAACAAGATGCCGATGACGCAGACGTGAGCTCCTATCCCTCTTACTTCGAGGTGTTACCATGGAGGTTTTTGGGGTGCTGTCACTGATGTTTGGTGTGGTAGTGGTATTGTTTGGGGTGATAAATTCATCTTCTTCATAATTTTGCTTTATTTTTTTTGTGTGGAGACGTGAAATTATTGTAGTGATCATCAAATGAATTTTTGATATCTGATTTTTCTACTAGATCCTTAAGGGGCTTAGTAATCGGTTTAAAAGCTTCTTCTATTTGCAAATCGAATGCGGCCTTTCCGTTTCTTAAGGCTTTATATTTTTTTCGTATAGCATCAGTTGTTTTAATAAGTTCTTTTGTTACTTCTTCATTCAAGTGCATCATGATGTTGGCTTACTATTTTTACAACAGCTTGTGAATAAACTTCGAAAAAAGTTTTTGAAATTAAATTGTACGCTTATGATGAACAGCTACATATGAATTATTTTTTGAATCGTAGAGGACTGATTCTAAGCGATTCGATCCGCTCTCTTAACTGCTCTGATCTGGTCTGTTAACTGGTCTGATCTGCTTTTGAACTGCTCTGATCTGCTTTTGATCTGCTTTTTGATCTGCTCTGATCTGCTCTGTTATTTGCTCTGATCTGCTTTTTGTACTGATGTGAGCTGAACGCTGTGTACTATGAACCATTCTCATAGAACAATGCAATACGAATGATGTACGCAGTTGAAGTTATAAGCTTTTTTATAGTTTCAGGAAGTAATCAAAACCTTTCCTGTAGCGACCACTGTTACAAGGGCTATCCTTGTCAATAACCAAAAATCCATATCTAGTTTTCCAACATTCCTTACATAATTTTTGAAACATTTGATATGTCATATCAGAATTAACATGATCATTGTAAATGTGTTTAAGATTCATTTCATCTTGTTTGAAAGCAATTATAAAATTAGCGTTGTCTCGTATTAAATGTTTCGGAATTCTTGCGTATGTCTGACACAAATAAAAACTATCAATATGATGATGTCGCCCCATACTAAAGTAGTCTCGAACAGCATGTTGCTTTTCGCAGGCTATGTCATCAAAAATAAAAACGGAATTTTGTTTGGCTTCGCCGGGTGGAGTGACGTCGCAACTATTTGAAAACTTAAAAAATCCCATCTTTTTGATTGGAATCATAGCTTGACGAAGAAATTCATACTTTGGTTGATGTAATGACTTTGAATATATATAAATATTCTCAAATTTTAATCCGTTCTTATGTTGTAATAAACTCATCATAACATTTGTTTTGCCACAATTAGAGGGGCCCGTTATTAATCCTCTAATACTGTTTGGCAATAATTGTCCATGTTTTTTCCACGTCCTTTCATCATTATTGACTAAGTCCGCATTTTGTATAGGTAAAAGATGTGGTTGTTTAACGAAACGCATGACGATAAGAACTAAATCAAAATCATATAAAAATCAAGATTTTATATTTTCAAACGTCATAACGCTACTACCCCGCTCAAGTGCACTTGTGTATATATAAAATGATTAATTTTTCAAAAAACATTGTTAGTCAACATACTATAGCCAAGGGAAATGGTTTGCTAAACTCTGTAATTAATAAATTACCTTTTGAATTACACTTACCGGGATATCAATTCTGTGGACCGGGAACCAAACTCAAAGAACGTTTAGCTCGTGGAGACCCTGGAATAAATTTACTTGATCAAGCTTGCAAGCAACACGATATATCTTATTCTCAATTCAAAAATACTTCTGACCGACATAAAGCTGATAAGATTCTAAGTGAAAAGGCCTGGCAGCGAGTAATATCAGCGGATGCTGGATTAAGCGAGCGAGCAAATGCTCTATTAGTTACAAATCTCATGAAGGCTAAGCTTAAAATTGGAATGGGGTGCTCGCAAAGTAAGGAAAGTAAGAAGTTTAAAAGGCCCATCAAAACCAAATCTGAAAACCCTACCACCCTTGGTGGAACAATTAAGTACCTTGGCAAAGTTCTTCGAAGGAAAAAACCACATAACATTCAAAAAGCTATTAAGGTAGCTTTATTAGCTGCCAAGAAAACACTAAAGAAAAATAAGAATAATATAAAGACACCCAGAGTTATTACGGTGCCAAAAATTGGCGGAGTAATCCCGTTTCTTGTTCCTCTATTTGCCGGTCTCTCAGCTCTAGGAGCATTATCTGGAGGAGCTGCAGGGATTGCAAAAGCAGTAAACGATATAGACATTGCTAAGAAAGATCTGGAAGAGAAAAAGCGTCATAATCAAAAAATGGAATCGATCTCCATCGGACATGGTTTACATCTAAAACCATATAGACAAGGGCTAGGACTTTACTTACATCCTCAGACAAAAAACTTTTAAGTTTGCTACCCAATCGTGCATTGAATGAAATAGATTTGAAAAATTTATTTCCACATTTTCGAGGAGTTTTTATGCGTGATAAATTACCAAAAAGCAAACCACTGAGAAACGAAAGTGGAATAGTTAATCTTGATTCATCCGAAGGGCCAGGAACACATTGAGTAGCGTATTATAAAAGAGGTTCAAATATTGAATACTTTGATAGTTTTGGGAATCTTCATCCACCGGTTGAATTGATTAATTACTTAGGTGTACGTATAAACTATAACTATGTTAAGTATCAAAACTATGATTCATTCAATTGCGGGCATTTGTGTTTGCGATTTTTATATGATTGTCATTTTAAATAAATAAAAACTTCTAAACAACAACAATCTCATTGTTATTTTTGTCGTCATGGCGCTTACACTTACTTTGAGTGGGAACACTTCACACCTAATTGCAGATTATTTTCCACCTTTGAACATAGATCAGAACTATGTTTGTGGTTTGATTGATTTACAAACATATAATTCTATACCTAATGTTGATGAACGGAACAATTTATTTCATATAGGAGAGGATGTGATTGAAATTCCTGTTGGGTCCTATGAAATCGATGACATTGCACAATATATTTCTGAACAGTTGTTATTGCTTAACTCCGCTACAACTGTTAAAATAAAAGCTAATAATAGTACTCTTAAGAGCGGAGTAGAAGCCAGCGATAATATATATTTTAATATGGAACGAACTATTGGAAAACTGTTTGGCTTTAGCAAACGTATACTACAAGCTGACCAATTACACTTATCAGATTTACCTGTCGATATCAACAAAGTAAATGTTATTCGAATTGAGTGTAATGTAATTGCTGGCTCTTATTTAAATGACACGCCAGTCCACACAATACATGAGTTTTCACCAGAAGCTGGACCTGGATATAAAATCATAGAAGTTCCAAGAAATGTCATCTATTTGCCAGTGAATGTCAAACGTATAACTTCTTTAGCGTTGAAACTTGTTGACCAAGACGGAGACCTGATAAACTTTAGAGGTGAAACAATAACAGTGCGTTTGCATTTCACCCCAGCTTCATAATGCTGATCTATAATAATATAAAAGAACACGGAAGTGACAATTTGGTTAGTACGACGAGATTATCAAAAGTGTTAAGACCAAAGCTATCCCCCCAAAATAAAGCGTATCTACAATCATTGGGATTTTCAGTAAAAATAAAAATATGAGCGAGATATTGAATATTACTCAAGAGCCTAGCTATGACAATAGCATTACCAAATTTGAATATCACAGCTATTCACCTTTTCTTCAATCCTTTAATCCGAGTGATGAAATCCGTAAACCAATTAAACAACAGGACCTATGTATTTTACCCAGTGAAAGTTTCATTTACATTGAAGGGAGTCTAACGACGAAAGATGGAGCACCACCTTCCAACACAAGACTATGCAATAACGCCATGGCATTTCTCTTTGAAGAAATTCATTATGAACTCAATGGAGTGGATATCGAATACAATAAAAATGTTGGAATAACGACATCATTAAAAAACTACATATCTTTAAACGAAAATGAAAGTAAGAGCTTAGAAAATGCATCTTGGACTGGAAAAGACGATATTACCCTTACATCTGGTACTTTTAACTTTTGTATTCCATTGAAAAATCTGTTGGGATTTGCTGAAGATTTTAAAAAGATCATTCCAAATGGAAGGCATGAACTGATTCTTATTCGAACACGGTCTAACGAGAATGCCTACTACTCTAACTCAAAAGAAAAAGAAGACGTACAACTTTCTATTTTAAAATTGCAATGGAGAGTTCCACACATCACCTTAGCCGATTCAGAAAAACTTAAACTGTTAATGGAAATACAATCGAAACCAATTAAAATTAATTTTCGGAACTGGGAAATGCATGAATACCCCTCACTACCAATTACCACTGACCATATTTGGACAGTTAAAACTTCTAGTCAACTTGAAAAGCCTAGATATGTGGTAATTGCTATACAAAGCGATCGTAAAAACCAATGGAATAGAAATTCTAGCAAATTTGATTATTGCAATTTAACTAATGTAAAGGTGCATTTGAACTCAGAGATATATCCTCGTGAAGATTTAAACATTAAATTTGAAAACGATAGATATGCAATAGCCTATGATATGTATGCTAAATTTCAATCCTCCTACTATAGAAAACAGTCCCAACCACTCTTGTCTCGACAAGAATTTAAAGATACCGCACCAATCATGGTAATTGATTGTTCTCATCAAAATGAATCAATTAAAACTGGACCTGTCGATGTCAAGATTGAACTTCATACAACAACAACTGTTCCAGTTTCAACATCTGTGTATTGCTTGATTTTACATGATCGTATAATTGAATACAATCCATTAACTGGTGAAGTTCACAAGCTTGTTTGAGTTTTAAGCAACATAGAATGTAAAAATGTTTTATTGTAAACAATGTTCAACATCTTCTTAAAAGTGATTCGCTGAATCAAACAATCTAATGAAATTTCTTTTTAAATAAAATAAAACATAGGATTGTAGATCAGTTAATTTTTTAAATTTAATATTTTTAAAGTTCCAAAACAAAAAAAACATCATCTGAAAACAAAGTACATCTTTTCAATTTTTTTTATCAAGAATTTATCATTTTTATTTTTTATAAGTTGAATTATTTCTGTCTTTTAAAACCGTATGGTACAGAGCTATGATCATCCAAGAAGTGTCGTTTTTCCGCTTTTGCTTTATACGTTTTTGTTTCTGCTATGGTAACTACTTCATGTTCTCGAGTTCTCCGGATGTTGTCTGATTTGAGTACTATACTGTTGTCTTCATGTGCATTCAAAACTGCATGCTTAATGGAATCAAAGTTAACTTTTTGTGATGATTCGTAATTGAGGAAAATTCCTTTTACTTTGCAGACAACATGTTCAGTATTGTCTTTGGTGCTATGCACTTTAAAGGCATAATTTTTAGGACCTCCACTTACAAACTCAGTTATATAGCTACCAACACCGAAACTTTCTAATTCATCGGTCATATCTCCGATAAATTTTCCAGTAGATGGTTCATACTCCCCTGGACGACTTATATATATAACTGAATCCGTGTCATAGTACAGAACCCTGTCTTCCAATCTCTCTAAGTAACTATAAAGCTTTAAACGAGCCAGAGTAGTTGTGTATGCAGCAATGCAGACGTTTACTGTTGATAAAGAGTCTGCCGCTTCTTCTTTCATTTCAAAATTGACAATAACGTTTTCTTCACTTACTGGGAGAATATGTGAGACTTCTATTGATGGATGCGTTAGCAAATGGAATAGCGTTGAGGGTTCATTCAAAATAGCAGTTTGTACCTGATTTTCTCGTTGACCAAATTTCCCCCAAAATGAATTTAGTATCAACTTTGCCAACGATCTCTTCCCAGGATTGTTACTGATGTTAGAGTAGTCCAGTTGAATGTTTTCCTTTTCAAAAAATTCATTAATATATTGCTGCTTTTCTTGGTCAGATGAACAGTCACTTGGCCATCCGGATGCTTCCTGTTTAATTTTTAAAAAATTATTCATCATGGAGGTGAAAAGCCCGTCAGTTTTCTTTTCTACATTATATTCTTCTACATCGTACTCCCATATTTCAAAAATTGAAAGAATTTTATAACCTTTGTTTTTGGCGCAACTAATACTTACAAAAATGTGTAAAGTGCAGATGCTCCAAAAATTTATAATTAAAAAGATTTGGGATTGTGTGTATTTTCATTGACTGGTTTTCAGTCTTTATTTGTTCAAAAACGCTTATACTATACATTCAAAACCAAACTATATCAAGTTATATTCAAGTAGCGTATAAGTTCGCTAAATGATTTCCACTTTCTATAATTTTTCTATATATATAATTATTAACTACACACATAGACTACTATCTTGCAGCTGCAATCAAATTATATTCGCACAGCGTATATGTTCGCTGAACGATTTCGACTTGATTACACCACACTACAATATTTGTTAACAAAATTTAACAAGTTTTATCAAAAAATATGTTCGATCGCAACAAGATCGATTTCATTTATTGATTTACCCTTGTTTGTTTTTTAGTTTATTTTTCTTTACAACAATTAAAAATTGACAAGTTTTATCAAAAATTATATTCGATCACTGGATCGATTTCACAAATTGATTTACCCTTGTTTGGATTTTCTGCTCGCTTAATTAACGCTGGTTCGCTTGATATTGCTTCGTTGGTTCAGGAACTTGAAGTGAAGTTTGACTGCTGGTTCCTCCCTTTTTATATTGGCTTTCGTGCAGTTGTGTCCCGTTTTTCTCATACTCGCATCCTTGCCATTTGGCTTGTTTCAATCCATTTGGAGGTGTGGTGAGTTCATGAAAAATAAAAAAGGTAAATTTTAAAGTTTGTTATAATGCTTTGAGTGTTAATTTGCTCAATACTACTAAACCTTAACTAAATCAAACCCTTTTACCAAGAAACATCGTTTCAATTTATGTTAATTTTGTCATTAATATACCCTTTCCTTACTTTGGTAAGTATACTAACGACATTTTATACTTAACAATTATTAGCACTTGGCAATGCCGTTGTACGACATTTGCTTTTTTCGTGCTCCCTTGCCCGAGGTTTTACTTCTCCCTCTGTTTGCCATAATTCTTCCCTATCTCTTTTTTTCTCATTATCGTTTATGTGATTATTTAAATTGTTGAATTTTTACCAAATAAAATAATATTTCGTAAAAATAATTAAAATTTTGAATTCTACATTTCATACTTTCTTCAATTAATGTACCTTCTGTATTCTATTCATGAAGGTAAGACGTCAGATTGATTTCAAAAGTTCGCGCATGTCTATTGTTTGACATTTCGTGTCATCGTGAGTTTAGTTAATTTAATTCTTTATAAATTCATTGCAAGTTGTGTAAAATCTATAAAAGAAGTGATTTCATTTGTTTATTCAGTGGTTTATATGTTGTTCACATGTTTTTTAATATGTTAAGTGTGCAATTTAACCTTCACCTAATTGGAGGTTAGAAAAAATTTGCGTTTCTGTGCAATTTCGTGTTGTTTATGTTAACTTTAATGCAAAATTTTTCTTGTTTTTTCATCCCTTGTTTGTGTCTTTTGATTGCAGATTGTTTCAATGCAAGAAATTTGTTGCTGCGGTTGAATTGTTTCCTGAGACTCCGCTGCCCAATTGGTATGTGCAGTGGGTAAGTACACATACGTATATTCGTACGCATTTGCTCGTTTGTTTACTTTTTCTTTTTCCCTTTTTTTTTCTTTTTAGGTACGTGAGCTGATGGGTAGGTGCTGAACTGGGCACGGAGTTTGCTTAAGCTAAGTATATGATATATTTTGCTTGAACAATTCTAATGGTTTGTTTTTTTTTTCTTTTCAGATGGTATTCCTTTGATTGGAATGTGGTGTAATCTAGTTTTTAAGACGATTAAGTTTAGTTTAGTTATAAGTGATTGTGTATTTATGCCTTTTTTGTCTAGATATAAGTATATAAACAGTTTGTAATTTGTTTGTTTAGTTTATTTCATTAAAATTCATTGTATTACAAATAAGTTTTGGATTATTCAATTGTTTTGTTATTTTTTATGTTGCTAGGTGATTTAAATTTCTTAGATGGTTCAACATCCTCCCCCCTTTGAACGGTTGCGTTCAACGATCCTTGCCTTGATCTTTTCAATGCCTCTTTTATGGTGATGGTGAAATACAACCTTTCCGGCCAAATTGACGTTCATCTTCACCTGATATCGGTCAGGCAGATTGACCGTAAATTGTTTTCTTTTACTAAATTGGACTCTTTCGAAGTCAATCCGACACAACGTCTCTCGGTTTATAAATATATCCTCCCCTTCCCTTGTGGTGAAGCGTTGTATGTCGTTGTCAAGGCGCATGCGTATCTCTTCGACCGTGGTGGATGGTCTTAGATTTTCCAATTTATCGATGGTTCTGCCGTTGATTGTAACGCAGATTGGGTATCCTTCTGATACGACTCGATCTTCCCTTGCTTTTTCTCTCATGGCCTCTAGCTTAAGATTGGAGTCTATTAGCGCTTGTAACCCTGGGCTGGCTGGTGGAGAGAATCGGATGTCTTCCAGAATTGTAATGTAATCGTCCATTATCGCTGCCTGTAAGGATAACTTTAATGGGTGTGGTGCTTGAACATAAACCTAAACATATACAGAACTACGACGAACAACACATAGACAGATGTTATTACAACTAAGTTTTCATGTTGTTGTTTTAGTTTCTGCTGTGTCTACCGGCAGACGGCATATTTTGACGACCGGTCTTAGGTATAGGGTGTTGCGCGTTCGGACCGTTACTACCCTGACCATTTGATCCTTGCCAGGGTGGACCTTTTCAATAATTCCTAATGGCCACATTGTGGGCGGGGTGTTGTCATCCTTTACAAGGACTATGTCATCAACCTTTAAATTGGGTTCCTTCGTTAACCACTTAGGACGCTGTTGCAGACGGTTTAAATACTCCCTTGACCATTTCCTCCAAAAATGCTGACTCATTTGCTGGATCAATTTCCAACGGCGGTTAGCTGTGATATTGGAGCTTAGAAGGTCTGGTTCGGCGCAGGGACATAAGTCCCCGGGACATAAGTCCCAACTTTTATTTTTGGGACTTATGTCCCATCTAAGTGAGACATAAGTCCCAACTTCGATTTGGGAGTTATGTCCCACGCCATCGGGGCATAAGTGCCAACTTTTTTCCGTTGAAGATGGGACATAAGTCCCAACTTTTCAGGAATAGAGCTTAGTAAATCGTTGTACATTTCTACTAGGCAACCAAACAATTTTTGCTTGCCATAAAGTTGTTGGTCCTTGACACCTTTCTCTCAAGTGATTTTAGGTAATGGAACAAATAACCTCTAGATAATCTCAGAATCGTTATATACTCTTTGAATACCGATTGGAAGGCTCTGTTAGAAATATTATATTCCATCCAGCGGGCAATGGAAAATGTTTACTTTAATTATAGCTGAGGTATTTGCACATATAGTTCCCCCAACTTTCTACTCATTAGAAAGTAGAGATATGGTTTTCCGGAATTAGGAGATAATATTTTACTTGTAGAAGTTAGTAAAATTTTTTTAATTTAAAAAAGAAACTTAAAAAATTAGAATTTTTGAGTATTTGAGAAAATAAAATTAAAAAATCGCGCGATTTTTTAATTTTATTTTCTCAAATACTCAAAAATTCTAATTTTTTAAGTTTCTTTTTTAAATTAAAAAAATTTTACTAACTTCTACAAGTAAAATATTATCTCCTAATTCCGGAAAACCATATCTCTACTTTCTAATGAGTAGAAAGTTGGAGGAACTATATGTGCAAATACCTCAGCTATAATTAAAGTAAACATTTTCCATTGCCCGCTGCCCTTACAACATATTTCAAACAGAGCCTTCGAAACGGAAATCAAAATTTTTTAAGTTTCTTTTTTAAACTAAAATTTTTTTACTAAATTCTAAAAGTAAAATAACATCTCCTAATTCCGGAAAACCATATCTCTACTTTCTAATGAGTAGTAAGTTTGCTTTTTGAAAAAAGAAGCTTCAATAATTTGAGAAAAACACAGACAATTTTTCAGAAGGGCTTCTGAAAAAAATGTCTTAGCTTGTAAAAATTATATTCGGAGGGACAAAAGTCCCAACGTTTATTTTTGGGACTTATGTCCCATCTAAGTGAGACATAACTCCCAAATCGAAGTTGGGACTTATGTCTCACTTAGATGGGACATAAGTCCCAAAAATAAAATTTGGGACTTATGTCCCGGGGACTTATGTCCCTGCGCCGTCTGGTTCAGGGACAGCATTCAAGGCTTGACCTATGAGAAAGTGACCTGGTGTTAGAACTGCAAGGTCGTTGACATCATTTGTCAATGGACATAGTGGTCTGGAGTTCAGACATGCTTCAATCTGAGCGAGTAGTGTAGTTAGTTCTTCAAATGTGCATAATGCAGTTCCGATGACGCGCCGTAGGTGATATTTAATGGATTTTACACCAGCTTCCCATAATCCTCCGTGATGCGGGGCAGCAGGCGGATTAAAATGCCAGTTAATATGTTGATTGGCTAGGAAATTTTTGATGTCTGGTGCTGCTTCCTTTAGAGCTTGCTCTATATCTTTATCTACTATAGCTTTTCCTCCCTTGAAATTTGTCCCGCAATCCGAATATATGTCGGAGCATAAGCCTCGCCGGGACACAAATCTTTTTAACGCAGCCAAAAATGCCATCGCAGTTAGATCAGATACAGCCTCTATGTGTATAGCTTTCGTTGCTAGACAGATAAATATACAAAAATATCCCTTATAGAGCCTAGCCTTTCGATGGTTTGACATCTTTAGTTGTATTGGCCCTGCGTAGTCGACACCTACATGTGTGAATGCCTTTGTGATATTGACTCTTGGAGCCGGTAATGTACCCATTAATTGGCGTGCTGTATCTGCTCGCTGTTTGGCGCAAATCACGCATTTTCGAATTTGTCTGGTGACGGTTCGCTTACCGTTGAGAATCCAATATTGGCTACGTATCGTATTTAATACCAGTGACGTGCCTCCGTGTAATGTTTCTTTATGTGTTTTGATGATGATTAAGTTACTGACGTGATGGTCTTGTGGCAGAATGATTGGGTGCTTCATATCATATGAAATATTTGCATTTTCCAATCTGCCACTTACCCTAATTAAACCATCTTGGTCCAAAAAGGGGTTCAACGTTAGTAGTTGGCTTTTTCTCGGCAAAGGTTGGTTTGCTTGGAGTGATTCCAAATCCTTTGGAAATGATATCCTCTGAACATTTTTTAAAATTGAGATGTTTGCAACCCTTAACTCTTGAGTTGATAAGGCATCTGTTTCCTTTAGGGCAGGATACCGGCAGTTTCGTATGAAACGCAGGATCATAGCGACAACTCGATTGAGTTTAATATAGGAGGAATACGCAGATAATATGTCGTTGAATGGTTGTGCAAACAAACTGGTGATTTTTGGTTGTTTGGCTTCCAAATGGGTGCAGGTACGTTGAATTGGGTCATCAGGCCACATGTTTCGGGTTTTAGCTAGCCATTCAGGCCCATGCCACCATAAGTTGCAGTTAAATAATTGTTTAGCCGTTATTCCTCGAGAGGCTAAGTCAGCTGGGTTGTCATTTGTGCGAACATGATGCCAATGCTCCGCAGGTAATACGTCTTGTATTTCCGCAACTCGATTGGCTACATAGGTTTTCCATTTGGATGGGTGCTCACGTATCCATTGTAGTACAATTGTTGCATCCGTCCATAAATATATTGGACAATGTTGCAATTGCATGTCTTGCATCGTTGCCTTCAAGAGTTTGGCAAGTAACAACGCCCCGTTTAATTCTAGCCGGGGTAGTGTAACTGGCTTTACCGGTGCCACCTTTGATTTAGCTGTAAGTAGCTAGACCTTTATATTATTCGTGCTGTCTTGAATGCGCACGTAAAGTACTGCAGCATATGCTTTGATGGATGCGTCACAAAACCCATGAATCTCCTGAACTGGATTGTCTCTTGACAATCCAACCCATCGTGGTATTTGGATTTTATTTAGGTTTTCCAAGTCTTCCTTGAACGATTGCCATTGCGTGATTATTTCCTGAGAGACCTTGCTGTCCCAAGAATATACCGCTATCCATAGCGTTTGGATCAATATTTTGGCTGTTATTATGATTGGAGAAATCCATCCTACTGGATCGTACAGCGATGCTATTTCCGACAATATCGATCGTTTTGTAGTCACCTTGGTGTTCGCCAGACCTTGAACACTAAACGTGAAGTAATCTTCTGCTGGGTACCAACGAATGCCTAAAGTCTTTATGGTTTCCTTTTCCTGGAGTTCTAAAGAACCCTTAACCTCCCTATCTTCTATTGAAATTTGCTCAATGAGCTCCAACTTGTTGCTAGCCCATTTTCGGAGCTTGAAGCCACCTTTCTTAAACATCTCTATGAATTGTCCTTGTAATTCGAGACATTCTTCGATTGTTTCCGCTCCGCTTAGCAAATCGTCGACATAGAAATCAGACAGTGTAGCCCTCGCGGCTAATGGATATTCACATCGCTCATCCTCTGCCAATTGTTGCACCGTTCGTACTGATAAATATTGTGCGGGTGCTACTCCGAAGGTAACTGTCTTTAGACAGTAATCTTGAGGTGCCTTTGTTTTGGGGTCCCTCCACAAGATGCGTTGAAAAGTACGATGCTCTGGATGCATCCAAATCATTCGGTACATTTTTTCAAGATCTGCGGTTATTACAACCTTGTATTTTCTCCAATTTAGGACCGTTGAAAACAGTTTAGGTTGCAACGTAGGTCCATTGAGCAATTGCTCGTTTAGGGACCTCCCATTAGTTGTACGTGCAGAAGCGTCAAACACTACACGTAATTTAGTGGTTGTACTTTGTTTAAATACTGCGTGATGTGGTATGTGGTAGTTTGATTCATTTTCTGTGGGCTGGTTGCAAGCTTCCATATGACCCATGGTTATGTACTCATCGAGACACGATTCGTAAGCTTCTTTAAGCTGTTGATCCTTTTCCAATTTTCTTTGGAGGTACTCATAACGCTTAAGTGCAAGTCCTCTAGACATGCCTAACGTTGGACCATTTGGTTCACTGAACGGTAGTTTTACCATATATTGTTTATTCCGTAATCGTTCGTAGTTTGCCTGGTATAGCTCCTCACATTTTTGCTCTTCTGGGGTGTATTTATTGAAGCCTTGCACTTCTTCTAATTCCCAAAATTTCTGCATTTCGAAATTGAGCTCCTTTGTTGCCTGTTGTATCGTGGCGGTGAATATCCTCACTGACGATGTGCATGGGTTCGCAATTTTGCCAATGATGATCCACCCAAACATGGTAATAATCGCTACAGGAGCCCCTTCAGGGCCGTAACGTACACCCTCACGGATAATGTGACCATATATATCCGCTCCGAGTAAAGAGTCAATGGAGTTGGGTTTCCAAAACATCGGGTCTGCTAACTCAAGATTTTGAATATGTTTCCAGCTTCGAAACGTTATTTCCTTCGCTGGTAGTGAGTCCGTTATTGTTTTCAACACGAACATGTTGCTTTCGACTACATTGTGGCTAGCCTTAATAGCCTGTAGTTTCAGCTGCACTCGCTGTTTGGAGCAAGCGATTTGGTTTTTGCTTAAACCAATGATTTCCACTGATGTGGACTTACTTCGCAATTGTAACCTATTGCAGACTTCCTCGGTTATGAACGAGGTTTGCGAGCCAGAGTCTAGAAGGCATCGTAAGATTATTAAGTGACCGTTGCAGTCACGAGTAGCTACCAACGCAGTTGGTAATAAAGCGCTATGATTTTTTGAAGAAAAAAATGTGTTTGTTTTTTCAACAGTGTGGTTTCCCGCTTCTTTGACGAGATCCTTTGCAGAGGATTCATTCAAATGCAGGGTGGTATGGTGTAGTTGCTGACATTTCATGCAGCGATATTTGTTTTTGCATTTGGTATGCGTATGGTTGTTGGAAAAACAATTTAGACATCTATTCGCTGCCTTGATTACCCTTCTTCGAGTCGGGACATCCATACTTAGGTAAGAAGGACATTTTCCAACGTAATGCTTTTCGTTGCAAGCAGGGCAGCTGGCGTTCACAATGGTGTGGTATGCTTGAACACCTTCCCTTTTGATTGTACTTGTAGCTGGTCTTGGAACCATTGTGCTACTTATTGATTCTAACACACGACTTCTTGTGTGCAAGAACTTCATAAATGTTTTGAAGTCTGGAAGACTTTGATCATCTCCCAATTCTTCTTCCCAGAGACGCATTGAGCAAACGGTAGCTTTTGCACCGTTAGGTAGATCAGCAATGCATCCCACGTGCTAGTGTCCACCTTTAATGCTTTGAGTTGCTGCAAGCATTCTTCGGTAGCGTCAATTAGCACCTTCAAGTTTTTTCCTGATTCGGTAGAAATTTTTGTTGGATTTGTAAGAGCCTTGAGGTGGAAATTCACTAAGGTTCTTGTATTTTCAAACCTTTCCTTCAATTTCTTCCATGCCGGCTCGTAATCCTAGTTGGTAATTGGCGTAGATTTTAGCACTCTCTCTGCTTCACCCGTAAGACAACCTTTCAAATAATGTAATTTTTGAACCGGTTGCAGCTGCGTATTGTCGTGAACCAAAGACTTAAATAGGTCGTGAAATGACCTCCACGAATTGTAATCACCTTCAAACTTAGGCAGTGTTATCTTTGGTAACTGCGTATTGAAGCTCCGTGTTTCAGCTGGGGGCATTCGGCTTTGATCCATATCGGAAGACAAATTGCTCAACCCATCTTCAAGCTCACCCATGTATTCGGAATATTTTATTTCCACATCATCAAACTGTTGTTTTTTGATATATGCGTTTTCACATTCCAACCTGGTGGTTATGATGACCTCATGAATTTGACGATCTTGCTGGACAAACTCTTGCCATAAGGAACGTAAGTCAATCAGCCTTTGTTTGAAGAATCCAACGGTTCTTTTTTCAAGCCTGGTTTTTTTTCCATTTTCTATTGTTTTCTCAATTTTTGTTTTTAAAACAATTTGAGTAACTAGCATTTCCTCTAGCTTAGACATGATGTACGTCTACGATTGTAGGTTATTCAGCTGTTAATACGGTGCAGAGAGCAGTATGATTGATTTTTTTTGCTATTATACTCACAAAAAAAACAACGTGAACAAAAAAAAACAACGAGAGTATGAAAGAAAAGGTTTGAGCTAGCGCTACAACAAACAAAAACGAAACCCCGTCAATGAATACCACACAATTCCTGGATGGAACCACCAATGTTTTTGGCGCAACTAATACTTACAAAAATCTGTAAAGTGCAGATGCTCCAAAAATTTATAATTAAAAAGATTTGGGATTGTGTGTATTTTCATTGACTGGTTTTCAGTCTTTATTTGTTCAAAAACGCTTATACTATACATTCAAAACCAAACTATATCAAGTTATATTCAAGTAGCGTATAAGTTCGCTAAATGATTTCCACTTTCTATAATTTTTCTATATATATAATTATTAACTACACACATAGACTACTATCTTGCAGCTGCAATCAAATTATATTCGCACAGCGTATATGTTCGCTGAACGATTTCGACTTGATTACACCACACTACAATATTTGTTAACAAAATTTAACAAGTTTTATCAAAAAATATGTTCGATCGCAACAAGATCGATTTCATTTATTGATTTACCCTTGTTTGTTTTTTAGTTTATTTTTCTTTACAACAATTAAAAATTGACAAGTTTTATCAAAAATTATATTCGATCACTGGATCGATTTCACAAATTGATTTACCCTTGTTTGGATTTTCTGCTCGCTTAATTAACGCTGGTTCGCTTGATATTGCTTCGTTGGTTCAGGAACTTGAAGTGAAGTTTGACTGCTGGTTCCTCCCTTTTTATATTGGCTTTCGTGCAGTTGTGTCCCGTTTTTCTCATACTCGCATCCTTGCCATTTGGCTTGTTTCAATCTATTTGGAGGTGTGGTGAGTTCATGAAAAATAAAAAAGGTAAATTTTAAAGTTTGTTATAATGCTTTGAGTGTTAATTTGCTCAATACTACTAAACCTTAACTAAATCAAACCCTTTTACCAAGAAACATCGTTTCAATTTATGTTAATTTTGTCATTAATATACCCTTTCCTTACTTTGGTAAGTATACTAACGACATTTTATACTTAACAATTATTAGCACTTGGCAATGCCGTTGTACGACATTTGCTTTTTTCGTGCTCCCTTGCCCGAGGTTTTACTTCTCCCTCTGTTTGCCATAATTCTTCCCTATCTCTTTTTTTCTCATTATCGTTTATGTGATTATTTAAATTGTTGAATTTTTACCAAATAAAATAATATTTCGTAAAAATAATTAAAATTTTGAATTCTACATTTCATACTTTCTTCAATTAATGTACCTTCTGTATTCTATTCATGAAGGTAAGACGTCAGATTGATTTCAAAAGTTCGCGCATGTCTATTGTTTGACATTTCGTGTCATCGTGAGTTTAGTTAATTTAATTCTTTATAAATTCATTGCAAGTTGTGTAAAATCTATAAAAGAAGTGATTTCATTTGTTTATTCAGTGGTTTATATGTTGTTCATATGTTTTTTAATATGTTAAGTGTGCAATTTAACCTTCACCTAATTGGAGGTTAGAAAAAATTTGCGTTTCTGTGCAATTTCGTGTTGTTTATGTTAACTTTAATGCAAAATTTTTCTTGTTTTTTCATCCCTTGTTTGTGTCTTTTGATTGCAGATTGTTTCAATGCAAGAAATTTGTTGCTGCGGTTGAATTGTTTCCTGAGACTCCGCTGCCCAATTGGTATGTGCAGTGGGTAAGTACACATACGTATATTCGTACGCATTTGCTCGTTTGTTTACTTTTTCTTTTTCCCTTTTTTTTTTCTTTTTAGGTACGTGAGCTGATGGGTAGGTGCTGAACTGGGCACGGAGTTTGCTTAAGCTAAGTATATGATATATTTTGTTTGAACAATTCTAATGATTTGTTTTTTTTTTCTTTTCAGATGGTATTCCTTTGATTGGAATGTGGTGTAATCTAGTTTTTAAGACGATTAAGTTTAGTTTAGTTATAAGTGATTGTGTATTTATGCCTTTTTTGTCTAGATATAAGTATATAAACAGTTTGTAATTTGTTTGTTTAGTTTATTTCATTAAAATTCATTGTATTACAAATAAGTTTTGGATTATTCAATTGTTTTGTTATTTTTTATGTTGCTAGGTGATTTAAATTTCTTAGATGGTTCAACACCTTTTTCAATTGCCTTTAAAACTTCATCAACTACCCATGTTCCCACCATCGCTCTTTGTTCGTCTGAATGATTGCACAACTGGTTTTGATTTTTTTTCATAACTGCAGCTTCTACACAAAGAAAATATAAGTTTGTAATTCTGTTTGATGGGTAAAACTGGGTGAAGCAAATATTCCGGTGGTAGTATTTTACACTTTACAATTTCGTTTATTTCTAAGATCTTACTTTGAAGAAAATCTGTATCATCTCTAATGTGAATTTTAGGGTGTCCGATGGGAAATTTTCCATTCTTACAGACCCAGGGATATAAAGAACATATATCTATGTAATTTATTTTTTCTCCTTTCTTGCATTTATAGTAATTGAATGAATTACCGGTTCGCCCACCATAAAATGCATCCCGTGGATTCAATGGAGAACTTAAAAGCATTTCATTTGAATCAATAAAATTCAGTTCTTCCTTCCCCATGCATTTGAGGAGTTGCTGAAACTCGCAAGACCACATTTCAATGACCTCGTAGTTAAATGATCTTAACCGTTCTGTTTTAGCTCTAGTATTTTCATACCGTTTATTCAGCGTATCAAACTCGTCTTCATGCAATGGACTATCGCGTTTATATTTTAAGCATAAAGGATGACCATGTATGTAGCATCCATGAAATTCAAAAATCTGCTTTGTTTCTTTGCAAAACCCGTCGACCTTTACACCTTGAATTATTTCTTCTCTTCCTTTATACGCATGGTGAATGTTGATTCCACGTTTTCTCTCCTCCCAAATCAGCCACTTGATTGCTATTGTTGATTGGTTGTCGACACATCTGTACCCTTTTTTGGGTATTAAACCAATTGTGTTGGGCTTCAGAAAATTTCGTCTGAAGAGCAGATTACATGCTGAAGCAATGGTAACCGCTTCTAAAAATGGTTCAACATTGCTCTGTTTTAAGAACAGTTTTCGAAATTGTAAACAAGCTTTTGTTAAAATTCTTACATCGCTCTTGCAATATTCTTCAATTTCATACTGCATGTTAAATTCATCGTTCTTATGTAGAGAATACCATTTTAAGAATATATTACGTTCTTCGGCTTTCATCGTGTCTGAACTGTAATACTCAATTGGAGGTAATTTTCCAATGTAATTCTCGTTTTTTTTCTTATTGAAGAGGTATGGAAAGTATCCCTTTTTTAAATCCGGGGGTAGGTCGAATGCTTTCGGAAGTTTTGATAATGCCATAGGAAAGTAATTTATCGAGTCAATGAATTTTACATTTCCAAGTTGCATTAGCAAAACTTTAGTGCCTCGCAATATTACCTCTGGATTAAGATGAGTTTCATTCAAAAATAATTTAAACATAAAAGCATTTTTTATTCGTATTATATCAAACCCAACCTTCCGCCAATTGCCAAAGCCTTTTTTTATTGAACATAAATTTTTTTTTTTTTTTTTGTATGAAGGTTAAATACTAGAATACTTTGTTATTCCAATCATTCTTCTAAAGGGTATATTAATTTATATTTAAATAATTCAAGAACGCTTGATGATTTGTATGGAGTGCATTTGAATAACGGAATGTTACAAATTGGAGATAAAGAGTTAAAAATTAAAGGAAATGATATAGAAATAAATAATAAAATCTATAATGGTACACCTGGTTTATTTGAACTAGTATTCAAGAAAAAGCCAACCCAGTTCAATGATGAAGACTTGATCAATTACAAAACTATATTACTAGATACCAATGCCCATAGACGCAATCACAGTCCAAGTACTAGGAAATAAGGGTTATAAATACAAACAAATTATAAATAAACTATTTGAAGATAAAACAATAATAGATAAACCAATAGCATTGGGGCATGGCTTAATGCAATTTTCCAAGAAGAAAAAAGACTATATCTATTGGTACGAACCTAATGAACTCGTAGATCGTTTGAGACTTCTTATTGCCTCACAACAAGCCGGACACAATAATCACTCTAACGAAATTGTTTCAATTATCGAAGAGCTAAAAGAAGCAGACATAATTGAATAATTAACTACAATATGAGTGTTGATAAATTTGGACGGTTTTCTAAAAGAGTCCAAAAAAGAAAAAGATAATAGATAAGAGTGACGCTTGTACAAAAAATTATGTTGATGAATCATGCGAACAACTCAGACAATATATTCAATTTGAAGTTGAGAAATTAGAGAACTACATGTTTGGAAATGCTATTAACAGAAAACCAGAAATTAAAAGTTGAGATAAATCCAATATAAATCCAATATAAATCATAGAGTAAATCAATCTGTACTTTAGTATTGAACTGACAATAAGAGTAAAAGCAGACAATAATGTCCAATATAAATATCGCGTTTATTTTCGATGAGATCTTCGAGTTTATGAAAGCACATGAACATAACCTGACGGAAGGACATCACGAGTATCTAACAGGATGTTTATCCTTCTTAAAGATGTTCAGAAACGTACCATCTACCATATCGAAACATGGATGTCATTTTGTTAATTGTCCATGGTCAAAGAATTTATGCCGAGACGGACCTGATACTTGTGCATGCTATTTGATTGAAAATAGAATTTTTAAAGTTAAGAAGTTAATGTTATTGTACGGAAGATTAAAATAAATAATTTAAACATAAAAGCATTTTTTATTCGTATTATATCAAACCTAACCTTCCACCAATTGCCAAAGCCTTTCTTTATTGAACATAAATTTTTTTTTTTTTTTTTTGTATGAAGGTTAAATACTAGAATACTTTGTTGTTCCAATCATTCTTCTAAAGGATGAGTAAAAGAAACGTTGTTGATGAACTGCATAAGCCGGCTCGGAGAAACTTCAAAAAAAGGCGAGTCATTATCAAAGGGTTTGATGATTTATGGCAAGCGGATCTAGTTGAAATGGGTACCTATGCATCTGAAAATGAAAATTATCGGTATCTTCTCACCGTAATTGATACATTTTCCAAGTTTGCCTGGGCAGTTCCTATTAAAAGCAAAACTGGGGCTTCTGTCGTTATAGCTATGGAAAATATACTAAACGAAGGTCGAGTTCCAAAGAACTTGCAAACAGATGATGGCAAAGAATTTTTTAATACGCATTTTCAAAAGCTTATGACAAAATATCGCATAAATCACTATGCTACATTTAGTACCCTAAAAGCATCAATTGTAGAATGATTCAATCGCACCCTGAAGACGCTTATGTGGAAAGAATTCAGTGCTAACGGCTCATATCGCTGGACTAATATGATAGAAACACTTACTAAGGTGTACAATAATTCTAAACATCGCACAATAAAAATGAAGCCATCTGAAGTGAATATTGCTAACCAAAACCAGCTACTCTCAACAGTATATGATCACATCAAAATTTATATTACACCCAAGTTCAAGGCAGGAGACTTTGTAAGAATTAGCAAATATAAACATGTATTTGATAAGGGATATACACCAAATTGGACAACAGAAATATTTCGTATAACGAAAGTCCAACATACAAATCCTGTTACTTATCTTTTAGAAGACTTCCAAGGCCACCCGATCAAAGGAGGATTCTATGAATTTGAACTACAAAAAACGAAGTTTCCGAATACTTATTTAGTTGAAAAAGTGCTTCAGAAGAAAAAAAATAAAATGCTTGTGAAATGGTTGGGTTTTCCATCGGAACACAATTCCTGGATATCAACCCATCAATTATTTCACCCACATTACAAGAACCGAAAACATACTTTGTAATTTTAACGTTTCATTTTAATAAATTTCTATTGCCTGCAAATACCTTGAATGTGTATTATTTTATTTTACCTTCCTCTGCAATAAAAACACACAACACAGATACTCGGATTCAACATTGATCATGGATTTTATTGCTATGTGAACATGGGTCACTTCCTTAAAACGACTTGATCATACACAATCTATGCCCCAACCAAATATTGGACGTGACCAAATTCTCTAGCGTACAGCCAAAACCAAAAAACATTCCTATTACCCTCACCTACCGGCGCACAAATTCCAAACTTATAAAAAAAAAATCAACCACTTCCGAGCGCCAGCGAAATCTAAAACAAAAAACCATAAAAAATACTCAATAGAAACCATCTTCCCCTTTATTGTCTCTATTTTCTTATCTCATATCACAATCTCAGTCCTAACTAATCCTATATCTATCAACAAACTACCAAAATTTCACACCCCCGTTCTAATATCTATCAACAGATCGTGTCTATTCTTGATTCTTCGCACACACACAACATTATTTTTCATTTTTTCTTTACTCTCATCCCATCGTAAGGATCTTCAACCTACGTGACTCTAAACGCTATTATCTCCCTTTGATCAGACCGACGGCACCCTTTTGGCTCGCTCAGAAAATTCCCAGGCCCAAGTATCCCTTATCCTACTGAGATGGTAGGTTGATTACATCCAGAAGAGTGTATTTTTCAATAATCTGACAATTCTGCCTTAGTAAGTAGACGAGTCACAAAGATGTAAAAAAATCGACATTTTGAAATACTCGAGTGCGATTCATATCTTTTAAATTTTATCAGGATTACGTAAAACATATAATCTGACATTTTGCTTGGGGCGATTGTTAGTCGCCTATTTGATCAAGTGACTGTAGATGTTGCTGAGATTGTCGCAATCCGACCTCCTATTTACAGCTTGATTGTTATTTTTGATGTGAAGTTGTGAAGCATCTCCAGTAACATTCTTTTAGAATAATGTTTTAATATGTTTTTTACTACATATCTCACTTATTTTCTTTTGTTTCTTTAGTCCATTCTCCTACATAATGTGTAGTAATAGTTCTTCACATATTTAAACAGTAGTTTGTAATCTAATGATGTAAGTTTCTTTTGACGTCACAAAAAAAAATTGTGAATTAATGTTTATATAAAATTTGCTTTCTCCCATTTATGTTAATAAAGTCCTGATGGTGATGAGACTTTCAGAGACTTGAGCTTTGCTGAACATAGAGCAAGCTCATTTGATCAACTTTATAATGCTCTGCGAACAATGACTGACTGCACGAATCTCAGAGGTCTACGAGAGCTTTTGCGTAGTAGTCCCAGCGGATGAATTCGAATGACAGAATCAACGGTGGACTTCAGCAGTAAAGCAGAAAACCCTGAAGGAGCTACTCCAACATATTTGGCTCAAAAGTCTTTCAGGGTCATTCAATACTAGGACAGGGTATTGAAGTAGAGATGGTGGCGGATGAGCTCCTGGTGAGCCAACGGCAGCACTCACACCCCTGCAGCCGGGTACTGACATTGGATATTCCAGCCCTTTATGTCCGAAGGGATCCAAAAGGACCTGGCCCTCCAGGTTGGGGGTTGTGCGTAGGGCTGACTACCCAACCATGGAAAAAACATCTAGTTCCGAAACAACCAATAGCCTCGGATAACGATAATGATTTCAAAGATGACGACCCAAGCAAACGAAAAAAGGACAATGACCTCCGGATCTGCACGTGGAACGTAAGATCTCTTAATGGATTACGTGCAGCTGGAGAATGAGCGGACGCCCTGGACTGCTGCAAAGCAGACATAACCGCCATCCAAGAAGTGCGATGGAGTGGACCGGGCATAAAGAAGATGAAAAACTGTGACATCTACTATAGCGACTGCTACAGACAACAGAAACAGCACTTATTTGGGTGCGGATTTGTAGTTAGAGGAAGACTCAGGTGTAATGTTCTACTACTATTTCCCTAATTTTGTTCTATGTTTATTCACCGCAGCTCGCTTCATTTTGATTGCTAAAGAGCCGCAGTTTCAATGAATTCACACTCTTCAAGTATAAGGAATGGAATTAGTTAGAATTAACATTTTCTTACAGCTATTTATACCTAAATTATTTTACAAATAGATTTGGGATATCCCCTCTTACGAACTATATTACAAATAAGAATGCATCAGCATTCTACTTCTCATAACTAAATTATTGGGGCAGTCGTCTCATTTCTAATGTTGACAAACTGTTGCTCACTTATAGCGTGCATTCGGGAGTAGTGTAACAAAATACATTCAGTGCCACTCATAAAGCCACGTTGTCAAAACGATGTCTTTAAACTTAACTTTTGTTGGCCAAATGGGCCAATGGGTATCAATGAAAACGTGCTTGTACTGTTTTTGGTTGTGGCTCTTTTCGAATGAACGCTACGCTACTTCCCTCCCCTTTAAAAAATGATATTTGCTTACATTTCTAAAATTTAAATAAATATTATTCGTCTCTGTTTTTTTTGTATGTACATATATATAGATATAGGTTTGTGTTATTTATTGATATTTATTGTAAGCTCGTATTTCTAGCTTTAATTAAATTATTATATATTTCATATTTCTTATCATCTAATAAAATAATACTATTTACACCGTTTTGTGATATAATTTTATATGGTCCTCTAAAAGGTTTCTTAAACTTTCTTTTGTTTTGATTTTTTAAATATACATAATCACCTACGATAAAATTCGATTTATTAACATTGTTTTGAACATTCTCTCTTTTATATTTATCATTGATTAAGTTGTTTTTTGCTTGCTCGTGAGCATATCTTAATCTACATTTTAATTCATAAGGTAATTGTCAATATTATGTATTGTATTTTTATTTTCTATTACTTCACATGGAAGAGTACATAACTGTCCAGAAACTAGTTCAAATGGTGAATATAAGGTACTACTATGTAGTGTTGAGTTATAACAATAAGTGTAATATGGTATCCATTCTTCCCAGTTATCTTTATCTCCTACGCTTATAATATATTCATTAAATACCCTATGATTTCTTTCTATTGAAAGTGAAAACGTGTAGAATTAATCTATTATTCTATTCTATCTATTTTTAAAAGTGTACAAATATTCTTAAGCAATTAATTAGTGAACTCTGTTCCCTTATCTGTTTTAAGCTTTTTAAAACATCCGTATTGTAACGCGAACATAACATTTAATACCAATTTCAACCGAAAACACAAGCGGCAACACTAGTGTAAGTGTAGAAATATACCAGGAGAGAAAATGTTTGCCAGGAGTGGAGAGTGGAGACCATGTGAAAATTACTGGAGAGTTCTAGATGAAATGTCATTCGATATAAATAGGCCGCCCGAGGCAACCAGATGTCAGCTTTGTATTTAGAAACTATAGTAGTATAAAAAGAGAGCTAAAAGTTACGCGCCGGCGGGTCTGTAGAGGCGCTGCTGTCTGTAGCAAGAAATGAGAATTCATGACAAAAACCTGGAAAACAGCTGATTGAGAGGCTAAATAGGAGTAGAGAAAATGGTTTTAAGAGAATATGACATAATGTGGAGGGCACGAAACATTTGTGAAAACAATAATGAGGGTAATTGAGCAAGCGATATAGGCTAACGGTTCTTTGGAAAAGATCGAAATAAATATCGTGTGAGGGGCGAGTACATTTTCAAATGTATTGGAGAAACCTGAATTTTGCAGCTAAGGTGAACGAGTTGCTTTAGCATATATTCACACCAGTGGCGTAGATAGCTTTTGGCTAAGGGGGGGGGGGGGGGGGGGATAAACCTAGTTCGCTAATTTTTTTAAAAAGATTTAATAATTAAAAAAAAAACAAATAGGTAATAAGACTTCGTTGAATTCATTATGTATGCCATAAGAAATTGTGTATTTTTTAAAGATAATATATTATGCGCATTGATTTGAATGTGAACTAAAATAAATATTGATGTAATAGGTGAAATAATATTAATTTAAAAAATTTATCATTGAATAAAATCCTTTAATTCTGTCCTTTTTATTGTTATGAAAAAAGACATATTTTTAAGAATCTCACTTCGTTGGTCACGCTTCTTTGTGTTAATTTTACTCTCTTTAAATAGGAGAAATTTCTTTCGGGAGTTGACGTTGAAACGGGCAGTGTAGATAATATCCTGTTAGAAGATATATATATATAATTGGGGACGCCCCCCAGATTGGTTCTAAATCAGGAAAAAATAAATTCCCTAATTTTTTAAAATTTTTTTTCCTAACCCTTTTTGACCCTATTTCATTATGAAGTTTTTGTTTTATCGATCATCCGTTCAAAAACGGCTGCTGTTATACAAAAAATTGTTTATCGAGTTTTTGTTAATAACAAATTTTTTTTTTTTTTTTTTTTTGTCAGGAGTAAATCTTCAAAAGACACTTAGTAGTATTCGATACCAAGTAGTGTGGGATTTTTACCCACTAAAAACTCCTCATAATCAGAACCAATCTATAACGATCGACAACAGATTTTTCTTTCTCAATAATATTATCTCTTTAAGGGAAGCTTAAACTTTTAATGCTTCCCATGACTTTTAGGCCATTAGCTCGTGTGGCTTGGTTCTTCTTAATCTCCGAACATTGCCTCTCGTATTTAATACGGACTCCATTTCAGAGTTGATATGACTATGCAGTCGCTGATTATCTGCAGCATATTTTCTTACAACTTCTGTAACCGTTTCTATTTGTAGGTCACGATGTAAATCGCTATTTCTTATATACCATGGTGCATTTACTATTCCACGAAGGACTTTGTTTTGGAACTTTTGGATGATTTCAGTATTTGTTTTCTTTGAACAGCCCCATAATTGGATTCCATAGGTCCAAACAGGTCTAAGTACTTGTTTATAAAGCATTATTTTATTTTCGACAGATAAGTCCGAATTTCTACCGAGTAACCAGTACATTTTTCTATATTTCAAGTTGAGCTCTTCCCTTTTCTTTTTGATATGCTCTTTCCATTTTAGCTTTGCATCCAAATTCATCCCAAGGTATTTGGCCGTATTGGCGTAGGGTACAGCTTGATTGTTGATGAATATTTGAACGTAGCTTAACTTTTTATTTGTAAAGTTTATATGTGCAGATTTAGCTTCATTGAGCTTGATACGCCATTTTTTGGTCCAATCACTAACGGTGTCGACGGCATTTTGCAATTTCTCAGCAGCCTTGACGACGCACTTACTGGATGCCAAAATTGCGGTATCATCCGCAAAAGTAGCCATAATGGTGTTGTTATCCACTGGAATATCCCTTGTATATAGCAAATACAGGGTAGGTCCTAGGACGCTTCCTTGTGGAACACCGGCTTGTATATTACATAGCTTTGAATATTCTTGATCATACCGTACTCTGAAGAGCCGGTTTGAGATATAAGATTTTAGTATTTCGTAGTACTGCCTGGGTAGGTCCCTTTGCAGTTTGTACGCTAGCCCCTCATGCCATACCTTGTCGAATGCTTGAGCAACATCTAAAAATATAGCCGAACATACTTGTTTTTCTTCTAATGCTTTTTCAACTGTATCCGTTATTCTATGAACTTGGTCTATCGTGGAATGTTTATTTCTAAATCCAAACTGATGATTTGGGATTAGATTTCTTTCTTCTATGACCTTGCTCAGTCTTTTCAGTAGCAATTTTTCAAAGACTTTTGCCATTATTGGTATAAGCGATATTGGTCTGTAAGACGTCACTTCTGTTGGTGGCTTACCTTGCTTTGGTATAACAATTACTTCAGCAATTTTCCAATGATGTGGGACATATTGGGTCTTTAGGTAATAACAAATGAAAAATAAAAAAAATATAATTTAATGTTAGGTCATTAAAATTGCCGTAGATATCTTTGAAAAAATAATCCATATCAAAATGTTGCTTAAATCAGCCTTTTTGTTTACTAACAATAGAGTATAAACAAATGATCTAAATTTTATCAAACATACACGCGGCTGTAGAGTGTTCAGAGACGCTTCATTTGAGCCTAATTCGAAGTCTTTCGGTTGATTAGTTCAAAAATGACAGGAAAATAGGGCAAGGAAGGGTTAGAGATAAAAATATGAACAAATTAGGGAATTTTTTTTTTTTTCATTTTTTAGAATCGATTTAGGGGGAGTCGCACTCAATTTTCGCAAAAAAATTAAACAAGGACCACCCTAATATATGTATATGTATGTTAGGAATTTTTTCTTTGAGGCAGCTATCGAGCGCTTCCAATGAATTATTAGAGGAAGTAGGTATTATTCCTTCGGATCAAATATCTCTTCCAAGTTTTTAATTCTTCAAGAACAGAAGATGGACTCAACATTTTCATTAAATTTTTCAGCTGCTTTGTATATTTCAGACGAAGAATCCTTGAAAAGAACCGAAAACCCTTCTAATATGTTTTCATGGTTTGTAAATTTTTCTCCAAGGTTCATAACATAGAAATCGAGAAAAGGATTGTTTTCGTGACACGAAAATATTCTTCTGTACCTACTTGGAACCGAAAGGTTCCAACTATTCTTTTGTCGGTTCGCTACTCTCTTATGTTTAACGTCAATGTCAAGGACTTCAGCTATTTTTTTTGCATCTTCAAACACTTTCGAAAATGAGTCATCTTCTGCCCGTTTAATTTTTAGTTGATCCCTTAAATCTTTGAGATTTTGAGATTGCGAGATTCATAGCTTGGACCAAGTCTAAATTCACTCTATGAATCTCACGACTTATTGACAACGAGAGTTGGTAAACCATACTTTTAACCTTTAAGCTAATCAAAAACTCGAAATCCATAGCGTTTTTTAAGTTCTTTGCGTCAATTTCCAATGTTCTTATTTGGTCAAGAGTCTCGAACACAAGCTTCTCAAAATCTTCCACTGCTTGATATTTTGAGATCCATCGCGTCAGATTCAGCCTTTTTAATGTCTTTTTTTGTGGAGATTGAAATAATTGTCGACTGCTTCAATTGTGGTTAGGCAGTCTCTAATGGCTGGTATTTTGCTGGAAACAGATAGACACAGCAATTATTCAAAGAATGTGCTGCACAATAAACTTACAGAGCATCCGAAGCAAGTTGTTGGCAAATTATTGCCTGAACACCATTGTATCGATCAGACATATTGCTTGCTCCGTCGTACCCTTAGCCGATCAAAAAAGAAGTGGCCAGATCAAGATTTTTCACAGATGAAGATTTTCCACTATAAGCTTTGCAAGAACATCACCTGGATTGTTAATACAGTAATGTTTGGTAAACTGCTGTATTAGAGGTTTTAAGAGAAGAGGTTTTATTCATATCAGTCGTGGATAATAGATATAAAAAATTAAATTCAATAGATTAGGTGATTTGCCGAAATAATAATTTCTTTCAGATGAAATTGACTTTATATTTTCCCTGTAGAATGAAAGAATAGAATGTACAATGCTGTGAGTTCTTATAAGACTTCATTCAAGTTGGAAGTAGCTACTAAATTTCACATTGTGTTTCTTTAACTTTTTTGGTTCTTGACTGGTTATGTTGAACAATTATCGATCCCAATGGGGGGGGATCTATGCCCCTGATCCCCCCCCCTATCTACGCGACTGATTCACACAGCATACGTCTTTTCAGTATTTGCTCTAATTTAAAGTTTCTAGTGGGGTAGGTAAAGAAACAGATTACCACGTTGCATTGTTTCACTTTGAATGTGTATTTATTTTTGTTCTTGGTTGATGTTTGATATTTTCTTGTAAATGGAAAATAGAACTGTAATATAAAAAAAAATATTGTATTATGAAATACAAAAGATATTTCAATAAACGAAAAATGAAATGGAAAATCTACTTAATGTAGTATTTCTCAAGGTATTGAAAAAAGAGTTCAAAGTTTCAAAAACAATGGATAACATTTTAAACCGAAAGATAGAAGATTTAGAAAAGAGACTTACATAAAATTTTAATGAAATAATAACGCGATTTAAAAGTTTTTCCTTATAATACCTATGCACGCACATAAAGGAGCTATGAATACCCTTATAATGTTAATGACACAGTGCAAGCGATTAGGAAAGAATAGAAAGAAGCTGCAGATGCATATTGTTTTTAAGCTAAAGTGAGGGAAAGAAAGATTTTACCTGCTTATGAACATTTGAACATGTTCAAGTAAGTCATCTTACGGAAAACGTACCGTAGCAAAAATTTAAAAATCCTGAAAATAAATCTAAAAATGTATTCTTTTCCTGATCACCCTTGAGGTAGAATACAAGATTCGCTTTTTTTAAAGAGGTTCCCCAGTAGGCCACTTCCTCTATATAACTACTTATAATGCAGTTGAAGAGCTCCTCCGGTTCAGTAGGGCGTAGGGCGTTGTTGAAATGTCAGATATGTTCTGGTGGTTGTTCGAGCAACAAATTTTTATCGATGATGATAGTCGGTCGCCAATGGCTGGCTTAGGGTAGGGGGTGGACACAGTGGCAAACAAAGAAGAAAAAAAAAATCAGAAACAAAATACAAACAAAAAAAAAAAAAATATACAAAAAAAAACAAAAAAAAGTTTATATATCAAAGTTTTTAGACGGCATATTTTTGTTAGTCTTTTTTTGTGCAAATAGTACAAGTCCGGTTAGTTAAAACCGATGGAACGTGTAGTGATCCGAACACCGAATTGGGCTCAAAGCACTTGTAAGCTCTCAATTCTATGAGGAATAAATCTTTCCTTTGCTCACCACCTGTTTTATCTATCATGAACTCATTGCATTCCTTGCAATTAAGTTTTTCTTCCAGCTTGAACGCCGCAAAGCCTGCATAGTATAAAGCTGCTGCTTTTAGAAGTTTCTCTGCTGTTGTGTATCTTGCAGCGTAGTTGTGTTCGTCATTGATTCTTTGAACGTGTCTCGATTGCGAAATCACATCCATATCTTCGTCCATATCTTCGTCCATATCATCATCGGCCATCACTTCATTAGCGTTTATAAGATCGTCTTCGATCTCCATTTTCTTAACAAGATCTAAGTCTGAGTCCTTTTTTCCAGTCATTTGCTTCTTAAAGTCAATTTCTTTCAGCAGAGGTTTGGCTTCAGCATCCTTATAGCCGGAATACTTCGCTGAGCTCAGGTGTTGAAACATGACAACTTTCAAGTTGCGCACGGCTCTCCATACAGATGGATTCATTTCATATGAGCCTTTATTTCTTCTCAACATTGAAAATAAGTTCTAGGCGACGTCAGTGTTTTTGCTTTGAAGATGGTCCCACATCTGGGGTATTGCCACAAGATTTTGCTGTAACCCTTTGAAGCAAGGTGGTATTACCCACCTGCTCGTTGATCTCCATTTGGATATCCATTCTCTTGCAGATTCAAGGCGGTCAAGAGTATCGGTGACGTTTGAAACCACTTTCTTGTTTGGGTTTTTAGAGTACAGCATTTGTGCGTTCATTATATCGAAAAGATCATTCATTTTTTTAATGAAAGAGGCTGTTGATAGAGCAACTTCTTGTTCTTTCTCCGTTTTGAACACGTTGCAGTTCATGGCAGCCATAATGCCCGTGTACACGTTGTTGCTAAAAATCTGTGTTGCCAACTTCACATTAAGTTTTGTGAAACCATCTGGCGCAAAATGGGCTTTTGTCAACTTAAAACAAACTTGAAAGACCCCTTTGCGATCTTCTTCGTAGAGTTTCTTTATCACATCCCGATCAACCAAGTCATCCTCGATTTTGATCTTGTTTTTGAGGAGGATATTTCGCACACTCTTGAACAAGTGTGGATAATCGTAGAGCAAAAATACTCTTTTCTCCTCAATATCAGCATAGGGTTTCAATTCCACTTCGTGTGCTACTTTCTTATAAGCGGAGACGTTGTTTGTTCCTTGATCGCAACTTACGGCGACAACATTAAGTCCACATTTGAAGACATTGTTAAGCATTCTTCCTCCCGACGATCAGTCACCTTGTCGCGGTGGGGGGGCTTAAGTAGTTAATTTGAACCGAGCTCGATGCCGAAAGGTGGTCGAAGGATGGGGAAAATAAATGAAAAACCAAGAATTGGTCAAAAAACAGTATGGAAGATAACCCAAAGGATTTTTATTCTCCAGGTGGCAATCGTAAAAGCGAAAATCCACCCGTAGTCTTCACTACGGCAGGGGCACGGATTCTGGAGGCCCCATCTAACATACAAACGCACACCTTAACTGGTGGACACACGCGAGTCGAAGGTGCCGCAACCGATGACTCCTGCAGCTCTCTCCATGAAGCTCTTCGTGGTCTGAGCTGGAAAGATGAAGAAGGCAGCTCGGAGGTATTACCTCCAAAGCTAATCTCTCATCCGGGCTTAGCTGTTGGCCAGAGCGGTGCTATCACCGGACTAAGTGAAGCTGAACAAGTGGATCCCACTCCAACGATGGCATCCTCCGGAGAACAGCTTTCCAAGCGCCAACAGAAGCTGGAGAGAAGGCGAGCGGCAAAGGCTCAGTGCAAAGAGGACACCAGGGTGGCCGAAGGCACTGAATTAAGTTGCAAACCTTTAGTGACGGCGGCGAAAAGGGACAGGTCGGAAGAGGTCTCACCCACCAATTCAGGACGGTCTCCTGTAACCGAAGTCACCCCAACTTCTGCAAACGCGAACAATGTCAAAAGGAAGAAGGTTTCCGGAAGCTCTGCAAATTGTCCTGTTGGTCTAACTGGAAAGTCGGTGAATGAAACTGAAGGAACAGGTCACAAGGCTTGCGAATTCGGTCCACGGACACTGGCTGGAAGGGACGAAGCCGGCATGGTTAAAACTCCTGATAATGACAACTCTGGCTATTCAAGTTTGGTTGACTTTGTATTTAAGCTCCGTAAAATTTTATTTTATTTATTATTAAAAAAGTTAGTTTTGGTGTTCAAAAAGTTTTTACTTAACTAATAAACCACAAGGAACACATATATTTAAAGGTGAGAAGTTTTGTAGCTTCTTTAGTGCTAAAAATACCACAAAAAAATAAAATGAAGTCAATGCAAAGAACTCCTCCAAGTAGAATCAATACTAACAACAACAATAGTTCTGAGAACAAAAGCAGATATAATACCCTTTTGCCGATGTCGAAAAGACCTTGTTCCGCACTTTCCCCGGAGGCAAATGCAGCCGACATTGAATTAAATGCGAACATCGGTAATGTGCAACTAGTAGATTTAAAAACTCTTGAAGCATCTCTAGCAACTTTGCTTGATGATCGTCTCAAAAATATGCCAACGAAATCTGACTTGCTTGAAATTAAAACAAAAATGGAGTCACTTGAACGCGCCAACGAAGATCTTCAGGCTAAACTGCAGAAAATTGAAAGCAAATACTTCATACTTGAACGTCAAATGGATTTTCTTGAAAAAAAATCAAAGGAAAACAACTTGGTGCTACACATTCCATCTGAAGGTGATGATCAGCATGCAATGGAGAAAGCAAAAAGTGTTTGCTTGGACCTACTGCAAGACAATAATCCGGCAATAATAACAAGAACAAAAGTGATTCGGGCAAGAGACAATAGAATTGCAAATGTTATTGTGGAAATGCAAAATAGCAATTTTGTTCCACGTATTTTGAGGTCAGCTTTCAAATTGCGCAATACCGGAATATCTATTCATCGGGACTACACCAAAGCAGAGAGAGAAAAACGTAAGCAACTGCTACAGATGAAAACAAAAATTATTGCTAAAAACCAAAACATTAAAGTAATAATTCGTGGACTAACACTTCTAATGGAACATAAAGCTTTTTATATAAACGAAAACAACATCTTGACGTGCGACGATGCCGATGGTATAACTATGCTGAACAATATTATGACAGATGGTAATGTCAGTGCTCAGATAACAAAAAGCTTACAATCCAACAAGGTCGGTAATGCAGTGCAGTTCCAAGAGTTCAGTGGTGCTGGTAGTAGTAGTAATTATAATTTTTAGTACTAAAGCCGTCTGCCAATACATAAGTAGTAACAAATTACAAAGAAACTTAGTTATAAAAAATAAATATTTAAAAATTTTATCATATAATGTATCAGGATTAAATAACAAATGTCTGTATAATGACTTTTATAATTTCATCAATAACTTTGACATAATTTTTTTATATGAAACGCTCATTACTGATAGTAATTTTGCAAGAATTGAGAACAAGATCTTAGATTTTACATTTAAATGGATACCAGCTAAGAGAAATCATTCACGAGGAAGAGCTAGTGGAGGAAGTTTCCTGGGATTTAAGAAAAAACTCAATACAAGCTGTGCCTTTAAAACGTATAATGATATTTGGATTGTAGAATTCAAAACATGTAACAACCGCCTTTCAATACTACCTATGTATTTGAATTGTAACAATTGGGAAGAAGACTTCAAAAAATTAACAGAGTTATTCAATGTGATAGATGCATCGAACGTGATGTTAATTGGAGATTTAAATGCAAGAGTGGGAACAAACCAAGGAGCGATGAATGATTCAAGAGGCTTCCTCAGACAGTCGAAAGATGTTTGTTCTAACACAAGAGGAAATAAATTGTTAGACTTTTGCGATACGTTTGGTCTGCGCATAGTAAATGGTACCAGTGCTGGTGACTCTGCAGGAGAATTTACGTTTGTTGGAGGACAAGGGACATCAGTAATCGACTACGCGATTATAGGGGAAGACTGGGAACCCTTTGTGAAGGATTTGGAGATCAGTGGAGTGCCTTATTCGGACCATCTACCTCTTGAGGTGACAATACAACCTCTGATTCAAGCAGATGAGGAAATTACTATTATGCGGCTTCTGCCCAAACTCAAATGGAAGGAGAATAAGGCTCAACAGTATCGACGATCCCTAGATATGCAAATCCAACGGCAACAAATAGAAGACTTTGCTAAGATGGAACAGATTGTAAAGGCCTCTTTCCCACAAGAAGAAATCAGCCAAAACAAAAGCAAAATAAGAAAAGAACCATGGTACGATGAAGAATGTGAAAAGGCACGAAAAACATCTTTTGCGTGGTTGAGAATTTTCCGCAACTCCACCAGAGGATTATTTAGGGGTTTATATTTAGAAGCCAATATGAAATTTAAAGAGCTATGTAAGACCAAAAAAAAAGCATATGCCGTTATGCAAGCATCAAAATTGGCTTCCTGTAAAAACTCGGCTGAGTTTTGGAAACTGGCAAGGGAACTGAATAGAAAACAATTCACCATCCACACAAAACTGACGGCAAATGAACTGCTTTCCCATTTCAAGACTCTTTTGAATCCTGAAACAATGCCAACAATGTGGCACTTTGCAGCACCGGGACGTATAATCGAATCTTTGGACGCTCCGTTTACAATTAGAGAGTTGGAAGAAACTCTTGTGACCCTTAAAGATGGGAAAGCAGCCGGATCAAATGGTATTCCAGTGGAATTCTTTAAATATTGAACTGCCTTGCTTAAAGAACATCTTTTAAAACTATTTAACGCAGTTTTGGAGGGAAATTTATCACCAAATGAATTTCGTGATGCCATTATATTCCCAATCCACAAGAAAGGATCGCTATTGGATGCAGCAAACTACAGAGGAATTTCCTTTTTAAATGCATCTTACAAGATGCTTACAACTATGTTGCATAAACGTCTTGTTAATTGGATCGAGACCGAAAAGTTGCTGAAGGAGTTTCAAGCTGGTTTCAGATCAGGATATTCAGCTATCGACAACATTTTTATTTTCAAGACCTTGGCAGAGTATTTTTTGAAACAAAAGAAAAAACTTTATGTTTTTTTCATCGATTTTAAAGCGGCCTTCGATACAATCGATAGAGGTGCACTGTTTTATAAGCTGTATAGTCTTGGGATATCATTGAAGTTTGGACGTGTTTTGGAGAATTTATATAGAGGAACCAGGTCTGCAGTATGGACAGGCGAAGAACTATCGGATTGGTTTGAAACCTCATCGGGAGTGCGGCAAGGGTGTACATTAAGCCCTACTCTGTTTTCACTGTTCATAGATGACCTTCTTGACTTCTTGCCGGGTGGAGTAGATTTTGCTGGGATAAAGATTAAGGCACTTTTGTTCGCAGACGATATAGTCATGTTCGCTCATTCCCCGGAAACTCTACAGCTCATGATTAATAGGGTTTATCAGTATTGCCAGCTATGGAATCTAATAGTCAACATCGATAAATCGAAGGTTATGATTATTAAGAGTGGTGGCGGACGCAATGCAGCTAATGAAAAATGGAATTTTAATAGCGAAAATGTTGAATGTGTGCGTGACTACAAATACCTTGGCATTACTGTAACAAATAATTTTAATATGGAGAAACACTTGAAGGAGAAACTGGTTATGGCAAAAACTGATATAATGACATGGAAACAATGCTTCATGAATAAGTTTATAGCGCACAGTAGTAAATTTAAGGTATTTGAAGCAGTAGCTGAGAGCATACTTTTATATGGATCACAGGTATGGGGATGTAAAAAGTACAACTCAGTTGAGAAACTCCTGACCCATTTCATCAAAAGAATATTTCATCTACCGTAGAATACACCGAACTACGTCATCATGCTAGAAACTGGTCTCTCACCATTGTTCATAAAAACGCTAAAGTTACAAGCTGACTTTTTACTTAAAATTTTTAAAATGAATGATTCACGTGTTGTTAAAAGAGTGGCCATGAAAGCTATACAAGATCAAAATAGCTGGTACCGTGAGTGGAAAGATTTAGCTGAAGGATGCCAAATTAATTTTAGTATATCCATCGGAGATTTATCAGCCATTAAAAATACCCTGTATGAAGTCATTTCAAAGGTTGATGAGAAATGTAGAGCGGATTATATGGTAGAAGCTTCAAATTCCTTGCACAGAACAACATATAGCAGACTTAATCATAACCTCGCAGAGAATAACTATTTTCATGATTCAAATAATGTACACGTTATATCTATGATGGTCAGACTACGCAGTGAACTACTCAATTTAAATTTTATTCCACACAGGGATGATTTACCGCTGGAGTGTAATATGTGTAACTTGGCAGAAAGAGAAGATACTGTGCACTTCGTTGGAAAATGTCCAATTCTCAGAGAAATCAGGAGGAGTATATTCCGAAAGGACTTTTTATCAGAAGATCAAGTTATAAGTATATTAAATGAAATGGATGTTGTAAAACTATACGAATTTTGTAAAATTGCGCTAAGATATAGAATTGCTATAATGAACGAAGATTTTTGATTGTTTTTCTGTTCAATTCCGTTAAAATTTGATAACTATTGTTTATGTACTCTATTTTGTCAAAAAATTGTTAATCCCTTTTTTAATATTGAATTGTACCTATGATTAGGGCTCATTACATATTTTATGTTTTATTTGTCAATCTGGCAGACGGCAATTGCCATGCTATAATGATTTTTGTTAAGTAAAAACTAGTGATGTATAATGTAAATTTTACTGTGATTCAATAAAAATCTGTATCTGTAAAAAAAAAAAAAAAAAATCTGGTTAAAACTCCTGGAGGTCCAACCGAAACGTTGGTGAATGAAACCGTGACTGCTAGTCAGTCTGGTCCACGGACACTGACCGGACGAGATAAAGTCTCGAAAGGAGAAAAATCCGTCGCACAGCGAAATAAAAGACGGCTGCCCTATAAAAGAGCAGCTTTTCAAAGAGCGCTTTTCCAAGTGCGTATCTGTAAGGCTGGCAATGACAACAGCATGACCATCACAGAGCGCAGGCACTGTGAAGATCATCTGTGGGAGCTAGCTATGGCAGAGAGTACGCAGATCCAATCTGAGGGATGTTGTTTGGAGGACGGAACCTTTTTGGTCGAGTGTTCTAATCAGCAGACCGCTGACTGGCTACGTGCCTCTGTGCCTAAAATTCCACCCCTCCTAAATTCCTCTTTTGAAATTTACAGGGTGCCAGTTTTGACGAAAGCCATCTGTTTTATCCCCGGGCAACTCAGGAAAACTGAAGATGTGCTTCAACGCCTCGTTACCCAGAATGATGGTATCGACACTACGAAGCGGAAAGTCTATAACCACAAGAAGGCTAGGAATCGGGATGGTGAAAACGATTCTTACCTTGTTATGGGAGTAGATCAAGCTTCTGTGGCTATCATCAAGGCTAGGTACGACTCCCGTCTGCATTTTCATCTTGGAAGGATTTATTTCCAACTTAATTCCAAACGGTGAAAGTGATGGATGGATTACTAGTATTTATCAATGATAATAACTCAGATAAACCTTCAACATTCTAAGGCTGCTACTGCACTTATATGTAGCAGGCTTTCCGTATTGAATACAAAAACTCACCTCGTAGGATTCCAAGAGCCATGGGCCTGGAAGGGCCGAGTCTCACTGTCTCATCATACCGAGCTCTTTTGCAGCAACTAAACTTGATCACTTCTGTGGTCAAAACCTGGTTGCGGCTATGATAAACTACGAAACGAACGGTGAGTGGAAAACTTTCGTCGTTGCGTCAGTTTACTTTCCCTGGAACTCCATTCTACCCCCTCCCTCAAGACAGGTTGTGGATTTGGTGGAGTTTTGTGAAAACCGGAAGTTGGGGCTTATCATGTGCTGTGATGTTAACGCTCAAAACTTAGTTTGGGGTGGCGTCAAATGCAACATGAGAGGCAGCCATCTTCTTAATTACATTCTGTCTTCTGACTTGAACATTAACAATGTTGGTAATACGCCAACTTTTGTTACGGCTATACGACAGGACGTAATTGACTTGACATTATCTAACAGATATGCCAAGGAGATTACCAACTGGAAAGTATTGCTGTACGTGTCACTCTCAGACCACAGATACATAGAAATTATGCGAGGGAGTACCTCACTTTACAAAACTATTTGGAGCTTTTAATAAAGCGAAGGAGATGGAGGGGATCTTTGTTCGTCAGATCGCTTGGATCATCAAGAAAATATTTTCCTTGATGCCGTTTTCTTTTAAAAGAGAGTGCAAGACATGAGCAGAGGAGGTGTGGGATTGTCTCCTCCTCCTCCTCATCTAAGCAACTTCTGCAGAAGTCATTAGAGGGAACGCCAAGTCTCATGGTGTGTTTTCTTATCAGACAATGTCCGGTGATGACATTGATTACGGAGCTAACTTGCAATCTGGTAATGGATAACAAATGTCTTGTGCGTTTTGGATCTATCCCTGGCCATATCCGTTTTGTTGCCACGCACGTGGTGATATTGTTCCACCTATGATTTGTTCTATCTATTGCCTCTTGCTTTAGCATAAGTTTACATGTAGCTATTGGTATACCAATATTCAACCTGCTGGTTGAGATCGGTAGAACGGTTCCTTCTCTGGCGAGTTCATCGACTTTGCAGTTACCCACGATATCTCTGTGCCCCGGCACCCAAATAAGGTGAATATTGAACTGTTCAGCCATCTCCCTAAGAGATAGGCGACAGTTAAGGGCGGTTACTGAGTTTGTAGAAACAGCGCCGAGTGATTTGAGGGCTGCTTAACTACTATTGAGGATATCACGTTTTCTCTTAGCCATGATAGGACCTCTTTGATCGCCAGATTTTCCGCTTGGAACACGCTACAATGGTTTGGAAGGCGGAACGAGAGACTAACGTTAAGTCGGTTTGAGTACACCCCGCAGCCTACCCGTTCTTCGGTTTTTGAACCATCTGTATAGAAATGAATTGAATCATCTCTCAAAAATTCTTCGTCTTCCCAGGTCGTTCTCGGTGGGATTGAGACTTGGAACTTATCATCAAAAACCAATGGGGGATCGGAGTGGCAAGGGATTGATTCGAATAAATTCAGGATTGTAGCGTGACCATAGTTGTTATCGGTCCATTGGGAGATAGCTCTCATACGAGTGGCTGCACTGGCGGCCATTTGCTTACTGAAGATATCTAGTGGTGTGAGGTTAAAAAGTGTATTTAGGGCAGCTGAGGGTGTTGATCTCAGTGCTCCGCTTATACACAAACCGGCTGTTCGTTGGACCTTGCTAAAATTATCGGAGTAGTTCCTTTTATCTTCATGAAAAGCGCTTTCTCAATTAGCCGTTGGGAAAGGCAGAAAATTGTAGGTCCCTCCATTCGCTCACAAGGCATGGTTGTGAGAAATGGATTCTGTCCAGCCGTCAGCTGTTTTCAGACTGCTAGGCATGGCCGGACTTTTTGAGAGGATTTTTCTTAATCTAGAAGCTTCTGAAGTATCTTATATTTTTCTACAGAAGTTCTTTTATTTTTCCTCAGTGGATATTTATAAGTTTTGAGGGATTCATTGTAGGAGTCCCAGTCTATTAAAATTTTAGATTGTTTAGCTCTGTTGAAAAGTTTTCTACATTCCTTCCTGAGCGGTTCTAGCTCCGAGCTCCACCAAAGTGGTTTCTGTTTTCCTCTTATTTTTATAAGAGGACAGGATTTGTGCAGTGAATGGTTAAGGGCAGTGGTAAGATCATTGACTTTTTTGTCTAGATCATGTTTGTTTGTAGGGTTTTGTAAAAGTTCAGGTTTAATAAACTTTTTCAAAGTTACCCGATATTTTTCCCAGTCAGTTTTCCGATAGTTTCGGAAGATTGGTTGCTTAAGAGGTTCCTTATTAAGATTAAATTGAATGTATCTATGATCAGAAAAGGAGTGTTCAGTAGATACTTTCCAATTAGTAATCCTATGATGAACCAAATCGGAGACAAGAGTGATATCTAAAACTTCTTGTCTGTTTCTGGTAATGAATGTTGGTTCATTGCCAGTATTACTTACTATGAGGTAAGTACTTAAAATAAAATCAAAAAGTGACTCACCCCTTTCATTCATGTCAGTTCTTCCCCGTACTGTGTGATACGCATTGGCATCGCATCCAATGATGAGGCAGATCTTCTGCCGTTCTGCTTCAGCAACAATCCTTTTTAATAAGTCGCCTGGGGGAGGGCCTGGATGGTCGTGGCCGAGGTAAGCAGATACCAGCCAGTAGGTGTTGTCACTGGTTTGGTATCTTACTGTGGTTACATCTCGATTGCTGTAATGAGGGAGTAAAAATACATTGGTGCTGCTTCTTACCAATATGCAGGATCTGGGTTCACCTTTGTCCCTCATATACAGTAGAGTACATCCAGGAGCCCTTAGTCCATGAACGATGGATTTGATGATCCAAGGACAATATCTTCACCTCTCTTGTTGAGGCGGAGAAGAAGGGAGGCCGAAGCCTGCTTGGAGTGTTGGAGGTTAATCAGTATTAGCTGCACCATCTTGGGAACAACTAAGTAGACTAACCCCCACCACAGTCTGGTTGAGGTCGTCGTCTGTTTCGCTCTCAGAGTTTGACCTAAGGAGGTCATCCTCGCTGAGCGAAACCTCGTTAGCGGAGTCATCAGTCTCCAAGTCGGAGAATTTGATGACGTTTTGGGCATCCAAGTGGGATGTGGAGGGTCTATTTTCATGCGTTTCAGCAGAGGATGTGCCGAGCTCATCTATCTCCATGGATGGAGGGTCGACTTGCCCTGCGGGATCTTCCACTGAAGACGCACTTTTTGTTTCGGGAGATGGAACGATGTTCTGTTCTTCATCTGTTTTTGTATATTTTTAAGGCAATGTTTGACCAGCCGAACCGCAACCGCCTTTTGTCACAACCAGGGGAGCAAGGTAGTTCTATATTGTATATCATCTATTGATGACTATTATAGCCGATCTATAGTGGCCCTATATGTGCGAGTGAAACTTGAAAAGTGAACGCGTAAAAGTAGAGGTGCGAATTAAAAAAGCGAATTCTTTGAGAAATAATAAATATTAAAATCAAAAATCAACCGAATTTTTTAACAAAATCGAGGTATTTAATGAATATTTTCACAAATAAAACAAAATATATATATTGAGTTTTGAAAAATTATTTATTAATTTCACTCAAGAGAGTGGACAGTTATTGAAAAGTATATAATAAAAAATAATAAATAACACAAAATAAACAACGATTTCACAACGATCTTTCACAAACTGTCAAAAGAGACAGTTGTCAATCGCCAGGCAATAACATAACAAGCCATCTATTGACAAACACAAATAATACAAAAAATACCAATCTCCAAAAGTAAAAAGTAGTATTTATTAGAGTTGTAGGTAAATAAAAATGGCTATTACCCTAGATGCTTTAAAATCACTACTAAGGGAGCAAAAAGATGAGATTTTAAAGCATATCAGTGAATCTACTGAAAAAGTTAACAAAAATACGGATGAGAAAGTGGGAATTCTTTCTGAAAAAGTTGAAAAGCTTGAAGAAATAGTTGAAACTCAAGGAAAAATAATTGAAAAACAAGGAGTTACATGCGCCAATCAGGAAAAACGTATATCTGAACTCGAAATAGGAATGAGGCGAAATAATACTATAATCTTTAAAGTCGAAGAGGAAGAAAACACTCCGGAAGAACTGCTCTCAATGGTAATTAAAAATCTTAATAAAAGCAACGAACAATTTCAACTTACAGCAAATGACTTCGATAGCTGTTATCGTTTAGGGAAAAAGTCCGAAGGCAAAATAAGACCCATACGCCTTATCTTTAAAAGCTACGAGAAGAAACAAAATATACTCTTATCAAAAAAAACAAACAGCTTAAATATATCGGAAGACCTTCCTAAATCAATTGTTGAGGCAAGGAAACCACTAGTCCCAAAGTTATTAGAATTCAAAAAACAAGGGAAAAAAGCATTTTTTGGACTAGATGAACTTATAGTAGAAGGAAAAGTTTGGAATGTGAATACAAATACTGAAGAGGAAAACACAAGAAAAAGAACACGCTCACAGGAAAACTCACCAACAAACCCAATGAAGAAAGATGACAAAAACAAAATAAAAACAACTATTATTGGTTCAACCAACATTACCCCTAAAGGAAAACAAACATCAAACCCAATAAAAAGGTTCCTGACACAACAAAATTTAAACGATACTATACATAAAACTAGCACATCAAACAAAACTAATAGTGAAAGCCAAAAACCAATTAGTAGCAAAACACGAAGCTTAGAATAGCAAATACAGCTTAACAACTACGCGTTAAATACTTCTTCCGAAAAATCGACAAATAAGAAAACAGATCACAATTACAAACATACAAATCACAACACCTCAAAACAGCAATCCCCCTCAACAAGGTTGATCACCATAGGGAGAATAAATCACAACCCCTCTAACCCAAAACCAAACTCACTTTTTAAAACAGAAAACAAAACTGATCAAAAAAAACATTCTCACATATACACCAAGAAAGAAAAAAAACAAACAACAACAACATCTCCCTCAAGCTGGCTTGCCACCGTGAGGGATGTAGGCTTAAGCCCCCCAAATTACTTAACAAAATCAACATTAAATACTATAAACATATGCTCATTCAATGTAAGAACTTTATCTACAGACGAAAAACAAACAAGCAATAGCATGCATCGAATGGGACATTATCGGACTATCTGAAACAAGAATATATGGACAACAAATAAATGAAAATGACATTGGAATATTCTGTTACATAGGCGAAACCAAAGGACTGTACGGAGTTGGCTTTCTCATCAAAAAAGATCTCAAAAGTTATATAACAGAAATACGTGTCTTTAATGAGAGAATATGTAGTATCACTCTACAAATCAGTAACACGAAATTGACCGTAATACAAATATATGCCCCAACAGATAGAGCTACCGACGAAGAAATCGATCAATTCTATGACTGTCTGGAACAAGTGTATGAAACAACAAAAACAGAAGTTATGTACGTCATAGGAGATTTCAACGAAAAGTTGGGTTTGCAAAATGAAGGTGAAGGAAATATCATTGGGCGTTTCGGATATGGACAAAGAAATAGACGTGGAAACAAATTACTTAGCTGGCTACAAGAACTTAATTTGACATTTGCAAACTCATTTTTTAAGAAAAAGGACAAATTTAAATTTACTTGGATATCTCCAGATAATAAAACAAAAAACGAAATTGATCTAGTACTGACAAATAAAATAAAAACAATCATGGACGTTTCAACGATAACCACGCTAAAGTTTGATAGTGACCATAGGATGATACACGCAAAAATCAAAATCAACCACAGAACTATGAACAGGAATCATCAGAAATATTTTACACCGAGAGAAATTACTTCAGAACAACAAACAACCTATAACATACAACTTGGAAGAAAAGTAAACGAAATTATAAACACCACTTACACTTCAGAAAATGTTCAAAACATTTATGATATCTTCGAAACTATCATAAAAACTTCAGCAAAGGACACTATAATGAAACCAAAGAACACCAAAGTCGAGAAAATCTCACAGAACACAAAAATAATGATAAACAAAAGAGAAGAATTGAGAGCAAAAACCAATCTGACAGCACATGAAACACAAGAACTGAAAGAATTAGGAAAAACAATTAAATTACAGTCAAAAACAGATATCCAAAACTACAACGAATCGAAGGTGAAAGACATATTAAAAAATACAAAATCAATAAAAAAGACAAAACAATTTTTGTGTGATGATGGAAAAGAATGGATCATTTCTATAAAAAATGATACAAAAAGACTCACCAAAAGAATAGATATAAATAAAACAGCTACAGATTTCTTTGAATCCCTGTTTTCATCAACAAACAATGAAGCAGACAACAACAACATTTTCCTTGACAACAACTTTGATGACGATTCGATACTTTTCAATGAAATAGAAATCACACACTGCATCGACGAATTGGGACAAGAGAAAAGTTCAGGCAGTGATGGTATCGAGGCAGAAATTTTAAAATTCGGAAAACAAACTGTCACACCATTTCTGACAAAACTTTTCAACGCCATTCTTAAAACTCAACAGATACCAAAACAATGGAAACAAAGCATCATAACATTATTACATAAAAAAGGAGACAAAGAAGATATTAATAATTACAGACCAATCAGCTTAATATCGACAGTGTATAAACTTTTCTCAAAAGCATCATACAAAAAATTAAAAATATCACTAAATGACAAACAGCCAAGAGAGCAAGCCGGATTTAGAGAAGGATTTTCAACTACTGACCACTTACAGACCATTAACCAACTAATAGAAAAATTTAATGAGTACAAGAAACCTCTCTATCTTTTATTCAATGACTTTAGTAAAGCTTTTGATACGATAGAACATAAAAGCATTTGGGCAGCACTGACGAATCAAAATATCAATCCAATATTTGTTCAGACAATCAAAAGCATTTATAACAACAATACTGCAAAAATTAAAACTGACAAAATGGGACGAGAATTTAACATTAAAAGGGGAGTACGACAAAGAGACCCAATTTCTCCACCACTTTTCTCAGCGGTACTAGGAGAAATATTTTGTCGACTTGACTGGAAAAATAAATTTGGATTAAATATATGGGGAGAGAAATTGAACAATCTTAGATTTGCAGATGACATTGTTCTTCTATCAGACAAACCAGAGGACTTAGAAAAAATGGTGAACAAACTTGCAGATGAATGTAAAATCCACGGACTCTTATTAAATCTTACCAAAACTAAAGCCATGACTAATCATATAAGAAAGGAAATCTTGCTTCAAAATAATAAAATAGAGTATACTGATGACTACATTTATTTAGGACAACTGAAATCATTTGATAACCAGGAAGAAAAGGAAATAAATCGAAGAATATCTAATAGCTGGAAACAATTTTGGAACGTTAAACAGATTCTAGATGCAAAAATTGGAAAAGACACACAAAAATACATCATAGATTCAACAATACTTCCTGTAATGACATACGGTTTACAAACAATGGGACTAACATCGAATTCTATTGAAAAATTAAGAATCTGTCAATGTAAAATGGAAAGAAAACTACTTAATATAAGGACTATTCAAAAAATTAAGAACGAAGAAATAAGAAGAAGAACTAACATAACAGACGGAACTCAAAGAATAAAACAGCTTAAATGGAGCTGGGCCGGTCACATTTCGAGAATCCAAGACAACAGATGGACAAAAATTTTAACAAGATGGACCCCACCAGACGAAATTAGACCTAGAGGTAGACCAAAGAAGAGATGGGAAGACGATCTTAAACAATTCAACAACAACTGGTATAATGACGGAAAGAACAGAAATCTATGGGCAGCAATGGGGGAGGCTTACGCCAGATCGACATAAACTATCTAACTTATGTATTAACTTGAAAAACATTACTTAACTTAACTTTGAATATATGTAAAAACTTTTAAAAATAATGCAAACGAAATCATTAACTATATATGTAAAAACAATTTTTGTTTTTTAATTGGCAAATAAAGCTTTTAATAATAATAATAATAATAATAATAGTGTCCTTCCAGCTCTTACAGCTTCGTGACTTTCCAGTCATGAGTAGGCAGGGCTGGATTGCCAAATTGAATCATTTTCATGATTGTATCTTTGCAGGAGAGTTCTTCTGGTAGTCTAGCGCGAGCAATAGGCCTGCAAGGGATATCCTCCCTTGACACGACTTCAAGCTTAGCACCAGGCCAGAGTCCTTTTAACCTGCTTATCGAAACGCGATTAACCTGACGTGTCCCTGATACTATCCTGCGTCCTCAAAGATGGCAGGTTCCCCTGGGCTCTCCATCATAAGAGTCCAGTAGGAGGCCTGGAGCTTGTTCGTGATAATCGCCCATTGATCGAAAGAGATCGCACCATCCGCGTACTCCTGTCAATGACAGCAAAAATGGGTTTGTCCTTCAGTGCGTCACTGTTCGGCATGTCCTTTTTGGAGCTGAGGGTGCTTGATTTTTGCACCTTAGGCATTTTGGCGTTCGGGGTTGACTGCTCGAACGAACGTTGGCGCCTAGACGTTGAGTCTGCGCAGTTTTTTTCAATTATGGCAATGATTTTCATTGCCCACTCAAGCTAGGCAGATTGCGTTGAATCAAGCTAAGGTTTAGTTACCGCACCTAACACCTTCGCAATTTTCTCCGCGTTCCAGCTCTTTTTGTGGTTTGGAAAGGTAGGGAGGTTGAGATCCCCTTCGTTGTCCGTTCTACTGTTAGACACAGTTTCACCTTCAACTTGGGGGTAGGGGGATTGGAAACCCTTTCGTTTTCAGTTCCACTGTAAGTCACTGTTTCACCTCCAACTTTGGGGTTAGAGTGATTGGGCACCCTTTCGCTGTTTGACCCACTGTAAGTCACAGTTTTGATCACAACTTGGGGGAGAAAAGGAGTGCTTCCGGAGCTCGAAGGAGGCCCTCACATTTCAGCCACGGAGCCAATAGTCTCGGCACCCGTACCGTCCGGGTTGGTTGACCTTGAGTCCTTTGACATTGGACGGGATGAGTTGGGAGGTTTGGGCAGTGTTTTTGAAGGTGGCATTTTTGTCAACATATCACAGTTCGCGTTAGAACCGAAAGTCTCGGCCCCTCTACTTGCTGCAATAGTCTTTTCCAGGGTTCCTTCAATACAGGCAGTATGAGTGGAAGTGCTACAGAGAGTCACTGCAACCCTTCCACTGGTGTTGGCATCCTCCTTAGGAGGGGCGTTAGAACCAGAGGGCTCTCAACATTTCTTGGTCAGCTTATGAGGCCTTCCTCGAACTGCAGTCGGCTCCACAGCCCTTCAGCCAATCGCTTTTTGTGTAATTTTCGTTAAGTTATTTGTCACTGACGACTTATTCTCTGTCGAGGCCAGGCCATCGCCGGTAGTCGCGACACCTGCCGACTTTTGAACGTATATCCCCGTTCGTTTTTTATTCCTTTTATTAACTTTTTCCATTGTTTCATTTCCAAGTTTTCTAACATTGAGGTTTTGTTTGAAACAGCGCTTATTTGGGTGCGGATTTGTCGTTAGAGAAAGACTCAGGGATAAGGTGATTAGCAAAATCCAGTTAATGAGCGTATAATGACCATTCGCATCAGGGCTAAATTAGCCAACATTAGCCTAATATGCGCCCACGTCCCCACAGAAGAGAAAGACGACAATTCCAAAGACTGTTTCTACGAGCTCCTCGAAGAAACATATGAGCAGTGCCCTAGACACGACGTGAAAATCGTTCTTGGCGATTTTAACGCAAAACTAATAAAGGAGGACATCTTTGGAAATACAATCGGTAAGCATAGCCTCCATGACAAAAACTCCGAAAATGGACTGAGGCTAATCGATTTCGCTGCGGGACTAAATCTTGTTGTAAGTAGTTCACGCTTCCCGCATCTCAAAAAAACCGTCAACCAAATTGACCATGTTGCGATCGACGCAAGGCACTCTTCCAGTGTGTTAGATGTCCGAACTTTCCGAGGGACCAACTTTGACTCCGACCACTACTTTGTTGTTGCCAAGGTACGAATGAGGATATCTTGTTAACGACCTGCACGAACTAATGCAGTGAAGAGATATGACGTCGTAAAGCTACAATCGCAAGAGATTGCCAATGCCTTTTCCAATCGAGTGTCCCTTTAATTATCCTTGAATCCTATGCCGTCAGCATTAAGCATTGAAGACCAGTGGCAACAATGCCAAGAAGCCATCAGAACCGCTGCCTCTGAGGTTCTTGGCTTCACTCGGCCACCAAAACGAAACCCATGGTTCGATGAAGATTGCAGGCAGGCAAATGCAGCCAAACAAAAAGCACGACAAATGCTAATGCAAAAACGAATAAGGGCTGCTTACGATCAGTATAACGAGATTTAAAAGGAGAAAAGAAGGGAAGAACACCGAATTCTCAAAAAGAAAAAGAAGCAGCATGAGAAGCGCTCGTTTGAGGAAATTGAGAGGTGCCATGACAGGAACGAGATTCGGAAGTATTCGGCATTTACCACTATTTTAATTTGTAAATACAAAATGTCGCTAATTATATATACTAATAAACTTAAACTTAAACTTAAACTTTTACCAAAAGGTAAAAAGATCTTGCCAGGGTGGCAAACCCCGAACTCAAGCCTGTAAAGACCAGCAGGGAAACATAGTTGTAGAGTCACAGTCGCTACTGAGGATCTAGAAAGATCGCTTCTGCAGACTGCTTAACGGCGATGAGGACACGAATTCCGATGTCAGGCAGATTGCCCCATTCAGCTTGGACGATGATCAAGAATGCCCTCCTCCCGACCTAGAAGAAGTTAAGCTTGCATATGCAAACTTTAATCAAATAAGACTGCAGGTGCAGATGGCCCTGATGCCGAACTCTTCAAGGCAGCTGGAGACCGGTTGGAAAGGAGCATGCACCAGCTGATCTGCATGATATGGTCGGAAGAAAGTATGCCCGATGAATGGAACCTCAGTATCGTATGTCCGATCCTAAAGAAGGGAGACCCTCACAATTGCGCCAGTTGTAGAGGGATAAGCCTCCTTAACGTCGCTTATAAGATCTTGTCTGCTGTAATATGTGAACGTCTGAAACTCCACGTCAACAACTTGATAGGTCCTTATCAATGTGTTTCTAGACCAGGGAAGTACACAATAGACCAAATTTTCACATTACGGCTGATCTTGGAAGAAACCCGAGAATATAATATCGATATTAGAAGAAGTCGTAAGGACATTTGGAACTACAATGGCGGAGAATTAGAACTGGTGAATGAGTTCAAGTACTTAGGCATGCTTCTTTCGTCAAACCTCAATTTTAGTAAACACCTCAACGAAAAACTATCCAAGGCAAAAGCTGCAATCAATGCGACGTGGAAAGGATGTTTTTCAAATGGAGCAATTGCGCATAGCAGTAAATATAAAGTATTTGAAGCAGTGGCTGAATCAGTTTTTTCTATGGGGCACAGTTGTGGGGATATAAAGAACATGAGGCAGCAGAGAAGCTCCTACGGTTCTATATAAAACGAATTTTCTGTATTCCTGCTAATGCTCCAAATTATCTGTTGATGATCGAAACAGGACTTTCACCCTTGTTTATAAAAACTTTGAAGTTGCAGATAGAATGAAAATGGCGGATACAAGGCTTCCAAAAATAGTGGCGTTAAAAGCGGTATATAACAAGTCAAGCTGGTATGCGGAATGGATGGATCTGGCGCTTCAATGCAAGATGGAGGTTGATCTAGGTATTGGAAATGTAGATAACTGGGGTTCAATTTAATATCAGCTGGTGGAGAAAGTTGATGAACTGAAGCTACTGGAGTATAGAGAAGAAGCAAAAGCTTCGGTACATAGAGCAGTGTACAGTCGCTTGGACCACAATTTGGTAGGAAAAAACTATTTCCATGATAAAAACAGTGTGCAGGTTATATCAATGATGATGAGGTTGAGAGGTGAAATTATTAACCTGAATTACATACCACATAGGGAAGATCTTCCATGTCTTTGTGATCTATGCAACAGGAATGAAAGAGAAGATGTCTTACATTTCATTGGGAAATGTCCTATATTAAGTGAAGTGAGGCGTCAGGTATTTGGAAAAAACTACCTTTCGGATGATGAGAGTATAACGGAGTTAAACGAGCTGGATGTGGAAAAACTTTTTAATTTTGTCAAAAATGCGCTAAATTATGGGAATAAAATAAGGAGTGGGAACTTTTGACAACTTATTTATTGTAATTTTTTAAATGATCGGGCAGACGGCATAATGCCATGCATATATGTTTTTATATTATTTTAAAGTAGTTAAAAATGAATTTGAATAATAAAAACTATCTAATCTAATCTAAAAAAAAAAAAATCTAATATCGATATTAACCATCTCTTTGTCGATTTCAAAGCCGCGTATTGACAGAGACGAGCTGTACAAAAGTATTTCAAAAGTCTGTACAATTACTCGCCTACGCAGAAGATATTGACGTAATTTGAAGAAAAAAGCATGATGTCACAGATGCTTTTGCGAGTATTGAAACAGAAGCGCCAAAAATGGGTTTGATGGTTAATGAGGGCAAAACGAAGTATATGTTGTCATCAAACAAGGACACTGAACATCGACGAATTGGACAAAACGTCACAATAGACAGACATAACTTCGAGGTAGTACGGGACTTCGTCTACCTAGGATCCGCTACATACACAAAAAACAACATCAGTGCGGAGATCAAATGGAGTATAGCTCTTGCCAACCGTTGCTTCTTTGGGTTAAGAAGGTAAATGAGAAACAAAACCCTCCCCAGAAAAACCAAGGCAACCTTGTATAAGACCTTGATCATCCCAGTTCTGCTTTACGGCGCGGAAGCATGGACCTTATCGAAAGCGGATGAGGAAACCCTTGGTCGTTTCGAAAGAAAAATTCTCCGAATGATCTTTGGTCCCATATGCGAAGACAATGTGTGGAGAAGAAGATACAACAACGAGCTGTATGAGCTGTACCGCGACATTAGCATAGCCAGAAGAGTACTACGATGGATGGACCCAAACGCTCCGGCTCGACGGGTTTTCGAAAGCTCATTGCAGGGAAATCGCGGAAGGGGAAGATCTCGTCTTAGGTGGCGCAATCAAGTGGATGAAGACCTCAACCGACTTAGAGTGCAAAGCTGGAGAGAGCTCGCCCTAAATCGAAGTCGTTACAGAAGGATGTTGGTTGAGGCCCAGGTTCACCCCGAACTGTAATGCCCACCTAAGTAAGTAAGTAAGAACAATATGTATACCAATTTTGTCAAAGACTTATTCAAAGTCTAACGATACAACTGTTACATTGTTCCTTGCAGAAAGGGCATTGGATATATAGAAATCTAGGTGGAGTAGAGCATCCTCATATCCTTCATTCGGCTGAAATAGTAGGGGAGCCCAGGAAGGGACTTTGCGTGTTACTTGAGCGCGTCAGAAAATCATATGGGGAGAAACCTTGCGCCCTGTAATGTACTCCTACCATATATGAAACCTTAATTTTGGGGCGTTCTTTGAGGGCAGCCCGTCAGATTAGTAAAAAAAAGGCAATCCTCGGACATACTCGAGCGCGTCAGATTAAGAGATGGTAGGTTGATTACATCCAGAAGAGTGTATATTTCAATAATCTGACAATTTGAGCGGGGCCTTAGTAAGTAGGCGAGTCACAAAGATGTAAAAAAAATTTCTAAAAGCTGCAATCAAGTATCGCAACGCAATTTTAAACGAATTTTTGTAGTTAATGAAATTAAATCTACTCACTAAACTTAAACTTTAATTTACCTCTTAACCTGACAGGCAACTTAAAGTTAGTGTCTTATTTAATTTTTATACCAGCATACACTGTTTTTTGTAAAATCTTTTTGAAATGAAATTATATATATCTATCTATCTATCTATCTATCTAAGATGTAAAAAAAATCGACATTTTGAAATACTCGAGCGCGAGAAATTTTTTTTAAAACTTTATCTGGATAACAGAAAACATATAATCTGATATTTTGCTAGGAGCGATTTAGGTAAAATCGTTAATAAAGTGTATAATATATGATGGTCAATATCTCGGTTAGTATTGATATAAGCAATTGATCCAACAGACCTTTTTTGTAGAAAAATAAATTCTCTACATGTTTGTACTTTACAGTTTTTCTGTATCTTTTGTTATTTACGAGATAACTGTGACAAAACGTGAATTTTATGGAAAAATCTGGGTTAGTGGCCCGTACCACCTGACCCGTATGAGTAACGACTTTGCCACAAACAACATTTTTGTAGAGCGTTCTATTTCGAGAAAAAACATCTTCAGTTAAAGTGATCCTATGAAATGCCACTGAGCTATAGAAATTTAAAATAAAAAATCTGTTAAAATTGTCAGACTAAGAGTACGCCCCCATATAACTGTCAGATTATCATCCTGGAGGACGAAGACATCAAGTTGATCGCTCTGTATAAAAATCTGATGAGCTCGAGTATTTCAAGGTCACGTGTTTTTTTTACATTTTTAAAAATCAGCCATGACTTATGGCCCAACTCGAATTGTCTGATTATTATTGAAATATACACTTTTCTTAGTACACTTAACATTCACTTTGAAAATCTGACACGCTCGAATAACTTCTTTTTTTTTCTGTCAACCTCTCTTTACGCCCATTTGCCCACAGTAAATCGTCAGATGAATATATATCGGTTATCAGAAAGACAAATCACATACCCTATGAATATCTGACGCGCAACTTGATTAGGTTTTATTAATTTTTTAATTGTTGTAAGCCGAAGCAAACGCTAAGTTACATTTTTATCTAGTACTTTAGCGATACATGGTATGAGTGAAATAGGTCTATATCCATTTACGTTGTTAATATTTTTACCCAGCTCTGCCAAAGGAAACAATGTTGTTTGCTTCCAACAAAAGTCTAACACAATATTGTACAGTTCTGTAAGTCTCGATGTTGCTGAATGAGGAAGATTTATTAACATGGGGTACAGTATTCTGTCTCGACTGGGTGTTTTTCCTTAAACTTGCTCAGACAACTTTTGAACTCGAGATATTAAATTGTATGTTCTATTAATTTTGCTGAAGAGAAAGTAAATTCCTCTTCTATGTAAAAATGGAGAGCTAGATTTTTTAGTTCGATATAATCTAAACTAAAGCTTTCGTCTTTGTAGTAGTTTGACCAAGTAACTGCGAAGTGGTTACAAATTTCTATGTGATTAGAAATTGTGCCTCTGGAAGTTTGAATAATGCTTTGCAGTTTAGATTAACCGGTCAAACATCGAATATTATGCCAGATTCTTGTTAAAGGTGTACTTGGGTTTATTGAGGACGTAAAGTCAATTAAACTTTTTTCTTTACCAGATTTACCAGAAGTTATCTTCGAAATTGCGCATTATACTTTTTATATAAGCTTTAATTAATTATTCTTTACGTGGGCTATAGGTCAATGTAAATAGAGGTGTTAGTTTATTTTTGTATTTTGTTTAATTTCGACGTTTCGAACATGGTTATGTTCATCATCAGGACTTTATTAACATAAATGGGAGAAAGAAAATTTTATATAAACATTAATTCACAATTTTTTGTGTGACGTCAAAAGAAACTTACATCATTAGATTACAAGCTACTGTCTAAAACAAATTTGTGAAGAACTATTACTACATATTGTGTATGAGAATGGACTAAAGAAACAAAAAAAGTAAGTGAGATATGTAGTAAAAAAACATATTAAAATTTAAGATACCTCGAAAAAGAACCAGATTATTTATCGAAAACACCTTCATTCAACTATTAATTGTTAGTCGCCTATTTGATCAAGTGACTGTAGATGTTGCTGAGATTGTCGCAATCCGACCTCCTATTTACAGCTTGATTGTTATTTTTGATGTGAAGTTGTGAAGCATCTCCAGTAACATTCTTTTAGAATAATGTTTTAATATGTTTTTTACTACATATCTCACTTATTTTTTTTTTGTTTCTTTAGTCCATTCTCCTACATAATGTGTAGTAATAGTTCTTCACATATTTAAACAGTAGTTTGTAATCTAATGATGTAAGTTTCTTTTGACGTCACAAAAAAAAATTGTGAATTAATGTTTATATAAAATTTTCTTTCTCCCATTTATGTTAATAAAGTCCTGATGACGAGTATAACCAAGTTCGAAACGTCGAAATTAAACAAAATACAAAAATAAACTAACACCTCTATTTACATTGACCTATAGCCCACATAAAGAATAATTAATTATCCCTTAAGATTAAAAAGGTCACGAAACTTATCATAACTTTTTATATATGATTAAATATTCTTTCAATGGGTATTTTTTGATTAATCTCAATGCGTAGTAGTCCCAGCGGATGAATTCGAATGACAGAATCGACGTGGACGGAGCCGATAGTCTCGGCACCCGTACCGTCCGGGTTGGTTGACCTTGAGTCCTTTGACATTGGACGGGATGAGTTGGGAGGTTTGGGCAGTGTTTTTGAAGGTGGCATTTTTGTCAACATATCACAGTTCGCGTTAGAACCGAAAGTCTCGGCCCCTCTACTTGCTGCAATAGTCTTTTCCAGGGTTCCTTCAATACAGGCAGTATGAGTGGAAGTGCTACAGAGAGTCACTGCAACCCTTCCACTGGTGTTGGCATCCTCCTTAGGAGGGGCGTTAGAACCAGAGGGCTCTCAACATTTCTTGGTCAGCTTATGAGGCCTTCCTCGAACTGCAGTCGGCTCCACAGCCCTTCAGCCAATCGCTTTTTGTGTAATTTTCGTTAAGTTATTTGTCACTGACGACTTATTCTCTGTCGAGGCCAGGCCATCGCCGGTAGTCGCGACACCTGCCGACTTTTGAACGTATATCCCCGTTCGTTTTTTATTCCTTTTATTAACTTTTTCCATTGTTTCATTTCCAAGTTTTCTAACATTGAGGTTTTGTTTGAAACAGCGCTTATTTGGGTGCGGATTTGTCGTTAGAGAAAGACTCAGGGATAAGGTGATTAGCAAAATCCAGTTAATGAGCGTATAATGACCATTCGCATCAGGGCTAAATTAGCCAACATTAGCCTAATATGCGCCCACGTCCCCACAGAAGAGAAGGACGACAATTCCAAAGACTGTTTCTACGAGCTCCTCGAAGAAACATATGAGCAGTGCCCTAGACACGACGTGAAAATCGTTCTTGGCGATTTTAACGCAAAACTAATAAAGGAGGACATCTTTGGAAATACAATCGGTAAGCATAGCCTCCATGACAAAAACTCCGAAAATGGACTGAGGCTAATCGATTTCGCTGCGGGACTAAATCTTGTTGTAAGTAGTTCACGCTTCCCGCATCTCAAAAAAACCGTCAACCAAATTGACCATGTTGCGATCGACGCAAGGCACTCTTCCAGTGTGTTAGATGTCCGAACTTTCCGAGGGGCCAACTTTGACTCCGACCACTACTTTGTTGTTGCCAAGGTACGAATGAGGATATCTTGTTAACGACCTGCACGAACTAATGCAGTGAAGAGATATGACGTCGTAAAGCTACAATCGCAAGAGATTGCCAATGCCTTTTCCAATCGAGTGTCCCTTTAATTATCCTTGAATCCTATGCCGTCAGCATTAAGCATTGAAGACCAGTGGCAACAATGCCAAGAAGCCATCAGAACCGCTGCCTCTGAGGTTCTTGGCTTCACTCGGCCACCAAAACGAAACCCATGGTTCGATGAAGATTGCAGGCAGGCAAATGCAGCCAAACAAAAAGCACGACAAATGCTAATGCAAAAACGAATAAGGGCTGCTTACGATCAGTATAACGAGATTTAAAAGGAGAAAAGAAGGGAAGAACACCGAATTCTCAAAAAGAAAAAGAAGCAGCATGAGAAGCGCTCGTTTGAGGAAATTGAGAGGTGCCATGACAGGAACGAGATTCGGAAGTATTCGGCATTTACCACTATTTTAATTTGTAAATACAAAATGTCGCTAATTATATATACTAATAAACTTAAACTTAAACTTAAACTTTTACCAAAAGGTAAAAAGATCTTGCCAGGGTGGCAAACCCCGAACTCAAGCCTGTAAAGACCAGCAGGGAAACATAGTTGTAGAGTCACAGTCGCTACTGAGGATCTAGAAAGATCGCTTCTGCAGACTGCTTAACGGCGATGAGGACACGAATTCCGATGTCAGGCAGATTGCCCCATTCAGCTTGGACGATGATCAAGAATGCCCTCCTCCCGACCTAGAAGAAGTTAAGCTTGCATATGCAAACTTTAATCAAATAAGACTGCAGGTGCAGATGGCCCTGATGCCGAACTCTTCAAGGCAGCTGGAGACCGGTTGGAAAGGAGCATGCACCAGCTGATCTGCATGATATGGTCGGAAGAAAGTATGCCCGATGAATGGAACCTCAGTATCGTATGTCCGATCCTAAAGAAGGGAGACCCTCACAATTGCGCCAGTTGTAGAGGGATAAGCCTCCTTAACGTCGCTTATAAGATCTTGTCTGCTGTAATATGTGAACGTCTGAAACTCCACGTCAACAACTTGATAGGTCCTTATCAATGTGTTTCTAGACCAGGGAAGTACACAATAGACCAAATTTTCACATTACGGCTGATCTTGGAAGAAACCCGAGAATATAATATCGATATTAGAAGAAGTCGTAAGGACATTTGGAACTACAATGGCGGAGAATTAGAACTGGTGAATGAGTTCAAGTACTTAGGCATGCTTCTTTCGTCAAACCTCAATTTTAGTAAACACCTCAACGAAAAACTATCCAAGGCAAAAGCTGCAATCAATGCGACGTGGAAAGGATGTTTTTCAAATGGAGCAATTGCGCATAGCAGTAAATATAAAGTATTTGAAGCAGTGACTGAATCAGTTTTTTCTATGGGGCACAGTTGTGGGGATATAAAGAACATGAGGCAGCAGAGAAGCTCCTACGGTTCTATATAAAACGAATTTTCTGTATTCCTGCTAATGCTCCAAATTATCTGTTGATGATCGAAACAGGACTTTCACCCTTGTTTATAAAAACTTTGAAGTTGCAGATAGAATGAAAATGGCGGATACAAGGCTTCCAAAAATAGTGGCGTTAAAAGCGGTATATAACAAGTCAAGCTGGTATGCGGAATGGATGGATCTGGCGCTTCAATGCAAGATGGAGGTTGATCTAGGTATTGGAAATGTAGATAACTGGGGTTCAGTTTAATATCAGCTGGTGGAGAAAGTTGATGAACTGAAGCTACTGGAGTATAGAGAAGAAGCAAAAGCTTCGGTACATAGAGCAGTGTACAGTCGCTTGGACCACAATTTGGTAGGAAAAAACTATTTCCATGATAAAAACAGTGTGCAGGTTATATCAATGATGATGAGGTTGAGAGGTGAAATTATTAACCTGAATTACATACCACATAGGGAAGATCTTCCATGTCTTTGTGATCTATGCAACAGGAATGAAAGAGAAGATGTCTTACATTTCATTGGGAAATGTCCTATATTAAGTGAAGTGAGGCGTCAGGTATTTGGAAAAAACTACCTTTCGGATGATGAGAGTATAACGGAGTTAAACGAGCTGGATGTGGAAAAACTTTTTAATTTTGTCAAAAATGCGCTAAATTATGGGAATAAAATAAGGAGTGGGAACTTTTGACAACTTATTTATTGTAATTTTTTAAATGATCGGGCAGACGGCATAATGCCATGCATATATGTTTTTATATTATTTTAAAGTAGTTAAAAATGAATTTGAATAATAAAAACTATCTAATCTAATCTAAAAAAAATAAATCTAATATCGATATTAACCATCTCTTTGTCGATTTCAAAGCCGCGTATTGACAGAGACGAGCTGTACAAAAGTATTTCAAAAGTCTGTACAATTACTCGCCAACGCAGAAGATATTGACGTAATTTGAAGAAAAAAGCATGATGTCACAGATGCTTTTGCGAGTATTGAAACAGAAGCGCCAAAAATGGGTTTGATGGTTAATGAGGGCAAAACGAAGTATATGTTGTCATCAAACAAGGACACTGAACATCGACGAATTGGACAAAACGTCACAATAGACAGACATAACTTCGAGGTAGTACGGGACTTCGTCTACCTAGGATCCGCTACATACACAAAAAACAACATCAGTGCGGAGATCAAATGGAGTATAGCTCTTGCCAACCGTTGCTTCTTTGGGTTAAGAAGGTAAATGAGAAACAAAACCCTCCCCAGAAAAACCAAGGCAACCTTGTATAAGACCTTGATCATCCCAGTTCTGCTTTACGGCGCGGAAGCATGGACCTTATCGAAAGCGGATGAGGAAACCCTTGGTCGTTTCGAAAGAAAAATTCTCCGAATGATCTTTGGTCCCATATGCGAAGACAATGTGTGGAGAAGAAGATACAACAACGAGCTGTATGAGCTGTACCGCGACATTAGCATAGCCAGAAGAGTACTACGATGGATGGACCCAAACGCTCCGGCTCGACGGGTTTTCGAAAGCTCATTGCAGGGAAATCGCGGAAGGGGAAGATCTCGTCTTAGGTGGCGCAATCAAGTGGATGAAGACCTCAACCGACTTACAGTGCAAAGCTGGAGAGAGCTCGCCCTAAATCGAAGTCGTTACAGAAGGATGTTGGTTGAGGCCCAGGTTCACCCCGAACTGTAATGCCCACCTAAGTAAGTAAGTAAGAACAATATGTATACCAATTTTGTCAAAGACTTATTCAAAGTCTAACGATACAACTGTTACATTGTTCCTTGCAGAAAGGGCATTGGATATATAGAAATCTAGGTGGAGTAGAGCATCCTCATATCCTTCATTCGGCTGAAATAGTAGGGGAGCCCAGGAAGGGACTTTGCGTGTTACTTGAGCGCGTCAGAAAATCATATGGGGAGAAACCTTGCGCCCTGTAATGTACTCCTACCATATATGAAACCTTAATTTTGGGGCGTTCTTTGAGGGCAGCCCGTCAGATTAGTAAAAAAAAAGGCGATCCTCGGACATACTCGAGCGCGTCAGATTAAGAGATGGTAGGTTGATTACATCCAGAAGAGTGTATATTTCAATAATCTGACAATTTGAGCGGGGCCTTAGTAAGTAGGCGAGTCACAAAGATGTTAAAAAAATTTCTAAAAGCTGCAATCAAGTATCGCAACGCAATTTTAAACGAATTTTTGTAGTTAATGAAATTAAATCTACTCACTAAACTTAAACTTTAATTTACATCTTAACCTGACAGGCAACTTAAAGTTAGTGTCTTATTTAATTTTTATACCAGCATACACTGTTTTTTGTAAAATCTTTTTGAAATGAAATTATATATATCTATCTATCTATCTATCTATCTAAGATGTAAAAAAAATCGACATTTTGAAATACTCGAGCGCGAGAAATTTTTTTTAAAACTTTATCTGGATAACAGAAAACATATAATCTGATATTTTGCTAGGAGCGATTTAGGTAAAATCGTTAATAAAGTGTATAATATATGATGGTCAATATCTCGGTTAGTATTGATATAAGCAATTGATCCAACAGACCTTTTTTGTAGAAAAATAAATTCTCTACATGTTTGTACTTTACAGTTTTTCTGTATCTTTTGTTATTTACGAGATAACTGTGACAAAACGTGAATTTTATGGAAAAATCTGGTTTAGTGGCCCGTACCACCTGACCCGTATGAGTAACGACTTTGCCACAAACAACATTTTTGTAGAGCGTTCTATTTCGAGAAAAAACATCTTCAGTTAAAGTGATCCTATGAAATGCCACTGAGCTATAGAAATTTAAAATAAAAAATCTGTTAAAATTGTCAGACTAAGAGTACGCCCCCATATAACTGTCAGATTATCATCCTGGAGGACGAAGACATCAAGTTGATCGCTCTGTATAAAAATCTGATGAGCTCGAGTATTTCAAGGTCACGTGTTTTTTTTACATTTTTAAAAATCAGCCATGACTTATGGCCCAACTCGAATTGTCTGATTATTATTGAAATATACACTTTTCTTAGTACACTTAACATTCACTTTGAAAATCTGACACGCTCGAATAACTTCTTTTTTTTTCTGTCAACCTCTCTTTACGCCCATTTGCCCACAGTAAATCGTCAGATGAATATATATCGGTTATCAGAAAGACAAATCACATACCCTATGAATATCTGACGCGCAACTTGATTAGGTTTTATTAATTTTTTAATTGTTGTAAGCCGAAGCAAACGCTAAGTTACATTTTTATCTAGTACTTTAGCGATACATGGTACATGAAATAGGTCTATATCCATTTACGTTGTTAATATTTTTACCCAGCTCTGCCAAAGGAAACAATGTTGTTTGCTTCCAACAAAAGTCTAACACAATATTGTACAGTTCTGTAAGTCTCGATGTTGCTGAATGAGGAAGATTTATTAACATGGGGTACAGTATTCTGTCTCGACTGGGTGTTTTTCCTTAAACTTGCTCAGACAACTTTTGAACTCGAGATATTAAATTGTATGTTCTATTAATTTTGCTGAAGAGAAAGTAAATTCCTCTTCTATGTAAAAATGGAGAGCTAGATTTTTTAGTTCGATATAATCTAAACTAAAGCTTTCGTCTTTGTAGTAGTTTGACCAAGTAACTGCGAAGTGGTTACAAATTTCTATGTGATTAGAAATTGTGCCTCTGGAAGTTTGAATAATGCTTTGCAGTTTAGATTAACCGGTCAAACATCGAATATTATGCCAGATTCTTGTTAAAGGTGTACTTGGGTTTATTGAGGACGTAAAGTCAATTAAACTTTTTTCTTTACCAGATTTACCAGAAGTTATCTTCGAAATTGCGCATTATACTTTTTATATAAGCTTTAATTAATTATTCTTTACGTGGGCTATAGGTCAATGTAAATAGAGGTGTTAGTTTATTTTTGTATTTTGTTTAATTTCGACGTTTCGAACATGGTTATGTTCATCATCAGGACTTTATTAACATAAATGGGAGAAAGAAAATTTTATATAAACATTAATTCACAATTTTTTGTGTGACGTCAAAAGAAACTTACATCATTAGATTACAAGCTACTGTCTAAAACAAATTTGTGAAGAACTATTACTACATATTGTGTATGAGAATGGACTAAAGAAACAAAAAAAGTAAGTGAGATATGTAGTAAAAAAACATATTAAAATTTAAGATACCTCGAAAAAGAACCAGATTATTTATCGAAAACACCTTCATTCAACTATTAATTGTTAGTCGCCTATTTGATCAAGTGACTGTAGATGTTGCTGAGATTGTCGCAATCCGACCTCCTATTTACAGCTTGATTGTTATTTTTGATGTGAAGTTGTGAAGCATCTCCAGTAACATTCTTTTAGAATAATGTTTTAATATGTTTTTTACTACATATCTCACTTATTTTTTTTTTGTTTCTTTAGTCCATTCTCCTACATAATGTGTAGTAATAGTTCTTCACATATTTAAACAGTAGTTTGTAATCTAATGATGTAAGTTTCTTTTGACGTCACAAAAAAAAATTGTGAATTAATGTTTATATAAAATTTTCTTTCTCCCAATAAAGTCCTGATGACGAGTATAACCAAGTTCGAAACGTCGAAATTAAACAAAATACAAAAATAAACTAACACCTCTATTTACATTGACCTATAGCCCACATAAAGAATAATTAATTATCCCTTAAGATTAAAAAGGTCACGAAACTTATCATAACTTTTTATATATGATTAAATATTCTTTCAATGGGTATTTTTTGATTAATCTCAATGCGTAGTAGTCCCAGCGGATGAATTCGAATGACAGAATCAACGTGGACGTCAGCAGTCAAGAAAAGCATAAACCCCTGAAAAAGCTACTCCAACATATTTGGCTTAAAGGTCTTTCAGGGTCATTCAATACTAGGACAGGGTATTGAAGTAGAGATGGTGGCATATGAGCTCCTGGTAAGCCAACGGCAGCACTCACACCCCTGCAGCAGGGTACTGACACTGGATATTCCAGCCCTTTATGTCCGAAGGGATCCAAAAGGACCTGGCCCTCCAGGTTGGGGGTTGTGCGTAGGGCTGACTACCCAACCATGGAAAAAACATCTAGTTCCGAAACAACCAATAGCCTCGGATAACGATAATGATTTCAAAGTTGACGACCCAAGCAAACGAAAAAAGGACAATGACTTCCGGATCTGCACGTGGAACGTAAGATCTCTTAATGGATTACGTGCAGCTGGAGAATTAGCGGACGCCCTGGACTGCTGCAAAGCAGACATAACCGCCATCAAAGAAGTGCGATGGAGTGGACCGGGCATAAGGAAGATGAAAAACTCTGACATCTACTATGGTGACTGCTACAGACAACAGAAACAGCACTTATTTGGGTGCGGATTTGTAGTTAGAGGAAGATTAAGGGATAAGGTGATTAGCCAAAATCCAGATAATGAGCGTATAATAACCATCCGCATCAGGGCTAAATTCGCTTACATTAGCCTAATATGCGCCCACGCCCCCATACAAGAGAAAGACCACAATTCCAAAGACTGTTTCTACGAGCTCCTCGAAGAAACATATGAGCAGTGCCCTAGACACGACGTGAAAATCGTTCTTGGCGATTTTAACGCAAAACTAAGGAAGGAGGACATCTTTGGAAATACAATCGGTAAGCAAAGCCTCCATGACAAAACCTCCGAAAACGGACTGAGGCTAATCGATTTTGCTGCGGGGCTAAATCTTGTTATAAGTAATACACGCTTCCCGCATCTCAAAATTTATAAAGGTACATGGCGATCCCCAGATCAATGAACCGTCAACCAAATTGACCATCTTGCGATCGACGCAAGGCACTCTTCCAGTGTGTTAGATGTCCGAACTTTCCGATGGGCCAACTTTGACTCCAACCACTACTTTGTTGTTGCCAAGGTACGAATGAGTATATCTTGTTAACGACCTGCACGAACTAAAGCAGTGAAGAGATATGAAGTCGGAAAGCTACAATCGCAAGAGACTGCCAATGCCTTTTCCAATCGAGTGTCCCTTTAATTATCCTTGAATCCTATGCCGTCAGCATTAAGCATTGAAGACCAGTGGCAGCAATGCCAAGAAGCCATCAGAACCGCTGCCTCTGAGGTTCTGGGCTTCACTCGGCCACCAAAACGAAACCCATGGTTCGATGAAGATTGCAGGCAGGCAAATGCAGCCAAACAAAGCACGACAAATGCTAATGCAAAAACGAATAAGGGCTGCTTACGATCAGTATAACGAGCTTTAAAAGGAGAAAAGATGGGAAGAACACCGAATTCTCAAAAAGAAAAAGATGCAGCATGAGAAGCGCTCGTTTGAGGAAATTGAGAGATGCCATGACAGGAACGAGATTCGGAAGTATTCGGCATTTACCACTATTTTAATTTGTAAATACAAAATGTCGCTAATTATATATACTAATAAACTTAAACTTAAACTTAAACTTTTACCAAAAGGTAAAAAGATCTTGCCAGGGTGGCAAACCCCGAACTCAAGCCTGTAAAGACCAGCAGGGAAACATAGTTGTAGAGCCAAGGTCGCTACTGAGGATCTAGAAAGATCGCTTCTGCAGACTGCTTAACGGCGATGAGGACACGAATTCCGATGTCAGGCAGATTGCCCCATTCAGCTTGGACGATGATCAAGAATGCCGTCCTCCCGACCTAGAAGAAGTTAAGCTTGCCATATGCAAACTTAAATCAAATAAGACTGCAGGTGCAGATGGCCCTGATGCCGAACTCTTCAAGGCAGCTGGAGACCGGTTGGAAAGGAGCATGCACCAGCTGATCTGCATGATATGGTCGGAAGAAAGTATGCCCGATGAATGGAACCTCAGTATCGTATGTCCGATCCTAAAGAAGGGAGACCCTCACAATTGCGCCAATTATAGAGGGATAAGCCTCCTTAACGTCGCTTATAAGATCTTGTCTGCTGTAATATGTGAACGTCTGAAACTCCACGTCAACAACTTGATAGGTCCTTATCAATGTGTTTTTAGACCAGGGAAGTACACAATATTACGGCAGATCTTGGAAAAAACCCGAGAATATAATATCGATATTCACCATCTCTTTGTTGATTTCAAGGCCGCGTATTGACAGAGACGAGCTGTACAAAATTATTTCAAAAGTCTGTACAATTACTCGCCAACGCAGAAGATATTGACGTAATTTGAAGAAAAAAGCATGATGTCACAGATGCTTTTGCGAGTATTGAAACAGAAGCGGCAAAAATGGGTTTGATGGTTAATGAAGGCAAAACGAAGTATATGTTGTCATCAAACAAGGACACTGAACATCGACGAATTGGACAAAACGTCACAATAGACAGACATAACTTCGAGGTAGTACGGGACTTCGTCTACCTAGGATCCGCTATAGACACGGAAAACAACATCAGTGCGGAGATCAAACGGAGAATAAGTCTTGCCAACCGTTGCTTCTTTGGGTTGTTATGGATACCTGTATTTGGAAAAATAGAAAATTTTTTGTTAAAGTACTGAACACAAAACGTAAACAAACTTACCTTGGAAGTTGTTTATCCCTTCTTCCTGGTTCCTTTTCTTTCTTTTTTATTGCCAAATGCTCCTAAACCTACAGAGGCACCTAAAATGTAGAAAGGAAAGGAAAAAGTTAATAGTATTGAGCAAATAAAAAGGGAAAACACAAATGGAATAGAAAAAACTAAAAAATACTCAGCTAGAATTTCGAGGCGACAAGTAAAAAAGTAAATAAGAAACAAGTGTCACTTCTCGCACCGATACTAGCAATAGAGGTTCGCGAAAGGTGGAACTTATCTCTGCAACCACCGCTAGAGGCGTTACTATCAGCCCGAGAATAATGGAAATTACAGTAGGGTAGGAATTTTTGTATTTATGTATTGTATGTGCATAGGCAGTTTATGTTAAGTATTTTATGTATTTATGTAAGTATTTATTATTGTATTGTAAGTTGATATGCGCACATTATGTAGTATTTTGAAATTATTTTAGTTAATAATAAAATAAAAAAGAAGCACCTCCACATCATTCCCACTAGCGATGATACGTCCACTGTGGAGGAGACTGACATAATCTGTAAGAGGTTGGTGGGATTGGATGGTAGTGGATGATGTGGACGGTGAAAGGAACCGTTCGACTTTGAGCAGGCAAAAGAAAGTCGTGTAAAGTCAAAGAAAGAAGTTGGTGGGTTGAATTAATTTTCATTTTTATTTTCAATTGGTTTTTTTTTATTCCTTTAATGTAAGTTTAGTTTTTGATATTTAATGTATAGATGTGGTGTAGATTAAGTAATTTAAAATATCTTAGTGGATAGTGCCTGAAAAGTAAAGGAGGAAATCGAAATAACGCAGTGAACACCTACATAGGTACAAACATATATATATATAATGTGGACAAGCATTAATTGCATCTACCACGGGTGAGTTCAAATTTCAATTTTCTTAGTGCAATACTTAAGATGATTTTTGGTAGTTCTGGGAGTCGGGCTGATTTGAGAATTTAATATCGGCAAGGGGAAATCGGGCCAAGTAAAGAACTCCAAAAAACGATGAGAAAAGTACCATACCTGCGAACAAGAGAAATAAAGCGTCAATAGCTGGATGTGAGCCTGTGGCTATCAAGTAACCCAAAGTAACCCTAGAGCCGTGGGTACAAAATTTGTTTACATTTATTTACACAATTAAATTAACTCGTGCGTGCAAAACATATATATGTATGCTTGTCTTATGACCATGCAAGAGGCTGAAAATATTAAACATTGAAAACAGTGCAATTGACCGAGTGCAAGGGCAAAACCAGGTCCGGCCTGAAGTGAAAAGCGCCCGCAGGGCCCAACATAAAATTTTGTTCCGGTGTTGCTGTTTCTTTTTTGTAATAAGTGTTCGGCGTGATTTTTTTTGTTATTTATTTTTTTTATTTTTTTATTTAATTTTTTTAGTAACTTTTTACATTTATTTTACATTTTTTTAAATCTCTTTTATACCTTTTTATTCATTTTTTTACATTTTTTTTGTTGTTATTTCCTTTTTTTTTGTGTGTTTAATTCTGGTTTTTTTGGTTTTGTCTGAATCTTCTTCTGTGTCCTGCGATCGTTTTCTTATCATTTCTCGGGCTATTTTATATCCACTACAGGGAGCTCCTTTTAGGCAGGATTATATGTAGGTGGGTGAAAACAATCCCCTCGTAGCCTAGGTAGGAAAGAGATCGGAGGCGAGTCAAAGAGACCTAGAAAAAAAAAGATATAGAAAGTTAGTAAAAAAAAAAATTACAGTAAGAACAAAAGAATACAAAAACGAGAAACTACAAAAAGGGAAAAACAAAAACACAAAAAGTAAGATAAAATTGTAGAAATACTTAGAAACATAAAAATACCAAAAAATATATAAAACCATAAAAACAAAAAACAAAAACATAAAAACTTAAAAATATAAAAAAATTTAAAATAGTATTAAGGTTAGTGTTAGGATTTTTGTTATTTATTCTTTTCTTGTTATTTATTATATCTTTCTGTTAATTTATTATTTTCTGGTTTTGTTTAAATTTTAGTTTCATTTTAGTTTTATTTGAGTTATTTATTTTTGTAATTTGAGTTTAGGGTTGTTGTTAGTTTTGTTTAAAATAAAAGATGTACATCACGCAGTGCCTGAAGTGTGGTAAGGTTTTTGTGGTGGTGGTTTATTGGCACGATATATGTTTTTGTAATGTGGTTTCCGTCTGGCGAAGGGGCAAGACCCACCCCTAATCAGGCGAGCTGAGCCGCGCATCGCAAGCGTGCCAGGTCCCTTCGTCACGACACTTCCTTTTCCCTTCCTTTTCCGATTACCGTTTCCTTCCTTTTTCCTTATCCTCTTATTTTTCCTTTTCCCGCTTTCCTGCTTTTGGTTGTTTTACCTCTCCCATACTAATGTCATCCTCCTGTCAAATTTCCTTCCTTTTCTTTTCACTTTTCCTTATCCCTTCCTTTCCTTTCCCATATTCCTTTCCTACCTTTCCTTTTTCCTCTACCTCTACTTTCCCACTACCTATCCCAATCTTCTACCTATCCCAATTCTATTCCTTTATCCAACTACCTTTCCCAAACTTCCTACCCCACCGCATTACAGGGTTAAGAAGCCAGTTGAGAAACAAAACCCTCTCCAGAAAAACCAAGGTAGCCTTGTATAAGACCTTGATAATCCCAGTCCTGCCTTACGGCGCGGAAGCATGGACCTTATCGAAAGCGGATGAGGAAACCCTTGAGCGTTTCGAAAGAAAAATTCTCCAAATGATCTTTTGTCCCATATGCGAAGACAATGTGTGGAGAAGAAGATACAACAACGAGCTGTATGAGCTGTACCGCGACATGGGCATAGCCAGAAGAGTACGCATCGCGAGGCTACGATGGTTGGGTCATGTAGAGCGGATGGACCCAAACGCTCCGGCTCGACGGGTTTTCGAAAGCACATTGCAAGGAATTCGCGGAAGGGGAAGACCCCGTCTTAGGTGGCGCAATCAAGTGGATGAAGACCTCAACCGACTTAGAGTGCAAAGCTGGAGAGAGTTCGCCCGAAATCGAAGTCGTTACAGAAGGATGTTTGTTGAGGCCCAGGTTCACCCCGAACTGTAATGCCCACCTAAGTAAGTAAGTAAGACCAATATGCATACCAATTTTGTCAAAGGCTTTTTCAAAGTCTAACGATACAACTATTACATGAAGCCTTGAAGAAAGGGCATTAACGTGCGCTTAATTCGCAAAAATAAAACTTTAACTTTCTATTTAATTCTATCACTTTTATTCAGTATCTACTTTATTCGATTTCAACTCTACCAATAATCACAATAACTCACTCTTAAGTCTTAACATTATTACTCTATAATCAAAACTGACATCTGGTTGCCTCGGCGGCCTATTTACATATATCGAATGACATTCCATCTAGAACTTCCCAGTAATTTCCAAATGGTCTCCACTCTCCACTCCTGTCAAACATTTCTCCTCCTGGTATGTTTCTACACTTACACTAGTGCTGCCGCTTGTGTTTTCGGTTGAACGTTTTCGATTAGGAAATTGGTATTAAATGTTGGGTTTGCATTACAGTGTCCCCTCCTTAAGATTGTTCGTCCCGAATAATTCCATCTGCAGCCTCGCCACTATATCGATGCAGCCATTCACAATGAACTACTTTTAACTTGCCTCTTAGTCCTGTTTGTATGCGGTAAACCACGTCGTTAATCCTCGAGCTATGTACCGCACTTTTATAGGCCATCAGGAATAGCGGTACGTGCCTATCTCAGTCTCTTTGGTAGTCGCCTACGAACTTGGCGAGGTGATCTTTCAAGGTGCGGTTGAATCTTTCAACCATCCCATCAGATTGTGGATGAAGGAATGAACACTCCTTGGAAGATGTTTGATTTAAAGTTCCTCCCTTGGTCGGAATGGAGTTCCATAGGCACGCCAAACCTACTTACCCAGTTAAACACAATCTGGTCGACCACCGTTTTGGCTTCTTGATTTGGGATGGCATACCCCTCAGGCCACTTGCTAAAATAGTCCATTACAACCAGAATGTACTTGTTTCCTGCGTTGGTCTCTGGAAAAGGCCCAGCCACATCTACTGCAATCCTCTCAAAAGGCGATCCAACGTTGTACTGATTCATCTGACCTTGAATCTTCTTACCAGGTCCTTTGGTTGCAGCACACTTGTCACATGTTCGGCACCACTTCTCCACGTCATCTCTAGCATGCAACCAGTAGAACCGATGTCGCACCTTCTCCAGGTTTTTGTTAACTCCCAGGTGGCCTCCAGAAGGTCCGTCGTGCATCTCCCGAAGAACTTCACTGACTTTCGATTGTGGTATGATCAGCTGCATCACATATGATTTACCGTCAGCGGACTCCCATCTTCGCCTGAGGACACCTTCTTGCACATATAGTGAGTCCCACTGTGTCCAATAGGCTTTGAGAATTGGACTCCTGTCAGAAATGTCTCCCCATTCAGGTTTCTCTTCATTTTCTTTCCATGCGAGAATGGGTTCGATATCTGGATCCTCCTGTTGAGCAGTCCTCACTTCCTCATTGCTCCATCCGCATATTGGGTCAGCTCTTAGTCTCTGAGCGGTAATATTTTCTTTGTCTTCTTGCCGCCTACAATGCTTGCAATCCACTTTGCAAGGTCTTCGGGATAATGCGTCGGCGTTTGAGTGCAGCTTTCCTCTACGGTGTTGAATCTGGTAATCATAAGTCTGCAGTCTTTCTATCCACCTTGTGACTTGACCTTCTGGATTTTTGAAATTCAACAGCCAGTTCAGAGCACCATGGTCTGTCCGTAGAAGGAATTTCTGTCCATAGATGTACTTACGGAAGTGCTGTTGCCAAGATAAGAGCTAGAACCAGAAGGGAACTGCCCTTCTGGTCACGCAGTAGTTTCTTTCGGGTTTCGAGAAGACCTTGCTGTAGTATGCCACCACTTTCACTTCGCCATCATGCACTTGGGATAGTACCGCCCCGATTCCAACGTTGCTTGCATCTGCATCGATGATGAATGTTTTGCCAAGTGTTGGATGTGCCAGCACTGGAGCATTACAGAGGCGGTATTTGAGTTCCTGAAAAGACTTCTCACGCTCACCTGACCATTTAAACTGCTTCCCTTTTTCGGTGAGCTGATGCAAACTTTTTGCAACTATAGCAAAGTTCTTAACAAAACGTCGGTAATATGTGGCAAGACCAAGAAAGCGTCAGTCCTTGAAGAACGCACTCCATTAATTGCTCGAATGTTGCCGGAGCGTTGCATAGCCCAAACGGCATAACTTTAAACTGCCAGAACCCATTACCTGTAGAAAACGCCATCTTTTCACGATCATCAGGGTGGATGTCAACTTGCCAATATCCACTCTTCAAGTCCAGAGTAGAGAACCACTGGGCTCCCTCCATGGCGTCCAGGGTATCACTAATTCTCGGCAGGGGATAGCTGTCCTTCTTAGTCACATCATTCAGCCTTCGGTAGTCTACACAAAAACGAGTGCTTCCGTCTTTCTTTTTCGCTAGCACCACTGGTGACGTCCAATTACTTTTGGAATTTTCGATAAGACCGTCCTTCTTCATTGTTGTTATCATTTCCTCAACCTCACCTTGTTTGGCCAGTGGAAGGCGTCTTGCGGGTCGACGAATCGGTCTTGCATCTCCTGTTTTGATGCGATGCTGCACCAACTGTGTCTTACCATATTGCCCCTTTTGCGATGCGAAGATGTCAGTGTACTCTTGTAGGAGATTTTCAGCCATCCTTTTTTGTTGGTGATCAAGTTAGGATGAATTCAGTATTCTAGCTCTGATGGTTTTGAGCTCTTCCGGAGTTATAGTTTTTCTCGGGGCTTCGTCTGTGATCTTCGAAATTGCTGCAACCGATTTGCAACGTCCAACAACTTCTCCTTTCTTCAACCTTACATCGTACGGTCTGGTGTTTAGTAATCGTACGGAGACCTTTTTTTCGGTGCTACCAGCTAAAATACTATGAGGTATTGAAGGCCTCCAAACTCACCTTCCAGTTTTGTCCAAACGATTACTTCAGAAGAAGGAGGCAGAATCAGATCTTCCGTGATGACAGTCCTCAGTGTCGATGTACTTTCGTTCGAATAGGTCATTGGAAATTCCTTATTTTGGTACTTCAAAATTTGATTACCGATGTCCAAAATAACTCCGTGCTGTTTCATAAAGTCGATTCCAATGATGCACTCGTCACATATATCTGCCACCAGGAATTGATGAGTAAACACTAGATCGGCCAGTCGGATCTTAAGACACCCTTCTCCATATATTCTTGCTGCTTCTCCCGTTGCGGTTCTTAGACGGTAGCTATTGTTGTTATGAAGCCACGTAATCTTTACCAGGTCTCGACGTACTATGGATGCTGTGGCACCGGTGTCGATGGTAGCCACATGTTTGTTCCCGTTAAAAGTAGTCTCCACAGTCAGACTTTTGTTATCTTGTTTGGTCTGAGAGACCTGGATGGTGGTTCTGGGGCCATCGATACAAAAAACTAGCCTCTGCCCCTCGAAGTTGGTTCTTACTCATTTCCCTGATGGGAAACGGATTGATAGGCAACGTTGGTGTTGTTGTAACCTTGCTCTGGGTTGGATCTCTTGCTTCCACAGTGTTGACAAGCTGCTTTATTTGGTGGTAGTCGCCATTGACGCTGTAAGTGCCCGGTCTTGTTGCAGTTCCAACATCTTGCTAGTCCGCTCCGCTGGTTTTTTTGTATTTCAGCTCTTTGGCACGAGCGTTCTTCGACTATGGCTTCTCTACGTCGATGTACTCCATGAGAAGCCTGTTCTGCTGCTTCAATTGTCAATGCGAATGCTAAAGTTTCAGAAAGAGTACGTGTTCTAGCAGTTGGCACAGACCTCTGAAGATGTATATCGGAAATGGCACGAACGAAGGACTTAACAGCAAGCTGGTTGATGATTTTTTCTCCAGCATCCGGTTATGCCAGGTGAACCAGTCTTTCGACGTCTGCTTGGAGCTGCTGTAGACTTTCACCCCTTTTCTGGACTCTTGATTTGGACTCGGAAGACTTCTTTCAAGTGGCTATCGCCAAAGCGTTAATCTACAGCTGCCACGAGAGAACTGAAATCACCGCTCTTACCAGCTGGAACTGTTTGAAGTAATTCAGCTGCTGGTCCTCTAAGAGCAAGAGTCAGTGCTAAGTACTTGTCTTTGTCATCCCAGCCATGAGTTGTCGCGGCTGCCTCCAATTGTCTCTTGAAAACTGGCCAAGACGACTGTCCATCAAATGTCGGCGGTTTCATCTCCTTTTTCTTTGCAAATTCTCCAGCAGATTATCGAATTTTAATTTTCCGGATTTGGTCCAATTCCTTGGTCAGAACAGAGAACTATTTATCACATCGGCTTTCTACGATTTCGAAACGATTCTCTACAACGGAAAGCTGTTTTTCCATACCTTCAACGCGTTCGTCAAGGGCACATACATTTTTCTCAATGTTGCCCAATTTGCCTTCTAGAATGTTTTTCTGACCTTCCAAAACATTCTGTTGCGCCTCAAGTCTTTCGAGAATATTCTGTTGTTCCTCCTTTTGCTCGTTTCGTTGCTCTTCAATCAGCTTCTTTTGCTCGTTTCGTTGTTCTTCAAGTTGTTCGAGAACATTCTGCTGTTCCTTCCTTTGCTCATTTCGTTGTACTTCGAGTTGTTCGAGAACATTCTGCTATTCCTTCTTTTGATCGTTTCGTTGCTCTTCCAGACGTCCGAGAATATTCTGCTGTTGCTTGTTTTGTTCTAATAAAAGCTTCATTATACTAGAAAAATTTACACTTTCACTTACTTCCTCTTCCTCCACTTCTGGTTTAAAAAACAAAAGTGTTTACGTCTTCCCCTTGCTGTTCAAAATAATTGCGCAAGGGCAGGACGAGCTCATTTTTCAATCCCGCTCTAGAAAGATTTCGCTTACCTAACTCACTTTTAAGCTCTTCCAACAACTTACCCATTTTCACTGTATTTAACCTTTTTTTTTACACTTTACTAGTCTTTTTTTTTATCAAATAAGTTTTATTTACACTTCTGACACCAATGTAACGTGAGCTTAGTTAATAAAACTTTACCTTTTTAATTAAATTCTACCACTTTTATTTAGTAGCGGTAGTAGTAGTAGAATGTGATTTTATTTGATATTTATAATAGGTTACATATATTTACAAATTCACAAGTATAGCATTGGCTTTTGCCGTCAGCCAGAAAAAAAGAGTATTATTCAAACATTATGTATAATCAAGATTAAAGTAGAATTGAAAAGATTAGACTCCTTTAAGATGATCACAACAAATAATAATATAAATATTTTGTTTTTTTTTATTAAAAAGCCTCATTTAAAATTTGATTTCTGTAGTTAAGGGCTGTTTTAACGTAGCTTGATAACATTATCCAATCTTGAAAATTCAAGACATTTGCAGCTTCATCAACATTTAAATAGTTTTTCCCCAAGTGCTATCTCCGTATTGCTTGCAGGATTGGGCATGTTCCTATAAAATGGAGAACATTTTCCGTCGCACGAAGCATAAACTGCATTCCGTACTTACATCCGGTACGTATGGTATGTAGTTCAGTCGTAGTAATTCTCCTCTGGTTTTGAAAATTAAAGAGATTGTTTCTATTGCATATCGGTCGTTGAAGTAATTGTTAGGTCCAAGGTCGTATCTCAGGAGCTTATACATGTTTCGGGTACAACTCTGTTGGGCTGACTCCGTAAATTTAACAAAGAAAGAATCTTCAATCCTTCCCAATAATTCTGGAAAGATGTCTTTCCAGGTACTAGTATTTCTTTCCACCAACTGGATGTCGTGCTGAACTCCAAGCTGCTAGTGCACGTTTTTGAGCGAGAGCCTCAATCTGTTCAATGAATTGATTGCCACCATAATACCTTGAATTCAAACATACAACACAAATAAGTTTACTAAATTTTTTGAACTGATTGCATTTTGTTTGTCCTACCTTTTACCTACTTTACTATTTACCTACAAAATTCTCGCTTGCAATCATTTCTAGGCCACATCGTTGACGTACTTTCTCCTGTTTGATTAACGCTGTGAGCTCAGGATCGCTTTCTTCGAGTCCATCGAAAAGAATCTTTGAATTTCCAGCCATTTTCTGAGAACACAATATAACAAATAATTTCTTTTACTTCACCTTTTACTTTTGACAGATTGGATTGGGTTTGTTCGCGTAACATATCTAAAGCACACTTTTTATTTCAAAATCTAGGTGAGTTTGCTTGGATTGGCAGCAAATATTTGTATTTTTTATAGTGCACGAACGGATCAAAATACATCCGGATTTAAATATTTAAGCCCGACAACGCAATGCGGTTTAAATCCAATGGGTTTATTTGGAGTGAATAATATGGATTTGCGTTTGACAATTGGGTTTATGCGATTTTACATCCGGATGTAAATTTAAACCCGGGTTTATTGGGTGAATAATATGAGCTACCGATACGAACCGACACTGATGAAAGACGAAAAATTATGAGAAAAAATGACATTATCCACTAACACGCACAAAAAACAGGTATCTGTCAAAATTGATGTCAAGCTGACTCTGTCAAAACAACATCGAAGACGGAGATGTTAGAAATTGCGACATAACGTCAAATGACCCGCCTCCACGTAACATTTGATGTTAAGTCGAGTCGACATAACGAAAATTCTTGCAGGTGGAGGCGGCCTTTGAAGAATGGGGTGTGAACGTGCAGCCCTACTCAGATTCTCCAGCAAATATGGCAGTGTACACGGCTTTATTGCAACCTCACGATAGAATCATGGGCCTTGACTTACCTGATGGTGGACATTTAAACCACAGATTCATGACTGCAAACAAAAAAATATCTGTCACGTCGATATTCTTTGAAAGTATGCCATACTTTCCCGAAAACAGGTTATTGTAAGCACATCAACCCATAAAACACTTCGTGGTCCTCGTGCAGGTGTGATCTTCTTCCGAAAGGGTGTTCGACTAGTTAAACCAAATGGGGAAAAAGTTATGTACGATTTGGAGGAACGTGTCAATTCAGCTGTTTTCAAAGGACTCCAAGGAGGCCCACTGTTTTCCCAGGACTCCAAGGAGGCCCACACAACAATACCATCGCAGGTATTGCTACAGCAATGAAGCAAGCGCAAACGCCAGAGTTTTTTTTTCCCAGGACTCCAAGGAAGCCCACACAACAATACCATCGCAGGTATTGCTACAGCAATGAAGCAAGCGCAAACGCCAGAGTTCGCTGCTTATCAAAAGCAAGTTGCTCTGAATGCAAGTCGTCTTTCTGAAGGCCTGCAAAAGAATGGATACGTTGTTGTCACTGGTGGCACGAGCACGGACGTACATTTGATTGTCCTTGATCTTTGCAATGTTGGTTTGACAGGTGCTCGTGGCGAATACATCCTTGAAGTAATCGTCATTACCTGTAATAAAAACACTGTCCCCGCAACATTCCCAATACCTGGTATAAGAGATCTGTAAACACAAAAAAAAAAAACTAAAAGACGTAGTTATACGTGTCGAAATACTTATTTATTAATGATTTTTTTTTATACATGAACACAAAAATTGATCACTGAATAGTTTTATCAATAAAAATTGTTATTTTGTTCCTCCGCAATGCAGAAACATTTTGCTGGAAATATTTATTTTTTTTTGGAGAATTTCTTGGCCCTTGCCTTTTCAGCAACACCTGAAGCAGCAATTGGTGGAGTTTCCATTTCTTGAACCTGCAACACCATGGAAAAGATAGTATATAAATTAAATCGACAATGCAAAATATAAATTAAAAGTATTACTTACAATTTCTTCAAATATAAATCTATTCACGAGAAAGTGCTGTTTTAATTTGACGTTTCTCACTTTGACAGCTGGGTTTATTTTAAACCTGGGATAAAAATTTGACACCTGGGTTTATTTCTATTGGGTTTAAATTTAAATAGTGAATAATATGGCCGTAAATATTTAAACCCGACAACGCAATGCGGTTTAAATCCAATGGGTCTATTAGGAGTGAAAAATATGGATTTGCGTTTGACAATTGGGTTTATGCGATTTTACATCCGGATGTACATTTAAACCCGGGTTTATTGGGTGAATAATATGGCCGTTACTATTCGGGAAGGCTCTCCTCTGACTGGTGTCAACTTGGTGGCGCCCAGATGTGCCAACTTATAGTACACCTCAATTGTGCTTACTATACCTCCACGCGGTATCCTCTGGGCCATGGGATGCTTCGTCCGTAGCTGAGCTACTAAACTAGTAAGTGCGAGTGTTGACAAATAAATGCGGAGCAAAAGAATTGTGATCAACACTATAATGCTCTGCGAGCAATGACTGACTGCATGAATCTTAGTGGTCTACGAGAGCTTGCGTGTAAATGTCCCAGCGGATGAATTCAAATGACAGAATCAACGGTGGACTTCTGCAGTCAAAAAAACAGAAACCCCTGGAAAATCTACTCCAACCTAGTTTTAGGGTCTTTCAATACTAGGACTGGGTATTGAAGTAGAGATAGTGGCGGATGAGCTCCTGGTGAGCCAACGGCAGCACTCATACCCCTGCAGCAGGGTACTGACATTGGATATTCCAGCCCTTTATGTCCGAAGGAATCCAAAAGGATTTGGCCCTCAAGTTTGGGGAATGTGCGTGGGGTTAACTACCCAACCACGCAAAACACATATGGTTCCGAAACAACCAATAACCTCGGATAACGATAATGATTTCAAAATTGATGACCCAAGCAAACGAAAAAAGGACAATGACCTCCGGATCTGCACGTGGAACGTAAGATCTCTTAATGGATTACGTGCAGCTGGAGAATTATCGGACGCCCTGAACTGCTGCAAAGCAGACATAACCACCATCCCAGAAGTGCGATGGAGCCGACCGGGCTTAAAGAAGATGAAAAACTGTGACATCTACTATGGTGACTGCTACAGACAACAGAAACAGCGCTTAGGCTAGGTTAGGTTCAAATGGCTGTCAGGAAAACAAACTGACACAATTAGACCAATATTAGGTCCATTGTGATACCATAGAAATTATGCGAGGGAGTACCTCACTTTACAAAACTATTTGGAGCTTTTAATAAAGCGAAGGAGATGGAGGGGATCTTTGTTCGTCAGATCGCTTGGATCATCAAGAAAATATTTTCCTTGATGCCGTTTTCTTTTAAAAGAGAGTGCAGGACATGAGCAGAGGAGGTGTGGGATTGTCTCCTCCTCCTCCTCATCTAAGCAACTTCTGCAGAAGTCATTAGAGGGAACGCCAAGTCTCATGGTGTGTTTTCTTATCAGACAATGTCCGGTGATGACATTGATTACGGAGCTAACTTGCAATCTGGTAATGGATAACAAATGTCTTGTGCGTTTTGGATCTATCCCTGGCCATATCCGTTTTGTTGCCACGCACGTGGTGATATTGTTCCACCTATGATTTGTTCTATCTATTGCCTCTTGCTTTAGCATAAGTTTACATGTAGCTATTGGTATACCAATATTCAACCTGCTGGTTGAGATCGGTAGAACGGTTCCTTCTCTGGCGAGTTCATCGACTTTGCAGTTACCCACGATATCTCTGTGCCCCGGCACCCAAATAAGGTGAATATTGAACTGTTCAGCCATCTCCCTAAGAGATAGGCGACAGTTAAGGGCGGTTACTGAGTTTGTAGAAACAGCGCCGAGTGATTTGAGGGCTGCTTAACTATCTGAGAAAATCTGGATATTCGTTGAGGATATCACGTTTTCTCTTAGCCATGATAGGACCTCTTTTATCGCCAGATTTTCCGCTTGGAACACGCTACAATGGTTTGGAAGGCGGAACGAGAGACTAACGTTAAGTCGGTTTGAGTACACCCCGCAGCCTACCCGTTCTTCGGTTTTTGAACCATCTGTATAGAAATGAATTGAATCATCTCTCAAAAATTCTTCGTCTTCCCAGGTCGTTCTCGGTGGGATTGAGACTTGGAACTTATCATCAAAAACCAATGGGGGATCGGAGTGGCAAGGGATTGATTCGAATAAATTCAGGATTGTAGCGTGACCATAGTTGTTATCGGTCCATTGGGAGATAGCTCTCATACGAGTGGCTGCACTGGCGGCCATTTGCTTACTGAAGATATCTAGTGGTGTGAGGTTAAAAAGTGTATTTAGGGCAGCTGAGGGTGTTGATCTCAGTGCTCCGCTTATACACAAACCGGCTGTTCGTTGGACCTTGCTAAAATTATCGGAGTAGTTCCTTTTATCTTCATGAAAAGCGCTTTCTCAATTAGCCGTTGGGAAAGGCAGAAAATTGTAGGTCCCTCCATTCGCTCACAAGGCATGGTTGTGAGAAATGGATTCTGTCCAGCCGTCAGCTGTTTTCAGACTGCTAGGCTTGGCCGGACTTTTTGAGAGGATTTTTCTTAATCTAGAAGCTTCTGAAGTATCTTATATTTTACTACAGAAGTTCTTTTATTTTTCCTCAGTGGATATTTATAAGTTTTGAGGGATTCATTGTAGGAGTCCCAGTCTATTAAAATTTTAGATTGTTTAGCTCTGTTGAAAAGTTTTCTACATTCCTTCCTGAGCGGTTCTAGCTCCGAGCTCCACCAAAGTGGTTTCTGTTTTCCTCTTATTTTTATAAGAGGACAGGATTTGTGCAGTGAATGATTAAGGGCAGTGGTAAGATCATTGACTTTTTTGTCTAGATCATGTTTGTTTGTAGGGTTTTGTAAAAGTTCAGGTTTAATAAACTTTTTCAAAGTTACCCGATATTTTTCCCAGTCAGTTTTCCGATAGTTTCGGAAGATTGGTTGCTTAAGAGGTTCCATATTAAGATTAAATTGAATGTATCTATGATCAGAAAAGGAGTGTTCAGTAGATACTTTCCAATTAGTAATCCTATGATGAACCAGATCGGAGACAAGAGTGATATCTAAAACTTCTTGTCTGTTTCTGGTAATGAATGTTGGTTCATTGCCAGTATTACTTACTATGAGGTTAGTACTTAAAATAAAATCAAAAAGTGACTCACCCCTTTCATTCATGTCAGTTCTTCCCCGTACTGTGTGATACGCATTGGCATCGCATCCAATGATGAGGCAGATCTTCTGCCGTTCTGCTTCAGCAACAATCCTTTTTAATAAGTCGCCTGGGGGAGGGCCTGGATGGTCGTGGCCGAGGTAAGCAGATACCAGCCAGTAGGTGTTGTCACTGGTTTGGTATCTTACTGTGGTTACATCTCGATTGCTGTAATGAGGGAGTAAAAATACATTGGTGCTGCTTCTTACCAATATGCAGGATCTGGGTTCACCTTTGTCCCTCATATACAGTAGAGTACATCCAGGAGCCCTTAGTCCATGAACGATGGATTTGATGATCCAAGGACAATATCTTCACCTCTCTTGTTGAGGCGGAGAAGAAGGGAGGCCGAAGCCTGCTTGGAGTGTTGGAGGTTAATCAGTGTTAGCTGCACCATCTTGGGAACAACTAAGTAGACTAACCCCCACCACAATCTGGTTGAGGTCGTCGTCTGTTTCGCTCTCAGAGTTTGACCTAAGAAGGTCATCCTCGCTGAGCGAAACCTCGTTAGCGGAGTCATCAGTCTCCAAGTCGGAGAATTTGATGACGTTTTGGGCATCCAAGTGGGATGTGGAGGGTCTATTTTCATGCGTTTCAGCAGAGGATGTGCCGAGCTCATCTATCTCCATGGATGGAGGGTCGACTTGCCCTGCGGGATCTTCCACTGAAGACGCACTTTTTGTTTCGGGAGATGGAACGATGTTCTGTTCTTCATCTTTTTTTGTATATTTTTAAGGCAATGTTTGACCAGCCGAACCGCAACCGCCTTTTGTCACAACCAGGGGAGCAAGGTAGTTCTATATTGTATATCATCTATTGATGACTATTATAGCCGATCTATAGTGGCCCTATATGTGCGAGTGAAACTTGAAAAGTGAACGCGTAAAAGTAGAGGTGCGAATTAAAAAAGCGAATTCTTTGAGAAATAATAAATATTAAATTATCAAAGTGAGCTCGAGTCACTGGGCTATATCAAAGGTCAAAAATCAACCGAATTTTTTAACAAAATCGAAGTATTTAATGAATATTTTCACAAATAAAACAAAATATATATATTGAGTTTTGAAAAATTATTTATTAATTTCACTCAAGAGAGTGGACAGTTATTGAAAAGTATATAATAAAAAATAATAAATAACACAAAATAAACAACGATTTCACAACGACCTTTCACAAACTGTCAAAAGAGACAGTTGTCAATCGCCAGGCAATAACATAACAAGCCATCTATTGACAAACACAAATAATACAAAAAATACCAGCGCCGTCTCCCAAAAAGTAAAAAGTAGTATTTATTAGAGTTGTAGGTAAATAAAAATGGCTATTACCCTAGATGCTTTAAAATCACTACTAAGGGAGCAAAAAGATGAGATTTTTAAGCATATCAGTGAATCTACTAAAAAAGTTAACAAAAATACGGATGAGAAAGTGGGAATTCTTTCTGAAAAAGTTGAAAAGCTTGAAGAAATAGTTGAAACTCAATGAAAAATAATTGAAAAACAAGGAGTTACATGCGCCAATCAGGAAAAACGTATATCTGAACTCGAAATAGGAATGAGGCGAAATAATACTATAATCTTTAAAGTCGAAGAGGAAGAAAACACTCCGGAAGAACTGCTCTCAATGGTAATTAAAAATCTTAATAAAAGCAACGAACAATTTCAACTTACAGCAAATGACTTCGATAGCTGTTATCGTTTAGGGAAAAAGTCCGAAGGCAAAATAAGACCCATACGCCTTATCTTTAAAAGCTACGAGAAGAAACAAAATATACTCTTAAAAAAAAAAACAAACAGCTTAAATATATCGGAAGACCTTCCTAAATCAATTGTTGAGGCAAGGAAACCACTAGTCCCAAAGTTATTAGAATTCAAAAAACAAGGCAAAAAAGCATTTTTTAGACTAGATGAACTTATAGTAGAAGGAAAAGTTTGGAATGTGAATACAAATACTGAAGAGGAAAACACAAGAAAAAGAACACGCTCACAGGAAAACTCAAAAACAAACCCAATGAAGAAAGATGACAAAAACAAAATAAAAACAACTATTATTGGTTCAACCAACATTACCCCTAAAGGAAAACAAACATCAAACCCAATAAAAAGGTTCCTGACACAACAAAATTTAAACGATACTATACATAAAACTAGCACATCAAACAAAACTAATAGTGAAAGCCAAAAACCAATTAGTAGCAAAACACGAAGCTTAGAATAGCAAATACAGCTTAACAACTACGCGTTAAATACTTCTTCCGAAAAATCGACAAATAAGAAAACAGATCACAATTACAAACATACAAATCACAACACCTCAAAACAGCAATCCCCCTCAACAAGGTTGATCACCATAGGGAGAATAAATCACAACCCCTCTAACCCAAAACCAAACTCACTTTTTAAAACAGAGAACAAAACTGATCAAAAAAAACATTCTCACATATACACCAAGAAAGAAAAAAAACAAACAACAACAACAACTCCCTCAAGCCGGCTTGCCACCGTGAGGGATGTAGGCTTAAAGCCCCCAAATTACTTAACAAAGTCAACATTAAATACTATAAACATATGCTCATTCAATGTAAGAACTTTATCTACAGACGAAAAAATGGAAGAACTTAAACAAGCAATAGCATGCATCGAATGGGACATTATCGGACTATCTGAAACAAGAATATATGGACAACAAATAAATGAAAATGACATTGGAATATTCTGTTACATAGGCGAAACCAAAGGACTGTACGGAGTTGGCTTTCTCATCAAAAAAGATCTCAAAAGTTATATAACAGAAATACGTTTCTTTAATGAGAGAATATGTAGTATCACTCTACAAATCAGTAACACGAAATTGACCGTAATACAAATATATGCCCCAACAGATAGAGCTACCGACGAAGAAATCGATCAATTCTAAGACTGTCTGGAACAAGTGTATGAAACAACAAAAACAGAAGTTATGTACGTCATAGGAGATTTCAACGCAAAGTTGGGTTTGCAAAATGAAGGTGAAGGAAATATCATTGGGCGTTTCGGATATGGACAAAGAAATAGACGTGGAAACAAATTACTTAGCTGGCTACAAGAACTTAATTTGACACTTGCAAACTCATTTTTTAAGAAAAAGGACAAATTTAAATGGACTTGGATATCTCCAGATAATAAAACAAAAAACGAAATTGATCTAGTACTGACAAATAAAATAAAAACAATCATGGACGTTTCAACGATAACCACGCTAAAGTTTGATAGTGACCATAGGATGATACGCGCAAAAATCAAAATCAACCACAGAACTATGAACAGGAATCATCAGAAATATTTTACACCGAGAGAAATTACTTCAGAACAACAAACAACCTATAACATACAACTTGGAAGAAAAATAAACGAAATTATAAACACCACTTACACTTCAGAAAATGTTCAAAACATTTATGATATCTTCGAAACTATCATAAAAACTTCAGCAAAGGACACTATAATGAAACCAAAGAACACCAAAGTCGAGAAAATCTCACAGAACACAAAAATAATGATAAACAAAAGAGAAGAATTGAGAGCAAAAACCAATCTGACAGCACATGAAACACAAGAACTGAAAGAATTAGGAAAAACAATTAAATTACAGTCAAAAACAGATATCCAAAACTACAACGAATCGAAGGTGAAAGACATATTAAAAAATACAAAATCAATAAAAAAGACAAAACAATTTTTGTGTGATGATGGAAAAGAATGGATCATTTCTATAAAAAATGATACAAAAAGACTCACCAAAAGGATAGATATAAATAAAACAGCTACAGATTTCTTTGAATCCCTGTTTTCATCAACAAACAATGAAGCAGACAACAACAACATTTTCCTTGACAACAACTTTGATGACGATTCGATACTTTTCAATGAAATAGAAATCACACACTGCATCGACGAATTGGGACAAGAGAAAAGTTCAGGCAGTGATGGTATCGAGGCAGAAATTTTAAAATTCGGAAAACAAACTGTCACACCATTTCTGACAAAACTTTTCAACGCCATTCTTAAAACTCAACAGATACCAAAACAATGGAAACAAAGCATCATAACATTATTACATAAAAAAGGAGACAAAGAAGATATTAATAATTACAGACCAATCAGCTTAATATCGACAGTGTATAAACTTTTCTCAAAAGCATCATACAAAAAATTAAAAATATCACTAAATGACAAACAGCCAAGAGAGCAAGCCGGATTTAGAGAAGGATTTTCAACTACTGACCACTTACAGACCATTAACCAACTAATAGAAAAATTTAATGAGTACAAGAAACCTCTCTATCTTTTATTCAATGACTTTAGTAAAGCTTTTGATACGATAGAACATAAAAGCATTTGGGCAGCACTGACGAATCAAAATATCAATCCAATATTTGTTCAGACAATCAAAAGCATTTATAACAACAATACTGCAAAAATTAAAACTGACAAAATGGGACGAGAATTTAACATTAAAAGGGGAGTACGACAAAGAGACCCAATTTCTCCACCACTTTTCTCAGCGGTACTAGGAGAAATATTTTGTCGACTTGACTGGAAAAATAAATTTGGATTAAATATATGGGGAGAGAAATTGAACAATCTTAGATTTGCAGATGACATTGTTCTTCTATCAGACAAACCAGAGGACTTAGAAAAAATGGTGAACAAACTTGCAGATGAATGTAAAATCCACGGACTCTTATTAAATCTTACCAAAACTAAAGCCATGACTAATCATATAAGAAAGGAAATCTTGCTTCAAAATAATAAAATAGAGTATACTGATGACTACATTTATTTAGGACAACTGAAATCATTTGATAACCAGGAAGAAAAGGAAATAAATCGAAGAATATCTAATAGCTGGAAACAATTTTAGAACGTTAAACAGATTCTAGATGCAAAAATTGGAAAAGACACACAAAAATACATCATAGATTCAACAATACTTCCTGTAATGACATACGGTTTACAAACAATGGGACTAACATCGAATTCTATTGAAAAATTAAGAATCTGTCAATGTAAAATGGAAAGAAAACTACTTAATATAAGGACTATTCAAAAAATTAAGAACGAAGAAATAAGAAGAAGAACTAACATAACAGACGGAACTCAAAGAATAAAACAACTTAAATGGAGCTGGGCCGGTCACATTTCGAGAATCCAAGACAACAGATGGACAAAAATTTTAACAAGATGGACCCCACCAGACGAAATTAGACCTAGAGGTAGACCAAAGAAGAGATGGGAAGACGATCTTAAACAATTCAACAACAACTGGTATAATGACGGAAAGAACAGAAATCTATGGGCAGCAATGGGGGAGGCTTACGCCAGATCGACATAAACTATCTAACTTATGTATTAACTTGAAAAACATTACTTAACTTAACTTTGAATATATGTAAAAACTTTTAAAAATAATGCAAACGAAATCATTAACTATATATGTACAAACAATTTTTGTTTTTTAATTGGCAAATAAAGCTTTTAATAATAATAATAATAATAATAATAGTGGCCTTCCAGCTCTTACAGCTTCGTGACTTTCCAGTCATGAGTAGGCAGGGCTGGATTGCCAAATTGAATCATTTTCATGATTGTATCTTTGCAGGAGAGTTCTTCTGGTAGTCTAGCGCGAGCAATAGGCCTGCAAGGGATATCCTCCCTTGACACGACTTCAAGCTTAGCACCAGGCCAGAGTCCTTTTAACCTGCTTATCGAAACGCGATTAACCTGACGTGTCCCTGATACTATCCTGCGTCCTCAAAGATGGCAGGTTCCCCTGGGCTCTCCATCATAAGAGTCCAGTAGGAGGCCTGGAGCTTGTTCGTGATAATCGCCCATTGATCGAAAGAGATCGCACCATCCGCGTACTCCTGTCAATGACAGCAAAAATGGGTTTGTCCTTCAGTGCGTCACTGTTCGGCATGTCCTTTTTGGAGCTGAGGGTGCTTGATTTTTGCACCTTAGGCATTTTGGCGTTCGGGGTTGACTGCTCGAACGAACGTTGGCGCCTAGACGTTGAGTCTGCGCAGTTTTTTTCAATTATGGCAATGATTTTCATTGCCCACTCAAGCTAGGCAGATTGCGTTGAATCAAGCTAAGGTTTAGTTACCGCACCTAACACCTTCGCAATTTTCTCCGCGTTCCAGCTCTTTTTGTGGTTTGGAAAGGTAGGGAGGTTGAGATCCCCTTCGTTGTCCGTTCTACTGTTAGACACAGTTTCACCTTCAACTTGGGGGTAGGGGGATTGGAAACCCTTTCGTTTTCAGTTCCACTGTAAGTCACAGTTTCACCTCCAACTTTGGGGTTAGAGGGACTGGACACCCTTTCGTTGTTTGACCCACTGTAAGTCACAGTTTTGATCACAACTTGGGGGAGGAAAGGAGTGCTTCCGGAGCTCGAAGGAGGCCCTCCCATTTCAGCCACGGAGCCGATAGTCTCGGCACCCGTACCGTCCGGGTTGGTCGACCTTGAGTCCTTTGACATTGGACGGGATGTGTTGGGATGTTTGGGCAGTGTTTTTTAAGGTAGCCCTTTTGTCAACATATCACAGTTCGCGTTAGAACCGAAAGTCTCGGCCCCTCTACTTGCTGCAATAGTCTTTTCCAGGGTTCCTTCAATACAGGCAGTATGAGTGGAAGTGCTACAGAGAGTCACTGCAACCCTTCCACTGGTGTGGGCATCCTCCTTAGGAGGGGCGTTAGAACCAGAGGGCTCTCAACATTTCTTGGTCAGCTTATGAGGCCTTCCTCGAACTGCAGTCGGCTCCACAGCCCTTCCGCCAATCGCTTTTTGTGTAATTTTCGTTAATTTATTTGTCACTGACGACTTATTCTCTGTCGAGGCCAAGCCATCGCCGGCAGTCGCGACACCTGCCGACTTTTGAACGTATATCCCCGTTCGTTTTTTATTCCTTTTATTAACTTTTTCCATTGTTTCACTTCCAAGTTTTCTAACATTGAGGTTTTGTTTGAAACAGCGCTTATTTGGGTGCGGATTTGTCGTTAGAGAAAGACTCAGGGATAAGGTGATTAGCAAAATCCAGTTAATGAGCGTATAATGACCATTCGCATCAGGGCTAAATTAGCCAACATTAGCCTAATATGCGCCCACGTCCCCACAGAAGAGAAGGACGACAATTCCAAAGACTGTTTCTACGAGCTCCTCGAAGAAACATATGAGCAGTGCCCTAGACACGACGTGAAAATCGTTCTTGGCGATTTTAACGCAAAACTAATAAAGGAGGACATCTTTGGAAATACAATCGGTAAGCATAGCCTCCATGACAAAAACTCCGAAAATGGACTGAGGCTAATCGATTTCGCTGCGGGACTAAATCTTGTTGTTAGTAGTTCACGCTTCCCGCATCTCAAAAAAACCGTCAACCAAATTGACCATGTTGCGATCGACGCAAGGCACTCTTCCAGTGTGTTAGATGTCCGAATTTTCCGAGGGGCCAACTTTGACTCCGACCACTACTTTGTTGTTGCCAAGGTACGAATGAGGATATCTTGTTAACGACCTGCACGAACTAATGCAGTGAAGAGATATGACGTCGTAAAGCTACAATCGCAAGAGATTGCCAATGCCTTTTCCAATCGAGTGTCCCTTTAATTATCCTTGAATCCTATGCCGTCAGCATTAAGCATTGAAGACCAGTGGCAACAATGCCAAGAAGCCATCAGAACCGCTGCCTCTGAGGTTCTTGGCTTCACTCGGCCACCAAAACGAAACCCATGGTTCGATGAAGATTGCAGGCAGGCAAATGCAGCCAAACAAAAAGCACGACAAATGCTAATGCAAAAACGAATAAGGGCTGCTTACGATCAGTATAACGAGATTTAAAAGGAGAAAAGAAGGGAAGAACACCGAATTCTCAAAAAGAAAAAGAAGCAGCATGAGAAGCGCTCGTTTGAGGAAATTGAGAGGTGCCATGACAGGAACGAGATTCGGAAGTATTCGGCATTTACCACTATTTTAATTTGTAAATACAAAATGTCGCTAATTATATATACTAATAAACTTAAACTTAAACTTAAACTTTTACCAAAAGGTAAAAAGATGTTGCCAGGGTGGCAAACCCCGAACTCAAGCCTGTAAGGACCAGCAGGGAAACATAGTTGTAGAGTCACAGTCGCTACTGAGGATCTAGAAAGATCGCTTCTGCAGACTGCTTAACGGCGATGAGGACACGAATTCCGATGTCAGGCAGATTGCCCCATTCAGCTTGGACGATGATCAAGAATGCCCTCCTCCCGACCTAGAAGAAGTTAAGCTTGCATATGCAAACTTTAATCAAATAAGACTGCAGGTGCAGATGGCCCTGATGCCGAACTCTTCAAGGCAGCTGGAGACCGGTTGGAAATGAGCATGCACCAGCTGATCTGCATGATATGGTCGGAAGGAAGTATGCCCGATGAATGGAACCTCAGTATCGTATGTCCGATCCTAAAGAAGGGAGACCCTCACAATTGCGCCAGTTGTAGAGGGATAAGCCTCCTTAACGTCGCTTATAAGATCTTGTCTGCTGTAATATGTGAACGTCTGAAACTCCACGTCAACAACTTGATAGGTCCTTATCAATGTGTTTCTAGACCAGGGAAGTACACAATAGACCAAATTTTCACATTACGGCTGATCTTGGAAGAAACCCGAGAATATAATATCGATATTAGAAGAAGTCGTAAGGACATTTGGAACTACAATGGCGGAGAATTAGAACTGGTGAATGAGTTCAAGTACTTAGGCATGCTTCTTTCGTCAAACCTCAATTTTAGTAAACACCTCAACGAAAAACTATCCAAGGCAAAAGCTGCAATCAATGCGACGTGGAAAGGATGTTTTTCAAATGGAGCAATTGCGCATAGCAGTAAATATAAAGTATTTGAAGCAGTGGCTGAATCAGTTTTTTCTATGGGGCACAGTTGTGGGGATATAAAGAACATGAGGCAGCAGAGAAGCTCCTACGGTTCTATATAAAACGAATTTTCTGTATTCCTGCTAATGCTCCAAATTATCTGTTGATGATCGAGACAGGACTTTCACCCTTGTTTATAAAAACTTTGAAGTTGCAGATAGACTACATACTGAAGGTAATGAAAATGGCGGATACAAGGCTTCCAAAAATAGTGGCGTTAAAAGCGGTATATAACAAGTCAAGCTGGTATGCGGAATGGATGGATCTGGCGCTTCAATGCAAGATGGAGGTTGATCTAAGTATTGGAAATGTAGATAACTGGGGTTCAATTTTATATCAGCTGGTGGAGAAAGTTGATGAACTGAAGCTACTGGAGTATAGAGAAGAAGCAAAAGCTTCGGTACATAGAGCAGTGTACAGTCGCTTGGACCACAATTTGGTAGGAAAAAACTATTTCCATGATAAAAACAGTGTGCAGGTTATATCAATGATGATGAGGTTGAGAGGTGAAATTATTAAACTGAATTACATACCACATAGGGAAGATCTTCCATGTCTTTGTGATCTATGCAACAGGAATGAAAGAGAAGATGTCTTACATTTCATTGGGAAATGTCCTATATTAAGTGAAGTGAGGCGTCAGGTATTTGGAAAAAACTACCTTTCGGATGATGAGAGTATAACGGAGTTAAACGAGCTGGATGTGGAAAAACTTTTTAATTTTGTCAAAAATGCGCTAAATTATAGGAATAAAATAAGGAGTGGGAGCTTTTGAGAACTTATTTATTGTAATTTTTTAAATGATCGGGCAGACGGCATAATGCCATGCATATATGTTTTTATATTATTTTAAAGTAGTTAAAAATGAATTTGAATAATAAAAACTATCTAATCTAATCTAAAAAAAAAAAAAATCTAATATCGATATTAACTATCTCTTTGTCGATTTCAAAGCCGCGTATTGACAGAGACGAGCTGTACAAAAGTATTTCAAAAGTCTGTACAATTACTCGCCTACGCAGAAGATATTGATGTAATTTGAAGAAAAAAGCATGATGTCACAGATGCTTTTGCGAGTATTGAAACAGAAGCGCCAAAAATGGGTTTGATGGTTAATGAGGGCAAAACGAAGTATATGTTGTCATCAAACAAGGACACTGAACATCGACGAATTGGACAAAACGTCACAATAGACAGACATAACTTCGAGGTAGTACGGGACTTCGTCTACCTAGGATCCGCTACATACACAAAAAACAACATCAGTGCGGAGATCAAATGGAGTATAGCTCTTGCCAACCGTTGCTTCTTTGGGTTAAGAAGGTAAATGAGAAACAAAACCCTCCCCAGAAAAACCAAGGCAACCTTGTATAAGACCTTGATCATCCCAGTTCTGCTTTACGGTGCGGAAGCATGGACCTTATCGAAAGCGGATGAGGAAACCCTTGGTCGTTTCGAAAGAAAAATTCTCCGAATGATCTTTGGTCCCATATGCGAAGACAATGTGTGGAGAAGAAGATACAACAACGAGCTGTATGAGCTGTACCGCGACATTAGCATAGCCAGAAGAGTACTACGATGGATGGACCCAAACGCTCCGGCTCGACGGGTTTTCGAAAGCTCATTGCAGGGAAATCGCGGAAGGGGAAGATCTCGTCTTAGGTGGCGCAATCAAGCGGATGAAGACCTCAACCGACTTAGAGTGCAAAGCTGGAGAGAGCTCGCCCTAAATCGAAGTCGTTACAGAAGGATGTTGGTTGAGGCCCAGGTTCACCCCGAACTGTAATGCCCACCTAAGTAAGTAAGTAAGAACAATATGTATACCAATTTTGTCAAAGACTTATTCAAAGTCTAACGATACAACTGTTACATTGTTCCTTGCAGAAAGGGCATTGGATATATAGAAATCTAGGTGGAGTAGAGCATCCTCATATCCTTCATTCGGCTGAAATAGTAGGGGAGCCCAGGAAGGGACTTTGCGTGTTACTTGAGCGCGTCAGAAAATCATATGGGGAGAAACCTTGCACCCTGTAATGTACTCCTACCATATATGAAACCTTAATTTTGGGGCGTTCTTTGAGGGCAGCCCGTCAGATTAGTAAAAAAAAGGCGATCCTCGGACATACTCGAGCGCGTCAGATTAAGAGATGGTAGGTTGATTACATCCAGAAGAGTGTATATTTCAATAATCTGACAATTTGAGCGGGGCCTTAGTAAGTAGGCGAGTCACAAAGATGTAAAAAAAATTTCTAAAAGCTGCAATCAAGTATCGCAACGCAATTTTAAACGAATTTTTGTAGTTAATGAAATTAAATCTACTCACTAAACTTAAACTTTAATTTACCTCTTAACCTGACAGGCAACTTAAAGTTAGTGTCTTATTTAATTTTTATACCAGCATACACTGTTTTTTGTAAAATCTTTTTGAAATGAAATTATATATATCTATCTATCTATCTATCTATCTAAGATGTAAAAAAATCGACAATTTGAAATACTCGAGCGCGAGAAATTTTTTTTAAAACTTTATCTGGATAACAGAAAACATATAATCTGATATTTTGCTAGGAGCGATTTAGGTAAAATCGTTAATAAAGTGTATAATATATGATGGTCAATATCTCGGTTAATATTGATATAAGCAATTGATCCAACAAACCTTTTTTGTAGAAAAATAAATTCTCTACATGTTTGTAATTTACAGTTTTTCTGTATCTTTTGTTATTTACGAGATAACTGTGACAAAACGTGAATTTTATGGAAAAATCTGGTTTAGTGGCCCGTACCACCTGACCCGTATGAGTAACGACTTTGCCACAAACAACATTTTTGTAGAGCGTTCTATTTCGAGAAAAATCATCTTCAGTTAAAGTGATCCTATGAAATGCCACTGAGCTATAGAAATTTAAAATAAAAAATCTGTTAAAATTGTCAGACTAAGAGTACGCCCCCATATAACTGTCAGATTATCATCCTGGAGGACGAAGACATCAAGTTGATCGCTCTGTATAAAAATTTGATGAGCTGGAGTATTTCAAGGTCACGTGTTTTTTTTACATTTTTAAAAATCAGCCATGACTTATGGCCCAACTCGAATTGTCTGATTATTATTGAAATATATACTTTTTTTAGTACACTTAACATTCACTTTGAAAATCTGACACGCTCGAATAACTTCTTTTTTTTCTGTCAACCTCTCTTTACGCCCATTTGCCCACAGTAAATTGTCAGATGAATATATATCGGTTATCAGAAAGACAAATCACATACCCTATGAATATCTGACGCGCAACTTGATTAGGTTTTATTAATTTTATAATTGTTGTAAGCCGAAGCAAACGCTAAGTTACATTTTTATCTAGTACTTTAGCGATACATGGTATGAGTGAAATAGGTCTATATCCATTTACGTTGTTAATATTTTTACCCAGCTCTGCCAAAGGAAACAATGTTGTTTGCTTCCAAGAAAAGTCTAACACAATATTGTACAGTTCTGTAAGTCTCGATGTTGCTGAATGAGGAAGATTTATTAACATGGGGTACAGTATTCTGTCTCGACTGGGTGTTTTTCCTTAAACTTGCTCAGACAACTTTTGAACTCGAGATATTAAATTGTATGTTCTATTAATTTTGCTGAAGAGAAAGTAAATTCCTCTTCTATGTAAAAATGGAGAGCTAGATTTTTTAGTTCGATATAATCTAAACTAAAGCTTTCGTCTTTGTAGTAGTTTGACCAAGTAACTGCGAAGTGGTTACAAATTTCTATGTGATTAGAAATTGTGCCTCTGGAAGTTTGAATAATGCTTTGCAGTTTAGATTCACCGGTCAAACATCGAATATTATGCCAGATTCTTGTTAAAGGTGTACTTGGGTTTATTGAGGACGTAAAGTCAATTAAACTTTTTTCTTTACCAGATTTACCAGAAGTTCTCTTCGAAATTGCGCATTATACTTTTTATATAAGGGATAATTAATTATTCTTTACGTGGGCTATAGGTCAATGTAAATAGAGGTGTTAGTTTATTTTTGTGTTTTGTTTTATTTCGACGTTTCGAACATGGTTATGTTCATCATCAGGACTTTATTAACATAAATGGGAGAAATAAAATTTGATATAAACATTAATTCACAATTTTTTATGTGACGTTCAAAGAAACTTACATCATTATATTACAAGCTACTGTCTAAAACAAATTTATGAAGAACTATTACTACACATTGTGTATGAGAATGGACTAAAGAAACAAAAAAAGTAAGTGAGATGAGAAATGTAGTGAGAATGTAGTAAAAAAACATATTAAAATTTAAGTTACTTCGAAAAAGAACCAGATTATTTATCGAAAACACCTTCATTGCACAACACATTCAACTATTGTTAGTCGCCTATTTGATCAAGTGGCTGTAGATGTTGCTGAGAGAGTCGCAATCCGACCTCTTATTAACAGTTTTGTTGTTGTTTTTGATGTGAAGCATCTCCAGTAACATTCTTTTAGAATAATGTTTTAATATGTTTTTTACTACATATCTCACTTACTTTTTAGTTTCTTTGGTCCATTCTCATACATAATATGTAGTAATAGTTTTTCACATATTTGTTTTATACCGGTTTCACACTGCGCCGAAATCCGGATTTCGAGCGAAAAAAGTAATAAAAAGCCGAAACCTCAAAAAATCGACTAGTTTCTCCATACAAAATTTACATATTTTCTAGTCTATTTTTTCGGATTTCCACAAAATCTCCTCCAAAATGTACTAAAACTAAAAAATGGTGAAATGGAACGAACCACAGAACAGCGAACGAAAATGAACTATCAGAAAAAACAACAACAATGCTTAAGAAACCTGGCACTTGTCATCGAAATTTTGTATTTTACTATAGAAATCGAACAGTTTAGTTGCTGACGTGTTGTTGTGTCAGAAAAGTATATGCATACATTTCTAGAAAATTGCCTCTATTTTCAATTTTTATTTCTTTTGGCTAACTTTAATTTAATTAAACGTGTTGATGTTGTTTTTATTCGTAGAATTTATAAAGGCACATAAATGTGTGCTAGTGGTACTGGAGCCTGATGATTCCGAAATAGAACTTAAAAGCATTAGCCAAAGATAAAGTGTTTGAATTGGTGCACCAAATGCAGCATTGTGAACGGATAGTTAGCCTACCAATGCTTAGTTGAGGTTTCCTATGCTAACATAGAAAATGTAATTTATTTATGAAACTAGATTGGTCGGCCTAGTTGACATCATGGAACTCTACAGCAGATTTCGTAAGAATAGTAAGCAATCTCCTCAAATGTATAGAACCGCAATATAAAAAGTTTTCTTTTAGTTCCGAAAGAACCGAATTCTAGAAATAAGTTTGTCCAAGAACTGAGTGAACAGAAACCGATTGGGGACTTCTACCGTGCACAAGAAATGATTCTTTCCAGCACCTCTACAAATCAGTTTCCCAATATGTCAAAACTATCATTGAAACGACCACCACAGAAAAAAGCTCCGATTTTTAAAAAAGAAAATTTTCAATGAGCTAAACGAAAACAAGTCACTGGAGAATCAAAACCGCATAAAGAAGGTATTGAATACCTTCTGATTTCCTCACCCAGGAAGAAACCAATGTTAAAAAGTAGTAATAATAATTAAGACAACATTTGCGATAACATTGAATAAATCCTTGATATTTGTTTTTCATAAATTAGTTCAAATAAATGGTTACAACCAATCCTAAAAGTGTGCTTATCAACATTATAGTTTTTCTTTTCTCTTTGCTTAAAAGGAATTCCTACTAGTTGTTTTTTATTTGAAGTTTTAGCAACTGGTTTTTGTTCCACCTGATTTATAGATGTAAATAATGAAAATATTTTTTATTACGGTTTTGAACTGCTGCTGTGAAGTAGGTATTACTAGACGTCCTTGTGGTTGCAATGGCGTCAACTGACTTGCATGTGACACAATCAGTGCAACTCCCATGCTAACAGCAGCATCTGCAACATTAAATGTGCAAATTGGACCGGCAAATGTGTTGTGATATGTACTCTAGTTGTTGCTCGGATAGCATTTATGTTGCTACCCGCCGTGCAAATTACACGCGATATAGCATTGACAGGAACTTGGACCTTCTTGCATGCCATCTCAGGTGCAGTTGAATATGAGTAGATGAGGAAAGAAGTTTGTTGTTTTGTAAAGCTTTTACGAACAACTTCCTTCCAGCCGTATTCACCTCGTTTTGCAGCTACAGAGCCACCAAAGAAAATAAATTCATACCAGGGGCAATCTAAATACAGTCGACTCTCGTTAATTCAAACTTGCGATAATTCGAACCTCTCAACAATTCAAAGCTATCACGAGTTCCCTACAAAATCTTTTATGCACTTGGTAATTCGAACGAAAAAGTCATTGCTATATAATAAAACGACGCGGTAATTCGAACTCATCGGCGGCCAACACTCGACAATTCGAAGTTGCAGAGAGAAAGAGGTCGAATGATTGTAATGTAAGTACATTTTGCGACAAGTTCAAACTTATATCAACGTACACGAGCCTTTGTTTTTGCGACAGATACGAATGAAAAAAGCAACGGTGAAGATGAGGACAATACATCTGAACCTTTAACAGATTTGTCAGTTAACGAAGCACGATCCTCATTCGATACCTTACAACGCTTCTGTCTACAAAACGAAAGTGATGAAAACTCATTTCAGGCACTTTTTCTCTTAAAAAAAGTTATTGAGCAGTCTGAGCAGCAGCAATGTGTTTTGAAGTAAACGAGTATTACAGAGTTCTTTCGAAACATTAATCAATTCACATTATTAATATGTTTTTGTTTATTTATGTTTACGAATGTACATGTACACTCTAATTTTTTTTCATAGCTATAGAATAGCAGTTAATTAATAATAATTTATTGATCAATACATAGCAATTCGTAGCTTTATTTATTTTCCCTCACAAAGTTCGAACCATTTGATTATTCAAACATTCGATAATTCGTAGTATTGTAATGAACACCCAACATTTATACCAATTTCCTAATCGAAAACGTTTAACCGAAAACAGAACTGGCAACACTATAATGGAATGGTATAAAATGACAGGCATTGCTTGTTAGCCAGTGTGTGTGAGTGTAGAGATTTTTGACAGCAAATGTGGAAACCATGGAGAAGAAACTGGAACGCTCTAGATGAGTGTTGTTCTATATAAATAGGACCGCTGACGCAACGAGCAGTCAGTTTTGATTATAGAGTGATAAAGTTAAGAGTGAAATGTTGTTAACCAGTGATAGTCCAATAGTCGAGTTGAGTTCGAATAAAGTATAGATACTGAATAAAAGTGATAGAAATAATTTGAAAGGTAAAGTTTTATTTTGCGAACTAAGCGCACGTTACAATATCTTTTAAATTTTATCAGGATTACGTAAAACATATAATCTGACATTTTGCTTGGGGCGATTTAGGTAAAATCGTTAATATAATGTATAATATATGATGGTCAATATCTCGGTTAATATTGATATAAGCAATTGGTCCAACAGACCTTTTTTGTAGAAAACTAAATTCTCTACAAGTTTGAAATTTACAGTTTTTCTGTATCTTTTGTTATTTACGAGATAACTGTGACAAAACGTGAATTTTATGGAAAAAGCTGGTTTAGTGGCCCGTACCACCTGGCTGGTATGAGTAACGACTTTACCAAAAACAAAATTTTTGTAGAGCGTTCTATTTCGAGAAAAAAACATCTTCAGTTGAAGCGATCCCATGAAATGCCGCTGAGCTATAGAAATTTAAAAATAAAAAATCAGTTAAAATTGTCAGACTAAGGGCCGGTTTGTTCAGAGCGGGTTAAATAAGCAATTTGGTTATCAAGGATTCTTCTTAATCACTGATTAAGATTTTGTGATCAGCAAAGAGTGTTTGTTCACCTTTTTCATAGCTTGGTTAGCAAATGATGGGTTATTCAAAAATCGTTCCATTTTCCAGTCTATACGTCAAAACTCAATCGAGGAAATTATTGAAAATACTGTAACGTGCGCTTAGTTCGCAAAATAAAACTTCACTTTTTATTTATTTATTTCTACCACTTTATTCAGTATCTATCATTATTCGAACTCTACTCGACTATTGGACTATCACTGGTTAACAACATTTCACTCTTAACTTTATCACTCTATAATCAAAACTGACTGCTCGTTGCGTCAGCGGTCCTATTTATATAGAACAACACTCATCTAGAGCGTTCCAGTTTCTTCTCCATGGTTTCCACATTTGCTGTCAAAAATCTCTACACTCACACACACTGGCTTACAAGCAATGCCTGTCATTTTAAACCATTCCATTATAGTGTTGCCAGATGTGTTTTCGGTTAAACGTCTTCGATTAGGAAATTGGTATGAATGTTGGGTGTTCATTACATTGCCCCCTCCTTAAGATTGTTCGTCCCGAATAATTCCATCTGCGGCCTCGCCACTATATCGATGCAGCCGGTCACAATGAACTACTTTTAACTTGCCTCTTAATCCTCTTTGGATGCGGTAAACCACGTCGTTAATCCTCGTGACAACAGTATAAGGACCTTCCCAGTTCTGCTGAAGTTTCGGTGACAATCCCTTTTGACGATGAGGATTATAAAGCCACACACGATCTCCTGCTTGGAATCCTGCCGTTGTCGCTTTTGTGTCGTACCGTGTCTTCATCCGGTCGCTGTAGGTTTTCATCCGTTCCCTTGTTCTTTTATGGATGTCAGCGAGTCTCTCCTTGAGGTCATCCACATACTCATTCGTGTCCTGTGGCTCCTCTGTGGGGCATCCAAATTTAAGTTCGCTGGGCAGCCGCATGGTTTTCCCGAACAGGATGTCAGATGGTGTTTGTCCTGTCGAGCTATGTACTGCACTTCTATAGGCCATCAGGAATAGCGGTACGTGCCTATCCCAGTCTCTTTGGTGGTCGCCTACGACCTTGGTGAGGTGTTCTTTCAAGGTCCGGTTGAATCTTTCAACCATCCCATCAGATTGTGGATGAAGCGGTGTGGTTCTCGTCTTCTTGATGCCAAGTAGTCCGCACACTCCTTGGAAGATGTTTGACTCGAAGTTATTCCCTTGGTCGGAATGGAGTTCCATAGGTACGCCAAACCTACTTACCCAGTTAAACACAATCTGATCAACCACTGTTTTGGCTTCTTGATTTGGGATGGCATACGCCTCAGACCACTTGCTAAAATAGTCCATTACAACCAGAATGTACTTGTTTCCAGCGTTGGTCTCTGGAAAAGGCCCAGCCACATCTACTGCAATCCTCTCAAAAGGCGATCCAACGTTGTACTGATGCATCTTACCTTGAATCTTCCTACCAGGTCCTTTGGTTGCAGCACACTTGTCACATGTTCGGCACCACTTCTCCACGTCATCTCTAGCATGTAACCAGTAGAACCGATGTCGCACCTTCTCCAGTGTTTTGTTAACTCCCAGGTGACCTCCAGAAGGCCCGTCGTGCATCTCCCGAAGAACTTCACTGACTTTCGATTGTGGTACGATCAGCTGCATCACATATGATTTACCGTCAGCGGACTCCCATCTTCGCCTGAGGACACCTTCTTGCACATATAGTGAGTCCCACTGTGCCCAATAGGCTTTGAGAACTGGACTCCTGTCAGAAATGTCTCCCCATTCAGGTTTCTCTTCATTTTTTTTCCATGCGAGAATGGGTTCGATATCTGGATCCTCCTGTTGAGCGGTCCTCACTTCCTCATTGCTCCATCCGCATATGGGGTCAGCTCTTAGTCGCTGAGCGGTAATATTTTCTTTGTTTTCTTGTCGCCTACAATGCTTGCAATCCAATTTGCAAGGTCTTCGGGACAATGCGTCGGCGTTTGAGTGCAGCTTTCCTCTGCGGTGTTGAATCTGGTAATCATAAGTCTGCAGTCTTTCTATCCACCTTGCGACTTGACCTTCTGGATTTTTGAAGTTCAACAGCCAGTTCAGAGCACCATGGTCTGTCCGCAGAAGGAATTTCTGTCCATAGATGTACTTATGGAAGTGCTTTGTTGCCAAGATAAGAGCTAGCAGTTCCCTTCTGGTCACGCAGTAGTTTCTTTCAGGCTTCGAGAGGACCTTACTGTAATATGCCACCACTTTCTCTTCGCCATCATGCACTTGGGATAGTACCGCCCCGATTCCAACGTTGCTTGCATCTGCGTCGATGATGAATGTTTTGCCAGGTGTTGGATGTGCCAGCACTGGAGCGTTACAGAGGCGGTATTTGAGTTCCTGAAAAGATTTTTCACACTCACCTGACCATTTGAACTGCTTCCCTTTTTCGGTGAGCTGATGCAAACTCTTTGCAACTCCAGCAAAGTTCTTAACGAAACGTCGGTAATATGTGGCAAGACCAAGAAAGCTTCGGAGTTGATGTTTGTCCTGTGGTGTTGGCCAATTTTTGACGGAGTCAACTTTTTCAGGATCAGTCTTCACTCCTTGGGAAGAGATGATGTGTCCCAAATACTTAACTTCGGTTTTGAAAAGTGCACATTTTTCCGGATTCAGTTTAAGGTTAGCCTCTCGAAGTCTCTGAAACACGGCTTTTAGATTCTTGCAATGTTGGTCAAATGTTTTCCCGTAAACAATGACATCGTCCAAGTAGACAAGGCACGCTTTCCACGTCAGTCCTTGAAGAACGCACTCCATCAAACGCTCGAATGTTGCCGGAGCGTTGCATAGCCCAAACGGCATAACTTTAAACTGCCAGAGCCCATTACCTGTAGAAAACGCCGTCTTTTCCCGATCATCAGGGTGGATGTCAACTTGCCAACATCCACTCTTCAAGTCCAGCGTCGAAAACCACTGGGCTCCCTCCATAGCATCCAGGGTATCACTGATTCTCGGCAGGGGATAGCTGTCCATTTTAGTCACATCATTCAGCCTTCGGTAGTCCACACAAAAACGAGTGCTTCCGTCTTTCTTTTTCACTAGCACCACTGGTGAAGCCCAAGGACTTTTGGAATTTTCAATAAGACCGTCCTTCTTCATTGCTGTTATCATTTCCTCAACCTCACCTTGTTTTGCCAGTGGAAGGCGTCTTGCGGGTTGACGAATCGGTCTTGCATCTCCTGTGTTGATGCAATGCTGCACCAACTGTGTCCTACCATATTGTCCCTTTTGCGATGCGAAGATGTCAGTGTACTCTTGTAGGAGATTTTCAGCCATCCTTGTTTGTTGGTGATCAAGGTTGGATGAATACAGTATTTTAGCTCTGATGGTTTTGAGCTCCTCCGGAGTTATAGTTTTTCTCGGGGCTTCGTCTGTGATCTTCGTAATTGCTGCAACCGATTCGCAACGTCCAACGACTTCTCCTTTCTTCAACCTTACATCGTACGGTCTGGTGTTTAGTAATCGTACGGGGACCATTTTGTTTTTCGGTGCTACTAGTGTTTTCCCAATGATGACGCTTTGGGAGGAACACTCTGGGTCTGGTTCCACCATTAGGTATCGAAGGCTTCCAAACTCACCTTCCAGTTTTGTCCAAACGAACACTTCAGAAGAAGGAGGCAGAATCAGATCTTCCGTGATGACAGTCCTCAGTGTCGACGTACTTTCGTTCGAATAGGTCATTGGAAGTTCCTTATTTTGGTACTTCAAAACCTGATTACCGATGTCCAAAATAACTCCGTGCTGTTTCATAAAGTCGATTCCAATGATGCACTCGTCACATATATCTGCCACCAGGAATTGATGAGTAAACACTAGATCGGCCAGTCGGATCTTAAGACACACTTCTCCATATACTCTTGCTGCTTCTCCCGTTGCGGTTCTTAGACGGTAGCTATTGGTGTTATGAAGCCACGTCGTCTTTACCAGGTCTCGACGTACTATGGAGGTTGTGGCGCCGGTGTCGATGGTAGCCACATGTTTGTTCCCGTTAATAGTAGTTTCCACAGTCAGACTTTTGTTGTCTCGTTTGGTCTGAGAGACCTGGATGGTGGTTCTGGGGCCATCGATACAAGAAACCAGCCTCTGCCCCTCGAAGTTGGTTCTTACTCGTTTCCCTGATGGGAAACGGGCTGATACGTAACGCTAGTGTTGTTGTTACCTTGTTCTGGGTTGGATCTCTTGCTTCCACAATGTTGACAACCGGCTTTATTTGGTGGTAGTCGGCATTGACGCTGTAAGTGCCCAGTTTTGTTGCAGTTCCAACATCTTGCTAGTCCGCTCCGCTGGTTCTTTTGTATTTCAGCTCTATGGCACGAGCACTCTTCGACTATGGCTTCTCTAAGTCGATGTACTCCCTGAGAAGCCTGTTCTGCTGCTTCAATTGTCAATGCGAATGCTAAAGTTTCGGAAAGAGTACGTGTTCTAGCAGTTCGCACAGACCTCTGAAGATATATATCGGAAATAGCACGAACGAAGGACTCAACAGCAAGCTGGTTGATGATTTCTTCTCCAGCATCCGGGTATGCCAGGTGAACCAGTCTTTCGACGTCTGCTTGGAGCTGCTGTAGACTTTCACCCCTCTTTTGGACTCTGTTATTGAGTTGGACTCGGAAGACTTCTTTCAAGTGGCAAGACTGTCCATCAAATGTTTGGGGTTTCATCTCCTTTTTCCTTGCAAACTCTCCAGCAGATTCTCGAATTTTGATTTTCCGGATCTGGTCTAATTCCTTGGACAGAACAGAGAACTGTTTATCGCATCGGCTTTCCAAACGATTCTCTACAACAGAAAGCTGTTTCTCCACACCTTCAACGCGTTCGTCTAGGGCACATACATTTTTCTCAATGTTACCCAATTTACCTTCAAGAATGTTTTTCTGACCTTCCAAAACATTCTGTTGCACCTCAAGTCTTTCGAGAATATTCTGTTGTTCCTTCTTTTGTTCGTTTCGTTGTGCTTCCAGTTGTTCGAGAACATTCTGCTGTTCCTTCTTTTGCTCGTTTCGTTGTGCTTCAAGCTGTTCCAGAACATTCTGCTGTTCCTTCTTTTGATCATTTCGTTGCTCTTCCATCTTCTTTTGTTGTACTTCGAGTCGTTCGAGAACATTCTGCTGTTCCTTCTTTTGCTCGTTTCGCTGTTCTAACAAAAGTTTCATCATACTAGAAAAATCTACACTTTCACTTACTTCTTCTTCTTTTTCCACTTCTGTTTCAAAAACAAAAGTGTTTACGTCTTCTCCTTGCTGTTCCAAATAGTTGCGCAAGCGCAGGACGAGCTCATTTTTCGATCCCGCTCTAGAAAGATTTCGCTTACCTAACTCCTTTTTAAGCTCAGTGCAGTTGAGCTCTTCCAATAACTTACCCATTTTCACTGTATTTAACTCTTTTTTTTTTTTTTTTTACTAGTCAAATAAGTTTTATCCCACTTCTGACACCAATGTAACGTGGCGCTTAGTTCGCAAAATAAAACTTCACTTTTTATTTATTTATTTTTACCACTTTATTCAGTATCTATCTTTATTCGAACTCAACTCGACTATTGGACTATCACTGGTTAACAACATTTCACTCTTAACTTTATCACTCTATAATCAAAACTGACTGCTCGTTGCGTCAGCGGTCCTATTTATATAGAACAACACTCATCTAGAGCCTTCCAGTTTCTTCTCCATGGTTTCCACATTTGCTGTCAAAAATCTCTACACTCACACACACTGGCTTACAAGCAATGCCTGTCATTTTATACCATTCCATTATAGTGCTGCCAGATGTGTTTTCGGTTAAACGTCTTCGATTAGGAAATTGGTATGAATGTTGGGTGTTCATTACAATACATTAATTTTTTCATGATAGAGTCAGTTTTTTTTCGGTTGTCAAAACTATCGAGATTTGAATTTAACCCGCCATTGGTGGCGTCAATTTGACTTTCATCGTTGGCAACGCCCGCCGGTCCCACGCACCGGGGTTTTTTTGCTTAAGTTTTTTTCAATTCGAGTTATTAATAAATTATTTTTTTTTAATATTTATGCGCTTTGATAGTAAACAAAGATATTTTATCAACATAAGCTCTTTTATTTCATTATTAATGATTTAAAAAAAAATTATTTATAGCATTGAAAATCACAATGTCTTTGGACATAAATTTTTTTAAATTAAGAAAAAAACAAAAAACCACATATTCACCTAAAAAAGTTTAGTCTATTAGTCTTTTGACATTATGAACTTTCATAAAATAACAAAAACTGATGTCCTTTCAAATAAAAAATAAGAAAAATAACACCTCAAAAAATGCTATTCTTCAGCCAAACAGTCTCTGCAACAGGGTACTACATGTAGAAGGAACAAATATTTTCGACTTTTATGACAAAAGTACTTGGTCTTCCTATTTTTCTTCCATCCCCACTCAAAGCATCGGCCATTTCTTGAAGGACCAGCAGTCCCAGGTACATCGTTCAACTTTAAAGTCTCTGATAGTCTTTGTCTCACAGACCGTGGTTTCTTTACTTACATACTTGGTGACACACGGTCTCACGCACCGGGTTAGTACCAAAACTACAAAAAATGTGCTCGCTAAGACGTTTCGCCGTAAGCTGATGATGGGGGATGCGTAATGCGGCAGCTACTCGAAACTACAGCAAAAATGGATGACGGCGGATAAAGTTATTCAAGTTTTTAATGACATCCGGTCTCACAGACACATAGGACACCAATGGCTGGTTAATTTCATCCTGGCGACATCAATTGATTAAACAAGTGCTTTATTTTCTTCGGTGCCGTGAAATAAGGTCGAACGCAATAAGGCCGAATCAACCTTATTACCTTTTTTTGGAAATAAGGCCGAAAACAACAACCAAAATATTTTTCTACCTTATTTCCTATTGAAAAGGTAATAATGTCGAAAAGAAAAAACGAAAATATTTGACAAAAATAAGAATGCCAAAAGTTGAGAAATAAAGTCGAAATCCGTTGAGTAATAAAATCGAATTTAATTTCTGTTGGATAACGAAGAAAGAAATTATGGGGCCGCTTTGCTTTTCCGCTACGGAACTGGGGGGTTGAAATTTGTTTTACAGGTTGGATTCGCGCGAATTTTAAGCTATTATTAGTTTTGTGGTTAGAAAATTAATCTTTTTTATGAATTTCTAACCACAAAACTAATAATTGCTTAAAATTCGCCGCGAATTTTAAGCTATTATTAGTTTTGTGGTTAGAAATTCATAAAAAAGTTTGATTTTCTAACCACAAAACTAATAATAGCCGCGCCGCGCCGACCTCGTGCCGACTTCGCGCTGACTTCGCGGTTACCCCGCGCCGACCCCGCGCAGACTCCGCGCCGGCCGCGCGTCGAACCGGGACGCCCCCTTCCCCTCCCCCCACTGACGAAAAGTTCAACTCCTTAAATCCAATGTTCCTCAGAACATTTCTGTTTCTACCAAAGGTAAATGCATTTATAAACAATGATTGCAAAATATTAAACAAAGAAATAAAGTCGAATTCTACTGAGAAATAAAGTCGAAAGTTATTTTCGATAAATTTAGTGCCACAATGATTTTCGACCTTATTTCCCAAAATTGGTAATAAGGTCGAAAAGAAAATTCGACCTTATTTCCCAATTTTTGGGAAATAAGGGCGATTCGGCCTTATTGCCTTCGACCTTATTTCACGGCACCAAGGTGTACTTGGGTTTATTGAGGACGTAAGGTCAATTAAACTTTTTGTTTTACCAGTTTTACCAGAAGTTCTCTTCGAAATTGCGCATTATACTGTTTATATAAGGGATAATTTATTATTCTTTTTGTGGGCTATACATTTTTTTTATTGTGTGTCAATGTAAATAGAGGTGTTAGGTTATTTTTGTGTTTTGTTTTATTTCGACGTTTCGAACATGGTTATGTTCATCATAATCTAATGATGTAAGTTTCTTTTGACGTCACACAAAAAATTGTGAATTAATGTTTATATAAAATTTTCTTTCTCCCATTTATGTTAATAAAGTCCTGATGGTGATGAGCATAACCAAGTTCGAAACGTCGAAATAAAACAAAGTATAAAAATAAACTAACACCTCTATTTACATTGACCTTAATTATCCCTTAAGATAAAAAGGTCACGAAACTTATCATAGCTTTTTATATAAGATTAAATATTCTTTCAATGGGTATTTTTTGATTAATCTTCATGCGTTCATTTTTACTTGCGATTATAGGTACTATCGTGCTGAAAAAAAAATTTTGAGATTACAACTAAACATGACATTAGGATGATAGAGAATACGAAAAAAGTGGGTCCTACAATTCTGTCTGTCTGTCTGTATGACTGCCAGTCTGTATATAAATCTACAGCCTGAACCGCTTGACCGATTTTCTTCAAAATTTGAAATTAGGGTCTGTGGGAAAGCCTACAGAGGGATTTTTGGAATTGGGTCTCTAGGTCTTGAAATAACGGTACGTATGGCATACTTATATATGATATGATAATACTTATTTTTCTCGAAAACGGCTCCATCGATTTCGATAAAATTTCGTGTGAAGCATTCATTTTAGGTTGTCTTTCTTATTTCTTTTTTGCATTTCAGAGACTTAAGCTTTGCTGAACTTAGAGCAAGCTCATTTGATCAACTTTATAATGCTCTGCGAACAATGACTGACTGCACGAATCTCAGAGGTCTACGAGAGCTTTTGCGTAGTAGTCCCAGCGGATGAATTCGAATGACAGAATCAACGGTGGACTTCAGCAGTAAAGCAGAAAACCCTGAAGGAGCTACTCCAACATATTTGGCTCAAAAGTCTTTCAGGGTCATTCAGTACTAGGACAGGGTATTGAAGTAGAGATGGTGGCGGATGAGCTCCTGGTGAGCCAACGGCAGCACTCACACCCCTGCAGCCGGGTACTGACATTGGATATTCCAGCCCTTTATGTCCGAAGGGATCCAAAAGGACCTGGCCCTCCAGGTTGGGGGTTGTGCGTAGGGCTGACTACCCAACCATGGAAAAAACATCTAGTTCCGAAACAACCAATAGCCTCGGATAACGATAATGATTTCAAAGATGACGACCCAAGCAAACGAAAAAAGGACAATGACCTCCGGATCTGCACGTGGAACGTAAGATCTCTTAATGGATTACGTGCAGCTGGAGAATGAGCGGACGTCCTGGACTGCTGCAAAGCAGACATAACCGCCATCCAAGAAGTGCGATGGAGTGGACCGGGCATAAAGAAGATGAAAAACTGTGACATCTACTATAGCGACTGCTACAGACAACAGAAACAGCACTTATTTGGGTGCGGATTTGTAGTTAGAGGAAGACTCAGGTGTAATGTTCTACTACTATTTCCCTAATTTTGTTCTATGTTTATTCACCGCAGCTCGCTTCATTTTGATTGCTAAAGAGCCGCAGTTTCAATGAATTCACACTCTTCAAGTATAAGGAATGGAATTAGTTAGAATTAACATTTTCTTACAGCTATTTATACCTAAATTATTTTACAAATAGATTTGGGATATCCCCTCTTACGAACTATATTACAAATAAGAATGCATCAGCATTCTACTTCTCATAACTAAATTATTGGGGCAGTCGTCTCATTTCTAATGTTGACAAACTGTTGCTCACTTATAGCTTGCATTCGGGATTAGTGTAACAAAATACATTCAGTGCCACTCATAAAGCCACGTTGTCAAAACGATGTCTTTAAACTTAACTTTTGTTGGCCAAATGGGCCAATGGGTATCAATGAAAACGTGCTTGTACTGTTTTTGGTTGTGGCTCTTTTCGAATGAACGCTACGCTACTTCCCTCCCCTTTAAAAAATGATATTTGCTTACATTTCTAAAATTTAAATAAATATTATTCGTCTCTGTTTTTTTTGTAAACATCACGGAAAAACAAACGTCTTGTGTATAACCACAATTGAAACACAGGATGAGCGTCTGTTTAGCTTGCCAGACGAAATGCAGCCGGCAACTATGCACAAAGAAATAATGGAAAACGCAACTTTTGCAAAAGTAAAGAAGACACTTACGAAGAGAAACCAGTACCGAAAAATATGGATAACATTGGATGAAAAATTGGAAAAAGTGTACTTCGATGATGATAGAAATCTACAATTCAATGATTATTTTTTAGAAGAAATCACAAAGAGTCCATTAGAAAAATTAACAACTACAGAACCCTCTGCAGTAGAAGAATTATTACAGAAACTATTGGAGGCAAATAGAAAAGATGAAAAATCTGCAGACAAAATAGCGAAGGAATTTATCCTACAAAAATTTGATAATAAAACAGTGAACACTCACCAGTGGTTGACACAATATGAAGATGAATGCAAGAGATTTAATATAACTCAAGATAAAAAGAAGATTGAGATATTAAAATTCTTTTTAGAGAAAAACTGTATGGACTGGTATGAATGTGTATTGATTAAACTAACCATAAACTCAGAGTGGAATGAATGGAAAAAAAAGTTCTGTGATACATTTGCCAACAAAGGCTGGTCTACAATAAGGTACGCTATGGCATTTAAATATCAAACGGGCTCTTTGGTAGAATTTGCTTTGAAAAAAGAGAAGTTACTTCTCGAGACAAGAAAAACAATTGATATAGGAACCTTACTTGATCTTATAGCCGTAAGTCTACCAAATTATGTGAGTGATAAAATAGATAGAGATGCCTTGATGGAACCAGAAGACTTATATAATGAATTAGGAAAATTGGAACACCTGGTTCACAAAAATAGCAACATTAAAGAAGAGAAGAAAAAGACTGAGTACAATAAAATAAAAACACCCTGTGAAATTTGCAAGAAAAAAAATAAAACCAGGTTTCACCAGGCTCAGGATTGTTGGTTCAAAGATAAAACAGAACCTGAAAAAAAGGTAAATAAAAATTTTCTAGAGCTAGAAGTAAACAGTGAAGATCCAAAAAACTTGGACACACACCATTAATTGAGGTTAGGGTTATGTTAAATGGTGACTTTGAAACAAAAGGGCTATATGACCCAGGGTCAAATGTGTCACTCATTAATGCGAGAATATTAAAGCTAAAGATATTAAATAAGCATAAGACAAAACATAACCTCAGTATAAAATCAATTAATGGTGTTAATAATGCAGAATGCATGATCAAAATAAAAGCAAAAATCATGAACATAGAAAAAGAAGTCTATGTGTTTGTAGTAAACAATGAAAATTTTAAACATGAATTTTTGGTCGGGCTAGACTTAATAAAGATATTTAAGCTAAGCCACGACAGTAAATTAAATGTAATTCAAGATGATGGAGTTGCTACATACGAAACAGAGGAGACTACGATAAAAAATCCTAAATTAATAAGTAATATCAAAAAAGAAGTTGACAGCAAAAATTTCGAGGTCAATTTTAATGAGAATTTGGATACAGACCAATTCTCAATAATAACAGAACATTTAAAAAACAAAGAAAAAGAATCAATTTTGAAATTGGTAAGTCAATATGAAAAAATATTTGCAAAAAATAAATTCGATATTGGCACAGTAAAAGAATACGAGGCCAGAATAGATTTAACTGTAGAGAATTACTGCAGCAAGAGACCCTATAGGTGCACAATACAAGATAAAAAAGAAATAGAAAAACAAATTTCAGAATTACTGAAAAAAAATTTAATAGAAGAATCCTACAGCCCTTTTGGGGCACCGGTCACCTTAGCATTTAAAAAAGATGAAAACAAAAAATCAAGACTCTGTATAGATTTCAGAGATTTAAACAAAATAGTAGTACCACAGCCACAACCCTTCCCTCGTATTGAAGACCTGGTGACAAGAACAAGAAACTGCAATTATTTCTCGAAACTAGACATCAACTCGGCCTTTTGGTCTATTCCATTAAGAGTAGAAGACAAGCGAAAAACTGGATTCGTCACGGAGGATGGACACTACCAATGGACATGCCTCCCGTTTGGCCTAAAAACAGCACCAGCGATCTTTCAAAGGGTTCTGAGTAATATTATAAGAAAAAATGAACTATCAGATTTTACCATCAATTACATAGACGACATATTAGTATTCTCAAAAGCTTTCGAAGAACATCTAGAACATCTGGAACGATTACTGAGTGCAATTCTAGAAGAGGGCTTTAGATTAAAAATCTCTAAATGCTTGTTTGCCTCAGATACAGTACAATACCTAGGTCACGTCATTAGCAAAAATACGGTCAAGCCCATAAAAGATAATTTGAAAGCAATTCGCGACTTTCCGACGCCGACAAACCAAAAAAACATTCGTCAATTTTTGGGTAAAATAAATTTTTACCACGAATATGTACCAAAAATCGCTATTGTGCTTGAGCCCTTACATAATTTACTACGCAAAAATCAAAAATTCATCTGGTCACAAGAATGCGAAAATGCATTTATATTTCTAAAAAAATTCCTTTGTACCGAGCCAGTGCTGGCAATTTATGATCCAGATTTACCAGTCAGAATATATACAGATGGAAGTATTCAAGGATTAGGAGCAGTTTTGAAGCAGCCTCAACCTGAAAATAATATAGAAAAACCAGTAGCGTATTTTTCCAGAAAATTGAATAACGCCCAGAAAAAGAAAAAAGCTATATATATCGAATGTTTGGCGATTAAAGAAGCCATAAAATTCTGGCAATACTGGCTTCTAGGGAAATCGTTCGAGGTTTACTCGGATCATAAACCTTTGGAAAAGTTAAATATCAAAGCCAGACCAGATGAAGAACTTGGCGATATGACACATTACTTATCACAATTCCAATTCCAAATACATTACAATCCAGGAAAGTTTAATGCAGAAGCCGATTGTCTAAGTAGAAATCCGGTACTCGAAACAGATGAACAACAGGAAGAAGAGATAAAAACTGTGAATTTTTTGGATCTAGAGGCAATCATCGTAGACCAAAATGAAAATAGTGAAGTAAGTAGTAATAAAATAATAAAAAACAAATCAGACTTACTATTAAAAAAAGGAAAAATTATTATATCAGAAGAATTGAGCAAAAAGTTAATTGAAAAAGTCCATCATGAATTTTGCCACATCGGAATAACTCAGATGACGAGTATAATAAAACAATGCTACTCAGCACGAAATTTAGATAAAAATATCAAGAACACTTGCAGGAATTGTGAAATCTGCATTAAAAATAAAACCAGAGGAAAAAAAAACTATGGTTTACTGTCCCAATTGGGACCAGCGAAGAACCCATTCGAGATAATGTCCATTGACACCATTGGAGGATTTGGCGGATCAAGATCGACGAAGAAATACTTACACTAGGGAAAAAATTAAAGGATCAAAAAAAAAATCCAAATTTTTTGGGGTTTTTCAAGTGGTTGCAATTCTCTTAAAAAAGGTCGTACAGGAACTTCAAAAAAAAGCATTTTGAAGCTCAACACTTCTAGTTTAGAGATCTAATGGCAAAAAATTTTTTCAAGCTACGTAGTTCGCTCAGTCGTAATAAATACTGAGAACAAATTTTTTTCGAAATTTTTTTGGTTCTTTTTTTTGGTGTATGAACTTGGAAAATTTTTTTTTCAACTCAACCACTAGATGGACTGGATAGCTTGTTTGTTTAGCTTGAATTTGCTTTTTTGAAAAGTTCGATTTGACCTTTTCTCATTGAGATATCGATTTTTGAATGAAAAAGGGTCTGTTTGTCTTTAACCATCAGTATCTCAGCAACCGGTGATTGCACAAGAAAAACAAGGAGAGTTTTGAAATCTTGAATACATTTACAACAAAAATCATTTTATTTTTTTCGAAAAAAAAAAATTTCTTTCTAATCTTTACATTAATTTAAAAAATTAAGAAAAATGAGCTTTTGGTGTGTTTTGGAACAATCAAGCACCAAGTTGGATCTGTTAAGAAAACCGTTCATGTTGAGCGTGCCTTTTACAGTTTAATATCCCCACAAAAACTTCACAAAGTTTCGATTCAATCCATCAAGCCATTTTTCTGTTTTATTCGATCAAATTTTGGAAAAAAAATTAAAGGATCATGATCTTAGTAATCTTAAAAAATGCAAAAAAATGATTTTGCACTTCTTTTATGGATTTTTACTGATAAAAATGCTTGAGTTTATGGGAAAAAAAATTAATTTTTTGAGAAATTGAAAAAAATTTTTGGAATCATAAAATTTTTTTTTCAATTTCTCAAAAAATTTAGCCCCGCAGCAAAATCGATTAGCCTCAGTCCGTTTTCGGAGGTTTTGTCATGGAGGCTTTGCTTACCGATTGTATTTCCAAAGATGTCCTCCTTCCTTAGTTTTGCGTTAAAATCGCCAAGAACGATTTTCACGTCGTGTCTAGGGCACTGCTCATATGTTTCTTCGAGGAGCTCGTAGAAACAGTCTTTGGAATTGTGGTCTTTCTCTTGTATGGGGGCGTGGGCGCATATTAGGCTAATGTAAGCGAATTTAGCCCTGATGCGGATGGTTATTATACGCTCATTATCTGGATTTTGGCTTTTGGAATCATAAAAATTTTTTTTCAATTTCTCAAAAAATTTATTTTTTTTCCCATAAACTCAAGCATTTTTTTCAGTAAAAATCCATAAAAGAAGTGCAAAATCATTTTTCTGCATTTTTTAAGATTACTAAGATCATGATCCTTTAATTTTTTTTTCCAAAATTTGATCGAATAAAACAGAAAAATGGCTTGATGGATTGAATCGAAACTTTGTGAGGTTTTTGTGGGGATATTAAACTGTAAAAGGCACGCTCAACATGAACGGTTTTCTTAACAGATCCAACTTGGTGCTTGATTGTTCCAAAACACACCAAAAGCTCATTTTTCTTAATTTTTTAAATTAATGTAAAGATTAGAAAGAAATTTTTTTTTTCGAAAAAAATAAAATGATTTTTGTTGTAAATTTATTCAAGATTTCAAAACTCTCCTTGTTTTTCTTGTGCAATCACCGGTTGCTGAGATATTGATGGTTAAAGACAAACAGACCCTTTTTCATTCAAAAATCGATATCTCAATGAGAAAAGGTCAAATCGAACTTTTCAAAAAAGCAAATTCAAGCTAAACAAACAAGCTATCCAGTCCATCTAGTGGTTGAGATGAAAAAAAATTTTCCAAGTTCATACACCAAAAAAAAAGAACCAAAAAAATTTCGAAAAAAATTTGTTCTCAGTATTTATTACGACTGAGCGAACTACGTAGCTTGAAAAAATTTTTTGTCACTAGATCTCAAAACTAGAAGTGTTGAGCTTCAAAATACTTTTTTGAAGTTCCTGTACGACCATTTTTAAGAGAGTTACAACTACTTGAAAAACCCCCAAAAATTTGGATTTTTTGTTTGATCCTTTAATTTTTTCCACTAATGTATATATAGATATAGGTTTGTGTTATTTATTGATATTTATTGTAAGCTCGTATTTCTAGCTTTAATTAAATTATTATATATTTCATATTTCTTATCATCTAATAAAATAATACTATTTACACCGTTTTGTGATATAATTTTATATGGTCCTCTAAAAGGTTTCTTAAACTTTCTTTTGTTTTGATTTTTTAAATATACATAATCACCTACGATAAAATTCGATTTATTAACATTGTTTTGAACATTCTCTCTTTTATATTTATCATTGATTAAGTTGTTTTTTGCTTGCTCGTGAGCATATCTTAATCTACATTTTAATTCACTAAGGTAATTGTCAATATTATGTATTGTATTTTTATTTTCTATTACTTCACATGGAAGAGTACATAACTGTCCAGAAACTAGTTCAAATGGTGAATATAAGGTACTACTATGTAGTGTTGAGTTATAACAATAAGTGTAATATGGTATCCATTCTTCCCAGTTATCTTTATCTCCTACGCTTATAATATATTCATTAAATACCCTATGATTTCTTTCTATTGAAAGTGAAAACGTGTAGAATTAATCTATTATTCTATTCTATCTATTTTTAAAAGTGTACAAATATTCTTAAGCAATTAATTAGTGAACTCTGTTCCCTTATCTGTTTTAAGCTTTTTAAAACATCCGTATTGTAACGCGAACATAACATTTAATACCAATTTCAACCGAAAACACAAGCGGCAACACTAGTGTAAGTGTAGAAATATACCAGGAGAGAAAATGTTTGCCAGGAGTGGAGAGTGGAGACCATGTGAAAATTACTGGAGAGTTCTAGATGAAATGTCATTCGATATAAATAGGCCGCCCGAGGCAACCAGATGTCAGCTTTGTATTTAGAAACTATAGTAGTATAAAAAGAGAGCTAAAAGTTACGCGCCGGCGGGTCTGTAGAGGCGCTGCTGTCTGTAGCAAGAAATGAGAATTCATGACAAAAACCTGGAAAACAGCTGATTGAGAGGCTAAATAGGAGTAGAGAAAATGGTTTTAAGAGAATATGACATAATGTGGAGGGCACGAAACATTTGTGAAAACAATAATGAGGGTAATTGAGCAAGCGATATAGGCTAACGGTTCTTTGGAAAAGATCGAAATAAATATCGTGTGAGGGGCGAGTACATATTCAAATGTATTGGAGAAACCTGAATTTTGCAGCTAAGGTGAACGAGTTGCTTTAGCATATATTCACACCAGTGGCGTAGATAGCTTTTGGCTAAGGGGGGGATAAACCTAGTTCGCTAATTTTTTTAAAAAGATTTAATAATTAAAAAAAAACAAATAGGTAATAAGACTTCGTTGAATTCATTATGTATGCCATAAGAAATTGTGTATTTTTTAAAGATAATATATTATGCGCATTGATTTGAATGTGAACTAAAATAAATATTGATGTAATAGGTGAAATAATATTAATTTAAAAAATTTATCATTGAATAAAATCCTTTAATTCTGTCCTTTTTATTGTTATGAAAAAAGACATATTTTTAAGAATCTCACTTCGTTGGTCACGCTTCTTTGTGTTAATTTTACTCTCTTTAAATAGGAGAAATTTCTTTCGGGAGTTGACGTTGAAACGGGCAGTGTAGATAATATCCTGTTAGAAGATATATATATATAATTGGGGACGCCCCCCAGATTGGTTCTAAATCAGGAAAAAATAAATTCCCTAATTTTTTAAAATTTTTTTTCCTAACCCTTTTTGACCCTATTTCATTATGAAGTTTTTGTTTTATCGATCATCCGTTCAAAAACGGCTGCTGTTATAAAAAAAATTGTTTATCGAGTTTTTGTTAATAACACATGAAAAATAAAAAAAATATAATTTAATGTTAGGTCATTAAAATTGCCGTAGATATCTTTGAAAAAATAATCCATATCAAAATGTTGCTTAAATCAGCCTTTTTGTTTACTAACAATAGAGTATAAACAAATGATCTAAATTTTATCAAACATACACGCGGCTGTAGAGTGTTCAGAGACGCTTCATTTGAGCCTAATTCGAAGTCTTTCGGTTGATTAGTTCAAAAATGACAGGAAAATAGGGCAAGGAAGGGTTAGAGATAAAAATATGAAAAAATTAGGGAATTTTTTTTTTTTTTTCATTTTTTAGAATCGATTTAGGGGGAGTCGCACTCAATTTTTGCAAAAAAATTAAACAAGGACCACCCTAATATATGTATATGTATGTTAGGAATTTTTTCTTTGAGGCAGCTATCGAGCGCTTCCAATGAATTATTAGAGGAAGTAGGTATTATTCCTTCGGATCAAATATCTCTTCCAAGTTTTTAATTCTTCAAGAACAGAAGATGGACTCAACATTTTCATTAAATTTTTCAGCTGCTTTGTATATTTCAGACGAAGAATCCTTGAAAAGAACCGAAAACCCTTCTAGTATGTTTTCATGGTTTGTAAATTTTTCTCCAAGGTTCATAACATAGAAATCGAGAAAAGGATTGTTTTCGTGACACGAAAATATTCTTCTGTACCTACTTGGAACCGAAAGGTTCCAACTATTCTTTTGTCGGTTCGCTACTCTCTTATGTTTAACGTCAATGTCAAGGACTTCAGCTATTTTTTTTGCATCTTCAAACACTTTCGAAAATGAGTCATCTTCTGCCCGTTTAATTTTTAGTTGATCCCTTAAATCTTTGAGATTTTGAGATTGCGAGATTCATAGCTTGGACCAAGTCTAAATTCACTCTATGAATCTCACGACTTATTGACAACGAGAGTTGGTAAACCATACTTTTAACCTTTAAGCTAATCAAAAACTCGAAATCCATAGCGTTTTTTAAGTTCTTTGCGTCAATTTCCAATGTTCTTATTTGGTCAAGAGTCTCGAACACAAGCTTCTCAAAATCTTCCACTGCTTGATATTTTGAGATCCATCGCGTCAGATTCAGCCTTTTTAATGTCTTTTTTGTGGAGATTGAAATAATTGTCGACTGCTTTAATTGTGGTTAGGCAGTCTCTAATGGCTGGTATTTTGCTGGAAACAGATAGACACAGCAATTATTCAAAGAATGTGCTGCACAATAAACGTACAGAGCATCCGAAGCAAGTTGTTGGCAAATTATTGCCTGAACACCATTGTATCGATCAGACATATTGCTTGCTCCGTCGTACCCTTAACCGATCAAAAAAGAAGTGGCCAGATCAAGATTTTTCACAGATGAAGATTTTCCACTATAAGCTTTGCAAGAACATCACCTGGATTGTTAATACAGTAATGTTTGGTAAACTGCTGTATTAGAGGTTTTAAGAGAAGAGGTTTTATTCATATCAGTCGTGGATAATAGATATAAAAAATTAAATTCAAAAGATTAGGTGATTTGCCGAAATAATAATTTCTTTCAGATGAAATTGACTTTATATTTTCCCTGTAGAATGAAAGAATAGAATGTACAATACTGTGAGTTCTTATAAGACTTCATTCAAGTTGGAAGTAGCTACTAAATTTCACATTGTGTTTCTTTAACTTTTTTGGTTCTTGACTGGTTATGTTGAACAATTATCGATCCCAATGGGGGGGGATCTATCCCCCTGATCCCCCCCCTATCTACGCCACTGATTCACACAGCATACGTCTTTTCAGTATTTGCTCTAATTTAAAGTTTCTAGTGGGGTAGGTAAAGAAACAGATTACCACGTTGCATTGTTTCACTTTGAATGTGTATTTATTTTTGTTCTTGGTTGATGTTTGATATTTTCTTGTAAATGGAAAATAGAACTGTAATATAAAAAAAAATATTGTATTATGAAATACAAAAGATATTTCAATAAACGAAAAATGAAATGGAAAATCTACTTAATGTAGTATTTCTCAAGGTATTGAAAAAAGAGTTTAAAGTTTCAAAAACAATGGATAACATTTTAAACCGAAAGATAGAAGATTTAGAAAAGAGACTTACATAAAATTTTAATGAAATAATAACGCGATTTAAAAGTTTTTCCTTATAATACCTATGCACGCACATAAAGGAGCTATGAATACCCTTATAATGTTATTGACACAGTGCAAGCGATTAGGAAAGAATAGAAAGAAGCTGCAGATGCATATTGTTTTTAAGCTAAAGTGAGGGAAAGAAAGATTTTACCTGCTTATGAACATTTGAACATGTTCAAGTAAGTCATCTTACGGAAAACGTACCGTAGCAAAAATTTAAAAATCCTGAAAATAAATCTAAAAATTTATTCTTTTCCTGATCACCCTTGAGGTAGAATACAAGATTCGCTTTTTTTACAGAGGTTCCCCAGTAGGCCACTTCCTCTATATAACTACTTATAATGCAGTTGAAGAGCTCCTCCGGTTCAGTAGGGCGTAGGGCGTTGTTGAAATGTCAGATATGTTCTGGTGGTTGTTCGAGCAACAAATTTTTATCGATGATGATAGTCGGTCGCCAATGGCTGGCTTAGGGTAGGGGGTGGACACAGTGGCAAACAAAGAAGAAAAAAAAAATCAGAAACAAAATACAAACAAAAAAAAAAAAAAATATACAAAAAAAAACAAAAAAAAGTTTATATATCAAAGTTTTTAGACGGCATATTTTTGTTAGTCTTTTTTTGTGCAAATAGTACAAGTCCGGTTAGTTAAAATTTTACAATTTTCAACTGATGGTCCTTTGATACACAGTTCGTTCCACTCGTGATATGCTGTTCGGATTCGATGATATCCTTCGTCCAATTTCCAATGAAGTTACTATCGCACAGTCTGTCTTCGAACCGTACATGAAATTTCTTCTGAATTATACCTACCGTTCTCTCAAGGTTTACCGATGGAACGTGTAGTGATCCGAACACCGAATTGGGCTCAAAGCACTTGTAAGCTCTCAATTCTATGAGGAATAAATCTTTCCTTTGCTCACCACCTGTTTTATCTATCATGAACTCATTGCATTCCTTGCAATTAAGTTTTTCTTCCAGCTTGAACGCCGCAAAGCCTGCATAGTATAAAGCTGCTGCTTTTAGAAGTTTCTCTGCTGTTGTGTATCTTGCAGCGTAGTTGTGTTCGTCATTGATTCTTTGAACGTGTCTCGATTGCGAAATCACATCCATATCTTCGTCCATATCTTCGTCCATATCATCATCGGCCATCACTTCATTAGCGTTTATAAGATCGTCTTCGATCTCCATTTTCTTAACAAGATCAAAGTCTGAGTCCTTTTTTCCAGTCATTTGCTTCTTAAAGTCAATTTCTTTCAGCAGAGGTTTGGCTTCAGCATCCTTATAGCCGGAATACTTCGCTGAGCTCAGGTGTTGAAACATGACAACTTTCAAGTTGCGCACGGCTCTCCATACAGATGGATTCATTTCATATGAGCCTTTATTTCTTCTCAACATTGAAAATAAGTTCTAGGCGACGTCAGTGTTTTTGCTTTGAAGATGGTCCCACATCTGGGGTATTGCCACAAGATTTTGCTGTAACCCTTTGAAGCAAGGTGGTATTACCCACCTGCTCGTTGATCTCCATTTGGATATCCATTCTCTTGCAGATTCAAGGCGGTCAAGAGTATCGGTGACGTTTGAAACCACTTTCTTGTTTGGGTTTTTAGAGTACAGCATTTGTGCGTTCATTATATCGAAAAGATCATTCATTTTTTTAATGAAAGAGGCTGTTGATAGAGCAACTTCTTGTTCTTTCTCCGTTTTGAACACGTTGCAGTTCATGGCAGCCATAATGCCCGTGTACACGTTGTTGCTAAAAATCTGTGTTGCCAACTTCACATTAAGTTTTGTGAAACCATCTGGCGCAAAATGGGCTTTTGTCAACTTAAAACAAACTTGAAAGACCCCTTTGCGATCTTCTTCGTAGAGTTTCTTTATCACATCCCGATCAACCAAGTCATCCTCGATTTTGATCTTGTTTTTGAGGAGGATATTTCGCACACTCTTGAACAAGTGTGGATAATCGTAGAGCAAAAATACTCTTTTCTCCTCAATATCAGCATAGGGTTTCAATTCCACTTCGTGTGCTACTTTCTTATAAGTGGAGACGTTGTTTGTTCCTTGATCGCAACTTACGGCGACAACATTAAGTCCACATTTGAAGACATTGTTAAGCATTCCCTTCATCATATTGGAAAGAACTTCGCCATTCGGTGATACTGCGTAATAGGCGATTGTTTGCTTCCAATTATGATTCAGCCCTCGAAGAGTGAAAACCATTATTTTGGAGGCAATCGTGTTCTTCTTTCCAAACTCTCCAAAGTCCGTTACTCCATACATTTTATCGTCTCTTGAATTGTATTCCAATTGTATTTTGATTGACATTTCATCGAAGAGTAGGACACATTTCTTTTCCATTTCCGTCATCTCCTTTGCTCTGAAAGTTAGCATGTCCTTGATCTTATCGCTGAATCCACTAGGTAGCCGGTTTTCCCAATGCCAACGGTAAATTGTGCTTACCGCAGGCTTGGCGAATTTTTTTACAAGAAATTGATAACTTGCTGGTGCATGGTAAAAGAGTTGTAAAAACAAATCTCTTTCATCTGATGTCCACGTGGCATTGGTTTTATGGAACAATTGTGCCATAATGAAAGTTTGCAGCTCTTTCGTTGCTTCTTTCATCTGTTTTTCGACATTTTGTTTTAAATAGTAGTCGGATCTATTTTTTAATTTTTTCGGTGTTCGGAAAATATACCGAGGCACCGCTCGAGCAGGCTTGAGCCTTCGCTTCATTTTATAGGAATACCGTCCTCGCGAAGGAAACTGGGACGGAGAAATGGGAGTGGACTTATCCACATTCCCAAGGGAATAATTCTTATCATAAGTTACTGCAGAACCGGATGCCAAGTTCGAAAGAGAGCTTAGCGGAGAAAGAGGGAAATATGAAAAACTGTTTTCAGCAAGAGGAGGCGCTGAGGTAAAATCGGAGGTCCAATTTAAATTGGGGGAAGTGCTGCAGTTTGAATCAGGATAAGAATTGGTGGAAGACCTAAATTTTTTTAGTGGAGGAGGGGATTTGAAAGCTGGTGCGAAGGTTTGTGTGGGTTCAATGGGAGCTTGTGGAACTTTGAAGCTGACATTTGAGTTGTCAGACGATACCGTCGAAGTAGTTACCACATTTTGTTTAAAAACACGCATCAAGTGACTGCAAGATACATCGCGAGCACTTTCACTGCAACTGCAAATCGATGTTGAAGACATCGGCAGTGCTTCCTTGTTCAGAACTTTGAAGGTGGACTTCAAAGTTATGTCTTTCTCGTAAAAATGTACTTCGCAAAAGGAAGGTTTTTTGGGAAGACCCTTTATGTCTGAAACACTTCCATGCTTCAGCCAAACGGGCCTTCTACAATCCGACGGGATTGTGAAAAAAGAGACATGGTGTGACCTTACTCTCATGTTGCAATTTCCATAGTAACACTTGGAACCCATTGCAATTTATTTAATTTTATCAAAAATAACAGTATCACTTAATACAATGCCCTTTAACACTATTAACACTTCTTAATTGCACACTAAAACAACCGCAATCGCACTTTATGCGCTAGAATAACGCAGCTAAATTTGAGGATCTGTTGTGGAAAGTATAATAATAATAATAATAATAATAATAGTAATTATAATAATAACAATAATAATAATAGTGATAATAATAATAATAATGATAATAACAATAAAAACAATCATATGCGAACTTTTCCTGTTATAAAAATTTAGTTTCAAAAATATTTATTTTTATTTATAAAATATGGATTATAAAATGTGCAAAAAAGACCATTCACAAATTTCAAAGTTAAAAAAAAAACTTCTAGAAATCGCCAATGGTCACTTACTGCAATACTCTCTAACTCCCTTCGGCTGCCAATTTCACTGTAACTTCACTAGAAGAAACACTTCACTTATTTGTTTTTGGAACAAAATTGTTAGGTATCAATAATCAGTAATTCGGTTTTCAAAACCACAGTAACTTCACTTGTACAAGAGTTTTTAGAAGATACACTTCACTTATTTGTTTTTGAAACAATTCAATTATTTATCAAGCACAATTTTAACAAAAATTTGGCAGATAAAAAATTTACAAAGCGAATGCCAATGACAAACTTTATAAACTGAATTCTCATTGACTCGCGCCAAAAACATTTCTATGTAGCTTGTACATTTACAGGCACACACATTTCCCATTGCTTTACACCAAACACCAGTAACTTTCATTACACATAAACTTTTCTAATTGTCTACCTACTTAAGCTTACATACAATCTCATTTTTCTCCTGTGTCCTATATCCCGCTGCTTGCACTGAGTACAATTTCTTATGGTTTACGCGATCAGCTGATCTCTGTTTACAAATCTTATTTTCTCTTAGCAATTTAAGAAATTTTAAAATTCTTTTCTCTTTTTCCCTAGTCTTGACAACCACCCCTGAACTTCTCCCCGTGTAAGAGTTAGAGCGCCGCGCCGGCGGATAACTGCGGCACTGCTAGTCATTTGTCATTTTACTTGCGATTATAGGTACTATAAGGAAAGTCTTGCAATCGTGCAGAAAAAAAATTTTGAGATAACAATTAAACATGACATTACGATGATAGAGAATACGAAAAAAGTGGGTCCTGCAATTCTGTCTGTCTGACTGTGTGTCTGTCTGTCTGTGTGTCTGTCTGTCTGTGTGTCTGTCTGTCTGTGTGTCTGTGTGTCTGTCTGTATATGGATCTGCAGCCTGAACCGCTTGACCGATTTTCTTCAAAATTTGCAGTTAGGGTTTGTTTGGCATCCTACAGAGGGGTTTTTGGAATTGGGTTTCTAGGTCTTGAAATAACGGTACCTGCCATACAACCGATATGATAATACTTATTTTTCTCGAAAACGGCTCCAACGATTTCGATAAAATTTTGTATGAAGAATTAATTTTGAATTGTCTTTCTTATGATGTAAAAAAAAATTTTGGAAAAGGCCTAAAAACGGTACCTCCCATAGTACCGTTTTTTTTAAAACCGACTTTCTCGTTTATGGCTGACACGATCTTGACGAAATTTTGGATTTAAGAAGTCGTAAATTGTTTAAGAAAGACTGCATATCAATATTTAAAAAAACTTAGTTTTGGAAATTTTTATAAATTTTTTTAAAAAATTTTGATTTTTGAAAGTAACTTCGAAATTATAACTTTGATTTTTTTCAAATTTTTTGTCAAAATAACTCCTGTTAAGATCTAGAACTTTGCATACTCAACTTTAAAAAAACAGTTTTTAAAAAAAAGTGAAAAATAAAAAACCGTTTTTTGGAAAAATTGCTCCAACGATTTTGATTAAATTTGCATCATTCATGTGTATTAGCGATTGCAAAATAATGGCGTTTTTAGATTTTTGCTTGAAACCTTTGGAATATTTAATTTAATTTTTTCATTATTTTGCGTGATTTAATTCAATTTCTATAATTAAAGTGTAGTTGGCAACCCTGCACCACAAAATATATTATGAAGAGCTAATACCAAAACCTTTAACTCAGCCTTTAGATTTTGATATCGTATTTAGAACACAATCGCAAGTTCGTGCGACCCAGTCGTGCCCATTTTTTTATTCTACCATTGTATATGAAAACTATAGTAGAATAGAAAATGACAAATGACTTTGTTTTAAACTTTGAAATTTGTGAGTGGTCTTTTTTGCACATTTTATAATCTATGTTTTATAAATAAAAATAAATATTTTTGAAACTAAATTTTTATAACAGGAAGAGTTGGCAAATTATTGTTATTATTGTTATTATCATTATTATTATTACTATCACTATTATTATTACTGCTATTATTATAATTACTATTATTATTATTATTATTATTATTATTATTATTTTTATTATTACTTTCCACAGCAGATCCTCAAATTTAGCTGCGTTATTCTAGCGCATAAAGTGCGATTGCGGTTGTTTTAGTGTGCAATTAAGAAGTGTTAATAGTGTTAAAGTGCATTGTATTAAGTGATATTGTTATTTTTGATAAAACTAAATAAATTGCAATGGGTTCCAAGTGTTACTATGGAAATTGCAACATGAGAGTAATGTCACACCATGGGGTCGATTCTGTAACTGTGAAGCTGTGAAGTGATAAAAAATATCACAACTTCACAGCGAATCCGATCTCGTTCTGTGAAAAAATTAAAACTAACGTCAAAATTTTCTTCATATGATAAATTATTTATCACAATAGAGTTAGTCTGTGAAATTTGAATTTGAAATTGGAAATTCAAAAAAAAGAGGGCAAAGGGCTTCAATAGCCCAAAAACAGTTTTTAATTGATTTTTTGGAGCAATGGCAAGAACTGGCAAATGACAAGTAAGTAGGTACATAACTTAAGATAATTTAAAATAATCCTTATCTACGATGCAAAACAACTCCATTTGCAGACCTATAAATGATGACGGTTCACATTTTCGTTCAACCGAGTGGACAGAACTAAGTTTCAGTTGAATACCTTAGGGGGAACCTTAAAAGAGGAACCGAAATGGAGGAAGTATTGGAATGATCTTGTGTAAGTTTTATAAGTAAAAACATTATGGCAGACATGAAATCACTAAATGTTTTCCTTCACGCACAGAATAGTGTTCGAAGCCGCGACACCACCGCGAAGGAAAAAACCATAGACCTCACAGAAACAGACGCGCGAATAATAAATAGTACCTACTACACCAAAAACGATAGAGTTGAATGAAGTGCTCCTCCGTTTGTTATTTCAAATGGACTTTGCCCATCTTGAAGTGACCGCCGCAATATCCTCATTTTCTTCCTGGGCAAATAATTACATATACATATAAAAAAAAGCTACTTCATATGAAAAGAAATTTACGTAATGAAATAACCTTTGTTCACTACGGCCTCTATTGTTAAATACCAACTATACTATGCCTGACATGTTTTGAAATATTTTTTTACAAATAAAAATTAAAATTTAAGCAAAAATGACAACATTTATCATTTAGTACATACTGTCAGAGTGATTTATCATTTGAGTTCGGGAATCGCATCAGATTTTTTTGTGAAGTGATAAAATGAAAAAGCTCTGTGAAGACTGAAATAAAATAATTTTTATCACTTCACAGCTTCACAGTTACAGAATCGACCCCCATGTCTCTGTTTTCACAATCCCGTCGGATTGTAGAAGGCCCGTTTGGCTGAAGCATGGAAGTGTTTTAGACATAAAGGGTCTTCCCAAAAAACCTTCCTTTTGCGAAGCACATTTTTACGAGAAAGACATAACTTTGAAGTCCACCTTCAAAGTTCTGAATAAGGAAGCACTGCCGATGTCTTCAACATCGATTTGCAGTTGCAGTGAAAGTGCTCGCGATGTATCTGCAGTCACTTGATGCGTGTTTTTAAACAAAATGTGGTAACTACTTCGACGGTATCGTCTGACAACTCAAATGTCAGCTTCAAAGTTCCACAAGCTCCCATTGAACCCACACAAACCTTCGCACCAGCTTTCAAATCCCCTCCTCCACTAAAAAAATTTAGGTCTTCCACCAATTCTTATCCTGATTCAAACTGCAGCACTTCCCCCAATTTAAATTGGACCTCCGATTTTACCTCAGCGCTTCCTCTTGCTGAAAACAGTTTTTCATATTTCCCTCTTTCTCCGCTAAGCTCTCTTTCGAACTTGGCATCCGGTTCTGCAGTAACTTATGTTAAGGATTATTCCCTTTTGAATGTGAATATGTCCACTCCCATTTCTCCGTCCCAGTTTCCTTCGCGAGGACGGTATTCCTATAAAATGAAGCGAAGGCTCAAGCCTGCCCAAGCGGTGCCTCGGTATATTTTCCGAACACCGAAAAAATTAAAAAATAGATCCGACTACTATTTAAAACTAAATGTCGAAAAACAGATGAACGAAGCAACGAAAGAGTTGCACACTTTCACTATGGCACAATTGTTCCATAAAACCAATGCCACGTGGACATCAGATGAAAGAGATTTGTTTTTACAACTCTTTTACCATGCACCAGCAAGTTATCAATTTCTTGTAAAAAAAAATTCGCCATGCCTGCGGTAAATACAATTTACCGTTGGCATTGGGAAAACCGGCTACCTAGTGGATTCAGCGATAAGATCAAGGACATGCTAACTTTCAGAGCAAAGGAGATGACGGAAATGGAAAAGAAATGTGTCCTACTCTTCGATGAAATGTCAATCAAAAAGACAAATAATAAACAAATAATGGTTTTCACTCTTCGAGGGCTGAATCATAATTGGAAGCAAACAATCGCCTATTACGCAGTATCACGGAATGGCGAAATTCTTTACAATATGATGAAAAGAATGCTTTTTTTTTTTTTTTTTGTTGGAGGTTTTTAAAATACCAGCTGGAGCACTCAGACCTAAATACCGGTCCATTGTACTACCAGATAGCAACCTTCTATTTGTTATAGCTTTCCAGATGTTCGGAGAAAAGCCAAAAGACGCTGCCATGGTAAGGAGCCTAAGTTACCAGCTCTCACCATGTCTGCGCCGAGTATCTGTAACCTTATGCGAGAAAAAGCAGGACATTCACAGAGGAAGTGCTCTGCGGTGTCCTCATCTTCTCCACAAGATTCACAGAGTGTGGTATCACTTAAGCCTAACACGTTTAAATGCTTGGCAAAAGAGAAGTGCCCGCTGGCAACGCCAATAAGCTTCCTACAGTCTTTTCTGCTACGAGCTAGCAAAAATGTTGCAGTCTTCTTACTAACGTTGGGGAGCATACGCTTGGTTTGTCTGCATCCAATGGAGGCATGCCATCTACGGTTGTGCTCTTCACAGATCCAATCGTTGATTGAAGTCCTCACTGAGGACGCTGGCAGACCTAGCGACGGTTCAGGTCCTGAGAAAGCTGTCTGAGATCCCTGCCTAGCGAGTTCATCGGCGATCTCATTTCCAGTAATGCCGTGATGGCCTGGAACCCAAATGAGACTCAAGGCATTTAATCTTCCGATCGCATTCAGAGAGCTCTTGCATTCCTGGATCACTTTCGAAGTGGTTAGAGGGTTGAGAAGGGCCTTAAGCACAGCTTGGCTATCGCTGCAAAGAAAGACACTTCTCCCCGTCCGTCCATTGTTCGTTACGTGGCTCAAGGCCATTAGGATAGCATAAGCCTCCGCTTGGAAAAAGGATGCGTATGATCCCAAAGATGAGTGCAGTCGTATGTCGTCGTTCTCAACAAAGGCACCAGCACCAGAACCCTCGTCGGTTTTGGAGCCATCTGTGAAGACACGATAACAGTTCTTTCCAGGCTCAGATTCTGGAGCGAACCAGTCCTGAACCGAAGGAAAGCTGACTGAGTAATTTTGACGCAGTTTGAGCCTTGGGATCATCGTGTCAGACGGCATATCCATTAGACGTGGGTCAAAAGATATGCTGCTTGCGAGTTCCTCAAAGCTCCAGTGTGAATTGTGCCAGAGACCACATCGTTTTAAACGAGAAATGGTCTTGAGAGTACACCCCATGATGAAGGTATCAAGGGGAGGAAGGTTCAACAGTGCGTCGAGAGCAGCACCCGGTGGGCTGGGGAAGGCCCCCGTAACACCCAGACAAATTGTTCTTTGAAGTTTGGCAAGCGAGGCAATAACGTATTTACGCGAGAGCTTATTCCACCAAACAACTGACGCATAGGAGATGATTGGTCTTATCATAGCCGTATAGATCCAAAGGACCCTTTTCGGTGAAAGACCCCATGTCTTGCCAAAAGTTCCTTTACATTGCCAGAAAACTGACAGTGCTTTAGTAGTTTTAGACTCGACATGTTTCGACCAAAGAAGTTTGTTATCCAGGATTACTCCAAGATGCTTGACTTCATTTGAAAAGGGGATGTTGACGCCTTTAAGCGTAAGATGGGTCAGACCAGTCAATTTTCTACGTCTCGTGAAGAGGACAACCTCGGTTTTAAGAGGATTGACGGAGAGACCGTTTCTAACACACCAGGTGTCAATCATACAAAGCGCAGCCTGTACTCGGGAGCAAACAGCTTGGAGGCTGGAGCCAACAGAGAGCACGGCGACGTCGTTTGCATATGCTTCTGCATGAACGTTAGAACCATTGAGCATTACAAGTAGAGAGTCGATCAACATGCACCACAGAAGAGGAGATAAAACGCCACCTTGTGGGCAGCCCTTATTTACTCCCGTTGCAACATATTGTCCACAGTCCGCTTCAGCGATTACGGTTCTCTTCATTAGCATTGCTTTAATCCACAACACTAATGACTCGTTCACACCGTGTTCTCTGGCAGCATTACACATACCATCGAAGCTAGCATTGTCAAAAGCACCTTGAATGTCGATGAAAATGCCTACCGCAAATTCTTTCCTGTCAAGCGCGCATTCAATCCTGCTAACAAGATTTTGAAGTGCGGTCTCGCAAGATTTTCCTCTTTGGTAAGCGTGTTGCATCTGAGACAGAGGGTGTAATTGGAGTGAGGATTTACGAATGTAAATCTCAACCATTCTTTCCAGCGTCTTAAGCAGAAAGGAGGTAAGACTGATGGGTCTAAAGCTCTTGGCGAGTGAGTAGTCTTGTTTACCAATTTTTGGTATGAAGGCAACTCTAACACTCTGCCATGAAGTTGGTATATACGCTAGGGCTAAACTACAAGTGAAAATATTTTTCAAAGTAGGAAGCAAAAGGTTTATACTTTCCTGCAACATAGCTGGGTAAACACCGTCAGTGCCAGGTGACTTGAAACTGTCAAAAGATGCCACGGCATATTTGATGGCTTCGTCGGTAACAACTAACGATGACGTGTACCAGCTAAGTCGAGTGGATTTATCGGATTCACCTGATCTAAGGGAAATAGATTGCTGTGGTCCGATTGATATCTGGTTTCCTGGAAAATGAGTTTCCAGCATAAGACTGAGTGTCTCTAGTTTGTTTACCTTGCTCCTTTTAAGGGCTTTAGTAAGTCGACTAGTTTCACTGAGTGTTTCTATACTTTCACAGATTTCTTTGTAGGAGGCGTTCTTTGATCTTCGAATTAACCTTCTAAAGTCCTTCTGTTTAGATCGATACAGGTTCCAGTCGACATCTGATTTGGTCTTGAAGGACCTATTCAGAATACTTCTGGTTTCCCTGCGAAGTTTCTGTAGTTCATTGTTCCACCACGCAACCATAGATCTACTAGGTAATTGTCTAACTGGACATGCCAGCTCGAAGCTACTTGTAAGGGCACAATTCAGTTCTAGAACTGCATCTTCCACTTTTTGTGATGTTGAGAACTTAGGTAGAGTTTTGACGAAATTACCGAGCTCATCGTTGAAAAGTGTCCAGTTAGTTTTTCTGGGATTTCTTGTAGCTAAAGGAGTGGGAATCACATTTGCTACATGGAATTGAATGTATCTGTGGTCTGAGAGTGACACGTTATGCAATACTTTCCAGTTGGTAATCTCCTTGGCATATCTGTTAGATAATGTCAAGTCAATTACGTCCTGTCGTATAGCCGTAACAAAAGTTGGCGTATTACCAACATTGTTAATGTTCAAGTCAGAAGACAGAATGTAATTAAGAAGATGGCTGCCTCTCATGTTGCATTTGACGCCACCCCAAACTAAGTTTTGAGCGTTAACATCACAGCACATGATAAGCCCCAACTTCCGGTTTTCACAAAACTCCACCAAATCCACAACCTGTCTTGAGGGAGGGGGTAGAATGGAGTTCCAGGGAAAGTAAACTGACGCAACGACGAAAGTTTTCCACTCACCGTTCGTTTCGTAGTTTATCATAGCCGCAACCAGGTCTTGACCACAGAAGTGATCAAGTTTAGTTGCTGCAAAAGAGCTCGGTATGATGAGACAGGTCCGGGGTAAGTCAGACCGTTCTTCATAGAGAATATTGAACCCTCGTAGCCCTCCAAGACCAAAAACTCGGCCCTTCCAGGCCCATGGCTCTTGGAATCCTACGAGGTGAGTTTTTGTATTCAACACGGAAAGCCTGCTACATATAAGTGCAGTAGCAGCCTTAGAATGTTGAAGGTTTATCTGAGTTATTATCATTGATAAATACTAGTAATCCATCCATCACTTTCACCGATTGGAATTAAGTTGGAAATAAATCCTTCCAAGATGAAAATGCAGACGGGAGTCGTACCTAGCCTTGATGATAGCCACAGAAGCTTGATCTACTCCCACAACAAGGTAAGAATCGTTTTCACCATCCCGATTCCTAGCCTTCTTGTGGTTATAGACTTTCCGCTTCGTAGTGTCGATACCATCATTCTGGGTAACGAGGCGTTGAAGCACATCTTCAGTTTTCCTGAGTTGCCCGGGGATAAAACAGATGGCTTTCGTCAAAACTGGCACCCTGTAAATTTCAAAAGAGGAATTTAGGAGGGGTGGAATTTTAGGCACAGAGGCACGTAGCCAGTCAGCGGTCTGCTGATTAGAACACTCGACCAAAAAGGTTCCGTCCTCCAAACAACATCCCTCAGATTGGATCTGCGTACTCTCTGCCATAGCTAGCTCCCACAGATGATCTTCACAGTGCCTGCGCTCTGTGATGGTCATGCTGTTGTCATTGCCAGCCTTACAGATACGCACTTTGAAAAGCGCTCTTTGAAAAGCTGCTCTTTTATAGGGCAGCCGTCTTTTATTTCGCTGTGCGACGGATTTTTCTCCTTTCGAGGCTTTATCCCGTCCGGTCAGTGTCCGTGGACCAGACTGACTAGCAGTCACGGTTTCATTCACCAACGTTTCGGTTGGACCTCCAGGAGTTTTAACCATGCCGGCTTCGTCCCTTCCAGCCAGTGTCCGTGGACCGAATTCGCAAGCCTTGTGACCTGTTCCTTCAGTTTCATTCACCGACTTTCCAGTTAGACCAACAGGACAATTTGCAGAGCTTCCGGAAACCTTCTTCCTTTTGACATTGTTCGCGTTTGCAGAAGTTGGGGTGACTTCGGTTACAGGAGACCGTCCTGAATTGGTGGGTGAGACCTCTTCCGACCTGTCCCTTTTCGCCGCCGTCACTAAAGGTTTGCAACTTAATTCAGTGCCTTCGGCCACCCTGGTGTCCTCTTTGCACTGAGCCTTTGCCGCTCGCCTTCTCTCCAGCTTCTGTTGGCGCTTGGAAAGCTGTTCTCCGGAGGATGCCATCGTTGGAGTGGGATCCACTTGTTCAGCTTCACTTAGTCCGGTGATAGCACCGCTCTGGCCAACAGCTAAGCCCGGATGAGAGATTAGCTTTGGAGGTAATACCTCCGAGCTGCCTTCTTCATCTTTCCAGCTCAGACCACGAAGAGCTTCATGGAGAGAGCTGCAGGAGTCATCGGTTGCGGCACCTTCGACTCGCGTGTGTCCACCAGTTAAGGTGTGCGTTTGAATGTTAGATGGGGCCTCCAGAATCCGTGCCCCTGCCGTAGTGAAGACTACGGGTGGATTTTCGCTTTTACGATTGCCACCTGGAGAATAAAAATCCTTTGGGTTATCTTCCATACTGTTTTTTGATCAATTCTTGGTTTTTCATTTATTTTCCCCATCCTTCGACCACCTTTCGGCATCGAGCTCGGTTCAAATTAACTACTTAAGCCCCCTCACCGCGACAAGGTGACTGATCGTCGGGAGGAAGAATGCTTAACAATGTCTTCAAATGTGGACTTAATGTTGTCGCCGTAAGTTGCGATCAAGGAACAAACAACGTCTCCGCTTATAAGAAAGTAGCACACGAAGTGGAATTGAAACCCTATGCTGATATTGAGGAGAAAAGAGTATTTTTGCTCTACGATTATCCACACTTGTTCAAGAGTGTACGAAATATCCTCCTCAAAAAGAAGATCAAAATCGAGGATGACTTGATTGATCGGGATGTGATAAAGAAACTCTACGAAGAAGATCGCAAAGGGGTCTTTCAAGTTTGTTTTAAGTTGACAAAAGCCCATTTTGCGCCAGATGGTTTCACAAAACTTAATGTGAAGTTGGCAACACAGATTTTTAGCAACAACGTGTACACGGGCATTATGGCTGCCATGAACTGCAACGTGTTCAAAACGGAGAAAGAACAAGAAGTTGCTCTATCAACAGCCTCTTTCATTAAAAAAATGAATGATCTTTTCGATATAATGAACGCACAAATGCTGTACTCTAAAAACCCAAACAAGAAAGTGGTTTCAAACGTCACCGATACTCTTGACCGCCTTGAATCTGCAAGAGAATGGATATCCAAATGGAGATCAACGAGCAGGTGGGTAATACAACCTTGCTTCAAAGGGTTACAGCAAAATCTTGTGGCAATACCCCAGATGTGGGACCATCTTCAAAGCAAAGAGCAAAGATACCTTCTTCTCGGTCATTTAAACACTGACGTCGCCTAGAACTTATTTTCAATGTTGAGAAGAAATAAAGGCTCATATGAAATGAATCCATCTGTATGGAGAGCCGTGCGCAATTTGAAAGTTGTCATGTTTCAACACCTGAGCTCAGCAAAGTATTCTGGGTATAAGGATCCTGAAGCCAAACCTCTGCTGAAAGAAATTGACTTTAAGAAGCAAATGAAGGAAAAAAAGGACTCAGACTTTGATCTGGCTAAGAAAATGGAAATCGAAGACGATCTTATAAACGCTAATGAAGTGATGGCCGATGATGATATGGACGAAGATATGGATGTGATTTCGCAATCGAGACACGTTCAAAGAATCAATAACGAACACTACTACGCTGCAAGATACACTACAGCAGAGAAACTTCAAAAAGCAGCTGCTTTATACTATGCAGGCTTTTGCGGCCTTCAAGCTGGAAGAAAAACTTAATTGCAAGGAATGCAATGAGTTCATGATAGATAAAACAGGTGGTGAGCAAAGGAAAGATTTATTCCTCATAGAATTGAGAGCTTACAAGTGCTTTGAGCCCAATTCGGTGTTCGGATCCCTACACGTTCCATCGGTAGACCTTGAGAGAACGGTAGGTATAATTCAGAACAAATTTGATGAACAGTTCGAAGACAGACTGTGCGATAATAACTTCATTGGAAATTGGACGAAGGATATCATCGAATCCGAACACCATATCACGAGTGGAACGAACTGTGTATCAAAGGACCATCAGTTGAAAATTGTAAAATTTTAACTAACCGGACTTGTACTATTTGCACAAAAAGGGCTAACAAAAATATGCCGTCTAAATCGGGTAAGGAGTATGTAAAAAGTTAATTTATAGTTTTATTTGTATACATTTGTGTTAGCCCCTAAGTAGATTTAATTTAATTGAATAAATTTTGAATTAAAAAAAAATCGTTTCTAATTTTGTTGTTTTACTAATTTCAAATTATTTTTCTCATTGTCTTATGTATATAAAATAAATTACACTAGCGACTATATATATATGTAACCTATATTTTAGTATTATACTTGTTAACATATATTTAATATTGATTTTTAAGTTTGTGCATTATAAGTAGTTATATAGAGGAAGTGGCCTACTGGGGAACCTCTTTAAAAAAGCGAATCTTGTGTTCTACCTCAAGGGTGATCTGGAAAAGAATACATTTTTAGATTTATTTTCAGGATTTTTAAATTTTTGCTACGGTACGTTTTCCGTAAGATGACTTACTTGAACATGTTCAAATGTTCATAAGCAGGTAAAATCTTTCTTTCCCTCACTTTAGCTTAAAAACAATATGCATCTGCACCTTCTTTCTATTCTTCCCTAATCGCTCGCACTGTGTCAATAACATTATAAGGGTATTCATAGCCCCTTCATGTGCGTGCATAGGTATTATAAGGAAAAACTTTTAAAATTTTATGTAAGTCTCTTTTCTAAATCTTCTATTTTTCGGTTTAAAATGTTATCCATTGTTTTTGAAACTTTGAACTCTTTTTTAATACCTTGAGAAATACTACAATAAGTAGATTTTCCATTTCATTTTCCGTTTATTGAAATATCATATTATATTACAGTTCTATTTTCCATTTACAAGAAAATATCAAACATCAACCAAGAACAAAAATAAATACACATTCAAAGTGAAACAATGCAACGTGGTAATCTGTTTCTTTACCTACCCCACTAGAAACTTTAAATTAGAGGAAATACTGAAAAGACGTATGCTGTGTGAATATATGCTTAAGCAACTCGTTCACCTTAGCTGCTCTCCAATACATTTGAATATGTACTCGCCCCTCACACGATATTTATTTCGATCTTTTCCAAAGAACCGTTAGCCTATATCGCTTGCTCAATTACCCTCATTATTGTTTTCACAAATGTTTCGTGCCCTCCACATTATGTCATATTCTCTTAAAACCATTTTCTCTACTCCTATTTAGCCTCTCAATCAGCTGTTTTCCAGGTTTTTGTCATGAATTCTCATTTCTTGCTACAGACAGCAGTGCCTCTACAGACCCGCGCCGGCGCGTAACTTTAAGCTCTCTTTTTATACTACTATAGTTTCTAAATACAAAGATTCTACTATAGTTTTCATATGTCCACTATTCCACGGCGCATTTCTCTCGTGCATGACTAAAGAGCAAGCGAGAAAAAAATCGCGATAGAAACACAGTTGCCCGGACCTGCACGGGTAGCATTTGTCGTGCATTTTTTCATGTTTCTCTTTATCTCCTTTCGTTTTTTTTCGTAGTTGCTTTATTCTTGATTTGAACTTACTTTAGAAATCACTTTGTGTACTATGGCGGAAGAGTTCAAGTGGTCAAAAAAATTGACTTGTGAGTTGATAGTTCACTACGAATTAAATTCTTCGTTGTACGATCCCTGCCACCCCGACTATGTAAATCGGGTTAAGAAAGCAGATGCTTTCCAATTAATATTGGATGCATTGAAATTGTATGAGCCGTTGATCAACATAAATGTTATAAATAGAATAATTCACACTTTGCGAACTCAGTTTTCAAAAGAGTTTCGTGAAATGGAAAAATCAAAAAAAAGTGGAGCTGGTGCGGAGGATATTTATGTGCCTAAGCTGTGGTGCTTTGAGCAGTTGATGTTTTTAAGAAACTACTGCAAAACCAGGCCTTCGGTGTCAAATATTGATGAGGTAAGTCTTAACCTATAAAATGCTTAGGAAATGTTCAAAATACAATGTTTACATTTTTTTGTTTAGGTGAACCTAGAGGAAAACTTACTTTCGCGGCGTACCCCACAGGCGGATCACTAGTGTGAAGCAGAAAAGTGGGAGAGTTGTGATCGCTTCGAGATCACTACTCGTAACGCCGGAAATGAAAAGAAGAAGAAGAGGAAAACTTACTTTCAACGCCAACGCGGTCGCCGTTAGATGAACCTACTCCAGAAAATGACTCAAGTAATGAGTTCACAGCAAAAAGAAGAGTAAGTACTTACAAGTGATTCTTAAGAGCTATCGAAAGTTAAAAAAAAAACATTTTATTGAGGATAATAGATGAAACTTTTATTTTTATCGATAGACAGTGAATATAATTCAGTCTTACAGTGTTTGAAGATAATTTTATGTTAATACGGGCCTGTTATGGTTCATTCCAATTTTCAAGTGTGTAGATCTTGCCAATCTACCTTTCCTTCGTTAACAAAATATTCGGCAAAGGTTCGGCGAATGTTTTCTGATGCTCCTTTGCGAGGATTGTCAGCATTTTCTGTCGCTTGCAAACTTATTCCGCTAGTGCTTGGAATGGAAGTTGTCAGTGTTTGTGATGTTATGTTTTGATTGGAATTGTGTGTTAAAAAAAAATTATGTAAGACACAACAAGCTTTTGTTACGTCTTCAACACATTCAACGCGAAGATTCATAGTTGTTTGCAAAACCTTGAATCTATTAGCCAAAATTCCAAAGGTATGCTCAACCACATGTCGTGCTCGGCTCAAACGAGCATTAAAAATGCGTTTTGGCTTGTCTCTGGTATGATAAGGGTAAGGCTTTATTATGTGTTTTTGTAGAGCAAAAGCATCATCTGCAACAATCACATATGGAAGCATTCTTCCTTCCCCTACCTCCTTATCCGATGGAAACTCGTTTGCACCATTGTCAATAACGTTCTTTAACGAACTTTGAAGTAGTACTCCAGCGTCATTCATACGTCCATTGCATCCAATATCCACATAAACAAATCTGCAATTTGCATCTGCCAAAGCTAGTAATATGATGCTGTTAGATCCCTTATAGTTATGGTAGAATGCACCGTCTTTTCACAAGCTTCTGAAAGCGATATGTTTACCATCAAGGGCACCAAGACAGTTTGGAAACTGCCAACGGATGGTAAACTCCTCTGCGATTCTTTCCCACTCAAGCTTTCAACCTGGAAACTTAAAAAAAAGAATAACAAAAAATATTATCAAAAAAGAAAGCAAATTTTTAATTCAATCTAAACTTTACAAATACATATATATTTTTTTCTTTCCAGAGAACAATGAGCGGATCATCCGATTTGAAAAGAAAATTCGGCAGAATTGCAGATGTTATTCAGGAAAGAAAAGTCAACACGTCCTCTTATAACTGGTTGGGGAAGCAAGTCATTTTTGAATTGGACTCGATTCAAGAAGAGCAAATAAGAAGAGACACTTCTTGGGCAATCCAAACAGCTCTACTCGAAGGTGTGGAAAAAGATTTCGCTTTGCGAAACAAAAAATCGCAGTCCACTTCTGCACAGTCCACTTCGACGGAGAATGTTAGTTCGACTCCGGCATCAGAAGACTCATCTGCTTTGTCCACAAGAAGAGTTCAGATACTACGAAATGAGCAAATAAGACCACCGTCATCGCAGTCCGAAGAGGCCAGAAGTTCGTTTACTCCAGACTTACTGGAACAGTCCATGTATGGATTTCTTACACGAAATCTTTATTCATTCCACCAATATAGTTAGTTCAAAACAGAAAATGTAAAACTGTGATCAGCAAATGTCAAACAAAAAATCAAAACAAATGTTCAAAACAATAAAATAATTTACCTTCGAATATGTTGTCTTCAAATTTTTCCATAAAGCTTTGCAAACTTCTGGTATGCATCTACTTAGGAATGGCTGTGAGAGCCTAGTTTGAAAATTTGAGCTCTGGAATGATTCTCCCGTCGCTAAGAACCTAAGCGTAGCTGCCAGTTTTTCTGGAGGTGAAATAGCATCCCTCATCATGGTGTTGTTTTTTTTTTGATGTCGTTTTCAACCAATGAAAGAAGTAAATCGAAAGTTGATTCGCCCATTCGTATGTAGCAGGGGCGTGGATATTTTCAAATGGTAAGTCGAGAAAAATGAATCACCTACGAGCCATTCCATATGAAAACGGTCAATCCGAAATGTTGCTATACCTCCGATTTTGCTCAAACTTTGTAGAAATATTCCTTTGCTATCGAAATACGAAATCGTCAAAGGATTTTTTTTTGTAATTTTCCTCTCCCCTCCAGCCATACTCAAAGAACCGAACATAGCGATTTTATGGGCTTCAGACTTTGCACTCTTAAATTGTATGTATTCAAGCGATTAGGACGATTAAGGTGTCATTTTAAAGCTAATAAAGCATTCTTTTCAGATCAATCAAAAGGCTTAAGATATTTGAGTTGCTTTAGAAACCTGATCCTTTTGAAAACAACACATTTTATATACATTTTTGCCATTTTTGAAGTTGTCCTGTGCCTAAAATATCAATAGTAATTCCCTAAAAGTTTCCCTGATTAAGAAAAAGCTTATTCTTTTAATAAAACACAATTCTTAGTTTCAAAGACTTTTTTTAATATCGTTCTATCCAAAAAATTTTAAATTTTTTTTTGTAAGCTTGTTTTTAATCAGCTGTAGCTTCAGTGTACATGCGAATAACAAAATGAAATTTTGAAGACTTAAGACTTTTTAAAGACTTAAAGTTGAAGAATAGAACTTTAAATCCTGCCCACTCCCGTATTGATATCTGGCAGTCAACATTCCCAAAAATGTGCCCAAAGATTGGCTTTTTCCATAGCTTAGAAATAAGCTTGTTTTTAATCATCTGTAACTTCAGTGTGCATGCGAATAACAAAATGAAATTTTCAGGATTTATAGTTGAAGAATAGGCCTTTAAATTCTACCTACTTTCATTATGATATCTGGTAGTCAACATTCACAAAAATGCTCCCAAAGATTGGCTTTTTTTCAAAAGCTCAAAGTTTGAAAGGGATGTTTGTAAAGCACATAAAAAAATTTGTTTTTTGATCAACTTTGGATTTTTTATTTTGTAATTATTGTAAGGTTTAATTAGGGAAATTTTTAGGGACTTACTATTGATATTTTAGGCACAGGACTACTTCAAAAATGTATATAAAATGTGTTGTTTTCAAAAAGATCAGGTTTCTAAAGCAACTCAAATATCTTAAACCCTTTGATTGATTTGAAAAGAATGCTTTATCAGCTTTAAAATGACACCTTAATCGTCCTAATCGCTTGAATACAGACAATTTAAGAGTGCAGAGTCTGAAGCCCATAAAATCGCTATGTTCGGTTCTTTGAGTATGGCTGGAGGGGAGAGAAAAATTACAAAAAAAAATCCTTTGACTATTACGTATTTCGATAGCAAAGAAACATTTCTACAAAGTTTGAGCAAAATCGGAGGTATAGCAACATTTCGGATTGACCGTTTTCATATGGAATGGCTCCTACACAAATTAATAAGGAATAAACAGAAGGTACCTTAAATTCCAAACGTGGATTAATCGAAGCCAATTTTTCTATACTTTAACAGTCGTATTTATAATCCGATTCCAAAGTATGTCTAACTTTGGACAGCTCTTAGAACGGTGTCCAACTCTAAATCGTATTTATAAACACTTTCATCGCTGTCTAAGGAACGTCTAAAATTAGACACCGAAATTGGTTGTCTAAACTGTGGCTAAAGTGACATTTGATACACCAAAAACAATTTTGTTGAACTTGTTATAAAACACTGTTGATAGTGTTGAGATCAGATAAAGTAAGTAGTTTGAGTTGCAAAAATACTACTTTCAACTATTTCATTTATAAATTGCACAAATTTCATCATTTTATGAGACTTGGAAAAGGTGTAACACAAAGTCAAATCAGCTGATTTTTTTGGTCTAGTTCAAGTCCTACGCCACACTCTTTCAGAGCCTTTTAGTTGTTGTACTCGTATATCAAAACACAAAAAATGGTACTGCACGGATACATCATGAACTCCACCATTTTAGTTTTTCGTTCAAAGTTGACAGTTTGAGGGGCTATTTAGACAATTGTTGGAATGCATTTATAAATACGAAATTGGCTAAGGCTTGTCCAACTCTTTAGACACCGTCTAGCTGGACAGTTGTCTAAGGATGTTCTTAGCAAATTTTATAAATACGACTGTAAGTCATTTAGGTTGAAATTCACTTTAAACTTGCAAATAATTCAAAACAATTATCAGTAGAACAAAAAAAAAACAGCACAACCAAACCGAATTCGCCGTACATTACTCTAAGGCGAAAACTGTATTATTTTTTCCAAGCAGAAATTGCAGTAAGACGAAAATTATCGTCTTACTTTTTTCAATAAGAGAACGTGTATTGAAAAGGGAGGCACCGGGGTGGAAGTATATCGTAGGAAAGACAGGGACAAACACAGAATATGTTCTGCGCGGCGATTTTCAATGCTTTGTGTTTTGTGTATGCTTTGTGTATTGTGTGTGTATCTCGCAAATTTAAAAGTGCTTGAAGAACATTGTATGTATGGGCAAAGATAGGCTGTTGACTGCTTTGTAGACTTGTTGTAGACTTATGTTGCTGGTTTTTTCTACGAACAAGGGACACATTTTAAAAGGTAAGACGATAGGAATCGTGTTATATGGACGCCACGCCACTGGTATGTAGTTAAAAAAAGATTGCTTGTCGTTTGTCTTTAATTCGCTTGTTAAGAAGCTGAATGAACCTTACTCCGATCTTTGCTTTCTCCACGGTTTTATCCAACATTTTTTTTTTCTCATTAGTTTCCAAGGCTTCCCTGCATATCTCTGAGAGCTGCAAAACAATTTCCTCATCCCCGCTGCTATCGGTATCCATGTTCTCAGCGAACATAAATGTTATGTCCAACAAATCATTTATTTCATCTAAATTCATTTTCTATCAACAACTATCAACAACTCAACAACTGTTTCACAAAATAGAAATTTAAAACTATAACGGCCATATTATTCACTCTTTAAATTTAAACCCAATAGAAATAAACCCAGTTGTCAAATTTTGGTCCCAGGTTTAAATTTTGATCCCAGGTTTAAAATAAACCCAGTTGTCAAAGTGAGAAACGTCAAATTGAAACAGCACTTTCTCGTGGATAAATTTATATTTGAAGAAATTGTAAGTAATACTTTTAATTTAATATATAATTTAATAATAATACTATCTTTTCCATGTTGTTGCAGGTTCAAGAAATGGTAACTCCACCAAATGCTGCTTCAGTTGTTGCTGAAAAGGCAACAAGGGCCAAGAAATTCGCAAAATGTTTCTGCATTGCGGATGAACAAACTACGCGAAGGCACCGCACCTGATATTACCAACGATTACTTCCCAACTCTTGGCGCCTACACGACGTTAATTGAAGTTGGTCTCAGATACTCAATAATCCAAAACGGAGGCTGTTCGCCCCGTTCTGAATTCTGATGTCCAAGTAGCTGATCATTACTAAGAAGCAGACGAGTGGGAGTTCTTTTTTTTTTATTTTAACAGATTACAACATGTAACCAAGTCCAAAGCAAATGAAATGAATATACTCGTAAAATAAAAAACTAAACACTAAATTTCACATCAGTCATGATCAGCGCTGTAGCATTTTTGGAACGACCTGTTTTGGTCCTTTAATTGATCTGGTTTAGTTTAGTTTAGTTTAGTTTATTGTTATAATTACTCATTAAGATACAATATCTTTTAAATTAGAGCAAATATCAGTACGTAGTACTTTTATATTAAATAAAGTATAATGTTGCAGAAATTGATATTTCATTTAATTTTAGGTATGTTAATAAAATAATTCAAAAATTTTAAATAAGAAAATTAAGAAAAAAACTTAGAAAAAATTTCTAAAAAATTAATGAAAAAAAAATTAATTTCAGAATAATTTATAAGAAAAAGTATGAAAATTAAGAAAAAAAAATTATGATACGCATCACCATCACCATCATCATCATCACCATCAGCCTCACAAACATACACCCAGCCTTTGGGCAATGCATCAAATTGCTTTATAGTATTCCTTCAACATTTTATTGAATTGCGTTGTACAGTTTATCATTTTTAAATGAGTTGGGAGTGAGTTCCATAGTCGAACAGCATTGACATAAAACTGGCGCTCAGATACAAGATATGAGAAACGAAGAGGAATAAGGTTGCCAGACCTATTTGATCGAGGGAAATTAATTCTGTTAAAAAGATATTCGGTTTGGCGAAGTTGTATGATATTAAACAGAAGGGTTAGTGTTTTGCATTTGAGAAGATCGTCGAGCGTCATACCATACATAGAATTTGAGTAATTAGATATGTGATCATACCTTCTTTTTCCGAAGACATACCGTGCTATACTATTAAAAGCTACATTAAGTTTATTCTTGTGTAAATAGTCACAATTACAGAAGATTTCACAGCCAAACAGTAAAATAGGAACAAGCAACGTCTTGGCTAATATCATTCGTGTTCTGAGCGGGGTCAAATGTTGGGAGGCCCAGAGTTATCGTAAGCCTCCATAAACCTTTCCTAAAGTAACTCTAATATGATCATTCCAGGTCAGAGTACGATTGAAAGTAAGTCCTAGGTTTTTTGCTGAGTCATCAAATTCAATCGGGGTGTTGTTCATATGAACCATGGGAAAATATGATGTATCTAAAAGTGTTCTCGCTATCACAATGCACTTTGATTTTTTGACATTCAGGCAAAGATCATTTTGCTGAGACCATAGTACAATCTTTTGCAGATCGTTGTTTATTTCATGAACACCATTCTCAAGCATCCCAATAGGAAAGCTGTTATATAATTGTACATCGTCTACATACATGTGCAAAGAGGACTTAAGGGAACAGAAAGAGAGGTCATTAATATACATAGAGAACAGCAAAGGACCCAGTATAGAACCCTGTGGAACACCTCTATGCAGTGGAAGAGCAGAAGACAAAGTATTGTTTACAAAAACAGCTTGCGATCGTCTAGATAGGTAGGAGTAAATTAGTTTAGCTGATGACGATGAAAAATTAAATTTGCTTAAGAGCTTTTTACATAGTATATTTTTATTGACCGTATCAAACCCTTTTGAAAAATCTAGAAGTGTAAGGATTGTTACTTTGTCATCATCAACTGCACTTCTTATTCCTTCTGTAACGTCAATTAGAGCAGTTGTACAGCTATGTTTAGCCCTAAAGCCGGACTGATAACAGCAAATTAGATTATTTTCAGATAAAAAACAGCGAATCTTTTTGTTCATGATTCTTTCCAGGACTTTAGAGAGAAAAGGCAAAATAGCAATCGGTCGAAATTCATCACAAGTGCGGTTTTTCGGAATTGGAATGACCTTAGCTTGTTTCCAAGCATGTGGAAATGTGCTCGTCATGAAAATGTTATTAAACAAATGAGTGATATATTTAAGTATATAAGGAAGAATTGCTTTAAGAAAGGTTGGTGGCATAGCATCAATCCCTGTAGAGTTGGATTTTATTGCTAAGAAACTTTCAAGTACATCTGTTTCCTCAACCGCCGAGAAATTGAATTTTATCATTTGATTGTCTACAGAGACGAAATTAATTTCACCCTCATCTGGTGGACAACTACGATCTAAGCTATTTAGTTGCGTGAAATTTTTGTTCAAAGCTTCACAGTCAACGTTAGATAGGTTACTATTATTCTTACTACCTACACCTATATCTTTCAAATTTTTCCAAAGTTTATCTTTTGCTAGACTAGGATCAAGTTTAAGAGAATAAAACTTCTTTTTTGATTCCCGTATAGCACATACAACTCTATTTCTTAACCTTTTATAAGCACTATGTAGTTCATCAAGCTTAAACATTTTCCATCGTCTATAGGCCATGTCACGCTCTCTGATGAGTTTAACTATGTTGTTATTCAACCGATACCCAGACTTATTTTGTTGCAAAACTTTCTTAAGCGGAACATGCTGATCGAAGAGATAGTTAATGTTCATTAGCAAAAAAGATAACTGGTCATCTACCGATGACAGATAGTAAATCTGATACCAATCAATTGAAGCCAAATCGATTTCCGATTCATGTTTATTAATATTTTTGAAATCTCTGAAAGTAAAATAAGAAGGAGAAAAATCTGGCGAACATTCGAAAGTTAAGTAGATGAGGTCGTGATTGGAAATAGCTGAAGCAGTAAGTTGGCTGTAGAGGAGAACTTTACTTAAATGGCTAACGAAAAACATATCTAAGAGGGTACTATTGTTTTTAGTAAAATGTGTCGGTGTTGAAACATTTACTGGAAAAAGACTCAGTGATCTCATATTGTTAGTAAGCTCTGTGCTTTGAAGTACATTATTATTGAAATCTCCAGCAACTATAAGAAATGGTGAAACAAATGATAAGTCATCAAGAACAGAAAAAAGTGGAGTTAGGTTGATATTCCGATGAGGCCTATAAACTGATCCTATCAATAATTTAGTATTATTGTGAGTATTGATTTCGATGAAAAGGTAGTCAATCTCACAACAAGGTGGGGCTTTACGGATAACCTTTGCAGGATAAACCTCTCCGTGTAAAAATTGCTGCACCACCTCCAACTCGACCTACTCTGTCACATCGAAAAACATCAAATCCCTCAACCCGACACACAGAAGTGTGAGAAAACCATGTTTCACATAAGCCTGAAGTCATCATTTCGACAGGAATGGTTTGACAAGGAATGCTGGAAAGCAAGAATAAAGTCGTTCCCCATCTTACGCGCAATCCGTTCATCAAACCACCAACACCTTAGGATTTGGTACATTGAAGCGAACACAAATTACAAAAACTTATGTCGTCGAAAGAAAACTGAATTTGAAAACCAACAATCACTTCTATTAGGACAAACTCGAAACTCCAAGGATTTCTGGAAGATCGCGAGGGAAATCAATGGAATGAATTATAAAATCGGAGCAGGTGTATCAGCCGAATCACTAGCAAACCACTTTAAACTTCTCCTCTCAAATAATTCAAATCTACTTTTTTCATACGCAGAACCTTTATACATTGATGAATCGTTAGACACCGACATCTCTACTGACGAAATACAATCTGTGTTGTTGAAAGCGAAGAATGGAAAAGCACCAGGTGAGGACGGCATCCCTTATGAGTTTTTTAAAAGTTCAACGTCCAATTTCTGTAATAACTTAGAAATACTATTCAACAAAATTCTATCAACGGCAAGTATTCCCTCAGGAAATCTGTGATCTTTCCGATCCACAAAAAAGGACCTTTAGACGTTGTAGAAAATTATAGAGGAATTTCTTTCATGAATGTGATAGCAAAAATTTTCTGTGGTGTCTTGGTTGGAAGACTGGAGAAATGGGTTGAAAGGAAAAACATTCTGTCTGATCTTCAAGCTGGCTTTAGAAAGAATTACTCTACTATAGATCAAATATTTATTCTTACATCTATTTTTAAAGCGTTCCAGGCCAGAAATAAAAAAGTTCTACAGGTTCTACAGTCAATGTGTTACTCTACGCAGACGACCTTGTCATACTTTCAGAATCGCCTGAACAGATGCAGTTAATGATAAATCGTTTATCAAGCTATTGCAAGAGATGGGATCTATCAATTAATACAGACAAATCAAAAGAAATGGTCTTCGAGAGGCATGCAAGAGCGCATAATGAGATACGGTGGTATTATGGCGGACAAATCCTTGAAACCGTGAGAGAGGTTAAATATCTAGGTGTGAGGATTAATTCAACTTTAAGTTTCAAAAACCACCTTACCGAGAAAAGTAGTAGCGCACAAAGCTTAATTAACCTTACTTGGAAAAATGTATTTTCAAACAAAAGAATCGCTTTATCCGCAAAACACAAAATATTTGATTCAGTTGTAAAATCAACCCTTTGCTACGCTTCTCAAGTATGGGGTGCAGACGAGTACGAGGAAATAGAATTATTCCAAAGGAAATTTCTGAAAAAACTATTCAACCTACCGCAAAACACACCAAATTATTGTATATACTTGGAAACTGGTCTTCCAAAACTCCTAACGAACACTCTCAAGTCTCAGGCTGACTTCATAATTAAGCTATGTAGTCATTATGAAGATTCTCGGCTTTCGAAAAAACTTTTTCTGTATGAGCTAAGGAATAAAGATTGGTGGTATAAAAAATGGCAAACTATCAGTAACGCTTGTGATGAAAACTTTATAATTGACACTAACAACCTAGGCAATTTGCAAGAAAATCTCTACAACATTATTCAAAAGAATGATGATGCAACTCGTGATATGTTCATCCTAAAAGCTAGAGAGTCGAATAGCAGAGTGTTATACAGCCAACTGAATTTCAATTTACAACAAAGGAACTACTTTCACGATTCATTAAGCTATGATGAAATTTCTATAATCTTCAAAGCAAGGTGCGAGGTCCTAATCCTCAATGGCAACCCATATAATGGAAGTTTTCATCAATTCTGCTCGCTGTGCAACCTTAATTCGAAAGAAGATTGCTATCATATTATTGGTATATGCCCTATATTCAGACCGCAAAGAGTTATGTATTTCGGGAAACCCACATTAACATTACAGGAATCTGTACAACTTCTAAACGAGTGTGAATGGAAAACCCTAGCAATTTCTTGAAATCAGTTTGCAATTACAGAAAGTTATTAATATCTGAATACGTTTGAATATTTTGTCTTTTAAATTTATTGAGAATTTATTTTTATTTACATTTATACAATTAAAATAATAAATTTGTCAATCAGGCTGACGGCTACGCCATAGCTTTAAGATTCAAATTTTGTAATGATATATTGTATTTAATTGTTAATAAATGAATATCTTACTTACTTAATTACACTAACACATACCAAGTCGATCCCAGAATTAACAAATAATTGCTGAAACTCTTCTAGTTTGAAACTCAAGCTCTGTGCATTTATGTGGCACACCTTCAATCACCTATGTTGCCCACACAAAACCCGAATCATAGAGCGTGTGTTATGAGCATATTCGATAATGGACACTCCATCTTGACCATTTATGTCAATCATGCAACTTTTTTATTTTAAATTGAAAAGGACACAAAATGGTCCTAATAAACAGATCATTAAATAAAAAACTGCACAAGGTCTCAATGGTGAGATGCATTAAACAAAACAAAATAATAAAAGAATACAAGGTAGATAAGAAAATTAAGTATTAGCGCTAAAAAGACTGAATACCTGTGCTGCCCTTTTTCTAATCCAGACAAGCCTATTCCAGACATTTATTTGAATGGAAATGTGCTTCCCAAGTGTGAAAAGTTTTAATATCTGGGATCTATGATCAATAGTGAAGCAACTTGTGATGACGACATCAATCATCGAGTAAGCGTAGGGTGGATGAAGTGGCGAGAAAACTCCGCTATCTTCTGTGATCGAAAAATGCCCCCTAAGCTGAAGGGAATACTCTACACAGCAGCTGTCCGTCCAGCTCTGACATACGGTTCACAATGTTGGACAATGTACAAAAAGTATGAGAGCAAATTGACGGCAGCCGAAATGAAGATGCTTCGGATGACAGCAGGAGTAACAAAGCTTGATCGAATTAGAAGTACTAAGATCCGTGGAAGCCTTCATGTCAAAAGTACCATCTTGGACAAAATTCAGCACAACCGGCTCAGTTGGTATTGTCATGTTCAAAGGAGAGATCCGCAGAACCCCGTCCAAAAGGCAATATCGTACAACGTTTCAACAAATTCGCGACGAAAAAGAAAAGGCAGGCCAAAACACTCCTGGTACAAGCAAATGCAAAAACAGCAGCATTTGGTTGGCCTCAGACATGGAACAATCCAAAACCGGGAGGCTTGCCGACGCTTTCTGAGGTCAACGCGGCGTACCCCACAGGCGGATCACTAGTGTGAAGCAGAAAAGTGGGAGAGTTGTGATCGCTTCAAGATCACTACTCGTAACGCCAGAAATGGAAAGAAGAAGAAGAAGAAGAAGAAGGTAGATAAGAAAAGTGAAAATCCTGATAAAGACGATGACGACAATGATGACGATGATGTTAATATTACACAATTCATAAAAACAAGAAATAGAGAAGAGAAAAGAGAATCAAAAACAAAAAGGTTTTATGTATATGTTAATAATAATAGTAATAAAGATGTATTATATATGATGAGAATTATGAATTGTAAGTGGATCAGCTGTGGTTCAATGGCCAATTCGGTTTCCAACGCGAAAAGGTATGAACATATTTCGAAACCAGAATGGGGTTTTCCGCATTGTCAGCATCAATGTTTTGAACCGCATCAATTAAATTGGCTGAATGCGATTGCACATTTACGATTTTGATTTAACATTCAATAGCTGATGCTATATCTTTTGCTTCGTCCTGTGAATCACTTCTAATCAAAGAACCTTGCGTTGGTTTTGCAGCAGTTTGTTTAATGGCTACGACAAATTACTGTCCTCCTGCCTGATTGTTGCTCCTTGTACTAGCTTAGATATAGTTCATAGCAGACTGACTGTTGTTGGCTGCTATTGGTTGGGTTGGCTTCTTCCAGTTACTGTCCTCGCATGACTTTGATTTTTAGGATCTTTTAACTCTTTTAAAATCATTGTGGCCACCTCTGATCCTGGAGTCCTTGTCACTTGGGTATCTTTAGTCGTCTAATTGAAAGACAAAATTAATTCCCATTTGAGTTTACCAGAATCTATCAAATGTACTTACCTAGCAAAATGTTTTGCCAATGTAAATGGTAATTAGAAGGAATATAACGCAGTCTTTTTAGCAACAATTGACTTGTAAGACTCGTAATATATTTATTTGTTGGCTGTAAGTAAATCAAGTGATTGTTGGCACTTCGGCAGATAGAACAAAAATACAACAAATAATTTCTATTACTTCACCTTTTACTTTTGACAGATTGGATTGGGTTTGTTCGCGTTACATATATAAAGCACACTTTTTATGTCAAAATCTAGGTAAGTTTGCTTGGATTGGCTGCAATATTTGTAATTTCCCTATAGTATGCGAACGAACCCAAAATACATCCGGATGTAAAAATTTAAACCCGACAACGCAATGTGGTTTAAATCCATCGGGTTCATTTGGAGTGAATAATATGGATTTGCGTTTGACAACTGGGCTTATGCGATTTTACATCCAGATGTAAATTTAAACCCGGGTTTATTGGGTGAATAATATGGCTGTAAGACTGAGCGCAGAAATCAAATGAAAGAAAATTGGCAAAGACATGCAAAACTCAAAAAATGCAGCGTGTAATAATGAGAGCATTACCGAATACAAGTTCAAAACGAAAAAAGCGATTAATGCGCAATAAAAACATGCGCCATGTAATACCCGACTATACAATGATGTCAGTTTTGATTATAGAGTGTGCTGTGACAACAAATGCAAACGACCGAATTCTACACTACAAACCAAGTAAACAACAGCAGGTGAATGACCAACAGGTTAATGAACGACACCACCAGTTGGCGAATAAATATGACACCTCCTGCAACTATCAGCGTTCTCGTGCTCGGAGCCGTTGCACTGCATTGCATTGTATTGCTTGCATTGCATTTCTTTCCATTTCAATTATGTATCCAGGGTGTCCCGTAATTCGTTTTACATACTTTGGGATATGGTTCTTGGTCATATTCTAAGAAAAAAATTTTTGTACAGTAAAGTCCGTTTCTCAAGTTTGACATCACTTTTTGACATTTTAAAAAAAGGCTAACTTTGGTGTACCCTGACCTGTGCTAAATTCGATATCTCTGTCAATACTGATGATAGAGACCTAATCTTAGACTCAATTTTTTGTAGAAATAACAACCTTTAAGACTGTATTTAAATTAGGCTTCCATAGGTTTAGGGTTGCCAGATTTTCAATTTTAAGTGGTGTTCAAATTTTCTTCCCTAAACAAAGTTTTGACTTTGAGGTCATTTTTTTGGAGAAAAGGCCTGATAAACATAGAGTTTCTTTATTTTTTGCAGATGAACAAAACAATAGTAAAGAAAAAACTCAGCATTAAGTTAGCTCAAAAACCCATACATTTTATGATACTTGGAAAAATACGATATGGGAAAAATTTAAAAAAAAATAAAAAAAAGTTTTTGCTTTGAGGTTTGTTTGAATAAAACAATAATATGATCACTGTTAGAAAAGCGAAAACATCATGTGGCACGGGCATAGGCCACACCCCTTTCCATAGTGACCTCTCGGTCGCTAATTACTATGAATATAAAAAAACTATGGAAAAAACCCAACCGCCACACATAACACTACTGGCAAGTAATCACAGCAAGGAAAAGAATTGCTTCCTTAAGACAATTTCTTACGCGACAACAATTCAATGTGCAAATAGCGGTGGTTGCGACCGACAATTGGAATCATCAACACGATGTGCGGTGCAGGCTACCAAGAAGAGTCGCTGTGTTATCGTGTGCCAGATAACGGTGGTTGCGACCGAAAAATAGGAATATTCATCGCGATCGTACGTGGCAGACATGCAAGGCAACGGTGGTTGCGACCGAAGGGTCGCAATGAAAAAAACCAAAGTGAGGATTCATAATGCCAAATATGTGAAGGTAGCGGTGCTGATTTCGGTAGGGCGACAGCAGACCAGCTGCAACAATGTATATATTGGGCGAGATGACCATGAACAAAACACAGTCCACAAAGAGCAGTCGAGCTGCGTAGATCATAGAGCAAATGTGCATTTGAGCTTTAATAAAGATTTTGTTTTTTTTTGTATTCTGTTAATGGTGCGTTTTTAATTGAAAGTTTTACTTTTTTTCGTTGTCCTTCTTTTCTTGTTTGTTAAACATTCTGGTCCTAGCGAGCCAAATAAATAAATTGTGCGAGCGACCTACAGATAGAAAAGAGTGCTTATTAAAAGCATATTTATATAGGTATGTGTGTGTATCGAAAGGAAATATTTTCGAAAGAAAATTTCCTTACTTAACCCAAAAAAAAAAACATTAGAGTGCCCAATTGTTGCAAGAGCAACAGGAAAAAATTATAGAAGAACTTGTGCGAATTCTAGGAAGTGCAAATTGATTGAACCCAAGTATCAACTGTGCAGCGCAACCAGATAAGGTTATTTTGCAGAGCGCAAAATTAAAAAAAAAAAAAAGAAGTGCATTGATTCCGTTCGGACTGAAGCGAGTTTCGAAGGGTCGACCTGGCTCGCTGCAGTCTTGTACGGTCTTACGGGCAAGTGCAAATTCCAAAACTGTGCAGTGCAAATAGTTGGAGCAATGGGCGACGTTTTGCGAAGGGACGTTTTTCGTTCCTCCCTGTCAAGAATCACCAACTTCATTGAATCAGCAGAGTTCAACGAGGCAACGCTAGCCTTATTGCAGGCAAAACTCAAGGCAGCGCACACCGCATACGACAAGCTGCTTGAGGAGCATTTGCGCGTAGTGAACACGGCTGCAACGGCCGAAGCCCTAGATACGCAGGACGAGTATCTAGCCGCTGCAGAAGATGCATACCACAACGCCACAGCAAACCTAACGGAGCGTATCTCAGAGCTAGAAGCGCAGAATGCAGCTGTCGGAGCAGGAGCACGAGACACTCCAAACGTCATCCAGTTGCGCCAAGAGCCACGCTCAAAGCTGATCATGTTCAAGGGTGACTATACGAAGTGGAGGGAGTTTCGTGACCAATTTGTGAGTGAAGTGCACAACTGTGCGTCAATGGCAAACGTATCCAAACTGCGGGAGTTGAAATTGGCTTTGGACGGACCACCAGCAAGGCTAATAAGCAGGTGGCAGGTGACCGAAGCAAATTATGAGGAAGCCTGGGCCAAACTTAACGACGTTTACGACAATAAGCAGAATTTGGTTGACGCACACTTGAATGCGCTTCATGCTATCCCCAAGCTAGGGAAAGAGACATCGAGAGGACGTGGTCTGCGCGACTTAGTGAATGAAGCCAACGTACACCTGAGCTCTTTGCGCGCCCTGGGGCTAGCCACTTCGTCATGGGACCCCATAATTGTCAACATGCTCAGGAACAGGCTTGACGGTGAGACAAATCACGCATGGCAGATGACCAGGCACGATGTGCGACAGGTCGCATCTCTCAAGGAATTCTTTGAGTTTCTCGAGCGCAGAGCAAACGCTCTGGATTCAGCCTTCTTCGACTCAGAGCAGAGTGTAGTTGGGAAGGAAAAACTAGGAGACCACGTTTCGAAGAGCATCCCGAAATATGCAGGAGCGAGCACACCAAGAGCGACATCGGCACCGAGGTGCCCACTGTGCAAAGAGCTACATCCTCTCTATCGTTGTGGAGATTTCTTGGCGCTATCAATTCAAGCTAGGAATGAAAAGGTGCGGACATGGAAGCTGTGTGCAAATTGTCTACATCCAGGACATTTTGCGCAATCCTGCCCCAGTGGCATGTGCCGTAGATGCAATAAGAAGCACAACAGTGTCCTGTGCCAGGAACAGCGGCCATCTGGCGTCAGCCATCCAGTTGTTGCGAGTTCGAGCGCAAACCTCGGATACGCGAAGAGGACGTCCGAGCTTCCGCAATAGCAATCAATTGCCACAGTATCTGCAGAAGAGCATGCTGCAGAGAAGGCCTCAGACTCGGTGGCCATGAACATCGAGCGATTAGAGAGTGAGCAAACCGGTAGTGACGAGGTGCAAAGAGCACTACTGGCAACAGCACGCGTCAAGGTGCAGGGCAGAGCAGGACAACCAGATGAAGCTAGGGCGCTTCTAGACAGCGGAAGTCAAATCAACCTGGTCACTGAGCAGTGCGTGCAACGTTTGGGCCTCATAAAACGCCGGTGCGTGTTTGACGTGCGAGGCATTGGAGCGGACACTGCTTTGCGTCCAACTGGAATAGTCACGTTGAGCATTCGATCTACAAATAATTTGAGCTTCAATCTGGAGTGCCAAATGTTCACCGTCAGGAAGATCACATCATGCCTTCCCGGAAGATGTCTGTCAGGAGCGCAGGTGACAGAGGTGAGCGAACTCAAGTTGGCTGATCCAAAGTTCAGCGAGCCAGCCCGAATAGAGATGCTGTTAGGAGCGCAAGTGTGGGCAGAGATAATTTGTGACGGTATCAAAAGATTCAATTCCGGGCTGACGGCGCAGGACTCGTACCTTGGCTGGATTGTTTTCGGCCAGCTTCAACCAAGAGCAGAGTGTGCAGCCAGAGCAATGTGTGCAGTAGTGGAACCCCCAGACACAGAGCTAAACCAACTGCTGAGGAGGTTCTGGGAAGTAGAGGAACCAACATGGGAATCTAAGCTGTCGGCCGATGATGAATGGGTGGAAGTAAATTTTAAGACCACTCACTACAGGACTACATCAGGGCGATACGTCGTTACGATTCCGCTGAGTCCTGGAGCGGAAAAGTTGGGTTCGACCAGAGCGGTGGCCATGAAGAGGTTCCTACAAACTGAAAAGCGGCTAAGTGCAGAGCCAGAGCTGAGAGCACAATACGTCGAGTTCATGCGGGAATACGAGGCGCTCGGACACATGAAGCAAGTATCGGAATCAAGTACGAGCGAGCGTGCATACCACATTCCACATCATTGCGTCACCAAAAAATTTCGGGTCGTCTTCGACGCATCGTGCAAGAGCGTGAGTGGGATGTCACTAAACGACGTGCAGTTTACCGGTGCCAAACTACAAGACGATCTGTCTGCAATAATTACTCGTTTCCGGTGCTTCAAGGTTGCAGTCTCGGCAGACGTCGAAAAAATGTTCCGCCAAGTTAAGGTGAACCCAGAGCAATGGGATCTCCAACGGATTTTTTGGAGAGAGAACCCAAGCGAGCGCTTAAGAGAATACTGTCTGACAGTGGTCACGTATGGCATGGCGTCCAGCGGTTTCAATGCAGTGCGAGCAATGCATCAGTGCGCGATGGACCACAAGGAAGAGTATCCACGGGCATGTGAAGCCATCATGAACAATTTTTACATGGACGACATGTTGACTGGTGCAGACAGCGAAGAGGAGGCGAAAACAAAGTGCCGACAAATAAGGTCTTCTCTAAGAGCTGGCGGGTTTAAGCTGAGCAAATTTATGTCTTCGAGTCAGCGCGTACTGTCAAGACTGACGAACACCTGGTCGAGCGAAAAAGCGCTAACATTCCCAGAAGATCATAGTGCTTCAATGTTGGGTCTCGTATGGAACTGTGAAGGAGATGAAATCTCGTTTAAGGTGCGAACGAGCGAAGGCAGTGTGCCTACCACCAAAAGAGGAGTTGTCAGTGCCATCGCAAGGTTGTACGACCCAAATGGCTACCTGGCACCAGTAATAATTAGTGCAAAAATCCTAATACAGGACCTATGGCGCTGCGGAGTTGAGTGGGATGAGCAGATACCTACATCCATCTTACCGGTATGGAAAAAATACCGCGAGCAGCTGAAACACGTGGAGGCGATAAGGGTTCCGAGATGGCTGGGAAGCACGGAGCAACACAAACTGGAGCTCCATGGGTTCGCAGATGCTTCAACTAGAGCTTACGCCGCAGTTGTTTACATGCGTGCGACTTCAATCACTGGGAAAACAACGTGCAGAATCATAGCTTCAAAGTCCAGAGTGGCACCAGTCAAAACCATCTCAGTACCCAGACTTGAGCTATGTGCAGCCGTGCTTTTGTGCAAATTGATGCGGCAGGTGAGCGGTGCTTGCGTGACGCCAGACTTCGCGAAAACTTACTGGTCTGATTCCACGATTGCGCTTTGTTGGATCGGTAAGATGTCATGTGAACTAAAGACGTTTGTGGCTAATAGAGTGAGCACTATCCAAGAGCTGAGTGGAGGCCATCGGTGGAGACACGTGCGATCTGGTGACAACCCCGCTGATCTAGCATCCAGAGGCATTCCTGCGGAGCAGCTAGTGCAATCCCGACTTTGGTGGCAAGGGCCAGCCTGGCTCATTCAGGAAGAAAAAGAGTGGCCAAGTGCAGACAAATCCGCTGATCAGCAGCAAGAAGCAGAGGTGCTAGAGGAGCTTAAGGCGCCAGTCGTCGCTAACGTCACGGTGTCTAAACTAGCGGTGCTGACCATCAATGGTGTCAATCTTCTCGAGCGCAAGTCAACACTTCAAAGCACTTTGAGGGTGACAGCCATTGTGATGAGGTTTACGAGAGCATGCAGGAAGAACCGTCAAACAATCCCGAGCGGGCCAGTCACCCTGGAAGAGCGAGATCGAGCATTATCCTACTGGGCAAGGATAGAACAACGCTGTGCATACCAGATGGAAGTCAAACAACTCCTAGAGAAATCTTCTCTGGTAAGTTCGAGCAGCATACTCTCACTCAATCCGTTTTTAGATGCTGAGGGAACCCTGAGAGTAGGAGGCCGGCTGCAGAATTCAACGATGCCGTACGACATCGTCCATCCCATCATTTTGCCAAACAAGAGCCGACTCACTGAGCTAGTAATCAGAGAAGCGCATCTGAGGACACTTCACGGAAGCGTACAGCTGTGCATGCAGTACATAAGGCAAAGGTTTTGGATCCCTTCCCTGCGGCGAGCAGTGAAAACCCACATCTCAAGGTGCATTACATGTTTTCGGCAGAGCAAAACAACGTCCGAACAGCTGATGGGCAGTCTTCCTAAAGAACGTGTCCAGCCAACGAGAGCGTTCAAGCATAGCGGAGTGGACTATGCTGGACCGGTGCAACTAAAGGCGAGATCAGGGCGATCAAGGATCATAGAGAAGGGCTACATTGCGGTGTTTGTGTGCATGGTTACGAAAGCCATACACCTGGAGCCTGTGAGCAACCTAACGAGCGCTGCATTCCTGGCAGCTTTCCAGCGCTTCACCGGGCGCCGTGGTGCATGCTCAGTGCTTTGGAGCGACAATGCAACAACCTTCGTCGGAGCAGACGCTGAGCTGAAGAGAAGTAGCGAGCAGTGGAAGGACAGGTTACCAATCGAGCAAATAACATCCTTGGGCACAGAATGGAAGTTCATCGTCCCAGCCTCACCACACATGGGCGGCATCTGGGAGGCAGGTGTAAAATCCACCAAATACCACCTGCGAAGAATAATGGGCAGGCAGATTTTTACGTTCGAGACCCTCGCTACTACCTTGGTGCTGATTGAGGCATGTCTTAACTCAAGACCTCTTAGCGCACTTTCAGACGATGCAGATGACCTAAATGCGCTAACCCCCGGCCATTTCCTGGTTGGAGAACCAATGGTGCTACCTCTCAGTCCGGATGTTCACGATGTGGCGCAACCACGATTAAAGCTGTGGGGTATGGTGAACCAGATGCAGCAGCATTTCTGGAGAAGATGGAGCCGTGAATACATTCACACTTTGCAGCAGCGTTTCAAATGGAATAAGAGAAGCACAAACATCAAGCCAGGTGACTTGGTGATGGTAAAACAAGAGAATGTGCCACCTACTATCTGGCCATTGGGGCGAGTAACAGCAGTTCATCAGGGCAAGGACGGATTGGTGCGAAGTGCAGTAATAAGGCTGGAGCATACAACCTTGGTGCGAGCAATACATAAGTTGTGCGTTCTACCTCTTGAAGAGCCTAGAGGTGAAATTGAAGACGAGCCTTCAATTGGGGGGGAGGAATGTTAGAAAAGCGAAAACATCATGTGGCACGGGCATAGGCCACACCCCTTTCCATAGTGACCTCTCGGTCGCTAATTACTATGAATATAAAAAAACTATGGAAAAAACCCAACCGCCACACATAACACTACTGGCAAGTAATCACAGCAAGGAAAAGAATTGCTTCCTTAAGACAATTTCTTACGCGACAACAATTCAATGTGCAAATAGCGGTGGTTGCGACCGACAATTGGAATCATCAACACGATGTGCGGTGCAGGCTACCAAGAAGAGTCGCTGTGTTATCGTGTGCCAGATAACGGTGGTTGCGACCGAAAAATAGGAATATTCATCGCGATCGTACGTGGCAGACATGCAAGGCAACGGTGGTTGCGACCGAAGGGTCGCAATGAAAAAAACCAAAGTGAGGATTCATAATGCCAAATATGTGAAGGTAGCGGTGCTGATTTCGGTAGGGCGACAGCAGACCAGCTGCAACAATGTATATATTGGGCGAGATGACCATGAACAAAACACAGTCCACAAAGAGCAGTCGAGCTGCGTAGATCATAGAGCAAATGTGCATTTGAGCTTTAATAAAGATTTTGTTTTTTTTTGTATTCTGTTAATGGTGCGTTTTTAATTGAAAGTTTTACTTTTTTTCGTTGTCCTTCTTTTCTTGTTTGTTAAACAATCACTTTTAGTAGATTTTTTATGTATTTATACAAATTATAACAAGTGCTCAAAGCCCCATCCTTCGTTTTGAATCCATGCCAGAGCCCGTTTTTGGATTTCATTGTGGGTGTTTGCTGTCGATAACTCTTGTCTTACTTGTAGTCTTGTAATCTTTGAAACTGTATTTAAATTTGACTCCTATAGGCTAAGGGTTGCCAGATTTTCAGTTAGTATAAAGTTCCTGGTATCCTTTGTTGTGCTTTTCAATTTCCATTTAAAAACTCATATAAGAAAAATAATGTCTGCGTATTCTTCTCTCGTAAATGAAAGAATTTCAAAAAACTCTCTGATCAAACTGCAATCGTGACTTAATTTGACAAACTAATGAACAAATTTGTTTTCTTATTCTTTTATACGACTTATTTACCTATTGAACATTCATACCCCAAATTTAAAGCAAACATCCACAATGAAATCCAAAAACGGGCTCTGGCATGGATTCAAAACAAAGGAGGGCGCTTTGAGCACTTGTTATAATTGTATTTGTATTAAATACATAAAAAAACTACTAAAAGTGATCATATTATTGTTTTATTCAAACAAACCTCAAAGCAAAAACTTTTTTTTTATTTTTTTTTAAATTTTTCCCATTTTGTATTTTTCCAAGTATCATAAAATGTATGGGTTTTTGAGCTAACTTAATGCTGAGTTTTTTCTTTATTATTGTTTTGTTCATCTGTAAAAAATAAAGAAACTCTATGTTTATCAGGCCTTTTCTCCAAAAAAAATGACCTCAAAGTCAAAACTTTATTTTGGGAAGAAAATTTGAACACCACTTAAAATTGAAAATCTGGCAACCCTAAGCCTATGGAAGCCTAATTTAAATACAGTCTTAAAGGCTGTTATTTCTACAAAAAATTGAGTCTAAGATTAGGTCTCTATCATCAGTATTGACAGAGATATCGAATTTAGCACAGGTCAGGGTACACCAAAGTTAGCCTTTTTTTAAATTGTCAAAAAGTGATATCAAAGTTGAGAAACGGACTTTACTGTTAAACAATTTTTTTCTTAGAATATGACAAAGAATAATATCCCAAAGTATGTAAAACGAATTACGGGACACCCTGTATATTGTTTGTCTGTATCTCGAATTATTTATTGCCTAGTTAGCAGTTAAGTTGTATAAATATCTTGGATAGGAAATAAATAATTCACTTGCTAGTAAACCAGCGAGCCAAAAGACATTTAAGTTTTCTCTTCATTGACTTCCTCCCACCAGCGGCAAGGAGTTAATTAACAACTTATTCTGTCAACTATTCATGGTCCTTCAAGGAAATGAACAAGCGTAACCAGGACTTAGACATTGGTTAGTAAAAAGCGTAGCCAGGGCTTCAAACATTGGTTAGTAAAAAGCGTAGCCAGGGCTTCAAACATTGGTTAGTAAAAAGCGTAGCCAGGGCTTCAAACATTGGCTAGTGAAAAGTCAGCGAATAAGCGTAACCAGGGCTTAGACATTGGTTAGTGAAAAGCATAGCCAGGGCTTCAAACATTGGCTAGTGAAAAGTAAAGTAACAAAAACAACGCAATCAAAGTACGAAAAAACTACTGTCGCTATCTATAAGATTATCTACAATATAGAACAAGACAATTCAAACAAAAAACTAAGATGTTGGACGAAACAGATGTGTTTATTGTAAGCTCGAAGCAAAAGGTCTTGAGAGAAGAAATCGAAAAGCAATGTCGAAACTTCGGCAAGGATAGTGCCTCCAGAAAAACACAGAAATACAAAGAAGAAAGGCTAGAACGCCTCGAAAAATGTTGGTCTGAATTTCACGCAAACCACATTAAAATAGTTCCCTTTGTGAAATTTGATACACCCTACATACAAAGGGATACGTACAACAGAGTAAAATCATTGTACGAAAGTTTTAAACAAGAATTGGAAAATATAGATCCAAGTGTCGCACAAGCTTCGAAGGAAATGGAAAGGCCTGAAGTCTCTCACGATGCTCCCACTGCAGAAACTTCAAAGAAAGTTGAAAAGACATCTAATGCCTCTGCCTACAAAGCCGACACCGCAAAGCCGGACGAGAATTCAACTACCGTACAAGGTCAACGGTTGACAAAGTTAAAGCTGAGGATAACGGCCATTATCGAAAACATAGAAGAATTTAAACAAACATTCGATGACTACTCCAAGGACATTTACGACTTTCAACAAAAAATACTGCTGGAGCAGTTGCGAACATTCACTGAATTACATGAAGACTTCATCTGCAATTCATCTGAAGAAGACCTTGAGAAACCTTAAACCGTATTTAAAAACTCATTTGGAAGGAGAGCCCCTGCAACTCATAAAGCATCTAACGTTTTCAAGTGAAAACTATAATAGCGTTTGGGAGATCTTAAAAAGTAGATACAACAATGAGCGAAAAATAGTGTCTATGCATATAGAGAAGATGCTCAAATCTGGACATAATAGCGCTCCAACAGCGTCTTCCATCAAAAACAGCTTGGATGCCATTAAAGAGGGACTAGCGGCACTAAAAAATTTGGGCTATGACACTTCTTCATGGGGTCCTATGATTGTTCATATGACTACAAAGTCACTTGATACAGAATCAAGAAATTTATTTGAACAAGGTTTAGAGGAGCCAAATAAAATGCCGAAAATGAAGACTCTCCTCGACTTTCTGGAAAGACGTTACCAAGCTCTTGAAGTAATGTCAACAAACAAAAAACAAAATAACTCATTTGAGGAGCCAAGATCTGGAGTCCGTAGCTTCGTCATAGATGCAAAAGTTATTCAGTGTCCAATATGCAAAGGAGACCATAAAATATACGCATGTCAAAAGTTTTTAAAATTATCGCCAAAAGAAAGATGGACACAGTGCAAGCAGGCAAAGCTTTGCCTGAACTGTTTGAGGCATAACAAACAGATCCAATGTTTTAGCAAGAAAAATTGCCAACATTGCAACAAGAAACATCATTCACTTCTTTACATGGAATGGACTGATAGGCCAAAACAAACAGAATTGATAGAAGCTGCAAGATCATCCGCACAAATAAATCATAGCGAACAGAACCAGAATGTTTTAATCGAAACGGCAATTCTAAAAGTTAATAATGACAAAGGACAGTACGTTACAGTCAGAGCACTTATCGATCCTGGATCCCAAGCCTCGCTAATCACCGAGTCGGTTGTACAGACACTGAAACTTAAGAAACAGGACGTTTGTGTTGAAGTCAGCGGACTAGGAGCAACAAAAGCAGGAATTGCCACCAATAAGGTAGATGTGACCATAATGCCACATTTTGCTTCGAGTTTGAAGCTAAAAATAGAAGCTCTGGTGTTGTCAAAATTGACAAGGCAGTTACCTTCGAAGCAAACAAACACTAAACAAGTTGAAAAGTTCGATCTTCTAGAGCTTGCTGATCCAACATTCAATATTCCTGGGCCAATTGATATGATAATTGGAGCTGATACCTATGGCGACATCATGTTTAGTGGTATTAAACGAGTCGCTGCTAGATCACTAATCGCTCAAAGATCACAATTAGGTTGGCTGATCTCTGGACGAACATCAAACGACATTCCCGACACATACAGTGTTACTGTAGCACTTACATCAGTTAATCAACCTAAATTCCAAAAGCCTATAAGGATACACACTACCGAAAGGCCAATGGGAGGTATTTTGTGAAGATCCCATTCGACGAAGATTTGATCCAAACAAATCCACTTGGTGAATCAAGAAGTAGAGCTACAGCTATATTTCGCCAGCTGGAGTTGCAGCTTAACAAAGAAATCCAACAACAAGTGAGAGCAGCCATTAAGTACGGTGTAGTAGACGCATCATCAATGCCTACGAAACATGAAATGCAATGGCATTTCATACCACCAGCAGCAACGCACTTTGGCGGTTTGTGGCAGTCAAGCGTTAAATCCACAAAATTTAACCTAAAACGAATAATTGGAGACACCATGCTAACATTTGAGGAACCTTCGACATTATTGACTCAAATAGAAGCATGCCTAAACTCCCGACCACTTACGGCAATCGAAAACGATATTGACAACACTACGATACTTACTCCGGGACATTTTCTAATTGGAAGTTCTCTGAATGCTGTACCCGAACAACCCACTGATGAAAAGAAAACGTTCCGTTCACGCTGGCAACTAATACAAAAAATTACTCAAGACTTTTGGAAAGTCTGGTCATCAGAATATTTGTCACAGCTTCAACAATTGCCTAAATGGAAACAAAAAGAAGACAACATTCAAACTGGCGATATAGTTCTTATCAAGGAAGACCGGCTAACACCGACCACCTGGATGATGGGAAGGATATCAGAAGTTCATCCTGGGAGTGACAACGGTGTTCGGGCTGCAACTGTATTTAGTAACAATAAACAGTTCAAGCGAACCATAACAAAGTTATGTAAATTACCAATAGAAAATGATGAGGAAGATAGGGAAGTGAGACAAGTCAATACATCCACAAATCGCTCACATAAAATTCTTTCTTTATGCACTTTGTTTGCCTTTCTCAACATAGTTGGCTCCACTCCAGTCCCCTACGATGTCGAGATAGTTCCATTTCAAACACACCCTGGAATATACTTCGAAGATGTGGGACAAGCAAATTTGATTTCAAGCTCATGGAAGACAATTATTGTTTTCTTTAATTTGACGAACTATTGGCAGGAATACGAAGCATACAAGGAAATTGTTTCAAAAATGGAGAGAGTATGTTTGTCATCGGGAATGGAGGAACTAGATTCTATTAAATGCGAAGGAATACTGAACCAATTTGAATATCAACTTCAACAAATAGAGCTCAACAATGAAATTCTCTTACATGCAAACGACGATTCATTAAAAAGGCAAAGACGATCACCATTTGACTTTATTGGAACAGTCACTAATGAATTGTTCGGAATACTTGATCAAAGATTTGCTGAGAAATATGAGCAAAGAATAAAAGCTGTTCAAGAAAATGAAAAACACTTGCTACAACTCATGAAAAATCAAACAACTATTGTTGATTCCACTGTCAATATTTTCAAGAAAGAACAATCGAAAAATTTTAATCAAATTATGTTACTAAGTTCTATTGTCACGAGTTTGGAAAACGAAACAAGTAAATTCGAGTACATAGCGAGATTTTCAGCAACTGCTCTTAACGGGATACTTATTATGATCAATTATAAAGCAACCCAGAGTATATTGCTTGATAATCTGCTATCAACGCATGCTGGAAGAATACACACTCTTATCCTTTCAGTCCGACAATTCAAGGATGAGTTGACTAAGATTCATGAGAATATCCCTAAGTCTTTAATGATTCCTGGCGAAAGACATCACGAATCCATACTGCAGCTGTATAAAATTGTAAGCCCAAGAGCTAGAGTGACGAACAACAATATCATAATTGAGATCAGTCTCCCGTTGTTGTATAATGAAGAATTCAAGCTATACAAAGTATTGTCAGTTCCAACAAATCACAATGAACGCTTTACGCGAATTGTTCCATCATCGGAATATTAAATGGTAAACTTACAAGGCAACCATGTTTATCTAATCAACAAAGATGAATTCTTACTTTGTAAAATAAGGCCTTCCGACATCTTCTGGTGCCCACTTCAGCATCCTCTGTTTACAACCGGAGCGTCAACTAGTGTTTGTGAAACAAACATTATACAACACAAGAAAATTATGGACTCATGCACGATTGAGGACATATCACCAAGGCTGTACTGGATTGAGATGCATCAACCAAACGCATGGATATACAGCACTCCAAATTCAACCACAGTTAATATTAACTGTGATTACAATACTGAGCCCTTTACACTGCGAGGGAGTGGGCTGCTTAAGCTACCAGCAAAAAGTATAATTCATGACCAAACCACGACAATTGTTGGAAAGCAAACAATGTCAAGCCGACTAAAATCATCATTTTTACCATCACTCAATCTTTCTGAGACGTTAACTTCGTTTAACTTCAAAAGAGAGAAACAGTCGATGCTTCCATCAAACACTTCGATAGATTTTGCTACATTGGAAAATGCAATAAACCTTCAAAAAAATCAGGAATATATATTGAATGAATTCAGTACCCATCGAGTTCACCAATATTCACTGTTGGGAGTCACTGGCTGTCTTACTATAATGGTTATCGTAGCTGTTATCATCTTCATCATCTTTCGAAAAAGAGATCAGCCACTTGCACCACCAACCATCACCACTATTCCAATGCGAAGTCTCAACAACGACGTAACACAGAAACATCCTTTGACGACATCGACTTCTGTGTATCTTCATTTTGAGGGGCCCAGCATGTTGTGACAACAAATGCAAACGACCGAGTTCTACAGTACAAACCAAGTAAACAACAGCAGGTGAATGACCAACAGGTTAATGAACGACACCACCAGTTGGCGAATAAATATGACACTTCCTGCAACTATCAGCGTTCTCGTGCTCGGAGCCGTTGCACTGCATTGCATTGTATTGCTTGCATTGCATTTCTTTCCATTTCAATTATGTATATATTGTTTGTCTGTATCTCGAATTATTTATTGCCAAGTTAGGTGTTAAGTTGTATAAATATCTTGGATAGGAAATAAATAATTCACTTGCTAGTAAACCAGCGAGCCAAAAGACATTTAAGTTTTCTCTTCATTGACTTCCTCCCACCAGCGGCAAGGAGTTAATTAACAACTTATTCTGTCAACTATTCAGAGTGATAATGTTAAGACTTAAGAGTGAGTTAATGTGATTATTGGTAGCGTTGAAATCGAATAAAGTAGATACTGAATAAAAGTGGTAGAATTAAAGTGAAAGGTTAAGTTTTATTTTTGCGAACTGAGCGCACGTTACATTGGTGTCAGAAGTGTAAATAAAACTTATTTGACTAGTAAAGTGTAAAAAAAAGTTAAATATAGTGAAAATGGGTAAGTTGTTTGAAGAGCTCAACTGCATTGAGTTTAAAAGTGAGTTAGGTAAGCGAAATCTTTCTAGAGCGGGATCGAAAAATGAGCTCGTCCTGCGTTTGTGCAACTATTTGGAGCAGCAAGGGGAAGACGCAAACACTTTTGTTTGTGAAACAGATGTGGAGGAAGAGAAAGTAAGTGAAGGTGTAGATTTTTCTAGTAGGATAAAGCTTTTATTACAACAACAAAAGAAGTTGATTGAAGAGCAACAGCAGAATATTCTCTCGAACAACTTGAAACACAACGAAACGAGCAAAAGAAGGAACAACAGAATGTTCTCGAACAACTCGAAGTACAACAAAAGAATCTGCAAGAGCAACGAAATGAGCAAAAGAAAGAACAACAGAGTATTCTCGAAAGACTTGAGGTGTTTTGGAAGGTCAGAAAAACATTCTAGAAGGCAAATTGGGCAACATTGGGAAAAATGTATACACCCTTGACGAACGCGTTGAAGGGATGGAAAAACAGCTTTCTGTTGTAGAGAATCGTTTGGAAAGCCGATGCGATAAACAGTTCTACGTTCTGTCCAAGGAATTAGACCAGATCCGTAAAATCAAAATTCGAGAATCTGCTGGAGAATTTGCAAAGAAAAAGGAGATGAAACCGCCGACATTTGATGGACAGTCTTCTTGGCCAGTTTACAAGAGACAATTTGAGGCAGCCGCGACAACACATGGCTGGGATGACGAGGACAAGTACTTAGCACTGACTCTTGCTCTTAGAGGACCAGCAGCTGAATTACTTCAAACAGTTCCAGCTGGTAAGAGCGGTGATTTCAGTTCTCTCGTGGCAGCTATAGATTAACGATTTGGAGATAGCCACTTGAAAGAAGTCTTCCGAGTCCAAATCAAGAGTCCAGAAAAGGGGTGAAAGTCTACTGCAGCTCCAAGCAGACGTCGAAAGACTGGTTCACCTGGCATACCCGGATGAGCTAGAAAAAATCATCAACCAGCTTGCTGTTGAGTCCTTCGTTCGTGCCATTTCCGATATACATCTTCAGAGGTCTGTGCGAACTGCTAGAACACGTACTCTTTCTGAAACTTTAGCATTCGCATTGACAATTGAAGTAGCAGAACAGGCTTTGCATGGAGTACATCGACTTAGAGAAGCCATAGTCGAAGACTGCTCGTGCCAAAGAGCTGAAATACAAAAGAACCAGCGGAGCGGACTAGCAAGATGTTGGAACTGCAACAAGACCGGGCACTTAAAGCGTTAATGCCGACTACCACCAAATAAAGCCGGTTGTCAACATTGTGGAAGCAAGAGATCCAACCCAGAGCAAGGTAACAACAACATCAGCTTTGCTTATCAATCCGTTTCCCATCAGGGAAACGAGTAAGAACCAACTTCGAGGGGCAGAGGCTGGTTTCTTGTATCGATGGCCCCAGAACTACCATCCAGGTCTCACAGACCAAACGAGACAACAAAAGTCTGACTGTGGAGACTACTATTAACGGGAACAAACATGTGGCTACCATAGACAACGGTGCCAAAGCATCCATAGTACGTCGAGACCTGGTAAAGACGACGTGGCTTCATAACACCAATAGCTACCGTCTAAGAACGCAACGGGAGAAGCAGCAAGAATATATGGAGAAGTGTGTCTTAAGATCCGACTGGCCGATCTAGTTTTTACTCATCAATTCCTGGTGGCAGATATATGTGACGAGTGCATCATTGGAATCGACTTTATGAAACAGCACGGAGTTATTTTTGACATCGGTAATCAGGTTTTGAAGTACCAAAATAAGGAATTTCCAATGACCTATTCAAACGAAAGTATGTCGACAATGAGGACTGTCATCACGGAAGATCTGATTCTGCCTCCTTCTTCTGAAGTGTTCGTTTGGACAAAACTGGAAGGTGAGTTTGGAAGCCATCGATACCTCATGGTGGAACCAGACCCAGAGTGTTCCTCCCAAAGCGTTATCATTGGGAAAACACTGGTAGCACCGAAAAACAAAATGGTCCCCGTACGATTACTAAACACCAGACAGTACGATGTAAGGTTGAAGGAAGGAGAAGTCGTTGGACGTTGCGAATCGGTTGCAGCAATTACGAAGATCACAGACGAAGCCACGAGAAAAACTGTAACTCCGGAGGAGCTCAAAACCATCAGAGCTAAAGTACTGAATTCATCCAACCTTGATCACCAACAAACAAGAATGGCTGAAAATCTCCTACAAGAGTACACTGATATCTTCGCATCACAAAAGGGACATTATGTTAGGACACAGTTGGCGCAGCATCGCATCAACACAGGAGATGCAAGACCGATTCGTCAACCTGCAAGACGCTTTCCACTGGCCAAACAAGGTGAGGTTGAGGAAATGATAACAGCAATGAAGAAGGACGGTCTTATCGAAAATTCCAGGGCTTCACCAGTGGTTCTAGTGAAAAAGAAAGGCGGAAGCACTCGCTTTTGTGTGGACTACCGAAGGCTGAATGATGTGACTAAGAAGGACAGCTATCCCCTGCCGAGAATCAGTGATACCCTGGATGCCATGGAGGGAGCCCATTGGTTTTCGACGCTGGACTTGAAGAGTGGGTATTGGCAAGTTGACATCCACCCAGATGATCGGGAAAAGACGGCTTTTTCTACAGGTAATGGGCTCTGGCAGTTTAAAGTTATGCCGTTTGGGCTATGCAACGCTCCGGCAACATTTGAGCGTTTGATGAAGTGCGTTTTTCAAGGACTGACGTGGAAAGCGTGCCTAGTCTACTTGGACGATGTCATTGTTTACGGGAAAACATTTGACCAACATTGCAAGAACTTAAAAGCCGTGTTTCAGAGACTTCGAGAAACTAACCGTAAACTGAATCCAGAAAAATGTGCACTTTTCAAAACCGAAGTTAAGTATTTGGGACACATCATCTCTTCCCAAGGAGTGAAGACTGATCCTGAAAAAGCTTACTCCGTCAAAAATTGGCCAACACCACAGGACAAACATCAACTCCGAAGCTTTCTTGGTCTTGCCACATATTACCGACGTTTTGTGAAGAACTTTGCAGGAGTTGCAAAGAGTTTGCATCAGCTTACCGAGAAAGGGAAGCAGTTTAAATGGTCAGGTGAGTGTGAGAAATCTTTTCAGGAACTCAAATACCGCCTCTGTAACGCTCCAGTGCTGGCACATCCAACACCTGGCAAAACACTCATCATCGACGCAGATGCAAGCAACGTTGGAATCGGGGCGGTACTATCCCAAGTGCATGATGGCGAAGAGAAATTGGTGGCATACTACAGCAAGGTCCTCTCGAAACCCGAAAGAAACTACTGCGTGACCAGAAGGGAACTGCTAGCACTTATCTTGGCAACAAAGCACTTCCATAAGTACATCTATGGACAGAAATTCCTTTTGCGGACAGACGATGGTGCTCTGAACTGGCTGTTGAACTTCAAAAATCTAGAAGGTCAAGTCGCAAGATGGATAGAAAGACTGCAGACTTATGATTACCAGATTCAACACCGTAGAGGAAAGCTGCACTCAAACGCCGACGCATTATCCCGAAGACCTTGCAAATTGGATTGCAAGCATTGTAGGCGGCAAGAAGACAAAGAAAATATTACCGCTCAGAGACTAAGAGCTGACCCAATATGCGGATGGAGCAATGAGGAAGTTAGGACTGCTCAACAGGAGGATCCAGATATCGAACCCATTCTCGCATGGAAAGAAAATGAAGAGAAACCTGAATGGGGAGACATTTCTGACAGAAGTCCAGTTCTCAAAGCCTATTGGGCACAGTGGGACTCACTATATGTGCAAGAAGGTGTCTTCCGGCGAAGATGGGAATCCGCTGACGGTAAGTCATATGTGATGCAGCTGATCGTACCGCAATCGAAAGTCAGTGAAGTTCTTCGGGAGATGCACGACGGACCTTCTGGAGGCCACTTGGGAGTAAACAAAACACTGGAGAAGGTGCGATATCGGTTTTACTGGTTACATGCTAGAGATGACGTGGAGAAGTGGTGCCGAACATGTGACAAGTGTGCTGCAACCAAAGGACCTGGTAGGAAGATTCAAGGTAAGATGCATCAGTACAACGTTGGATCGCCTTTTGAGAGGATTGCAGTAGATGTGGATGGGCCTTTTCCAGAGACCAACGCTGGAAACAAGTACATTGTGGTTGTAATGGACTATTGTAGCAAGTGGCCTGAGGCGTATGCAATCTCAAATCAAGAAGCAAAAACGGTGGTCGACCAGATTGTGTTTAACTGGGTAAGTAGGTTTGGCGTGCCTATGGAACTCCATTCCGACCAAGGGAGAAACTTTGAGTCAAACATCTTCCAAGGAGTGTGCGGACTACTTGGCATTAAGAAGACGAGAACCACACCGCTGCATCCACAGTCGGATGGGATGGTTGAAAGATTCAACCGGACCTTGAAAGAACACCTCACCAAGGTCTTAGGCGACTACCAAAGAGACTGGGATAGGCACGTACCACTATTCCTGATGGCCTATAGAAGTGCAGTACATAGCTCGACAGGACAAACACCATCTGACATCCTGTTCGGGGAAACCATGCGGGTGCCTAGCGAACTTAAATTTGGATGCCCCACAGAGGAGCCACTGGACACGAACGAGTATGTGGACGACCTCAAGGAGAGACTCGCTGACATCCATAGAAGAGCAAGGGAACGGATGAAAGCCTACAGCGACGCGACGGCTGCATCGATATAGTGGCGAGGCTGCAGATGGAATTATTCGGGACGAACAATCTTAAGGAGGGGGCAGTGTAACGCGAACGCAACATTTAATACCAATTTCCTAATCGAAAACGTTCAACCGAAAACACAAGCGGCAGCACTAGTGTAAGTGTAGAAATATACCAGGAGAGAAAATGTTTGACAGGCGTGGAGAGTGGAGACCATTTGGAAATTACTGGAGAGTTCTAGATGAATTGTCATTCGATATAAATAGGCCGCCCGAGGCAACCAGATGTCAGTTTTGATTATAGTGTGATAATGTTAAGACTTGAGTGAGTTAATGTGATTATTGGTAGAGTTGAAATCGAGTAAAGTAGATATTGAATAAAAGTGGTAGAATTTAAGTGAAAGGTAAGGTTTTATTTTTGCTAACTTAGCGCACGTTACAGTATTTTAGAATAAATTTTTCTACTATTGTTTTTGCAGTACAGTATTCGCTTCTTTAGCTTCTATCGGTAATGCTTCTACAAATTTCGTTAAGTCACATTGTATTGTAAGAATGTATATATAACCATTAGATGATCTAAGTGGTCCTACAGTATCAATTGATATTGTTTCAAATGAAGTATGGGGTGTATCTGTAATGACAATATTTTCTTTTGTATACCTTGCTATACTGCTCACGGCTAGCCAGGGTTTAGTGAATAAAAACACAAAAACTTCACAAAGGCCAAGAAATCTCTTTTATTAGAACTTACTATACTTCAATTACAATTAACAAACAAAATAATCTATATATATCGTTGTGTTCGCTGCAGACACTTCCGGTTGCGGTTATCGTACCGTAGCTGGTATCCTTCGGGACTCCTAGGGCTCTTGTCAGGTTAGCCGCCTTGGTCTAAAAAACCCTTCTAGTCTCACGGCGGCTAGGGGAGAAATGTTGTTAATAGTGTAACGTGCGCTTAGTTCGCAAAAATAAAACTCTACTTTTATTTACCTACTTTATTCGATCTCAACTCGACTTTTCGACTATCACTTGTAAATAACAATTCACTCTTCTTTACTTTATCACTCTATAATCAAAACTGACATCTGGTTGCCTCGGCGGCCTATTTATATCGAATGACATTATATCCAGAACTCTCCAGTATTTTCCACATGGTCTCCACTCTCCACTCCTGTCAAACATTTTTCCCTCATGGTATATTTCTACACTTACACTAGTGTTGCCGCTTGTGTTTTCGGTTGAACGTTTTCGATTAGGAAATTGGTATTAAATATTGGGTTCGCGTTAGACTGCCCCCTCCTTAAGATTGTTCATCCCGAATAATTCCATCTGCAGCCTCGCCACTATATCGATGCAGCCGGTCACAATGAACTACTTTTAACTTGCCTCTTAGTCCTCTCTGGATGCGGTAAACCACGTCGTTAATCCTCGTGACAACAGTATAAGGACCTTCCCAGTTCTGCTGAAGCTTCGGTGACAATCCCTTTTGACGATGAGGATTATAAAGCCACACACGATCTCCTGCTTGGAATCCTGCCGTTGTCGCTTTTGTGTCGTACCGTGTCTCCATCCGGTCGCTGTAGGCTTTTATCCGTTCCCTTGTTCTTTTATGGATGTCAGCGAGTCTCTCCTTGAGGTCGTCCACATAATCGTTCGTGTCCTGTGGCTCCTCTGTGGGGCATCCAAATTTAAGTTCGCTGGGCAGCCGCATGGTTTTTCCGAACAGGATGTCAGATGGTGTTTGTCCTGTCGAGCTATGTACCGCACTTCTATAGGCCATCAGGAACAGCGGTACGTGCCTATCCCAGTCTCTTTGGTAGTCGCCTACGACCTTGGTGAGGTGTTCCTTCAAGGTCCGGTTGAATCTTTCAACCATCCCATCAGATTGTGGATGAAGCGGTGTGGTTCTCGTCTTCTTAATGCCAAGTAGTTCGCACACTCCTTGGAAGATGTTTGACTCAAAGTTCCTCCCTTGGTCGGAATGGAGTTCCATAGGCACGCCAAACCTACTCACCCAGTTAAACACAATCTGGTCGACCACCGTTTTTGCTTCTTGATTTGGGATGGCATACGCCTCAGACAATTTGCTAAAATAGTCCATTACAACCAGAATGTTCTTGTTTCCAGCGTTGGTCTCTGGAAAAGGCCCAGCCACATCTACTGCAATCCTCTCAAAAGGCGATCCAACGTTGTACTGATGCATCTTACCTTGAATCTTCCTAACAGGTCCTTTGGTTGCAGCACACTTGTCACATGTTCGGCACCACTTCTCCACGTCATCTCTAGCATGTAACCAGTAGAACCGATGTCGCACCTTCTCCAGTGTTTTGTTAACTCCCAGGTGACCTCCAGAAGGCCCGTCGTGCATCTCCTGAAGAACTTCACAGACTTTCGATTGCGGTACGATCAGCTGCATCACATATGATTTACCGTCAGCGGACTCCCATCTTCGCCTGAGGACACCTTCTTGCACATATAGTGAGTCCCACTGTGCCCAATAGGCTTTGAGAACTGGACTCCTGTCAGAAATGTCTCCCCATTCAGGTTTCTCTTCATTTTCTTTCCATGCGAGAATGGGTTCGATATCTGGATCCTCCTGTTGAGCGGTCCTCACTTCCTCATTGCTCCATCCGCATATGGGGTCAGCTCTTAGTCGCTGAGCGGTAAAATTTTCTTTGTCTTCTTGCCGCTTACAATGCTTGCAATCCAATTTGCAAGGTCTTCGGGATAATGCGTCGGCGTTTGAGTGCAGCTTTCCTCTACGGTGTTGAATCTGGTAATCATAAGTCTGCAGTCTTTCTATCCATCTTGCGACTTGACCTTCTAGATTTTTGAAGTTCAACAGCCAGTTCAGAGCACCATGGTCTGTCCGCAGAAGGAATTTCTGTCCATAGATGTACTTATGGAAGTGCTTTGTTGCCAAGATAAGTGCTAGCAGTTCCCTTCTGGTCACGCAGTAGTTTCTTTCGGGTTTCGAGAGGACCTTGCTGTAGTATGCCACCACTTTCTCTTCGCCATCATGCACTTGGGATAGTACCGCCCCGATTCCAACGTTGCTTGCATCTGCGTCGATGATGAATGTTTTGCCAGGTGTTGGATGTGCCTGCACTGGAGCGTTACAGAGGCGGTATTTGAGTTCCTGAAAAGATTTCTCACACTCATCTGACCATTTAAACTGCTTCCCTTTCTCGGTAAGCTGATGCAAACTCTTTGCAACTCCTGCAAAGTTCTTCACAAAACGTCGGTAATATGTGGCAAGACCAAGAAAGCATCGGAGTTGATGTTTGTCCTGTGGTGTTGGCCAATTTTTGACGGAGTCAACTTTTTCAGGATCAGTCTTCACTCCTTGGGAAGAGATGATATGTCCCAAATACTTAACTTCGGTTTTGAAAAGTGCAAATTTTTCTGGATTCAGTTTAAGGTTAGCCTCTCGAAGTATCTGAAACACGGCTTTTAGGTTCTTGCAATGTTGGTCAAATGTTTTCCCGTAAACAATGACGTCGTCCAAGTAGACTAGGCAAGCTTTCCACGTCAGTCCTTAAAGAACGCATTCCATTAAGCGCTCGAATGTTGCCGAAGCGTTGCATAGCCCAAACGGCATAACCTTAAACTGCCAGAGCCCATTACCTGTAGAAAACGCCGTCTTTTCCCGATCATCTGGGTGGATGTCAACTTGCCAGTATCCACTCTTCAAGTCCAGCGTCGAAAACCACTGGGCTCCCTCCATAGCATCCAGGGTATCACTGATTCTGGGCAGGGGATAGCTGTCTTTCTTAGTCACATCATTCAGCCTTCGGTAGTTTACACAAAAACGAGTGCTTCCGTCTTTCTTTTTCACAAGCACCACTGGTGATGCCCAAGGACTTTTGGAGTTTTCGATAAGACCGTCCTTCTTCATTGTTGTTATCATTTCCTCAACCTCACCTTGTTTGGCCAGTGGAAGGCGTCTTGCTGGTTGACGAATCGGTCTTGCATCTCCTGTGTTGATGCGATGCTGCGCCAACTGTGTCCTACCATATTGCGCCTTTTGCGATGCGAAGATGTCAGTGTACTCTTGTAGGAGATTTTCAGCCATCCTTGTTTGTTGGTGATCAAGGTTGGATGAATTCAATATTCTAGCTCTGATGGTTTTGAGCTCCTCCGGAGTTATAGTTTTTCTCGGGGCTTCATCAGTGATCTTCGTAATTGCTGCAACCGATTCGCAACGTCCAACGACTTCTCCTTTCTTCAACCTTACATCGTACGGTCTGGTGTTTAGTAATCGTACGGGGACCATTTTGTTTTTCGATGCTACCAGTGTTTTCCCAATGATGATGCTTTGGGAGGAACACTCTGGGTCTGGTTCCACCATGAGGTATCGAAGGCTTCCAAGCTCACCTTCCAGTTTTGTCCAAACGAACACTTCAGAATAAGGAGGCAGAATCAGATCTTCCGTGTTGACAGTCCTCAGTGTCGACGTACTTTCGTTCGAATAGGTCATTGGAAGTTCCTTATTTTGGTACTTCAAAATTTGATTACCTATGTCCAAAATAACTCCGTACTGTTTCAAAAAGTCGATTCCAATGATGCACTCGTCACATATATCTGCCACCAGGAATTGATGAGTAAACACTAGATCGGCCAGTCGGATCTTAAGACACACTTCTCCATATACTCTTGCTGCTTCTCCCGTTGCGGTTCTTAGACGGTAGCTATTGGTGTTATGAAGCTACGTCATCTTTACCAGGTCTCGTCGTACTATGGATGCTGTGGCACCGGTGTCGATGGTAGTCACATGTTTGTTCCCGTTAATAGTAGTCTCCACAGTCAGACTTTTGTTGTCTCGTTTGGTCTGTGAGACCTGGATGGTGGTTCTGGGGCCATCGATACAAGAAACCAGCCTCTGCCCCTCGAAGTTGGTGTTCTGATGGGAAACGGGCTGATAGACAACGCTGGTGTTGTTGTTACCTTGCTTGGATCTCTTGCTTCCACAATGTAGACAACCGGCTTTATTTGGTGGTAGTCGGCATTGACGCTTTAAGTGCCCGGTCTTGTTGCAGTTCCAACATCTTGCTAGTCCGCTCCGCTGGTTCTTTTGTATTTCAGCTCTTTGGCACGAGCAGTCTTCGACTATGGCTTCTCTAAGTCGATGTACTCCATGAAAAGCCTGTTCTGCTGCTTCAATTGTCAATGCGAATGATAAAGTTTCAGAAAGAGTACGTGTTCTAGCAGGATATGGCACGAACGAAGGACTCAACAGCAAGCTGGTTGATGATTTCTTCTCCAGTATCCGGGTATGCCAGGTGAACCAGTCTCTCGACATCTGCTTGGAGCTTGTGACGTGTTTTTCGTTTCCCAGCCGAGGTGATACTCAGGGCGGGCCAAGGTTATAGTGAAGAAAACACGAAACTTCACAAAGGTCAAAGAAATTCTCTTTTATTTAGAACTTAACAAAATTTAGCGTTACAATTAACAAATCAGTATATATATTATATATCGTTATATATCTTTATATATGTTGTATGCTGTGACGGCGACACCTTCTGATTAGTGGCCAACGTCCCTTAGTCTGGATGGTCGGAACTTCTAATGCTCGGGGCAGGCCAACGTCCGAAATTCTGGTATTTTATGGTATCCTTATGTAAACTAAGGGAGAGAACGGATTAGCAATAATATAGTCTAATGTGGTTAGCGGCCTCTATCGGCACAATCCCTTGCGGCACATTCACCCTATAGGTAGCCGTAGGTAGTCGAAGCGCGTAGGCGTCTGAAGACCCTAGCAGGTAGAAACACAAACGTCTTACGACCTCGGTAGGTAGAAACTCAGGCGTCTTGCGACCCCGGTAGGTAGAAACTCAGGCATCTTGCGACCCCGGTAGGTAGAAACTCGAGCGTCTTGCGACCTCGGTAGGTAGAAACACAGGCGTCTTGCGACCTCGGTAGGTAGAAACTCGAGCGTCTTGCGACCTCGGTAGGTAGAAACAACAAGCGTCTTGCGACCTCGGTAGGTAGAAACTCAGGCGTCTTGCGACCCCGGTAGGTAGAAACTCAGGCGTCTTGCGACCCCGGTAGGTAGAAACTCGAACGTCTTACGACCTCGGAAGGTAGAAACTCAGGCGTCTTGCGACCCCGGTAGGTAGAAACTCAGGCGTCTTGTGACCCCGGTAGGTAGAAACTCGAGCGTCTTACGACCTCGGTAGGTAGAAACAACAAGCGTCTTGCGACCTCGGTAGGTAGAAACTCAGGCGTCTTGCGACCCCGGTAGGTAGAAACTCAAGCGTTTTACGACCTCGGTAGGTAGAAACAACAAGCGTCTTGCGACCTCGGTAGGTAGAAACTCAGGCGTCTTGCGACCCCGGTAGGTAGAAACTCGAGCGTCTTACGACCTCGGTAGGTAGATCACAGGCAATAGCTCTGGGGGATCGAACAGGTACTAGTCTCTGCCCCAGGTGGCACAATACGTAAGAAATATATTTAATTAGTTCACTTACTCATACGCTTTACCTTTTACCTTGGGTTGCTAGCTATGTTGCTTAGCTGGTTGCTGGTTTATTCTTCCGTCTTCCTTTTCCTGGAGATGATGTGCACCGTAGGACCGGTGCCGGCGGACTGTGATTTTCCATGCACTGAGCTGCCCTATTTATACTCAATCACTCGTAGTGGTACCGTGCGCAAATCCCATATAATATTCCCTATTCCCCTGTAATTGCTATACCTACTCATGATATTCCCATATGCTTGCTCATATGCTACCACTTCATTCATATGCCAACTCACCATCGAGCTCTGCCAGTCGTCGTACTTTGCACTGCTTGTGCATGAGGAGTTGGTTGTTGGGTGGTATTACCACCTACCCATTACCCACCACCAATGGTGGTGTGGTCAGCTTTCTACCTCCATGGTATAACACGAATACTTCTCACCACCAGATATTATGTCTGGGCTAAGAGCTTACTTTCTGGGTTGTGGTCTTTGCTATGCCAGCTGTTTTCCTTGCGATTCCACTAGATGGCGGGGGATGTTCTTTGGGCGACAAATAAAAGCATGTAATGAGGTTTGTGTGAAAAATGCCTCGTTACATATCCCCCCTTTTTGCGGAGACGAGGACCTCCTCGTCGGTCCCTAGGGTTCCTGGTGAGAACCAAAAAAAACCTTGCCACTTGCTACGCGCTCCAAGCAAAAACCCATCATTTGGAATCCATAAATGTGTTTTTATTTCGTCTCTTTTTTTTTTTTTTTTTCGTAACAAACATTTTTTTTTTTTTTTTTGTAATCAACAATTTTAGAGCCTTCTTGGCAAAGAAACAATAATATAAAGCATTCTTGGCAAAAGAACAATAATAAGAAACAAAAGCCTTCTTGGCGAAGGAACAATAAAAAAGGTAATAACAAAAGAGAAAATAATTACATCATTATGGCTCGAATGTAACAAATTTCGATTGCCCCGTCGGCAAATGGGTGAGCCAGGCTTCCCCGCGTTTCAGTACGCGGCACAGTATAGTGCCTCCCCATCGTTTGAAGATCAAGCATTGGCGGCGTCGGGCCGGATGATACTGCTCGTGGTGGTGAACGTCGAACCCCAAGAATGGATCCTTCTGGCTTTCTCCTTGTGACTTGGGGTTAGGCTGCTTTTCTTGCGAGGTTGCCAGCGTTTCGCCATACGCCTTAGGGTTTACAGCTGCGGGCGGCACTTCCTGCGTAAAGGTCACCAATGGCCTTTCGGTGCGTGGCTCGGCTCCTCGGGGCAGAATGGCAGCTGAACTGGGTCCGGCTACTCCTGGGTTGGTCCTGGTTGACGTGTGCCGACCCAGGTTTTGGAGGTCGAATACGGGACCTCTAGTTGTTGGAGCTTTATTGGCTGTTGCGGGGGTCTTACCCTGGTCCATGGTCTTTCTGGTGGTTGTCGAGGGAGTCTTCCCTTTAGCCGTCGGAGCGATGGATTTCTGACCAGGTCCAGACATACGAGACCTGATGGGGACGGTAGTCGGTTTGTTGCTTTCGGATGGTCCCGACTTTTTCGGTACGGCGTCGGTTCCCTCCTTCCTCGTTGACGGCCGACTGGTACTGGCGGAACTGGTTAACTGCGGCATGTCACCAGGGGCATGGGCCACTCGCCGCTTTATGCCTCCTCTGGGAGCTGGAGTGGTACTTGGTGCACTTTTCGGACCGGCTCTGGTGTTTGCACTTTCTGGTTTCGTGGGTAATGCCGGCAACCAGATGGCGGTGCGCGGCGGAGCAACTACTTTTCGTGGCATGGTTGTTTGCCTCTTCCATGGCTGCGCTTGGTCCATGTCTTCCTCGGTAGGTAGTTCTTCCTCGGTATTATATTCGCCGACTGATTCTTGCATCTGACTGAAAGTTTGCGACAGACTGAATCGTATTTGCACGATCGTCCTCCTTAATATTGTTTTCGTCTGGCGACGAGAAACCTCGTAGGTCTTTTACATGGGAACGAATGAGATTCCCTCTCCCTTTTCCTCCTTTTAGCACCACGATGACAGGGGAATCAAAACGGAGTACTTCGAATGGTCCCTCATATCTCGGTGCTAATTTCTCCGTAAAATGGTTTATGGTGGAGGAGAGTACCCTAGCTCTTTTATATACTTGCTCACCGATACTGGGACGCCACGCCCTTCTCCTCAAATTATAGTGTCTGGTTTGCTTTTGTGCCGCTACCTGCAAATTATTCACTACCAGTTGGTAGAGCATTTTCATCCTCTCCTTCCTCACTGAGGGTGTCTCGTCCTTGTTGGCGGTAGATACAGTCGGTTGGTGCGGGGCGGAGATCTCCCTGCCAAAATTGAGAAATGCAGGAGTAAAACCGGTTGACTCGTGTTTGCTTGTGTTTATGGCAAACAACAACTCAGGTATATGCTCGTCCCATGTGCGGTGGTTGGTATGTACATATTGTGCTATCATTGTTTTAAGCACACGGTGGACACGATCGGTCGGGTTTTCTTGCGGAGAGTAAGGGGCGGTGAAACGTTGTTGTATTCCTATGTCGCATAGGAAATCGGTAAGAATAGAGCTGGTAAACTGGCTACCGTTGTCGGAGAGTAAAATGCGGGGAACTCCGAAACGTGTTAGGATGCGCTCTCACAGTGCTTTGACTACAGCCTGACTGGTTGCTGATCTCAAAGGTACCGCCTCCACCCATTTAGTAAAGCGGTCTACCATTACCAACATCATGGTATGACCTTTCATGGAACGTGGAAGGGGATCGACGAAATCTACGCATACCGTATCCCATGGAGTGTTTGGTATGGTGGTATGCATAAGTCCACTAGGCCTTTGCTGTGTCGCCTTGTAGGCCAGACATACGGAACATTTCTTAACATAGCGCGCAATATCGCGATACATCCCCGGCCAGTAATAATTTTTCATGACACGATCGGCTGTTTTAGCAACACCGAGATGCTCAGCTGTCGTGGCGTCATGATTCTCGAACAATATTCGGTTTCGGTCGGCAGACGGTATGCACAGTTTCCAGTTTTCTTCGTGGCTGGAGAGTGGATGTGCAGCAAATTTACGGTATAGCTTATCGTTCGTAATTTTGTATTCGGGGTATTGTGAGGGGTTGTTTTCTATTTGTCTGGCGCGCCGTTCGGTCCAATCCTCAATACTACTGCATAGGATTGACAGATCGCTTGGGTTTAAAGGCAAGGGGTCTCTGGATAGAGCATCAGCAACGACATTCACGGCGCCTTTGCGATATTTGATATCTAAATCATACTGTTGTAGCTCTATTGCCCATCGCGCCAGCCTGCCGGAAGGGTTGTCGAGTGAGTGTAACCACTTTAGGGAATGATCGTCAGTGACGACAGTGAAATGATAGCCTTCGAGGTAAGGTCTCATCTTCCTTATCCCGAACAGTATGGCCAGACACTCCTTTTCGGTTACCGAATACTTTTTTTCCAAGTCGGTGAGTGTACGACTGGCGTAAGCGATTACCCTTTCCTGTTTTTCGGTCTGTTGCGACAAAACCACTCCGAGTCCATACTGACTAGCGTCCGTTTGCAACGTAAAGGGTAAATCGAAGTTAGGGCACATCAAGACGGGCGCTTCTGTTAATCGTTTCTTTAACTCGGAAAACGCTAGTGCTTGCTCTGTTCCCCAGGTCCACTCTTGGCTCTTTTTCAATAATTTGGTCAGGGGCGAAGCTACTTGGGAGAAATTATGTATGAATCGGCGGTACCAAGATGTTATTCCCATCACTCGCCTCAATTCTTTCACATTTCGCGGGGCGTTCAAATCCTGGACGGCAGCGATCTTGTCAGGGTCGGTACTGATACCTTGCTCGCTCACCACGTGACCCAAATACTTCAACTGGCTTTTACAAAATTCGCACTTTTCACGGCTGATGCGCAGGTTCGCCGTTTGTAGTCTAACGAAAACTTCCCGCAGGTGCTTTAAGTGTTCTTCGAACGTGCCACTCACAACGATGATGTCATCCAGATAGGCGAACGCATATTCGTCCATATCCGGACCGATGATGTTGTCTAGCATACGTTGGAACGTGGCAGCCGCTGAGTTTAATCCGCATGGCATGACCTTCCACTGATATAATCCGCGCCCTGGTACCGTGAAAGCGGTGTAAGCACGGGATTCGGGGTGCAAAGGGATTTGCCAGTAACCTTGCTAGAGGTCAATAGTAGAGATGAAGTTTGCCCGTTTTAACTTATCTAAGATGGCTACTATTTGTGGCAGTGGATAGGCGTCCATGATCGTTATACTATTTAACTGCCGGTAATCAACACACACCCTCCACGAGCCGGTCTTCTTTTTTACGAGCACTATGGGTGAACTGTACGGGCTCTTTGAAGGTTCGATTTTGTCGTCCTGGAGCAACTCGTTGATCTCGTCGTCGATTACCTTTTGCATTGCTGGGTTCTTTGGGTAATACCTCTGTTTGAACGGCTGATCGGTTTTCAGCTTGATGTAATGCACGGTGGTATCCGTGACTTTCGGCAAGCATTCAAACTTAGGTAACTCCTCATCCAACAATGCTTTCAACTCCTCTTCTTGTGAGTCGGCCAAAGGTTTACCGCCCAACGCACAGAGATGTTCTCGGCGTTCGGTCGCGTTGGTGCTAGGTGGGTCTGGCGTTGACAACCACGGTATTTCGGTACCGCTTAGGCTCATCCGAAAATCGGCGTCCCGCAATATGTCAACCCCTATTACCATCTCCTCAGTGAGTTGCTTCATATATGTCACCGTTCCGTTGATGGTCCGATCTCGGACAGCCATTGCCAGTAGATAGTGTTCGTGGCTGACCACTACTTCGCCATTAGCTAAATGCGTACGGTGCGGCTGGTGGCGGACGGGGGCATTAAGGCGGCGTAACAGGCGGCGGGTGGTAGCGTTGATGAAGGATTTGGTGGCCCCGGTGTCTATTAACGCTCGGATAGCCTGACCGCCCACTCGTACGATCAAAAAACATCTCGGGTCTACTTGCTGTTCCGTATCCTCGGGTTGTGTAGACACTGGTGCCGTTTCGACTAATGCTATAGCCTGAACCGGCGGGGGATCTGGTGTTTGGGGCTCATTATACTGACTGAACATGACGGCAGCTTGATGCGGATGACAACTGCAGTCTTTCGTCAACCGTCCGTCCTCTCCACAATACCAGCAGAAGAGACGGAACGGCCTTCGACAGTTACTCTTATTGTGCCCTCGCTGCTTACAATTCCAGCAGTGGGTATCCCTATCATATTGCCCGAAGTGCGGTGGCGGTTGCGGTGCGTCGGAACGGTTGAAATTTGGCCGAGGTGGAGGCAATACCGCTCGGCTGTCGGCTATCGGTCGGTCTGAGGCAAAACGATTATGAGGGTTACGAGGCGGTGCTGGTCGGGGCCCAGGAGCGACGTATGGCTGTGCTTGGCGAGGGGTACGGTCTTCTCCTCTTATATATTCATACTCCTCGGCCAGCTTCATGAGTTCGTCCAAAGTACTAAAATCACGTCTTTTGATATACAAGTGATACTCCGATCGCAAACTATCGTAAATGCGATCGATGCTATCCTCGATACTTATACGTGGCTGTCTGAGAATCAAATACTGGGTGGCTTGTATGAAATCCTTTGCCTTTTCTCGTGGCCCTTGCTTTTTCCGCAATATTTCCTCCTCCAGTTTGCAGAGGTACCTAGCTGGCAGGTAATGGTTTAGGAAAGCGGTGCGGAACTGGGTCCAGGATTTCATACGTTCTTTATTGATGCGAAACCACTCTAGCGCGGTGCCGCGCAATATTTCCGGTAAGGCCTTGACAATATCATCGGGGCGTATGTCATAGCAAGCGGTTAATTCTTCGAGTCGGTCCATGAATTCGATCGCATTCCCTGATGAGTCGAACCTCAATCCCCATTAGCGGACGTTATTCATTAGTTCAGCCTCGTAGCTGAGAATAAACCGACCGGTTGGCCGGAAAGCTGGCCTGGTGGCAGATGGTTCGACAGGGGGTGGGGTAGCGACTTCATTGGGGAGCGCGGTGCTTGACGATGCCGAGTTCCTTGCCAGGTCATCTTCGGCGGACGGTGCGGTGGACGGTGCGGCGGTAGTTGGTACATAGGATGGCACCTGGAAGGAGATCTCGGTATATATCGGAGACTTTGGTTCGGTTTGGTTTTCTTGGATTGGTACTTGTTTGTACTCCCGCTCAGTTACAGCTCTCTCTAAATCCGCGCACAGCTCTTGCGTGGATTTCCGGAGTCTAGCCTGTTTGATGTAACTGCTGAAACGGGATCGTAGCGTAGCTAAAGTGCCTTCAGCGTCGAGCCCTAACTGACTCATACGTGTCACCAGCTCGGGCTTGCTGAGCAAGTATATTGCCCCTATACTGGCGAACACGTCGAAGTTCTCTTCTGAGTCGGACATGTCTGGATTTTTTTTTTCGTTTCTAGTTTATTATTTTTTTATACACTAGTGGAAAAAATTAAAGGATCAAAAAAAGAATCCAAATTTTTTGGAGTTTTTCAAGTAGTTGTAATTCTCTTAAAAATGGTCGTACAGGAACTTCAAAAAAGCATTTTGAAGCTCAAAACTTCTAGTTTTGAGATCTAATGACAAAAAATTTTTTCAAGCTACGTAGTTTGCTCAGTTTTAATAAATACTGAGAACAAATTTTTTTCGAAATTTTTTTGGTTCTTTTTTTTGGTGTATGAACTTGGAAAAAATTTTTTCAACTTAATCACTAGATGGACTGGATAGCTTGTTTGTTTAGCTTGAATTTGCTTTTTTGAAAAGTTCGATTTGACCTTTTCTCATTGAGATATCGATTTTTGAATGAAAAAGGCTCTGTTTGTCTTTAACCAACAATATCTCAGCAACCGGTGATTGCACAAGAAAAACAAGGAAAGTTTTGAAAATTCGAATAAATTTCCAACAAAAATCATTTCAGTTTTTTCGAAACAAAAAATTTCTTTCTAATCTTTACGTTAATTTAAAAAATTAAGAAAAATGGGCTTTTGGTGTGTTTTGGAACAATCAAGCACCAAGTTGGATCTGTTAAGAAAACCGTTCATGTTGAGCGTGCCTTTTACAGTTTAATATCCCCACAAAAACCTCACAAAGTTTCGATTCAATCCATCAAGCCATTTTTCTGTTTTATTCGATCAAATTTTGGAAAAAAAAATTAAAGGATCATGATCTTAGTAATCTTAAAAAATGCAGAAAAATGATTTTGCACTTCTTTTATGGATTTTTACTGAAAAAAATGCTTGAGTTTATGGGAAAAAAAATAAATTTTTTGAGAAATTGAAAAAAAATTTTTATGATTCCAAAAGCCAAAATCCAGATAATGAGCGTATAATAACCATCCGCATCAGGGCTAAATTCGCTTACATTAGCCTAATATGCGCCCACGCCCCCATACAAGAGAAAGACCACAATTCCAAAGACTGTTTCTACGAGCTCCTCGAAGAAACATATGAGCAGTGCCCTAGACACGACGTGAAAATCGTTCTTGGCGATTTTAACGCAAAACTAAGGAAGGAGGACATCTTTGGAAATACAATCGGTAAGCAAAGCCTCCATGACAAAACCTCCGAAAACGGACTGAGGCTAATCGATTTTGCTGCGGGGCTAAATTTTTTGAGAAATTGAAAAAAAAATTTTATGATTCCAAAAATTTTTTTCAATTTCTCAAAAAATTAATTTTTTTTCCCATAAACTCAAGCATTTTTATCAGTAAAAATCCATAAAAGAAGTGCAAAATCATTTTTTTGCATTTTTTAAGATTACTAAGATCATGATCCTTTAATTTTTTTTCCAAAATTTGATCGAATAAAACAGAAAAATGGCTTGATGGATTGAATCGAAACTTTGTGAGGTTTTTGTGGGGATATTAAACTGTAAAAGGCACGCTCAACATGAACGGTTTTCTTAACAGATCCAACTTGGTGCTTGATTGTTCCAAAACACACCAAAAGCCCATTTTTCTTAATTTTTTAAATTAATGTAAAGTTTATAAAGAAATTTTTTTTTTTCGAAAAAACCAAAATGATTTTTGTTGGTTATGTAGTCAAGATTTCAAAACTCTACTTGTTTTTCTTGTGCAATCACCGGTTGCTGAGATATTGATGGTTAAAGACAAACAGACCCTTTTTCATTCAAAAATCGATATCTCAATGAGAAAAGGTCGAATCGAACTTTCCAAAAAAGCAAATTCAAGCTAAACAAACAAGCTATCCAGTCCATATAGTGGTTAAGTTGAAAAAAAAATTTCTAGGTTTATACACCAAAAAAAAAAACAAAAAAAATTTCGAAAAAAATTTGTTCTCAGTATTTATTAGGACTGAGCGAACTACGTAGCTTGAAAAAATTTTTTGTCATTAGATCTCAAAACTAGAAGTTTTGAGCTTCAAAATGCTTTTTTGAAGTTCCTGTACGACCATTTTTAAGAGAATTACAACTACTTGAAAAACTCCAAAAAATTTGGATTTTTTTTTTGATCCTTTAATTTTTTCCACTAGTGTAGTTCTAAGAGAATTTCTTTTTCAACGGTGGACCTTAATAGTCCCTGCTCGGGCGCCAAATTGTGACGTGTTTTTCGTTTCCCAGCCGAGGTGATACTCAGGGCGGGCCAAGGACAAAGGTCAAAGAAATTCTCTTTTATTTAGAACTTAACAAAATTTAGCGTTACAATTAACAAATCAGTATATATATTATATATCGTTATATATCTTTATATATGTTGTATGCTGTGACGGCGACACCTTCTGATTAGTGGCCAACGTCCCTTAGTCTGGATGGTCGGAACTTCTAATGCTCGGGGCAGGCCAACGTCTGAAATTCTGGCAACTTATGGTATCCTTATGTAAACTAAGGGAGAGAACGGATTAGCAATAATATAGTCTAATGTGGTTAGCGGCCTCTATCGGCACAATCCCTTGCGGCACATTCACCCTATAGGTAGCCGTAGGTAGTCGAAGCGCGTAGGCGTCTGAAGACCCTAGCAGATAGAAACACAAGCGTCTTACGACCTCGGTAGGTAGAAACTCAGGCGTCTTGCGACCCCGGTAGGTAGAAACTCAGGCGTCTTGCGACCCCGGTAGGTAGAAACTCGAGCGTCTTGCGACCTCGGTAGGTAGAAACTCGAGCGTCTTACGACCTCGGTAGGTAGAAACAACGAGCGTCTTGCGACCTCGGTAGGTAGAAACACAGGCGTCTTGCGACCTCGGTAGGTAGAAACTCGAGCGTCTTGCGACCTCGGTAGGTAGAAACAACAAGCGTCTTGCGACCTCGGTAGGTAGAAACTCAGGCGTCTTGCGACCCCGGTAGGTAGAAACTCAGGCGTCTTGCGACCCCGGTAGGTAGAAACTCGAACGTCTTACGACCTCGGAAGGTAGAAACTCAGGCGTCTTGCGACCCCGGTAGGTAGAAACTCAGGCGTCTTGTGACCCCGGTAGGTAGAAACTCGAGCGTCTTACGACCTCGGTAGGTAGAAACAACAAGCGTCTTGCGACCTCGGTAGGTAGAAACTCAGGCGTCTTGCGACCCCGGTAGGTAGAAACTCAAGCGTTTTACGACCTCGGTAGGTAGAAACAACAAGCGTCTTGCGACCTCGGTAGGTAGAAACTCAGGCATCTTGCGACCCCGGTAGGTAGAAACTCGAGCGTCTTACGACCTCGGTAGGTAGATCACAGGCAATAGCTCTGGGGGATCGAACAGGTACTAGTCTCTGCCCCAGGTGGCACAATACGTAAGAAATATATTTAATTAGTTCACTTACTCATACGCTTTACCTTTTACCTTGGGTTGCTAGCTATGTTGCTTAGCTGGTTGCTGGTTTATTCTTCCTTCTTCCTTTTCCTGGAGATGATGTGCACCGTAGGACCGGTGCCGGCGGACTGTGATTTTCCATGCACTGAGCTGCCCTATTTATACTCAATCACTCGTAGTGGTACCGTGCGCAAATCCCATATAATATTCCCTATTCCCCTGTAATTGCTATACCTACTCATGATATTCCCATATGCTTGCTCATATGCTACCACTTCATTCATATGCCAACTCACCATCGAGCTCTGCCAGTCGTCGTACTTTGCACTGCTTGTGCATGGGGAGTTGGTTGTTGGGTGGTATTACCACCTACCCATTACCCACCACTAATGGTGGTGTGGTCAGCTTTCTACCTCCATGGTATAACACGAATACTTCTCACCACCAGGTATTATGTCTGGGCTAAGAGCTTACTTTCTGGGTTGTGGTCTTTGCTATGCCAGCTGTTTTCCTTGCGATTCCACTAGATGGCGGGGGATGTTCTTTGGGCGACAAATAAAAGCATGTATTGAGGTTTGTGTGAAAAATGCCTCGTTACAAGCTGCTGTAGACTTTCACCTCTTTTCTGGACTCTGTTATTGAGTTGGACTCGGAAGACTTCTTTCAAGTGGTTATCTCCAAAGCGTTTATCTATAGCTGCCACGAGACAACTGAAATCTCCGCTCTTACCAGCTGGAACTGTTTGAAGTAATTCAGCTGCTGGTTCTCTAAGAGCAAGAGTCAGTGCTATGTACTTGTCTTCGTCATCCCAGCCATTTGTTCTCGCGGCTGCCTCAAATTGTCTCTTGTAGACTGGCCAAGAAGACTGTCCATCAAATGTCGGCGGTTTCATCTCCTTTTTCTTTGTAAATTCTCCAGCAGATTCTCGAATTTTGATTTTACGGATCTGGTCTAATTCCTTGGACAGATCGGAGAACTGTTTATCGCATCTGCTTTCCAAACGATTCTCTACAACAGAAAGCTGTTTTTCCATCCCTTCAACGCGTTCGTCAAGGGTGTATACATTTTTCCCAATGTTGCCCAATTTGCCTTCTAGAATGTTTTTCTGACCTTCCAAAATATTCTGTTTCGCCTCAAGTCTTTCGAGAATATTCTGTTGTTCCTTCTTTTGCTCATTTCGTTGCTCTTCCAGATCCTTTTGTTGTACTTCGATTCGTTCGAGAACATTCTGCTGTTCCTTCTTTTGCTAGTTTCTTTGTGCTTCAAGTTGTTCCAAAACGTTCTGCTGTTCCTTCTTTTGCTCATTTCCTGTTCTAACAAAAGTTTCATCATACTAGAAAAATCTACACTTTCACTTACTTCCTCTTCCTCCACTTCCGTTTCATAAACAAAAGTGTTTACGTCTTCCCCTCCTGTTCCAAATAGTTGCGCAAGCTCAGGACGAGCTCATTTTTCGATCCCGCTCTAGAAAGATTTCGCTTACCTAACTCACTTTTAAGTTCAATGTAGTTGAGCTCTTCCAACAACTTACCCATTTTCACTGTATTTAACTTTTTTTTTTACACTTTACTAGTCAAATAAGTTTTATTTACACTTCTGACACCAATGTAACGTGCGCTTAGTTCGCAAAAATAAAACTCTACCTTTCAATCTAATTCTACCACTTTTATTCAGTATCTATACTTTATTCGATCTCAGCTCGACTCTTGGACTATCACTTGTAAATAACAATCCACTCTTCTTAACTTTATCACTCTATAATCAAAACTGACATCTGGTTGCCTCGGCGGCCTATTTATATCGAATGACATTATATCCAGAACTCTCCAGTATTTTCCACATGGTCTCCACTCTCCACTCCTGTCAAACATTTTTCCCTCATGGTATATTTCTACACTTACACTAGTGTTGCCGCTTGTTTTTTCGGTTGAACGTTTTCGATTAGGAAACTGGTATTAAATGTTGGGTTCGCGTTACAATAGTTATTAAGTTAGGCGAATTGGCTGCTTCTTTCGGCAAGATCCTTTCTGACACATTCGCCCTATAGGCAATCGCAGGTAAGTCGAAGCGCGTAGGCATCGTAAGACCCTGGCAGGTGAAACTACAAGCATCCGAAGACCTTGGTGGGGTGAAACTGCGAGCGTCGGAAGACCTCGGTGGGGTGAAACTGCGAGCGTCCGAAGACTTCGGTGGGGTGAAACTGCGAGCGTCCGAAGACCTCGATGTAGTGAAATTGCGAGCGTCCGAAGACCTCGGTGTAGTGAAACTGCGAGCGTCCGAAGACCTCGGTGGGGCGAAACTGCGATCGTCCGAAGACCTCGGTATGGTGAAACTGCGAGCGTCCGAAGACCTCGGTGGGGTGAAACTGCGAGCGTCCAAAGACCTCGGTGGGGTGAGACTGCGATCGTCCGAAGACCTCGGTGGGGTGAAACTGGGAGCATCCGAAGACCTCGGTGAGGGAAACTGCGAGCGTCCGAAGACCTCGGTGGGGTGAAACCGCGAGCGTCCGAAGACCTCGGTGGGTGAGACTGCGAGCGTCCGAAGACCTCGGTGGGGTGAGACTGCGAGCGTCCGAAGACCTCGGTGGGTGAAACTGCGAGCGTCCGAAGACCTCGGTGGGGTGAAACTACGAGCGTCCGAAGACCTCGGTACAGACAGTAGCTGTGGGATCGTCAGGTACTAGTCTCTGCCCCTGGTGGCACAATACGTAAGCAATATAATTTTATTAGAATAAACTTACTACGTTTTACCTTAAACCAACGTCGTTCCTTGGTTTCCTTCTTTGGCCAGAGACTATTCAATTTTAGACTTCTTTACTTTATTTCCAGGGAGATGTGCACCACTTGACTGAAGCCGGTGAACTATATTTTCCTTGGACTGAGCCGCTCTATTTATACCCACCAGGAGTAGCGGTGAAAAAGAAAAGGCAGGCCAAAACACTCCTGGTACAAGCAAATGCAAAAACAGCAGCATTTGGTTGGCCTCAGACATGGAACAATCCAAGACCGGGGGGCTTGCCGACGCTTTCTGAGGTCAACGCGGCGTACCACACAGGCGGATCACTAGTGTGAAGCAGAAAAGTGGGAGAGTTGTGATCGCTTCAAGATCACTACTCGTAACGCCGGAAATGAAAGGAAGAAAGAAGGAGTAGCTTCACCTTGTGCAATTCCCATATAATCTAATGGGATATCTCCTACTCCCATGTAATCTTCCTATCTGATATGCTTGTTTGCACATATCCTTATGCTTGCCTATATGACATTGCTATGAAAATAAACACAACTCACAATCGAGCTCTGTCAACCGTCGTCGCATGCACTGCTTGTGCATGGGGAGTTGGACATGCCGTTGTGTTGTTGTCGAATGCCACCACGTACTCTACTATTAACCATTAATGGTGGCGATATGGGCTTTCCCCCTACCTGGTAGAGTATGATTATTTCTCCCCACTAGGTGTTATTGTTGTAATACTATTATACACTACTGTACTTGAACTGTATATCAAAGCAACTGTTGCAATTCTTCTTTCTTACATTTTCTCTGTACTCATACAATGTATCATCATCATGATCAGTCTGTTTGCAGTCATTAAAGAATAAACAACTAAATTAGCCTGTAGATCGTTTTTTTCTTTTACAACAGGTTATGGGCCCAGGCTACGAAACACATAAGAAATAGTTTTTTTTTATATATACTTCCAAAATTCCAAGTTAGTTTTGATCTTGTAAGTCAAGGTTTTTTTTTGTATACTGCAGTCGCGATGAGTTCGTTGTATCAAATAGACAAACTTAATGGGGAAAATTACGGAAGCTGGGTGATCCATATGAAAAGTGTGCTCGTGCATGCTGAACTTTGGTCGTATGTTGAAGGTTCATATGAGCTACCGGATGAATCGAACGCAGAGGAGAAATCTAAATGGATGGCTGCTGATGCGAAGGCTCTTGCAACGATTTTACTTAGTGTTAAGGCATCGGAGTTAATCCATGTAAAACACAGTAAAACATCAAAGGAGGCATGGGACAAATTCTGTGAAATCTACATGCCAAAAGGGCTGGCTCGCATGGTAAATCTGTTCAAACAGTTGTTGCACGCAAAAATGTTAGACGGCCAATTGATGACCAGTCACATAAATGAATTCTCAGTTATAGTGGAGAAACTGCGCGAAATTCAGGTATCTATCCCCGAAGAACTATTAGTGATCATTTTACTATGTAGTTTGCCGGATTCCTACGAAAATTTCGTAGTTGCGATCGAAAGTCGCGATAATTTGCCTTCTTATGGTAGTTTGAAAGTCAAACTTACAGAAGAGGATCAAAGAAGAGGCAATAAGGATCATGCAAACGGTTCGGTAAGTGAATCCATTCTTGCTGCAAAACAACGGGAAAAAGGTCATACCAGCAAATCAAATCACGCTATGAAGGGTAAATGTTATGCTTGCGGTAAACGTGGTCATTATGCTGCCAACTGTAAAAATAATAAGCAAAAACAGTTATCTTCGTTTGGTCTTTTTTCATCTGTAGATGGTACGATGCTGCAGCGGGACGAATGGTGCTTAGATAGCGGTGCAACCTCGCACATGTGTTGCAAAAAGGAACTATTTACCGAAATCCGGAATGACGTCAGTAGTGAAAAGGTTCAGTTAGCAAATGATAAGTTCGTCGTATCGAAGGCTATTGGAACAGTTCGAATAAAACTAAATACAGGGGACATCGATCTGCAAAATGTCTTATACATTCCAGAACTGCAGGGTAGCTTTATTTCCGTGAGTAAGATAACCAAGCATAATTTTACAGTGGATTTTTTACGTGATTTTGCTATTGTAAGAAACCCTCAAAATTCTATTGTTTTAAAAGCCTTTAGGAAAAGCGAGCTTTATATCATAAGACCTCATGCCGAATTTCTTTCCTATCAACCAAGCATTAAGAACAACACGATACAGAAATGGCACCAAAGGTATGGACATTTGAACACGAATAATCTTCAACAGCTCAAAAATAAAAACATGGTAGTTGGTCTCAACATTGATTCATCTGATGTTAAAGTGGATTGCGTTGTGTGCGCAAAGGGAAAATTAACATTACAGCCTTTCCCTAAACAATCATTTACTCGTAGTGAACAGTTGCTAGAGTTAGTGCATAGCGATGTATGTGGACCAATGAGGGTACCATCAGCTGGAGGAGCGAGGTATTTCTTGACATTCATCGATGATAAATCCAGGCATATCCAAGTTTATTTTTTAAAAACCAAAGATGAGGTTTATAAAATATTTACAAATTTTAAGGCTATGGTAGAGCTACAGTCCTCATGTAAAATAAAATGTTTGCGAAGTGACAACGGAAAGGAATTCGTAAACAAAGAATTCAATGCTTATTTGCAAGAACACGGGATAAAGCGCCAACTTACAGTCGAGTATACTCCACAGCAGAACGGCGTAGCTGAAAGAGCTAATCGGACGCTGGTTGAGATGGCAAGGTGTATGCTGTTGGACCAAAATCTCCCTGAGTATCTTTGGGCGGAAGCCATTAATACTGCAGTCTATCTGAGAAATAGATCACCATCCAGGATTCTAGGCAACATTACCCCATTCGAAATTTGGACGGGATCAAAACCAAGTGTTTCGCACTTAAAAGTTTTTGGCTCGAAAGCTATAGCATTAAACAAACGTCCAGGCAAATCCAAATTTGCTGCGAAAGGTCGAGAGCTTATTTTGGTAGGATACTCAGAGGAATCTAAAGGATACCGACTCTTTGATCCTAAAACGAGGCAAATTGAGAAAAGTCGCGATGCAAAATTTTTTGAAAACAACGTTCAAAATTGTTTTATAGATATAAAAGATTTTTTATTTGCAGAAGGTGGTAATAATGCTGAACGAAGAGAACAAGAGGATCAAACCAACCAACCAGAGGAAGATCCAACAAACAACGATGAAGATAAACCAAAGCCAACAATAGATGCAGCAGAATCAACTAGCTCGCCACCCAAGATATTAGTTGTTGGGCCGGGACGACCGAAAATAGTGCGCACAGGAAAACCTGGTAGACCAGCTAAGCAATATAATATGATCGAAGCAGTCAATGGAGTGAGGGAATTATCGTCGCCTCCATCATCAGTTGCAGAAGCGAGAAACAGCCACGATGCAGATGAATGGAAGAGTGCCATGCAATTAGAATATGATGCACTTATCAGAAATGACACATGGGAGCTCGTAGATCCACCACCAAAGAACCAGATAATTGGTTGCAAGTGGGTGTTTAACCTCAAAAGGAAACCAGACGGGTCAATCGATAAGTATAAATGTAGATTGGTAGCTAAAGGGTGTTCCCAAAAATATTTGATAAGCTATAATGAAACTTTCTCCCCGGTAGTCCGCTATTCGACCATTCGATTAGATCTAGCAATTGCAGTGCAGTATGAACTCCTTGTGCACCACCTCGATATAACGTGTGCATACTTAAATGGAGAACTAAATGAAGACGTCTTCATGACACAACCAGAAGGTTTTGTCGACAAAGACAGTCCGGAAAAAGTATGCAAGTTTAGAAAGTCATTGTATGGATTAAAACAGGCGGGAAGAGAATGGAACAAGAAGGTTAACCAAATGTTGAAGCAGATTGGATTTACGAGATGTAACGGGGATAGCTGCATGTATGTCATGAAAAACGATGCCGAGATCAACATTGTGGCGGTTTATGTTGACGATTTTTTGATTGCATGTTCGTCAGAGTCGTCACTAAACGCAATTAAAATGAAAATTAGTGCTGCATTTGATTGTGTGGACAAAGGTCCAGTCCAGCAATTTCTTGGGATTGAAATCGAACGTAACCAACCTAGAGGCCCTGTTGCAATACACCAACATCAATATATACGGGAATTTCTTGCACGACACCGGATGGATGCATGCAGACCTTGTTTTACGCCGCTTGACCCTGGAATGAAATTAACAAAGTGTCGAGTTGAAACGTGCCAGAAGAAAGATCCGAGCTACTACCAATCCATAGTGGGGGCAATTATGTATTTGGCAGTTTCTACTAGACCAGACATCAGTCACACTATAAGCAGACTTTCTCAGTACAATGTAGATCCTCATGAAGAACACCTGGGAGCATTGAAACATCTTTTGCGGTACATCAAGACCACGTGCGATGCAAAGCTGTTTTATTCAAAATCGTCCGAGGGACTTCAAGCTTACGTGGACGCTGATTGGGGAGGAAACACCGATGATAGGAGATCCTACACCGGATATGTCTTCACATTTGGTGGTGGAGCCGTCTCCTGGGAATCGAAGAAACAGCCGTCGGTCGCTCTGAGTAGCACAGAGGCCGAATACATGGCCCTATCGCAAGCGAGTAAAGAAGCCGTTTACTTGCGAAACCTAATATCAGAGTTAGGGTCATTTTTTACTAATCGTTCTGTTCTTCTATTTAATGATAACTTAGGTGCTCAACAGCTGGTGAAAAATCCTGTGCATCATCCTAGAAGCAAACACATCGATATCCGTTACCACTACATTCGAGAGTTATATGAAGACGGGACAATAGACTTGAAGTACATATGTTCTGAAGAGATGATGGCGGATATCTTTACGAAGAATTTGGCTAAAACAAAACACCTGAAGTTCAGCTCGATGTTGGGCATCCAGATCAAATAAATATTTTGAATAGCAACATGCATTGTTGGGGAGTGTTGTAATACTATTATACACTACTGTACTTGAACTGTATATCAAAGCAACTGTTGCAATTCTTCTTTCTTACATTTTCTCTGTACTCATACAATGTATCATCATCATGATCAGTCTGTTTGCAGTCATTAAAGAATAAACAACTAAATTAGCCTGTAGATCGTTTTTTTCTTTTACAACAGTTATGCCCTGGCTGTAAGCTTATTTCTTAGGTTGTTGTCTCGGGTGAATCTTGTCCTCTTTCTCTTTGACGCTAGATGGCGGCTTGGTTTTATTGCATGCTTCGCAGATGTTAATAAACCTTTTAACCATTTTATTCATGTTTTTCCAAACATATTTTTGTTTTAACTTATTGACACATCTTCTGATACCGCAGTGTCCTCCTATTTTGATTGATGATGTTCTTCTATTAATTTGTGGATTTCATTCTCATCTGTTATTTGTTTTGGAGGTTTAAATAATATTATGTCTAGACATTTATCTTCTTTACATTTTCTTGCAGCTTATTAAATATATTTTTCAATTCTTGTATGCATACATTTTTAAATACTGGACTAGATCTTGCTATCCAAGAAATGCGATGGGATGGACAAGGTAGACGCAATGAAAGGATAATTTTATGCCATTAGATAGATACATAGATATCACAGGTCTGCGACCAAAAAACTGCATAGGATTTTTTTACATTTTCTTACAGATTTAGACGTCCCAAAAACAGAAAAAATATTCAAATTATTATGTCACATAAGTTTTTATGTATATTGCAGTATCTATGTTCATTGGTAATAAACCTATATGACTTTTATTTGATAATGGAGAAAAACAACCTGCACTGTTGGTGATACTGGGAATGTTTTAACATGTTCAGACAAGTCAAATGACGTACGAGTATATCGCTTGAAACAAAGAAAAGCCCTCAGTAGACATGGATGATTTGTGGGGACTTCAAAATACTGACAATGCTTTTGGGTCAGCAGGCGGGCTATACCAAATACCCATGCTCTTATGCTTGTGGGATAGTAGAGCCAGATAACAGCACTGGAAAAAACCGAGAAACTTTAAAACCTGGAGAGAAAAATGTTATAAACACTACCTTGGTACCATCACAAAAGGTTTAGTTGCCCCCTCTCCGTATCAAATTGGGGTTAATGAAACAATTTGTAAAATCGCTGCAAAAGGATGGAGACTGTTTCAAATATTTATGTACAAAACTCCCGAAGCTGTCAGAAGCAAAGTTGAAAGAGGTAGTTTTTACCGGCCCCGACAACTGGAAACTATGAATGAGAAGGAAAAAGAAGATTGGGTATCTTTCAAGAACGTATTGCGAAAGTTTTTGGGAAATTCATGTAATGATTGAAAAAAATTTTTTTTTTAAATTCGATTGCCAACTCTTGTAGAGAATTTATTCAAGTTTTTGAAACTAACCTCAAAATTTCTGTGCGATCATTGGTTGCTGAGATATTGGTAATCAAAGACAAAATGATCTTTTTCCATTCAAATACCGATATCTCAGCGAGAAATGCTCGTATCGAGATTTTTAGATTAGATTAAAAAAAAAACAAAAAAATTTCGAAATTTTTTTTGGTTTTTTTATGATTACTCGAAAAACATATTGAAAAAAATTTTCAAACTCCGATTCGAAAACTAGACACAATTTGCTTCTTTTTTTTGGTGTACGACCATTTTTGTATAAGTTACAGCCTGTTGAAAATCCCCCAAAAATTTGGATTTTTTTTCTGCTACCTTAATTTTTGTGCGAAGTGTAGGTACTAAGGATCCTAACTATAAAACCATTGTGCAACGGATGCTAGCAGCATACGAAGCTCAAGGCTGCAAGATGAGCTTTGTGTTTTCTTGTGTTTGAATTTGCAACAAATCCTTATGTGGTAGAAAAAAATGGCCATCACTTTTGAAATCAGCGCACTTTAAAACCTATAATTCAGTTAAAATATCTCATGCAGCTGACAAAAAAATATTTTTCGCAGACCTGTGTATTTATTTCTTCCATATAAAAATTACATTTTTGACAGGTTGTCGTTGCACAGTGTACAGAGATATGATAAGTTTAATTTATCTTACCACTGAAACATACAAATTTTTCAATGAACTGCATTTTAGCTAGAAAGTTATTTTGAAGGAAAAATATGGGAAAAAAACCTTCATTTAAATGTTTGTTTACTTAATATTATATCACAGTTTGTATTTCATATTTTCTATGCATAGTATTGAACATTGAAAATAAATAAATAAATAAATAAATAAAAAAGTAAATGAGCAAATTGATGAATATATGAATAAATACAAAATGAACAAATAATTAACAAAAAGAATAAAAAAATAAATAATTATAATAAGAAAATTTAATAAATAAATGATGATGTTTAAATAGGTAAGTAGATAAATATATATATAAATAAATTGGTAATTCGTTAAATTAATTAATTAATAAATAAATAAATAGATAAATAAATAAAAAAATAAGTGATTAAATAAATAATTGTGTTTACAACTAACTACAGAAAAATAAATAAATGAGGCAAATAAATTTATACTGTAGAATTTTATATACAATGTACATATATGTCGATGAGAAATGCTGAGCTGAACCCAAGATACACCAAAAAGAATTTAAGGCATTTTATAAAAATGACTTAATTGCATGACCATCTGTGTATATAGCTTTTTTTCTATATACATATAAAATACTTTCCATTGAGTAAAAAATATTTTTTTTCCTAATAAATGAAAAGATACATTTCCTCAAAATAAGAATAAATGCAGTCAGTATAAAAAGGATGAAAAATAACGATAAATGTATATGATAAAGTGGTAATATTTCAAACGCAGAAAGTTTTCTTATATTTCATTTAAAAGAAAATTCTATTTACTTTCTTTTTTTTGAAACAATTCCTATACCTATCTGCAACTAGAAAGAAGTGCCACTAAGAAAACTGACAAAACTAAGAAATTGAAAAATATTGACTTTTTTTTTGTCGGGAGTTTTAACGTTTTGGATAAAAAACTTTTTTTTTTACAATTATTCGAAATGTGTTTTTTGATGGGAAAATTTGTTTTTTCAAAAAAACGTCTTGGAATTGCCTCAAAATTTTGCTTCGTTTTTGAGTTATATTGAAAAAACGAATGAAGATGATCTAGAACCCATATCTCCGATTTGGACCCTCTAATTTAATAGCACTTTCGGTTTTTACTTACTGACTAGCCCATAAATCGATTCATGTAATAAAATCCACCCTTTTTCAAGTTCCTTTATATGCCCTTTTTTACAAAAATTGGCGATTTAGATTCCAACAGACACACATATCGCATCTACTCAATACATTCTCATCAGTGTTATTTAAACATTTCCCACACACACTACGTCCTACTAAAAGGGTATTTTTATTAAAAAAAATTATACTTTTCTTTCAGATAATTCAGTTTAATAGATGAGTTTTTCATCACAGTGAAGTATTCGTTGCCTAATGAAATATTCGTTGCACTGTAGATGATTCGTTGCCAATTCGCACAAGTTCATACACATACACATATTTTCATTGCCTGTTTTTTTTCAGTTGAGTGAATGTCCTGTTGACAAAAAGAGAGTGCTGTCTGTGTCTGCTGTGGAAGGCAATGAATAAGTGAATGCATTCACAAAACGAGACATTCACTGCAGCTCCCTGTTGTATACCTTAACGAATTTGAGGTACCTTTCGTAACATCTTCACCACCTATTTCCGGTTCAATCTACAATCTACACTCCTCTCAAATCGTACTTACCTGTGCTAGGGAGAGAAATTTTCAGCTTTTATAAAATAACGAAGGGGTAGACTGGTCTCGTCGTGATATTTCAGGTTAATATTTACGTTTAAAAATAAGACGCGGATGAGTAAAATTTTGAAGATTTTAAAAGAACTTTCATTGTTCAACAAAATATAATTGTAGTCTGATAATCAATTCTGCCGCAAACTAGATGAACTTAACTTATTTAGGCTAAAATAAAACGATAATGTAAAAAAAAATGTTTCGATAGCCATTTCGATTTATTTTCAAATTACTATATACTACTATACTATAGCAGTATCTAGTATCTATGCGATACTAAAAGTCGATTTTTTTTTTTGCTTTATATTTTTAAATATAAACCAATAATAGCCTGCAATTCGAGCGAATCTTTCACTATTATAATTTTTTGTAATTATATAATGAGATATTAAAAAAATTTTTTGACAGTTTTGACTTTTTTTGGATCAATTTAAAAAATGGTATACTAAAATCCTGCTGCCACTGATGTCGCATGTAATTGTTATAAATTTAATTGAGCGGACTTTTGAAGCATGTTAATTCTAAGCATAACTATCAATAATATAGAAACTAGTTATAAAAACATATCGGCTCTGCACTTCATTCAGATTTTTAAGTTCAATAATCATCTGTGTAAATGTGACAATCTCACCACACTGCGACAGTATTCTAAAATTCACATATTTAGTTCGTTATAATGCTTGTTGATTACACCTTGGCAAAAAGGTTGCACTCCTGTTTCTTCTGCGATACTTATAGGCCACAAATAGCTCCTTAGCAGTCTTTCGGTATTTATCGGAAAGAACACAATAAAGGAAAAAGTTTGATGCGGCATTGATGGTAGCTAATAAATTAAAAATATTTCCAAAAATGTTTTTAAGGTTGATTTCGACTATGACAAGATCAGCTATAAGAAGATATATTGCCCATGGAAGCTGGCAGATGATAGAAAAAAACACAACTGCGATCAATGTGACTGTCACTCTATTTTCTTGTGAGATGTTCATATTTTTCCGCTAAAAAAGTCGCACAGCTAATGAATTGAAACAAAAGTCAAAAAGTGATGTCAAAGTTGAGAATCGAGCTTTACTGAATAACAATCTTTTTCTTAGAATATGACCAAGAATCACACCCCCAAAGGATAATACACGAAGTACGGGACACCCTGTATAACGAAAGCTAATGTCGATTTCCAGTGGTACACAAAAGCACTTTTAAAAAAGTGCTTTTTCGCTCGAAATATGTTACATTGAGGCACTAGATCACTTTTTTTTTGCCCCGAAAAAGCACTTTTACGAATCTCGATTCAGAGGCAAGATTTACACGCACATTCACGTACACCAACACAAAACATTTGACGTTTACCAGTTTGCAGTTTGATTATTTTGCATTTTTGGTTAAAAGACTGTGAAAGAGAGATAATAAAAATAAACAATACCTAAACTATTTTGTGAAAATGGATCGCTCAATTTTAGATGAAATTATCAAAATATATATGAGTCGTCATCTAGTTCTGATTCTAACGAAGAAGTGTTTGAAATTCTGAAATTCCTTACACAAAACGAAAGTCATTCTGTGAATAATTTTGTTCAAAGTGTTGTGTACAATTATTCGGATGAGGAGGTTTCTTCCTAGTGCATTTATTAATAAAGTTTCAAAAACATTCTTTCTGTATAAATTGCAGAACAAAACAAACGGGAAGAGTTGGTTGTCAAAAATAGCACACATACAATGATAAAAAAAGAATTTTGCCTTTTCTGTTCCAGTGAGCACTAAAAAAAAGCACTTTTTTAGAGTGCTTTTGTTTTTGCAAAGGAAATCGACATAAGTTGTAATTTAGTAAAGGTTACGGGTGTTTGTCAGGATGTATGAACTACACTTTGTGTCCGGCAATGGAGGAGGTGTTTTCTAATGATATTCCGAAGAAAATATAAAAACGCCAGTTGTATACTACAGAGAACTGCATGAGTGCAATCACTTGCGCATCCCCCGAAAAACAAGCCGTACACAGTCTCACGCTCTCAATGATGAAATAAGTGTGATGCTTGTTGAAAAAGGCTGCGTTCTGACGCACCATCTGAACTTAAGTTGCTATCTGTCAGTTTATGAACGACCATCTAACAAGAAACGTCATTTTATTTTTTTTTACTCAAAAACATCTTATTTATTTGTCGATTTTACTTCGATAAGTTGTGGCAACGGCGAGAGATAAATTTTTATGGTGTTTTATAGTGCTAATTAAAGAAAGTTGAAAGTAAATTTTGTGAAATGAGTTTTGAAGACGAAATTCAAGGTAAAATATTTAATAAAATTTCACTATTCTTTTTTTACTGTTTTCTTTTCTGTGCAGAACAAGTAGGATTGTATGTTTACAACGAGTTGTTGCTCCCGCCTCTTCTAAGTACTTCTGATTTGTTTGCGGTTCAGAATGAAGCTACGAGGAATCAAAATTTCTTCGAGGAAGTAATACCAGCCTATTCCGAATATGAGTTTCAGGATCATTTCCGAATGAGTCGAGGCTGTTTTAATGTAAGTTTACAAAAAAAAAAAAAAAAGTCAAGCATAAACATTTATTTTTCTTTAAGAACCTTTTGACTAAAGTTGAAGGTAAATCAGAGAAGACGGGGTTGGAAAAAGATTTAAGTTTTACTGTTTGGATGTTGGCCAAACAGGAAAGTTTTTTGTCAGCGGGTGACCGATTTAATTATGCAAAAAGTACTGGACACGCTGTTTTTGTGAAATGGTCTTACGTCTTACGGACTTACAGCAGACTACGTAAAGTGGCCTGCTCGAAGCGAGTACCAAAATATAGCCAATGTGAGAAATAAAAAATGGGCACGACTGGGTCGCACGAACTTGCGATTGTGTTCTAAATACGATATCAAAATCTAAAGGCTGAGTTAAAGGTTTTGGTATTGGCTCTTCATAATATATTTTGTGGTACAGGGTTGCCAACTACACATTAATTATGGAAATTGAATTAAATCACGCAAAATAATGAAAAAATTAAATTAAATATTCCAAAGGTTTCAAGCAAAAATCTAAAAACGCCATTCTTTTGCAATCGCTAATACACATGAATGATGAAAATTTAATCAAAATCTTTGGAGCAGTTTTCCCAAAAAACGGTTTTTTATTTTTCACTTTTTTTTTAAAACTGTTTTTTAAAAGTCGAGTATGCAAAGTTCTAGATCTTAAAAGGAGTTATTTTGACAAAAAATTTTAAAAAAATAAAAGTTATGGTTTCGAAGTTACTTTCAAAAATCAAAATTTTTTAAAAAAATTTATAAAAATTTCCAAAACTAAGTTTTTTAAATATTGATATGCAGTCTTTCTTTAACAGCTTACGACTTCTTAAATCCAAAATTTCGTCAAGATCGTGTCAGCCATTAACGAGAAAGTCGGTTTAAAAAAAAAACGGTACTATGGGAGGTACCGTTTTTAGGCCTTTTCCAAAAAATTTTTTCACATCATAAGAAAAACAATCCTAAATTAATCCTTCACACAAAATTTAATCGAAATCGTTGGAGCCGTTTTCGAGAAAAATAAGTATTATCATATCGGTTGTATGGCAGGTACCGTTATTTCAAGACCTAGAGACCCAATTCCAAAAACCCCTCTGTAGGATGCTCCACAGACCCTAACTGCAAATTTTGAAGAAAATCGGTCAAGCGGTTCAGGCTGTAGATCCATATACAGACAGACAGACAGACACACAGACAGACAGACAGACAGAATTGCAGGACCCACTTTTTTCGTATTCTCTATCATCGTAATGTCATGTTTGATTGTTATCTCAAAATTTTTTTTCTGCACGATTGCAAGACTTGCCTTATAGTACCTATAATCGCAAGTAAAAATAAATGAAAGCATGATAGAAGATTTTATATTAATCAAATTATTTCTTTACAGTGTTTTCAAGAAAAGACAAATGGGAAGATCCCGGGAATCATTGGAGCTATCGATGGATGCCATATCCAAATAAAGCAACCGATACATAATCCCATCGATTACTATAATCGAAAAAACACCCACTCAATCATTCTGCAAGGTAAGGTAATAATATCAATATGCTACGGAAATGATGAGCACGTTATGTTTACAGCTGTGTGTGACCACCGAACAATTTTCACCGATATTTTTGTTGGAGCTCCAGGGCGGCTGCATGACGCTCGAGTTTTCCGTTTAAGCGAACTTCAAAAAAGGATTGAAGACCTCATTCCACCGGAATACCATTTATTAGGGGACTCGGCATATCCACTGTCGAGGACGTTGCAAACTCCTTTCCGCGACAACGGGCACCTTACTGCAGCTCAATCGCGTTTTAATACTTCACTCAGCAGTGCGAGAGTTGCCATAGAAAGGTCATTTGGTTTATTAAAAGCCAAATTTCGTCGCTTAAAGTACTTGGACGTGGAAACGCCACAAATGGCCATTAATATAGTTGTGGCGTCCGTGGTCTTACACAACCACATTTTATTATATGATGGTGAATCTTGGGATGATTTACCTACAACTGAGGAAGAGGTAGAAATGCCGCCATTGAACTTACTCCCGCAAGGGGTTTCTGACCGAAGATGTAACCAGGATGGGGAAATTAAGCGCAACTTTTTACTCAGAGCTTTTGAAAATTAAAAAAAATTTAAGCAATTTTAAAAAAGTTTATTAAAAAAACTAAAATTAAAAAACAAAACACATAATTCATAAATATTTTTCTTAATACTAATTTAATATTTTTCTTATTATTAAAAAACTAAAATAAAAAAAAAACAAAACAGTCAAAAATTCATTCTTTCCGTTACAATTTAAAAAATAAACAAAAAACTATAGAACACATAAAAAAAAAGTAAAATAAATCACTGGTTAGACCTTTCAAGCTGCAGTTTTTGAAAAGCCAACTTTTCTCTTTGAAGAGCCAGCTTTTCTCTTTGAAGAGCCAGCTTTTCTCTTTGAAGAGTCACCTTTTCTTTTTCAGTTTGGTTGGACTCTTTTTTCAGAACCACCAGCTTTTTCATGGAATCCGTTATGGACTCCGCGTTTTTGATTCTCTTTGCCTCCATCTCCAGCGCTTCTTTTCTCGCCTTATCCACCCTGCTGTCCCTTTGCCTTCTCCTTGTTGAACCTGCTGTAGGAGGCGCAGTTTGACTACATACAGCAGGCATAGCTGGAATTGTGTCAGGAGTGATGTTAGTTGTGGACGCTCGTGCGGTGTCATTCGGTACTGGTGGTGATGGATAGGCCGTGGATGTTTGTGTGAAGGGTGTGTATGTTCGGGTGAAGGGTGTTGTTGTTTGGGTGAAGGGTGTGGAAGCTGGGATGTATGATGTGGATGTTTGGGTGTAGGATGTGGTTGCTGGGATGAATGATGTGGAAGCTGGGATGCATGATGTGGAAGCTGGGATGCATGATGTGGATGTTTGGGTGAAGGATGTGGAAGCTGGGATGAATGATGTGGAAGCTGGGATGCATGATGTGGATGTTTGGGTGAAGGATGTGGTTGCTGGGATGAATGATGTGGAAGCTGGGATGCATGATGTGGATGTTTGGGTGAAGGATGTGGAAGCTGGGATGAATGATGTGGAAGCTGGGATGCATGATGTGGATGTTTGGGTGAAGGATGTGGAAGCTGGGATGAATGATGTGGAAGCTGGGATGCATGATGTGGATGTTTGGGTGAAGGAAGTGGAAGCTGGGGTGAAGGGTACAGACGTTGACGGGTATATATCCGGGCACAAGGAATTAAAATAACGCCCTTCCTGCACCGATACCTCCTTATAAAAAATTTGGGCCATGATGTTGTAGAAAGACCACGGTATCCTTCCCCTTCCGGTCGATGTTTTTTTGTTGTTGTCCAAAATCATGTGGTAATATTGTTTAAGGTTCGCCAGCTTTTTGTCCAACGCAGCCGCAGGAAAGTTGTACCCCTTTAAATTTAAAACGCGCCCAATTTCATTGAAGATCACCCTTCTCCTTTTTTTGGGATTTCTTAAATCTTCCCGCCGTATAAGGCACTCATCCAAAAAGAGGAGAGTGCTAGTATTTGTCCAAATACTGTCATTTTCTGAAATTGAAAATAGTAATTCAAATTAATATTAACCTCAGACAATCGTAATATAATTTCTCTACAATATATTACAAATTAAGAATTGCATTTCATCTACCCCTAAAACACTACGTACTATTCAACTGAACATATGTCTGTTCTTCTTTTGAACAATCGCTAATAAGGTACATTCGCAGTTCAACGTTATCATCGCCGACTCACAAACTCAAGATGTCCAGTTCAAATCCCCACATCACCTAACCCAATATTGTTTTCTTTCTCATATGAACCCCGAAACTGAATAACAACAAAACAATTCACCCGTCCTTTTTACTACCTAACACTGGATTACAAATTGGAAAAGGTTTGAAATTTACGCAAAAATGCTGAAATACGATTTTATATTGGAATTCTTTCCGTAACGAAACTACTTTCAAGGATTTGCAACTCCATATGTACATACATTCGCAAAAATGTTACCAAAACTACACTTGACAAAAAAAAAAATCTATGTTCTCTTCACCTTATTATGTTCATTACATGTGAATGTAAAAACTTGTCGTGGGTACCTGTACCTACGTTTCAACACAGGCAATCAGGACATCACTCATCTACACTCAAAACATACATCATCAACTATTCCAAAACACAACCTCAGAACCAAAACACACCTCCTCCATACAACATTCATCCAGAAGAAAACATTCATCCACAAACATCCTTACAGCAACATTCCTCCGCAGACATCCTTACAGCATCAAGACAACATCTATCAGTGGACAATATAACCAGCACAACAAACCAGCGAGAAACTAAAACAAAACACGGTAAGCATAAGGTTATATTTGTATGAAAATCGAATCGTCTTTCCATTCGACCGTGGACTTTGCTTTTCTGCATTCATGCCTGACCAAATTACTTGATTCTCTGATAGCATACGAATTGCAAATCCTTAAATGTAATCATTCCTTACCCTTCAAAAAACTAGCTCATATAATGCACATACAAACTACACACTTTGAAAACACTTACTTGGTGCGTTTTCTTTATCAGAATTTCCAGCGCCAGCGCTGGCTTGTTCCTGCTGCTCCTCATTATTTACAGCTGGTACTTCTAAAAAAAAAAACACACATAATGAACCTTAAAAGTAAAAGAATATACAAATTCAACTTACCCATAACAATATCTTCCTCATGGACGGTGTCGAGGTTTTCCATAATTGCATCGGCATATACTGGATCTAAGAAACAAAATCCATGACAACTTTTCTTTTTTATTCATTTCATCTTCTACTTACCATTTTGCATCCGAAGATAAACTTCTTCGGGAACTTCCACCACGACAGACTCTCCCTTATAGTCGTACCAGTAACGTTGCATTTTATGAAACAAAAATAAAAACAACGACACACATTTCATCCACTTAGGAGAACACATTCAAGGGGAGTTTTTATTGCTTCTTTAATTTTGTTATTATAATCAAAATAAAGAAAAACAAAGGGCAAATTACACAAATTTCACAAATAAATAGAAAGAACTCTTCACAGATGATATTTGTACAAGTTTCAAGCTATACAAGTTTCAAGCCACTTCACAACCAAACACGATAAAGCTGCAATAGCAAGTGAAAAAAACATATGTTTTGACAAGTAAAATCTGAAATTCAGATTTTCAGCCAAGATTTTTCATCTGAAAATCTATGTTCGAAAATCTGAAAATCTAAATTCGAAAATCTGAAAATCTGAATCGTCAGCTGAACTTTTGTATGGAAAACTGACAGCAACTTAAGTTAAGATTTTCGAAGATGATGCGTCAGAACGCAGCCAAAGTACACAGCACTCGTGAGTACGAGCCTTCGCATTGCTTGTGCCCATGAATGATGAATGAATGGGCCATTCAAACTCAAACAAGTACACCATTTACTTGCATTCGAAAAAAAGCGAATGTTCACGAATGATGAGGGATGACAACGAGTATTTTTTCTTGTTCATAGATGAAACTATTTTGTGTGAAAGGTTTCAATACACATTTTGTGACCTCACTTTGGCGTTATTTATATTGTTTGGGTTTTTTTTTTTTAATTATTATAAAAGTGATGGTTGCGTGATCCTTTTTTTGCTTTGTTAGTGCATATAGGTTATTTATTGTGTTCTATCGAAAGGATTTAAAACGTTCAAGGTATTTTATTGCGTTAATCGATGGATGGATTGTTAATGAAGGAAACCCCGTGCATTGTGGAAATTGATGTTTGGGGTAAGAAACTACCAATTTATGTTTTAACTAAACATTTTGTAAGCATAGAAAAATTAAGAAAAAAGTAAATTGAAATATGTACTTTTAAAATAATATGTGATTATATTAAGCATTGCATCAATAACGTAGTACAAAGTGTATGAACTTGTGAAAATACTGTTAATAGATTCAAGTAATCTGCTAGTTAAAAATTTTAGTTTATTAAAATATCTAAAAGACCATAGGAATATAATTAATATATAATTCATATTAATAAGTCTATTTTGTTTTCTTGTTTTGTCTTCTTACTTTAAATTAGATTGTAAACAATTGAACTTCCTCACTCTTATACTTTAAAATAATGATAGGTAGTTTAAACCAGATCGCCTTTAAATACTTATTTCGAATCATAAAAAAACAAATTTGAATTCCCAATCCACTGAAAGGGAAAGTAGTGCAAAAACTTTAAAGCAGGTCGATTGCGAATGACAAACCTGATTCCGAAAATATGTGACAATTTTTACATGTACCGGAAACGCATAAAAGGGTTGAAACAAACACTTTATTACCTGTTTTTGACAGTATCAGCGGGTTTTTCAGGATTTCAAATTGCTGCAGCAGGGATTATGTAATGGGTTCTAAACCATCTTCATTCGTTTTTTCAATATAATTCGAAAACGAAGCAAAATTTTGATGCAATTCACGTTTTTTGTAGAAGACAAATTTTCGAAATAGACCTTCTAAATATTACTCAAGAAATAAAAGCACCAGGAATAAACACTTAATTTGTTAATTAAAAAAAAATTATTATGTATAAGTACAAATATGGTCATACAATTGAGTTATTTTTATAAAATGCCTTAATTTCTTTTTGGTGTATCTTGGGTTCAGCTCAGCATTTCTGGGACGTCTAACATACGGTTTGCCATCATTTCCATAAATGTTGACCCAACATATGTCGATGAGAAATGCTGAGCTGAACCCAAGATACACCAAAAAGAATTTAAGGCATTTTATAAAAATGACTTAATTGCATGACCATCTGTGTATGTAGCTTTTTTTCTATATACATATAAAATACTTTCCATTGAGTAAAAAATATTTTTTTTCCTAATAAATGAAAAGATACATTTCCTCAAAATAAGAATAAATGCAGTCAGTATAAAAAGGATGAAAAATAACGATAAATGTATATGATAAAGTGGTAATATTTCAAACGCAGAAAGTTTTCTTATATTTCATTTAAAAGAAAATTCTATTTACTTTCTTTTTTATGAAACAATTCCTATACCTATCTGCAACTAGAAAGAAGTGCCACTAAGAAAACTGACCAAACTAAGAAATTGAAAAATATTGACTTTTTTTTTGTCGGGAGTCTTAACGTTTTGGATAAAAAACTTTTTTTTTACAATTATTCGAAATGTGTTTTTTGATGGGAAAATTTGTTTTTTCAAAAAAACGTCTTAGAATTGCCTCAAAATTTTGCTTCGTTTTTGAGTTATATTGAAAAAACGAATGAAGATGATCTAGAACCCATATCTCCGATTTGGACCCTCTAATTTAATAGCACTTTCGGTTTTTACTTACTAACTAGCCCATAAATCGATTCATGTAATAAAATCCACCCTTTTTCAAGTTCCTTTATATGCCCTTTTTTACAAAAATTGGCGATTTAGATTCCAACAGACACACATATCGCATCTACTCAATACATTCTCATCAGTGTTATTTAAACATTTCCCACACACACTACGTCCTACTAAAAGGGAATTTTTATTAAAAAAAATTATACTTTTCTTTCAGATAATTCAGTTTAATAGATGAGTTTTTCATCACAGTGAAGTATTCGTTGCCTAATGAAATATTCGTTGCACTGTAGATGATCCGTTGCCAATTCGCACAAGTTCATACACATACACATATTTTCATTGCCTGTCTATTTTTCAGTTGAGTGAATGTCCTGTTGACAAAAAGAGAGTGCTGTCTGTGTCTGCTGTGGAAGGCAATGAATAAGTGAATGCATTCACAAAACGAGACATTCACTGCAGCTCCCTGTTGTATACCTTAACGAATTTGAGGTACCTTTCGTAACATCTTCACCACCTATTTCCGGTTCAATCTACAATCTACACTCCTCTCAAATCGTACTTACCTGTGCTAGGGAGAGAAATTTTCAGCTTTTATAAAATAACGAAGGGGTAGACTGGTCTCGTCGTGGGATTTCAGGTTAATATTTACGTTTAAAAATAAGACGCGGATGAGTAAAATTTTGAAGATTTTAAAAGAACTTTCATTGTTCAACAAAATATAATTATAGTCTGATAATCAATTCTGCCGCAAACTAGATGAACTTAGCTTATTTAGGCTAAAATAAAACGATAATGTAAAAAAAAAATATTTCGATGCCATTTCGATTTATTTTCAAATTACTATATACTACTATACTATAGCAGTATCTAGTATCTATGCGATACTAAAAGTCGATTTTTTTTTTTGCTTTATATTTTTAAATATAAACCAATAATAGCCTGCAATTCGAGCGAATCTTTCACTATTATAATTTTTTGTAATTATATAATGAGATATTAAAAAAATTATTTGACAGTTTTGACTTTTTTTGGATCAATTTAAAAAATGGTATACTAAAATCCTGCTGCCACTGATGTCGCATGTAATTGTTATAAATTTAATTGAGCGGACTTTTGAAGCATGTTAATTCTAAGCATAACTATCAATAATATAGAAACTAGTTATAAAAACATATCGGCTCTGCACTTCATTCAGATTTTTAAGTTCAATAATCATCTGTGTAAATGTGACAATCTCACCACACTGCGACAGTATTCTAAAATTCACATATCTAGTTCGTTATAATGCTTGTTGATTACACCTTGGCAAAAAGGTTGCACTCCTGTTTCTTCTGCGATACTTATAGGCCACAAATAGCTCCTTAGCAGTCTTTCGGTATTTATCGGAAAGAACACAATAAAGGAAAAAGTTTGATGCGGCATTGATGGTAGCTAATAAATTAAAAATATTTCCAAAAATGTTTTTAAGGTTGATTTCGACTATGACAAGATCAGCTATAAGAAGATATATTGCCCATGGAAGCTGGCAGATGATAGAAAAAAACACAACTGCGATCAATGTGACTGTCACTCTATTTTCTTGTGAGATGTTCATATTTTTCCGCTAAAAAAGTCGCACAGCTAATGAATTGAAACAAAAGTCAAAAAGTGATGTCAAAGTTGAGAATCGAGCTTTACTGAATAACAATCTTTTTCTTAGAATATGACCAAGAATCACACCCCAAAGGATAATACACGAAGTACGGGACACCCTGTATAACGAAAGCTAAGTTGTAATTTAGTAAAGGTTAGGGGTGTTTGTCAGGATGTATGAACTACACTTTGTGTCCGGCAATGGAGGAGGTGTTTTCTAATGATATTCCGAAGAAAATATAAAAACGCCAGTTGTATACTACAGAGAACTGCATGAGTGCAATCACTTGCGCATCCCCCGAAAAACAAGCCGTACACAGTCTCACGCTCTCAATGATGAAATAAGTGTGATGCTTGTTGAAAAAGTACACAGCACTCGTGAGTACGAGCCTTCGCATTGCTTGTGCCCATGAATGATGAATGAATGGGCCATTCAAACTCAAACAAGTACACCATTTACATGCATTCGAAAAAAAGCGAATGTTCACGAATGATGAGGGATGACAACGAGTATTTTTTCTTGTTCATAGATGAAACTATTTTGTGTGAAAGGTTTCAATACACATTTTGTGACCTCACTTTGGCGTTATTTATATTGTTTGGGTTTTTTTTTTTTAATTATTATAAAAGTGATGGTTGCGTGATCCTTTTTTTGCTTTGTTAGTGCATATAGGTTATTTATTGTGTTCTATCGAAAGGATTTAAAACGTTCAAGGTATTTTATTGCGTTAATCGATGGATGGATTGTTAATGAAGGAGACCCCGTGCATTGTGGAAATTGATGTTTGGGGTAAGAAACTACCAATTTATGTTTTAACTAAACATTTTGTAAGCATAGAAAAATTAAGAAAAAAGTAAATTGAAATATGTACTTTTAAAATAATATGTGATTATATTAAGCATTGCTTTTTGAGATAAAATCAATAACGTAGTACAAAGTGTATGAACTTGTGAAAATACTGTTAATAGATTCAAGTAATCTGCTAGTTAAAAATTTTAGTTTATTAAAATATCTAAAAGACCATAGGAATATAATTAATATATAATTCATATTAATAAGTCTATTTTGTTTTCTTGTTTTGTCTTCTTACTTTAAATTAGATTGTAAACAATTGAACTTCCTCACTCTTATACTTTAAAATAATGATAGGTAGTTTAAACCAGATCGCCTTTAAATACTTATTTCGAATCATAAAAAAACAAATTTGAATTCCCAATCCACTGAAAGGGAAAGTAGTGCAAAAACTTTAAAGCAGGTCGATTGCGAATGACAAACCTGATTCCGAAAATATGTGACAATTTTTACATGTACCGGAAACGCATAAAAGGGTTGAAACAAACACTTTATTACCTGTTTTTGACAGTATCAGCGGGTTTTTCAGGATTTCAAATTGCTGCAGCAGGGATTATGTAATGGGTTCTAAACCATCTTCATTCGTTTTTTCAATATAATTCGAAAACGAAGCAAAATTTTGATGCAATTCACGTTTTTTGTAGAAGACAAATTTTCGAAATAGACCTTCTAAATATTACTCAAGAAATAAAAGCACCAGGAATAAACACTTAATTTGTTAATTAAAAAAAAATTATTATGTATAAGTACAAATATGGTCATACAATTGAGTTATTTTTATAAAATGCCTTAATTTCTTTTTGGTGTATCTTGGGTTCAGCTCAGCATTTCTGGGACGTCTAACATACGGTTTGCCATCATTTCCATAAATGTTGACCCAACATATGTCGATGAGAAATGCTGAGCTGAACCCAAGATACACCAAAAAGAATTTAAGGCATTTTATAAAAATGACTTAATTGCATGACCATCTGTGTATGTAGCTTTTTTTCTATATACATATAAAATACTTTCCATTGAGTAAAAAATATTTTTTTTCCTAATAAATGAAAAGATACATTTCCTCAAAATAAGAATAAATGCAGTCAGTATAAAAAGGATGAAAAATAACGATAAATGTATATGATAAAGTGGTAATATTTCAAACGCAGAAAGTTTTCTTATATTTCATTTAAAAGAAAATTCTATTTACTTTCTTTTTTATGAAACAATTCCTATACCTATCTGCAACTAGAAAGAAGTGCCACTAAGAAAACTGACCAAACTAAGAAATTGAAAAATATTGACTTTTTTTTTGTCGGGAGTCTTAACGTTTTGGATAAAAAACTTTTTTTTTACAATTATTCGAAATGTGTTTTTTGATGGGAAAATTTGTTTTTTCAAAAAAACGTCTTAGAATTGCTTCAAAATTTTGCTTCGTTTTTGAGTTATATTGAAAAAACGAATGAAGATGATCTCGAACCCATATCTCCGATTTGCACCCTCTAATTTAATAGCACTTTCGGTTTTTACTTACTAACTAGCCCATAAATCGATTCATGTAATAAAATCCACCCTTTTTCAAGTTCCTTTATATGCCCTTTTTTACAAAAATTGGCGATTTAGATTCCAACAGACACACATATCGCATCTACTCAATACATTCTCATCAGTGTTATTTAAACATTTCCCACACACACTACGTCCTACTAAAAGGGAATTTTTATTAAAAAAAATTATACTTTTCTTTCAGATAATTCAGTTTAATAGATGAGTTTTTCATCACAGTGAAGTATTCGTTGCCTAATGAAATATTCGTTGCACTGTAGATGATCCGTTGCCAATTCGCACAAGTTCATACACATACACATATTTTCATTGCCTGTCTATTTTTCAGTTGAGTGAATGTCCTGTTGACAAAAAGAGAGTGCTGTCTGTGTCTGCTGTGGAAGGCAATGAATAAGTGAATGCATTCACAAAACGAGACATTCACTGCAGCTCCCTGTTGTATACCTTAACGAATTTGAGGTACCTTTCGTAACATCTTCACCACCTATTTCCGGTTCAATCTACAATCTACACTCCTCTCAAATCGTACTTACCTGTGCTAGGGAGAGAAATTTTCAGCTTTTATAAAATAACGAAGGGGTAGACTGGTCTCGTCGTGGGATTTCAGGTTAATATTTACGTTTAAAAATAAGACGCGGATGAGTAAAATTTTGAAGATTTTAAAAGAACTTTCATTGTTCAACAAAATATAATTATAGTCTGATAATCAATTCTGCCGCAAACTAGATGAACTTAGCTTATTTAGGCTAAAATAAAACGATAATGTAAAAAAAAAATATTTCGATGCCATTTCGATTTATTTTCAAATTACTATATACTACTATACTATAGCAGTATCTAGTATCTATGCGATACTAAAAGTCGATTTTTTTTTTTGCTTTATATTTTTAAATATAAACCAATAATAGCCTGCAATTCGAGCGAATCTTTCACTATTATAATTTTTTGTAATTATATAATGAGATATTAAAAAAATTATTTGACAGTTTTTACTTTTTTTGGATCAATTTAAAAAATGGTATACTAAAATCCTGCTGCCACTGATGTCGCATGTAATTGTTATAAATTTAATTGAGCGGACTTTTGAAGCATGTTAATTCTAAGCATAACTATCAATAATATAGAAACTAGTTATAAAAACATATCGGCTCTGCACTTCATTCAGATTTTTAAGTTCAATAATCATCTGTGTAAATGTGACAATCTCACCACACTGCGACAGTATTCTAAAATTCACATATTTAGTTCGTTATAATGCTTGTTGATTACACCTTGGCAAAAAGGTTGCACTCCTGTTTCTTCTGCGATACTTATAGGCCACAAATAGCTCCTTAGCAGTCTTTCGGTATTTATCGGAAAGAACACAATAAAGGAAAAAGTTTGATGCGGCATTGATGGTAGCTAATAAATTAAAAATATTTCCAAAAATGTTTTTAAGGTTGATTTCGACTATGACAAGATCAGCTATAAGAAGATATATTGCCCATGGAAGCTGGCAGATGATAAAAAAAAACACAACTGCGATCAATGTGACTGTCACTCTATTTTCTTGTGAGATGTTCATATTTTTCCGCTAAAAAAGTCGCACAGCTAATGAATTGAAACAATTAAGTTATGATGAGCTACTTACTGCTGTTGTTCGACGAACACTTGCATTTGTCATCTCTCCACGGCGGTGCTTAGACTTGCGAACTAGGATTATTAAAAAAATGTTAAAAGCTACTAATATTCCCATGGGGATGAACACAAAAGCCACAGAGGTAAGCATAAAGAAGCATTTTGTATATGATTGGTTTTTCCTCAGGTCGGAGGGTACGGTCTTGTAAAAGATGACCTAAAAATATTCAGCGAGTTATTTGTTTTCTGAAAATATATTCACGAACAAAGTGACATTGATTTTCTACTTCACCAAAATCTGAGCTCCGATTATCAGCCCTCCGATATCGACTAGATGGTTGCGATAGCTCGTTAATACTTGCACTGTTGCTTTGAAGGCCTGGAATGTTTTCTAAAGAAACAAAAATTATAGAAAAAAAGTTTTTAACTATACATATTTAATTTGAAAAATTAAGAAAAGTAGGGGAGAAGAGGTTACCTTTGAACACGGGGTACCTAAGCACTGTGGCAAATCTGTCGCACCAAATGTATCATTTATCTAAGTGTCCATAAAAGTTTTCTTTATCTAATCTTTAACCTAATTTATTTCCTTGTTTAAATCTTTAAAACAGTGTATAATATTCTACTTATCCCCCCACAAACAATAAAAATGCTCTAAAAAATCAAAGTGTAATTCTTTTATCAAAGAAAACTAAGTTTTTCCATTCTCAATTTATATTGAAACTAGCTGTGCCCGCGACTTCGTCCGCGTGGAATAGTAAGTAACAGTTGTAGTAACATTCGGCAGCATTTTGAATTTTTTAGGCTACTTATTTTGCAAATAAGACACATTCATGCGTTTTAGTAAACTATTGTTATATTTTATTTAAGTAAATTTTTGCACACGACGTTCTTACTTTTTCCATCTTTTGTCAAATAAAAAGGTTTTGCGAGTTTGATACACTCTTCTAAACAAAAATGACAAATCAGTGAGAATTAAAGAAATACGGTGAATCAATAGTTTTCTCCTTTCGCTGTTCCAGTAATTATTAGAGGTTTTATAATGCCGCAGCCCAGATGTGTAATTTGTAGCTGTGTACAATTCTATATTACTCATTATTGGCACTGGAACACCAACTTGCAGCCACTCCTGATAATTCTAAGGAATTGAGGAACTCTATAGGGTATGATGAGACTTGCCCAGTGTCCATAGTATTGTCTTCTGATAGATATTCGACAACATCCCCCAATACGTCTAACAAAATTTATTAGTTGACATGGTTAACTATCTCATTAGTCGGTGCCGAAATCGACTTTTCACTGTTTATTCCAGTTTACGTTTGCGTTCTTGTGGGAATACAGTGATAACATCATATAAAGCCTATGTCCATCTTCAGGCTCAAGACTATATTTCTGTACCAAAATTCATATAAATAGGTTTAATAATTTGGGCGGTTTTTGATAGCAAATAAAAATAGACAGACAGATTTCATTTCAGACTGATATTAATAAATACTCCCATTCCCGTGGGCATATGGTGACAGTTCCCGTAGAAATACGGGGATGACTTACAGTTTATGTTACTCAGGGAGAGTTTAGCATTCTAACGGTGGAAGAATTTTTGAGATCGGTGCTATAATGTCAAAGTTCCCGTATGTGTTATAGGGACAAAATATATATCTATGCCTATGTCCTTTTTTAAGTTTTAGACTATCTCTGTACAAAATTTTGTTAAAATCTGTTCATTAGTTAGGGCGGGAGATGGTAACATAGAAAGGCGAACAGACAGAGCTACTTTTGCATTTATAACATTAGTGAGGACCGGTTCCCGTTGGAATATTCGAATGAAATGTATCCTATGTGTTTCTTCAGGTTCTATATAATCTCTGTATAAAATTTCATTTAAATCGGTTCTGTAGCTTGGGCGAGAGATGGTTACACAGAAAGACGAACAGACAGAGCTTCTTTCGCACTTATTATATAAGTTAGGACTCCCGTTGCCGTAGGAATAAGGGAATGAATTAAAGTTTATGTTAATCGGAGGTAGTGTAGCATTCTAACGGTGGAAGAACTTTCGAGATCGGTACTGTAGTTTCGAAGTTCCCGTATACGTTCCCGTTCCCGTAGGAATTAAGGAATCAAATATATATGTAGCCTATGTCCCTCCTCAGGTTGTAGACTATCTCTGTACAAAATTTCATTTAAATTTGTTAATTAGTTTGGGCTGGAGATAGTAACATAGAAAGGCGAAGAGACGGTTCCCGTAGGAATATTCGAATGAAATGTAATCTTTGTCCTTCTTCAGGTTCTTGATCATCTCTATATAAAATTTCATTTCAATCGGTTTTGTAGCTTGGGCGATAGATGGTTGCATAGAAAAACGAACAGACAGAGCTACTTTCGCACTTATTATATTAGTAAGGACTCCCGGTCCCGTAGGAATATGGCGATGAATTAAAGTTTATGTTACTTAGGGATAGTGTAGCATTCTAACGGTGGAAAAACTTTCGAAATCAGTACTGTAGCTTCAAAGTTCCCGTATACGTTCCCGTTCCCGTGGGAATATAGGGAAAAAATAAATAGCCTATATGTCCTTCCTCAGGTTCTAGACTATCTCTGTACAAAATTTCATATCAATCAGTTCAGTAATTTGGGCGGGAGACGGTATTATAGAAAGTCGGACAGACTGAGTGACTTTCACATTTATAATATTAGTTAGGATTTTAATGCTTGTGAGTGGTTCCTGACTATTAATACCATAGATATATCTTTCTTCTCCTGACAACTTTGCTACTTATGTAAGATAAAAAAAACAATTAAAATAATAACAAACAAACCGTAGTGACTCTGTCTCACTTCCTTCTGGTAGGTATGGATATTTTTGGTATATGTTTCTTCCAACCCGAAGCAATTTCATTGAAACTACACATAAACCATAGTTTCGTTTTATGTCTAACCGGTGAATCAAACAAAAACCCTCCATCATCATCTTCAGTTCGATTATTATCGCCACGTCATCATCTCTTTGCGACCACTACATATTTCAGTCTTCCCATACGGTGTTCCATTCTTGGCTTACGAGTGAGTCATTTTAGTATAGTTCTGTCATTGAATAATTATATAAATACTAGCTGTGCCCGCGACTTCGTCCGCGTATAATAGTGACTTTCAGCAGCATTTTTAACTTTTTAGGAAATAAAACTTCTAGCCTTAAAAATGGCGGTATTTCCAAAAAAAAAAAACATTCAACCCCTATTTCAACACCTTGTAGCCCTGTTAAAAATACTTTTGGGACCGTAGTTTTTGAATTCCCATTTCCGTTCCCGTGGGAATATAAGGATAGATATATAGCCTTTATCCTTCCGCATGTTCTAGACCATCTCCGTAGCTAATTTAATAAAATCTTTTTAGCAGTTTGAACGGGAGACATACGAAAAACATACCGACATAGCTACGTTCGCATTTTCAATATAAGTAAAGACTCCCGTTCCCGTGGGAATATGGTGACCGTTTTTGTGGGAATATGTGGATAAATTGAAGTTAATGTTACTCCGGGGTTATGGAGCATTCTAACGGTGAAAGAATTTTTGAAATCGGTGGTGTAGCGTCAAAGTTCCCGTATACGTTCCTGCTCCCGTGGGAATATAGGGAAAAAATATATAGTCTATGTCTTTCCTCAGGTTATGAACAATCTTTGTTTAAAATTTCATTTAAATCGATTCATTAGTTTGGGCGGGAGATGGTAACATAGAACGACGGACAGACAGAGCTCCTTTCACACTTATTATATTAGTAAGGACTCCCGTTCCCGTAGGAATATGTGGATGAATTAAAGTTAATGTTACACAGGGAGAGTGTAGCATTCTAACGGTGGAAAAATTTTTGAAATCGCTGTTGTATATAGGGAGCCGTAGGAATATGGGGATGAATTAGTTTTTATGTTACTCGGGGATAGTGTAGCATTCTAAGGGTGAAAGAATTTTTGAAATCGGTGCTGTAGTGTCAAAGTTCCCGTATACGTTCCTGCTCCCGTGGGAATATAGGGAACCGTAGGAATATGGGGATGAATTAGTTTTTATGTTACTCGGGGATAGTGTAGCATTCTAAGGGTGAAAGAATTTTTGAAATCGGTTCCCGTATACGTTCCTGCTCCCTTGGGAATATAGGAAACCGTAGGAATATGGGGATGAATTAGTTTTTGTGTTACTCGGGGATAGTGTAGCATTCTAAGGGTGAAAGAATTTTTGAAATCGGTGCTGTAGTGTCAAAGTTCCCGTATACGTTCCTGCTCCCGTGGGAATATAGGGAACCGTAGGAATATGGGGATGAATTAGTTTTTATGTTACTCGGGGATAGTGAAGCATTCTAACGTTAAAAGAATTTTTGAAATCGGTGCTGTAGTGTCAAAGTTCCCGTATACGTTCCTGCTCCCGTGGGAATATAGGGAACCGTAGGAATATGGGGATGAATTAGTTTTTATGTTACTCGGGGATAGTGTAGCATTCTAACGGTGAAAGAATTTTTGAAATCGGTGGTGTAGTGTCAAAGTTCCCGTATACGTTCCTGGTCCCGTGAGAGTATAGGGAACCGTAGGAATATGGTGATAAATTAGTTTTTATGTTACTCGGGGATAGTGTAGCATTCTAACGGTGAAAGAATTTTTGAAATCGGTGCTGTAGTGTCAAAGTTCCCGTATACGTTCCTGCTCCCGTGGGAATATAGGGAACCGTAGGAATATGGGGATGAATTAGTTTTAACGTTACTCGGGGATAGTGTAGCATTCTAACGTTGAAAGAATTTTTGAAATCGGTGCTGTTGTGTCAAAGTTCCCGTATACGTTCCTGCTCCCGTGGGAATATAGGGAACCGTAGGAATATGGAGGTGAATAAGTTTTTATGTTGCTCGGGGATAGTGTAGCATTCTAACGGTGAAAGAATTTTTGAAATCGGTGGTGTAGCGTCAAAGTTCCCGTATACGTTCCTGCTCCCGTGGGAATATAGGGAAAAAATATATAGTCTATGTCTTTCCTCAGGTTATGAACAATCTTTGTTTAAAATTTCATTTAAATCGATTCATTAGTTTGGGCGGGAGATGGTAACATAGAACGACGGACAGACAGAGCTCCTTTCACACTTATTATATTAGTAAGGACTCCCGTTCCCGTAGGAATATGTGGATGAATTAAAGTTAATGTTACACAGGGAGAGTGTAGCATTCTAACGGTGGAAGAATTTTTGAAATCGGTGTTGTATATAGGGAGCCGTAGGAATATGGGGATGAATTAGTTTTATGTTACTCGGGGATAGTGTAGCATTCTAAGGGTGAAAGAATTTTTGAAATCGGTGGTGTAGTGTCAAAGTTCCCGTATACGTTCCTGCTCCCGTGGGAATATAGGGAACCGTAGGAATATGGGGATGAATTAGTTTTTTTTATGTTACTCGGGGATAGTGTAGCATTCTAACGGTGAAAGAATTTTTGAAATCGGTGCTGCAGTGTCAAAGTTCCCGTATACGTTCCTGCTCCCGTGGGAATATAGGGAACCGTAGGAATATGGGGATGAATTAATTTTTATGTTGCTCGGGGATAGTGTAGCATTCTAACGTTGAAAGAATTTTTGAAATCGGTGCTGTAGTGTCAAAGTTCCCGTATACGTTCCTGCTCCCGTGGGAATATAGGGAACCGTAGGAATATGGGGATGAATTAGTTTTTATGTTACTCGGGGATAGTGTAGCATTCTAACGGTGAAAGAATTTTTGAAATCGGTGGTGTAGTGTCAAAGTTCCCGTATACGTTCCTGCTCCCGTGAGAATATAGGGAACCGTAGGAATATGGCGATAAATTAGTTTTATTGTTACTCGGGGATAGTGTAGCATTCTAACGGTGAAAGAATTTTTGAAATCGGTGCTGTAGTGTCAAAGTTCCCTTATACGTTCCTGCTCCCGTGGGAGTATAGGGAACCGTAGGAATATTGGGATGAATTAGTTTTAATGTTACTCGGTTATAGTGTAGCATTCTAACGGTGAAAGAATTTTTGAAATCGGTGCTGTAGTGTCAAAGTTCCCGTATACGTTCCTGCTCCCGTGGGAATATAAGTAACCATAGGAATATGGGGATGAATTAGTTTTTATGTTACTCGGGGATAGTGTAGCATTCTAACGGTGAAAGAATTTTTGAAATCGGTGCTGAAGTGTCAAAGTTCCCGTATATGTTCCTGCTCCCGTAGGAATATGGGGATGAATTAGTTTTTATGTTGCTCGGGGATAGTGTAGCATTCTAACGGTGAAAGAATTTTTGAAATCGGTGCTGTAGTGTCAAAGTTCCCGTATACGTTCCTGCTCCCGTTTGAATATAGGGAACCGTAGGAATATGGGGATGAATTAGTTTTTATGTTACTCGGGGATAGTGTAGCATTCTAACGGTGAAAGAATTTTTGAAGTCGGTGGTGTAGTGTCAAAGTTCCCGTATACGTTCCTGCTCCCGTGAGAATATAGGGAACCGTATGAATATGGCGATAAATTAGTTTTAATGTTACTCGGGGATAGTGTAGCATTCTAACGGTGAAAGAATTTTTGAAATCGGTGCTGCAGTGTCAAAGTTCCCGTATACGTTCCTGCTCCCGTGGAAATATAGGGAACCGTAGGAATATGGCGATAAATTAGTTTTAATGTTACTCGGGGATAGTGTAGCATTCTAACGGTGAAAGAATTTTTGAAATCGGTGCTGTAGTGTCAAAGTTCCCGTATACGTTCCTGCTCCCGTGGGAATATAGGGAACCGTAGGAATATGGGGATGAATTAGTTTTTATGTTACTCGGGGATAGTGTAGCATTCTAACGGTGAAAGAATTTTTGAAATCGGTGCTGTAGTGTCAAAGTTCCCGTATACGTTCCTGCTCCCGTGGGAACATAGGGAACCGTAGGAATATGGGGATGAATTAGTTTTTATGTTACTCGGAGATAATGAAGCATTCTAACGGTGGAAACATTTTCTAAGTTCCCGTATACGTTCCCGTTCCCGTTCCCGTGGGAATTTAGGGATAAATTGTAGCCTATGTGTTATTCTGATGTATAAGCTATATTATTGGAAAGTTTAAGTAAAATCCATTCAGTAGTTTTTGCGTGAAAGAGGAACAAAAATACATCCACACATACAAACTTTCACGTTTATAATATTAGTAGGATTAGTAGGATAGAAGCTGACACCCTCAATCATAAGAAGCTTGTTACCTAGCAACTGTCACCCTATTTATTATTATTTATGTTTTTGTCTCTGCTTTGCTGATTTCATACACAAACCATTTTCAATTGAAGGAAAGTAGGCAGTTTGGATTTTAAAGTATGTTCCATTAGGATCCCTACCCTAAAGGAATTTAATATAATTGATTATAATCAAATACATAATACCATTGAGTTTGTATTCATAGAGGAACCATGCTTGCGTTAAGACGTCGATAGATGTCACCAAGTAAATAAATCGACATTTGAAATTTCAAAGCAAGAGTTTTCTTCTGCATTTCTTCATACCCATGACAGCTGATTCACTTTTCGGCTGCCTTTTTTAAAGTCAAATTACTGTGGATTTCTGTCGATTTTTTTCTTTGTTTAATTTACCGACGGCGACGTCTTAACGCAAGCTAGCAGGTTCCTCATCTTGACCGGTATTGTCTTTCGTCTCCATACCAATCGGGTTTTAGAGCGAAACATAGTTGTTGCGAAACCGCTTTTGTTAAAGTCTTAGATGATATAAGATTCTAATTCAACTCGCAGGATGTGACCATTCTTTGCCTTATTGATTTTTCAAGGGCTTTTGGCAACGTTAACCACAAAATTTTATGTCAGAAAATTAGTATGTATTTTGGATTTGGTGAAAAAGCTTATGCTTCAAAATAAATTGCACCTTATCTGCTAGTGATCACATTAATTGTGTTATAGGTCAACGTAATATTTTCGTACTTTACATTATTTATTTATTATCATATTATTTTGTCGTATTATTTATTTAATCATTCATGTACCTTAAGTCATCAGCCCCCCATTATTTATTTTTGTACTATATAAGACTTTTTGTCTTACTTGTACTCCCATGTGTTCAATAAACTAGACTAAACTAAACTAAACTAAACTAAACTAAATTAAACTAAACTAAACTAAACTTAACTAAACTAAACTCAGCTAAACTAATCTAAACTAAACCTTATTAAGACCACCTGACATTTTAATTTGATTTAGATTATTTAGTTTTGATAATACTTTTAATGTCTTTAACATTAACAAAAATGGAAGGTGGATTTGCAACTGCTGTTGGATTAAAAGTCGATCAAATCGACATTTGAAATTTCAAAGCAAGAGTTTTCTTCTGCATTTCTTCATACCCATGACAGCTGATTCACTTTTCGGCTGCCTTTTTTAAAGTCAAATTACTGTGGATTTCTGTCGATTTTTTTCTTTGTTTAATTTACCGACGGCGACGTCTTAACGCAAGCTAGCAGGTTCCTCATCTTGACCGGTATTGTCTTTCGTCTCCATACCAATCGGGTTTTAGAGCGAAACATAGTTGTTGCGAAACCGCTTTTGTTAAAGTCTTAGATGATATAAGATTCTAATTCAACTCGCAGGATGTGACCATTCTTTGCCTTATTGATTTTTCAAGGGCTTTTGGCAACGTTAACCACAAAATTTTATGTCAGAAAATTAGTATGTATTTTGGATTTGGTGAAAAAGCTTATGCTTCAAAATAAATTGCACCTTATCTGCTAGTGATCACATTAATTGTGTTATAGGTCAACGTAATATTTTCGTACTTTACATTATTTATTTATTATCATATTATTTTGTCGTATTATTTATTTAATCATTCATGTACCTTAAGTCATCAGCCCCCCATTATTTATTTTTGTACTATATAAGACTTTTTGTCTTACTTGTACTCCCATATGTTCAATAAACTAGACTAAACTAAACTAAACTAAACTAAACTAAATTAAACTAAACTAAACTAAACTTAACTAAACTAAACTCAGCTAAACTAATCTAAACTAAACCTTATTAAGACCACCTGACATTTTAATTTGATTTAGATTATTTAGTTTTGATAATACTTTTAATGTCTTTAACATTAACAAAAATGGAAGGTGGATTTGCAACTGCTGTTGGATTAAAAGTTTCAGTGGCTTCTCCGACCAACAGGTTTGTTACAGCCATATTATTCACTTATTTCAAAACTAGTTTTTCGTAGATCTAGTTTTCGAGTTTCAAGTTTTGAACAAATCGGTATTATTGAAAAACAAAGTGACACATAAAACTCGAAATCGTAAAACTAGTTTTTGATAAAACTAGAAATTCATGAAACTGGAAATATCTGGTTCTGAGGACTTCAAAACTAGTTTTGAAACGTTTTTGTAGTAGTAAAGCAGTAGTAGTAAAAAGTGATTTTATTGAGATATAAATAAAAATAGTTATATACATAGTTCTTTGTTAACAATTTTCACAAAAAGACATTGGCTTATGTCGTCAGCCGAAAAAAGAGTTGATTTATGAAGCAATAAAGTTCTTTGTTGATTTAGTTATCGCGAAATAAAAATACATAACTATATATACAAAAGTACAATATCAAAATGAGTCCTTAATAATTTGTTGTCGATATTTTAGAGCGGGCTTCAGGTAGTTGTATAGGATTTTCAAATTTTCTCTATTTAATAAATTTATGATTTCATTTGAAGAAAGAATATTTTTTCCCAAGATAACCTTCGGATCGAGTTCAGGATGGGGCAGATACCAATGAAGTGACACATATCTTCTCTGCATCGTAGGTTGCACAAAGTAGTTGGCTTTAAAGATTGTTGATATAAAATCCAGACTGTTTCGGTCATGGAAATAATTTTTATCACCTTGGTCATGACTCACTAATCTATAGGTACTTCTTGTTTGGCTTTGCTGACTTTGTTCTTTGAAAGCATTCCATATTGATTCTTCAATGTTTCCTAAAAGCATCTACAGGGTGCCACCAAAAGATCTTCCATTGTGTTGGAGAAGTTGAACATCATGGATGTCACTCAATCTCATCGATTCCGTAAAGAATTGAAGATTTCTGTCTTTTAGAAACAAAACTATCTTATTGGTGAGTTGATGATTTGGTTGATTCATGATTTTCCCAATATATGAAAAATGCAGCTGAACTGTGTGTAAATATCACGTAGGTAAACCAGTTTCGAGGTGCAACATGTAGGTTGGTGTATTTTCTAATAGTCTGAAGATTTTCTTGATGAAATATCTAAGAAGCTTTTCTACTTCGTCGACCTCGAAGATACCCCAAACTTGTGCTGCGTAGCACATAAGAGATCTTACGACTGCTTCGAAGACGTAAAGATGAAACGTTTTTGTATTATTCATCAAAACTTTATTACATCACATCATTTTCTGCTTTCATTTTGAAGCTTCGTTTCGGCATCGGTTAGTTTGGCAAGTATGTACGTCCTAGTAGGGGATTCAGGTTATTCACATAAACCGTATTTGGCAACCCCATACACAATAAATCACCCCGGATGGGCTATTGACCCAATCAAAAGTCGGTGAAGGCCGGTTTCCGGTACTGCGACATAGGTGACATATGGCTCAGAAACTTGTAATTGCAGCACGCATTTTGCAGGACCAAGCTAATGCATTGTGTGCACCGATAATCAACTGTACTTCCTGATTAAAAAGAACTTCTTTGTTGTGTTTCTTCAACTCCAACGATTGGAAGTAATTTGGCGGGTTTCTAATACGGAAAAACGGCATGTTACTGCATGATTTCTGTGCAAGGAAACTCGGCTTGTAACAGAGCAAGGTTCACAGACTCTGTGTTGCGGACTTCGAAGTCAGCTTTCAAAAGATTTTCCCATTGCTCAGCGATGCAATATTGGAAAGAGTTAGCTACTGCCGCCGTTGGATATTTATCTGCCACAGTCAAAGCAATTGGCAGGGTGTCTGTGCCAGTCAACAAATTTGGAATATCTGACTCTGACCCAAATCCATCTAAACCGAAAGGTGAAAAGCATCCGCGAGATCTAACATTGGGCTTGTCACCTGAAACCTCAATTTATCAACCTTAGCCCCCAGTTGTTATCATATTACGACGTTCTCGTGCACTATCCGCAAATGAATCAAAATGAGTTTGAAGCGTCTTGGAAGGACGGATATGATTCGTGGTAGGTGCATCTAATATAGGACTAAATAAGGTGCTATTTTTATACCTACTGAATTACGTTAATGTGTTGCACACTGATTGGACAGTAATCCATTGAATGATCTTTTTTGTTTGAGTCGCTTTGCTTGTCTACTTGTCTCTTTGAACCAAATACCACTTCTACCATTTGATAAACAAACCGATGCCAGGGTCTCCATTTTTGTTTCGGTCTATATTTTTTTACTTTCAATGATCTTGAACCGTGTCGCGTCGCGTCGACCACCCATATGTTCTTATTCTTGAGAAATAAGGCCCCAGCCCATAGAACGCGTTGCGCGCGTGCGGCACCGCTTCCAACTGACAGCCCGATTAAATACACACGTTCTTATGAGAGGTGACCCATATGCACTGCGCGCAACGCGCCGAACGCGCCAAGTAGCCCAACTTTCTACTTTGCCGCGGCTCTCACGCGGTGTTAGAAGAGAGACATGCGCAGTCACAACTCACAACCAATTTGAAGTTTTCTCTTATATGGAAAAAGTGACAATGGGCGCGTTCAAGAACCTATCGGATAGCCTATCTCGGATAGCCGTATCTTAGATACCTTTTTGAACGATCGACAACAGACAACAGCTGTGAAATATTAAAATTTGACTTTTGAAAACAGAAAAACATTCAAAATATCATTGCTAGACGATTATAACTTATTTTTTTCGATTTCCCACACGTAAACAACAACAACAAGCTATCCGGATACGATTCTTGAACGCCCCCATTTTGACTAAATTTATCTGTCAAAACACCGCAACGGATTCTATGGGTCACCCCCATCAGTTGCGCGCGGCAAAACCCACCGCATCAGTTGCCGCGTCGCTTCTACCGCACGCAACGCGTTCTATGGGTCGGGGCCTATAGAATGGTAAGTTCAACGCTTGCCTATATTTAATTTTCATATATTTATACAAACAATCAAACGTTTGCAAATTACAGTAGGTACTTGTTTGAATTTTCTATTTTGTTTTCAAAATCAAAGCAGCTCTTGATATGAATCAAGTTTCGATATTCAAAACGGGAATCCATTTTCAAAACTTGAACTAGTTTTTCTCCAGAAATCAATAATACCGATTTCTTTTTAAAACCAGTTTTGATTATTTTTTGCAAAAACTTGAAACGAAACTAGTTTTACCTGAAACTAGTTTCATTTCTAGTTTTACGAATTCTCAATAATATGGCTGTTAGGTTTCCTCCCAAATTTTGTGAAACATGATGGTTTCTTAAAAATGTGTTTCCGAGCTCTTCGGCTTTTTCAATGTCGGTATAAAGAGTAACTTATGGAGTTTTTAGAAATCGAATATTTTTATATTTGATTTTAGTTACTTTTACAATGTTCCAGAAAAGTTTTGTATTTTTTTTCTAATGTAGTCAGCTTAGAATTCTATTCTAAGTATCTGTGACTGTTAATTTTTGACGATATTTGTTTATTGTAGTAAGAGATCATATACAGGGTGTCCGGTAATTCGCGTTTTATCTTTTGGGGTGTAATTCTTGGTCATATTCTAAGAAAAAATTTGTTGTACAGTAAAGTCCGTTTCTCAACTTTGACACCACTTTTTGACAATTTAAAAAAAGGCTAACTATGGTTAGGGTGTCCAACTGAGGTCTGTCTAAAAAGAGAACATTTTGCTCTAGAATCCAAAAAAAAGAGACATTCGAAAAATACTAAAGAGAACAAAAAGAGAACACCAAATAAAAAATTATTTTTTGATATAAATTTTTTGATATAAGTTTTTTACTAAAGTTAACAACATTAAAAACAATGCAGTTTAAAAACAAAAGCAGATAAACATGTCAATAAATATATTAGTAAAAGATAACTTAACAATTATTTTATAAGTCTTTTAGTTATAAATACGGATCACATTATTTATTAAATTGCTTACTACGAAGCTTCCTATTCAACATTCAACTCTCTTCTTCATCGATATAGCTTTTTTTATCAAAAGATTTTTATAAAAATCTTGACTGATGCTTTCTCTATTATTATAAACCAAGCAAAGAATAGAATTGATAGTCGAAATTTTGAGTCTATTTCTTTCTTTGGTCCATTGACCCTCAATTAGAGAAAATATTTTCTTAACATTAAGATTCTGCCCTGGGATTACAAAAATATCTCTTTAAAAGAGAACATGTTCTCTTTTTTAGGTCCGATCTTTTTTACACTATCTTTTTTCGTTGGGATCTTTTTTTATTCGCTTGGTTTATAATAATAGAGAAAGCATCAGGCAAGATTTTTATAAAAATCTTGACTGATGCTTTCTCTATTATTAGAAACCAAGCAAAGAATAGAATTGATAGTCGAAATTTTGAGTCTATTTCTTTCTTTGGTCCATTGACCCTCAATTAGAGAAAATATTTTCTTAACATTAAGATTCTGCCCTGGGATTACAAAAATACGCACACATTTTTCTGAATGTTCTGAAAAGTGGTCTGGATAAATCACACTATGAAAAAACTTTCGTCCATTTTGCACTTGACATTGCCTGTGATTTATAAAAATTTAAACTCTTAGAATTTGTCTTAAGAAACTTATTCAATTCGCAAAATTCATCAAAACATTTACAAACCATAATAGTTTTTTCGACTTCTTCCCATTATAAGTTTAAAAAATCCAACAAAAACTTGAAAACTCTTCCAATTGAAGGCTCCGTTTTTTAGGTAGACAATCAAATGAATTTTGATAACATATAATGCAATCACTTTCAAAAGCATTTTCTTCTTCTTAACGGCCTGTTCTCTGAGCCAATGTGTTTGATTTTGCAGCAAAAAATTGTTGAATGTTCGTTGAGCCACCCGCAGATTGAAGAATAAGTTTTGTTTTTTTGGAGATGTTGCTCTAAGAAGTTGTATTCTTCTTTATTTGAGACATTCACATTTACTTTGCAGACAATAAATACACTGCGCATCCCATTTGGAATTTGAAACTTTCACGAAAATTGTATAATGTTTTTGCATTTCGTCGGAAAAATGCTTTTTCTTTTTGTGATTATCGCATTAGTTTTCTATGAAATCGAAAATTTTTAGGTACATGTTTATGGTATATGTTTTAATGATGTCATCAGAAAATCTGTCTTGCAACAAGCAGCTGCTTTCTTCTTCTTCTTCTTCGTTCGCTTTCTTGTGATGGTGCTGCTATCTCTTGCGATGATGGTGCTGCTACATCTTGCGATGATGGTGCTGCTACACATGAATACATTAATTCATTTTCAAAAGAATATTTAAAGCTGGTTTATTATTAAAATATAACTAACTAGCTGTGTCCGCGACTTCGTCCGCGTGGAATAGTGACTTTCAGCAGCATTTTTAACTTTTTAGGAAATAAAACTTCTAGCCTTAAAAATGGCGGTATTTCCAAAAAAAAACATTCAACCCCTATTTCAACACCTTGTAGCCCTGTTAAAAATACTTTTGGGACCGTAGTTTTTGAATTCCCATTTCCGTTCCCGTGGGAATATAAGGATAGATATATAGCCTTTATCCTTCCGCATGTTCTAGACCATCTCCGTAGTTAATTTAATAAAATCTTTTTAGCAGTTTAAACGGGAGACATACGAAAAACATACCGACATAGCTACGTTCGCATTTTCAATATAAGTAAAGACTCCCGTTCCCGTGGGAATATGGTGACCGTTTTTGTGGGAATATGTGGATAAATTGAAGTTAATGTTACTCCGGGGTTATGGAGCATTCTAACGGTGAAAGAATTTTTGAAATCGGTGGTGTAGTGTCAAAGTTCCCGTATACGTTCCTGCTCCCGTGGGAATATAGGGAAAAAATATATAGTCTATGTCTTTCCTCAGGTTATGAACAATCTTTGTTTAAAATTTCATTCAAATCGATTCATTAGTTTGGGCGGGAGATGGTAACATAGAACGACGGACAGACAGAGCTCCTTTCACACTTATTATATTAGTAAGGACTCCCGTTCCCGTAGGAATATGTGGATGAATTAAAGTTAATGTTACACAGGGAGAGTGTAGCATTCTAACGGTGGAAGAATTTTTGAAATCGGTGTTGTATATAGGGAGCCGTAGGAATATGGGGATGAATTAGTTTTTATGTTACTCGGGGAAAGTGTAGCATTCTAAGGGTGAAAGAATTTTTGAAATCGGTGCTGTAGTGTCAAAGTTCCCGTATACGTTCCTGCTCCCGTGGGAATATAGGGAACCGTAGGAATATGGGGATGAATTAGTTTTTATGTTACTCGGGGATAGTGTAGCATTCTAACGGTGAAAGAATTTTTGAAATCGGTGCTGCAGTGTCCCGTGGGAATATAGGGAACCGTAGGAATATGGGGATGAATTAGTTTTTGTGTTACTCGGGGATAGTGTAGCATTCTAAGGGTGAAAGAATTTTTGAAATCGGTGGTGTAGTGTCAAAGTTCCCGTATACGTTCCTGCTCCCGTGGGAATATAGGGAACCGTAGGAATATGGGGATGAATTAGTTCTTATGTTACTCGGGGATAGTGAAGCATTCTAACGTTGAAAGAATTTTTGAAATCGGTGCTGTAGTGTCAAAGTTTTCCGTATACGTTCCTGCTCCCGTGGGAATATAGGGAACCGTAGGAATATGGGGATGAATTAGTTTTTATGTTACTCGGGGATAGTGTAGCATTCTAACGGTGAAAGAATTTTTGAAATCGGTGGTGTAGTGTCAAAGTTCCCGTATACGTTCCTGCTCCCGTGAGAATATAGGGAACCGTAGGAATATGGTGATAAATAAGTTTTTATGTTACTCGGGGATAGTGTAGCATTCTAACGGTGAAAGAATTTTTGAAATCGGTGCTGTAGTGTCAAAGTTCCTGTATACATTCCTGCTCCCGTGGGAATATAGGGAACCGTAGGAATATGGGGATGAATTAGTTTTAATGTTACTCGGGGATAGTGTAGCATTCTAACGGTGAAAGAATTTTTGAAATCGGTGCAGTAGTGTCAAAGTTCCCGTATACGTTCCTGCTCCCGTGGGAATATAGGGAACCGTAGGAATATGGGGATGATTTAGTTTTTATGTTACTCGGGGATAGTGTAGCATTCTAACGGTGAAAGAATTTTTGAAATCGGTGGTGTAGTGTCAAAGTTCCCGTATACGTTCCTGCTCCCGTGGGAATATAGGGAAAAAATATATAGTCTATGTCTTTCCTCAGGTTATGAACAATCTTTGTTTAAAATTTCATTTAAATCGATTCATTAGTTTGGGCGGGAGATGGTAACATAGAACGACGGACAGACAGAGCTCCTTTCACACTTATTATATTAGTAAGGACTCCCGTTCCCGTAGGAATATGTGGATGAATTAAAGTTAATGTTACACAGGGAGAGTGTAGCATTCTAACAGTGGAAGAATTTTTGAAATCGGTGTTGTATATAGGGAGCCGTAGGAATATGGGGATGAATTAGTTTTTATGTTACTCGGGGATAGTGTAGCATTCTAAGGGTGAAAGAATTTTTGAAATCGGTGGTGTAGTGTCAAAGTTCCCGTATACGTTCCTGTTCACGTGGGAATATAGGGAACCGTAGGAATATGGGGATGAATTAGTTTTTATGTTACTCGGGGATAGTGTAGCATTCTAACGGTGAAAGAATTTTTGAAATCGGTGCTGCAGTGTCAAAGTTCCCGTATACGTTCCTGCTCCCGTGGGAATATAGGGAACCGTAGGAATATGGGGATGAATTAGTTTTTGTGTTACATGGGGATAGTGTAGCATTCTAAGGGTGAAAGAATTTTTGAAATCGGTGCTGTAGTGTCAAAGTTCCCGTATACGTTCCTGCTCCCGTGGGAATATAGGGAACCGTAGGAATATGGGGATGAATTAATTTTTATGTTGCTCGGGGATAGTGTAGCATTCTAACGTTGAAAGAATTTTTGAAATCGGTGCTGTAGTGTCAAAGTTCCCGTATACGTTCCTGCTCCCGTGGGAATATAGGGAACCGTAGGAATATGGGGATGAATTAGTTTTTATGTTACTCGGGGATAGTGTAGCATTCTAACGGTGAAAGAATTTTTGAAATCGGTGGTGTAGTGTCAAAGTTCCCGTATACGTTCCTGCTCCCGTGAGAATATAGGGAACCGTAGGAATATGGCGATAAATTAGTTTTAATGTTACTCGGGGATAGTGTAGCATTCTAACGGTGAAAGAATTTTTGAAATCGGTGCTGTAGTGTCAAAGTTCCCGTATACGTTCCTGCTCCCGTTGGAATATAGGGAACCGTAGGAATATGGGGATGAATTACTTTTAATGTTACTCGGTTATAGTGTAGCATTCTAACGGTGAAAGGATTTTTGAAATCGGTGCTGTAGTGTCAAAGTTCCCGTATACGTTCCTGCTCCCGTGGGAATATAAGTAACCATACGAATATGGGGATGAATTAGTTTTTATGTTACTCGGGGATAGTGTAGCATTCTAACGGTGAAAGAATTTTTGAAATCGGTGCTGAAGTGTCAAAGTTCCCGTATATGTTCCTGCTCCCGTAGGAATATGGGGATGAATTAGTTTTTATGTTGCTCGGGGATAGTGTAGCATTCTAACGGTGAAAGAATTTTTGAAATCGGTGCTGTAGTGTCAAAGTTCCCGTATACGTTCCTGCTCCCGTGGGAATATAGGGAACCGTAGGAATATGGGGATGATTTAGGTTTTATGTTACTCGGGGATAGTGTAGCATTCTAACGGTGAAAGAATTTTTGAAATCGGTGGTGTAGTGTCAAAGTTCCCGTACACGTTCCTGCTCCCGTGAGAATATAGGGAACCGTAGGAATATGGCGATAAATTAGTTTTAATGTTACTCGGGGATAGTGTAGCATTCTAACGGTGAAAGAATTTTTGAAATCGGTGCTGCAGTCTCAAAGTTCCCGTATACGTTCCTGCTCCCGTGGGAATATAGGGAACCGTAGGAATATGGGGATGAATTAGTTTTTATGTTGCTCGGGGATAGTGTAGCATTCTAACGGTGAAAGAATTTTTGAAATCGGTGCTGCAGTGTCAAAGTTCCCGTATACGTTCCTGCTCCCGTGGAAATATAGGGAACCGTAGGAATATGGGGATGAATTAGTTTTTATGTTACTCGGGGATAGTGTAGCATTCTAACGGTGAAATAATTTTTGAAATCGGTGGTGTAGTGTCAAAGTTCCCGTATACGTTCCTGCTCCCGTGGGAACATAGGGAACCGTAGGAATATGGGGATGAACTAGTTTTTATGTTACTCGGAGATAATGAAGCATTCTAACGGTGGAAACATTTTCTAAGCTCCCGTATACGTTCCCGTTCCCGTGGGAATTTAGGGATAAATTGTAGCCTATGTGTCATTCTGATGTATAAGCTATATTATTGGAAAGTTTAAGTAAAATCCATTCAGTAGTTTTTGCGTGAAAGAGGAACAAACATACATCCACACATACAAACTTTCACGTTTATAATATTAGTAGGATTTGGAAAATATCGCCGCTGTTCGCACAACACACAATTTAAGAGGAATAGAGACAGTGAGTGATCTTTTATATTTAACAACCACCCCGGCTTTCACTTTACATACCACGAGTATGTGTAGTATGTGGTAGCAATGGCCATTTTCTGCATATGTCTTTGTTGCTTCTCTTCCTTGCTTACAGGAAATATAGCACGAGAGAGTGAGATAAATTGATTTAGAAGTAGTAGTAAAACTGACATCTTTAAGAAAAGCTGAATCTAAGGTTTTTTTTAGTATGAAAAATTGTATCTCATCACGCCAAGGTATTAGAAAGAACTGCAATAATTCTTTACACCACGTTTACATTTAATTGAGGTAATAAAAAATTTATTAAAATAATTCGAATAAAAAAGTGATATACAAAGAAAAAAGAGAATAAAAAACGATCCCAACGAAAAAAGATAGTGTAAAAAAGATCGGACCTAAAAAAAGAGAACATGTTCTCTTTTAAAGAGATAATATGGACACCCTAACTTTGGTGTACCCTGACCTGTGTTGATTTCGATATCTCTGTCAATACTGATGATAGAGACCTAATTTAGACTTAATCTTTTGTAGAAATAACAACCTTTAAGACTGTATTTAAGTTGAGCTTCCATAGGTTTAGGGCTGCCAGGTTTTCAATTTTAAGTGGTGTTCTAATTTTCTTCCCAAAACAAAGTTTTGACTTTGAGGTCATTTTTTTTGCAGAAAATGGCTTGTAAACATAGAGTTCCTTTATTTTTACAGATGAACAAAACAATAATAAAGAAAAAACTTTGTATTAAGTTCACTCAAAAACCCATACATTTTATGATATTTGAAAAAATACAAAATGGGTAAAATAAAAAAAAAAATTAGCTTTTAGGTTTGTTTAAATAAAACAATAAGATAGGCACTTTAAGTAGTTTTGTGATTTATTTTATACAAATACAATCATAACAAGTGCTTAAAGTGCCCTCTTTCGTTTTGAATGCATATCAGGGCCCGGTTTTGAATACAATTGTGGGTGTTTGCTCTCGATAACTCTAGTTCTACTTGTAGTCTTCTAATCTTTGAAACTGTATTTAAATTGATCTCCTATAGGCTTAGGGAGTACGTCACTTAACGAAAGCATTTGAAGCTTTTGATTAAGCGAAAGAGATGCAGAGTATCTGTGTTCGCCAGATCGTTTAGATCATTAAGGAAGTATTTTTCTAGATGCCGTTTTCTTTTCAAGGAGAGTGCAGGACATGAGCAGAGGAGGTGTGGAATGGTCTCTCCTCATCTAAGCAACTTTGGCAGAAATCATAAGGGGAAACGCCCGCCGAGTCTTATGAGGTGTCTTCCTATAAGACAATATCCGGTGATGATATTGATTACGGAGCTAAAGTGCAATCTGGTTATGGATAACAAATTTTTTGGGCGTTTTGGATCTAGTTTTGACCATATCTGTTTTGTTGCCACACAAGTAGAGATATTGTTCCACCTATTATTTGTTCTATCCATTGCCTCTTGCTTTAGCATATGTAAGTTTACATGTAGCGATTGGTATACCAATATTCAAACTGCTGGTTGAGATTGGTAGAACGGTTCCTTTTCTGGTGAGTTCATCGGCTTTGCGATATCTCTGTGCCGCGGCACCCAAATAAGGTGAATATTGAACTGTTCAGCCATCTCCTTAAGAGATAGGCAACAGTTAAGGGCGGATACTGAGTTCGTTTTTATGTTGCTCGGGGATAGTGTAGCATTCTAACGGTGAAAGAATTTTTGAAATCGGTGCTGCAGTGTCAAAGTTCCCGTATACGTTCCTGCTCCCGTGGGAATATAGGGAACCGTAGGAATATGGGGATGAATTAGTTTTTATGTTACTCGGGGATAGTGTAGCATTCTAACGGTGAAATAATTTTTGAAATCGGTGGTGTAGTGTCAAAGTTCCCGTATACGTTCCTGCTCCCGTGGGAACATAGGGAACCGTAGGAATATGGGGATGAACTAGTTTTTATGTTACTCGGAGATAATGAAGCATTCTAACGGTGGAAACATTTTCTAAGCTCCCGTATACGTTCCCGTTCCCGTGGGAATTTAGGGATAAATTGTAGCCTATGTGTCATTCTGATGTATAAGCTATATTATTGGAAAGTTTAAGTAAAATCCATTCAGTAGTTTTTGCGTGAAAGAGGAACAAACATACATCCACACATACAAACTTTCACGTTTATAATATTAGTAGGATTTGGAAAATATCGCCGCTGTTCGCACAACACACAATTTAAGAGGAATAGAGACAGTGAGTGATCTTTTATATTTAACAACCACCACCGGCTTTCACTTTACATACCACGAGTATGTGTAGTATGTGGTAGCAATGGCCATTTTCTGCATATGTCTTTGTTGCTTCTCTTCCTTGCTTACAGGAAATATAGCACGAGAGAGTGAGATAAATTGATTTAGAAGTAGTAGTAAAACTGACATCTTTAAGAAAAGCTGAATCTAAGGTTTTTTTTAGTATGAAAAATTGTATCTCATCACGCCAAGGTATTAGAAAGAACTGCAATAATTCTTTACACCACGTTTACATTTAATTGAGGTAATAAAAAATTTATTAAAATAATTCGAATAAAAAAGTGATATACAAAGAAAAAAGAGAATAAAAAACGATCCCAACGAAAAAAGATAGTGTAAAAAAGATCGGACCTAAAAAAAGAGAACATGTTCTCTTTTAAAGAGATAATATGGACACCCTAACTTTGGTGTACCCTGACCTGTGTTGATTTCGATATCTCTGTCAATACTGATGATAGAGACCTAATTTAGACTTAATCTTTTGTAGAAATAACAACCTTTAAGACTGTATTTAAGTTGAGCTTCCATAGGTTTAGGGCTGCCAGGTTTTCAATTTTAAGTGGTGTTCTAATTTTCTTCCCAAAACAAAGTTTTGACTTTGAGGTCATTTTTTTTGCAGAAAATGGCTTGTAAACATAGAGTTCCTTTATTTTTACAGATGAACAAAACAATAATAAAGAAAAAACTTTGTATTAAGTTCACTCAAAAACCCATACATTTTATGATATTTGAAAAAATACAAAATGGGTAAAATAAAAAAAAAAATTAGCTTTTAGGTTTGTTTAAATAAAACAATAAGATAGGCACTTTAAGTAGTTTTGTGATTTATTTTATACAAATACAATCATAACAAGTGCTTAAAGTGCCCTCTTTCGTTTTGAATGCATATCAGGGCCCGGTTTTGAATACAATTGTGGGTGTTTGCTCTCGATAACTCTAGTTCTACTTGTAGTCTTCTAATCTTTGAAACTGTATTTAAATTGATCTCCTATAGGCTTAGGGAGTACGTCACTTAACGAAAGCATTTGAAGCTTTTGATTAAGTGAAAGAGATGCAGAGTATCTGTGTTCGCCAGATCGTTTAGATCATTAAGGAAGTATTTTTCTAGATGCCGTTTTCTTTTCAAGGAGAGTGCAGGACATGAGCAGAGGAGGTGTGGAATGGTCTCTCCTCATCTAAGCAACTTTGGCAGAAATCATAAGGGGAAACGCCCGCCGAGTCTTATGAGGTGTCTTCCTATAAGACAATATCCGGTGATGATATTGATTACGGAGCTAAAGTGCAATCTGGTTATGGATAACAAATTTTTTGGGCGTTTTGGATCTAGTTTTGACCATATCTGTTTTGTTGCCACACAAGTAGAGATATTGTTCCACCTATTATTTGTTCTATCCATTGCCTCTTGCTTTAGCATATGTAAGTTTACATGTAGCGATTGGTATACCAATATTCAAACTGCTGGTTGAGATTGGTAGAACGGTTCCTTTTCTGGTGAGTTCATCGGCTTTGCGATATCTCTGTGCCGCGGCACCCAAATAAGGTGAATATTGAACTGTTCAGCCATCTCCTTAAGAGATAGGCAACTGTTAAGGGCGGATACTGAGTTCGTAGATTGAGGGCAGCTTGGATGTTCGTGATTTGAGGGCAGCTTGACTGTCTGAGAAAATCCGGATATTCGCTGAGGATATAACGTTTTCTTTTAGCCATTGTGTTAATCGTGTGATTGACTAATAAGTAATGACCCGACTTGCAAGTCAGAACCTGTATTTATTGATAGGTATTGAAACGGTACATACTATGGTGTGACTTATCCATGTACAATTTACATAAAGCTTTTACATAATATTGCGAATGCAATTAGTGTTGCCAATGGCTTACAGCACATCCTCCTTTTCAGAATTTATAGCGATCGACTGGTTCTACCTGGCGGCCGTATCGGGTTCGATAGACTCTGTTTTCGGTATTTGCTGAAGACGACGACGACCGACGCGACGGTTGCGGAATCGATGATGACAATGGCGAAGGTGGCGATGATTCTGAGGTGCTTGATAACGAAGACATATTTGACGATGACGAAGGAGATGCATTTGATGAAGATGGCAGAATTGGCGAATATGTTTTCTCTGCTGACGGGGCTGGTGGTAATGGCATTAATGGAGTCAGTTGTTCGGAAATCTCTGCTTCTTCAGTTATTTCTCCCATTTGATTGATCTAGAAAGGTGGAAGCTATTACGACGCAATTTTCCTGTCAGAGTTTCGATAATGTAAGAGCGATGGTGTTTTTTTTTCTCTCGAACAGTAGCCCACACTCGTTTATCACGTACCCAAACCAATTCACCGGGAACTAGATCGTTTTTTGGATGGGCACGGTGTCTCTGGTTGAAATTTTATGTTTCTTGTGGATTCTTTCATCCTCCTTTACTTTTAGTCGTTGTAATCAATGGTTTTTGATTCATAGCGTTGAGGAATCATGGGCAAAGTCGACCTGATTCGACGGCCAATCAGAAGCTCGGCTGGGCTGTAGGCGTTGGATAACAGGCTAGGCCGGTACTCCAATAGAGCTTTGTATTTTTCGGAGTTTTTCTTAAGCTGGAGTTTTTTCATAATTTCTTTATTTCTTATTCTTACTTAACAAATATAATAATACTTTTAAGTACTAACAATTAGTGTGTATATATAAGAATAGTTAGTGACATTTTTATTTAAATTTTAAAATAGTATTAATGTCACTTCAAAGTGTTAAAAACAAAACAAAAAACATTGCTTTATAAGAGATAAAACTGTATATAAGGTTATTTCTTGATTGAGAGAGATGAACCAATAATTTTAAACAAATCTAAGTTTTTCTGGTAAATAGAAATTTTTTGTTTATTATTTTCAAATTCTTACTTTAAATAATTTACAATAGAATATCACCTGATAAATAGAAAAACGACATTTAATGTTTATAAATTATGGTATCGATTCCAACTTTTAATGGTTTTAGCGATTCTTAATTTGACATTTGATTTTTCCACATGTTATTAAGATAAGTAGAATCGGTTTTGAAGTGTGTCCATCATGTTTGACGTTTGTAATCCATCATGTTGACACTTGGCGGGTTCAAAGGGTGATCAATTAAATTAAAGAAATTACATTTTCTTTACATCCCCCCCCTACGAAGGAGAAATTATATATATGTAGGTTTATATCAATAGAGTTAACTTTTGTTACAAATCTCTTCTTATACTTCTTTATCCTCTCTAATAAGTAATGGAGCTGGAATCAGCTTTGAAACATGGAAAAGGTTTGACTCTGATTTCCTACGATCAGTGCTAATTCTGTAAATTGAGTTTGATAACTTTTCCATGATTTTAAATGGTCCAATTTTTAATTCTTCAAGCTTTTTTTTATTCAATTTGTTACCATTTTCCAAAAATACCATGTCACCTATGTTTAACTCAAAATGGGTTCGGTTTTTATCATAAATCCGTTTGTTATAGTTGTGTGACTTTATGGTATTTTCCAGGGCTATTTTTTTAGGTACGAAGGTGCAAATCCTGTCACAGAGTGTTCAGTTTCATTGTATTTTCGTGTGCACATCTGTGCTACCGTTGTCCAGGTTAACTTTTTTGTATCTCTTTCGTTGATTTTGCATCTGATTTTATTGACTAGAGTTTGGTTTAACCTTTCATTCAATCCATTAGAGAAAGGACAATTTACGGCTGTGAAAACAAGTTGTATATTTTGGTCGTGCAAAAATTTTTTGAATTCCTTAGAATTAATCCCTGGATATTGATCTGTCAAGATTAAACCGATCTCGTTGTCTTTTTGCACGTTTTTAACGAGTTTAATGAAGTCGTTAGCCATTTGCGTTTTTGACGTAAGAATGTAAGCTTTTCTCGTAAAGTGATCTGTTAGCAGGTGAAGATATTTTTTTGTGGATCTAGATCCTCCAAATCCTCCTATTGTGTCTATCGACATTATTTCAAAAGGTTTTGTTGCCGGACCTAAGTGTGACATAAGACCAAATTTCTTTTGTCCCCTGGACTTATTCTTTATGCAGATTTCACAGCTCTGACAGTGGTTTATAATATTTTTTGTAAAATTTTTGGCTGTATACCATTGGCTTATTTTTTTCATCATTTGGTTTATGCCTATATGGCAGTAGTGCTTATGAATATCTCTTATTAATTTTATACTGAAGTCTTCCGATAATATGATTTTTTCTCTTTTCTTTACTTTTTTGTGGTAGATGTTGAATTTGGAAACTAACTTTTTTTTCTTGTTTTGTATGCTTTCATTATTTTCTTGGTCTTTTAATATCTCTTCCAGTTTGATTAGATTTACTACTTTTAATTGTTCGTCTTTGTTTACATTGGGTTCTAAAACTGGATTTCTGCTTAAGGAGTCAGCTTCCAAGTTCAATTTTCCTGGAGAATATTTCACCTCAAAATCATACTGTGACAAGTAGTATGTTAAATCTCCTAGATCCTCATCAGTTCTTGATTTTATATTCATGTTCTCTAAGGGTTTGTGATCCGAAAAAACCGTGAATTTTCTACCTATTAGTAAATGTTGCCAGTATTTAACAGATTCCTTAATTGCAAGGCATTCCAGGTATATGGCTTTTTTCCTTTTCTGTGCCTCATTTAATTTTTTTGAGAAGTAAGCTACAGGCTTTTCTTCTTTATTATTTTGCGGTTGTTTGAGTATAGCTCCAACTCCTTGCAAACTCGCATCGGTGTAAATATTTATAGGCAGCTTTGGATCATAAATTGTAAGTACCGGTTGAGAGCATAATATATTTTTCATTTCATCGAATGATTTTTGGCAATCGCTTGTCCAAATAAATTCTCGTCCTTTTCTTAGGAGGGCGTGGAGTGGGTCTAGTTTTATTGCTATATTTTCAACATATTTATGGTAAAAATTAATTTTTCCCAGGAATTGTCTAACATTTTTTTGTGTTTTTGGCGTTGGGAAGTTTCGGATTGAAATCAAATTGTCTTTCAAGGGTTTTATAGAATTATTTTCAATTATGTGACCCAGGTATTTTACGGAGTCCGCTGCAAATGTGCATTTCGAAAATTTTAACCTGAAGCCTTCGATTTTCATAGCTTCAAAAAGCTGCGTCAAATGTTGAATATGTTCCGAGAAAGATTTCGAAAATATCAATATGTCATCTATGTAGTTTACAGTGCAATGTGTGAGTTTGTGTTTCCTAATTATGTTGCTTAATATTCTCTGGAAGATAGCCGGCGCTGTTTTTAGGCCGAATGGTAAACATGTCCACTGAAAATGCCCTTCTTGAGTTACAAATGCTGTTTTGTGTCTATCTGAGATGCGCAGAGGTATAGACCAAAAAGCAGAGTTTATATCAAGTGTAGAAAAGAATTTACAATTTCTTGTTTTTATCATAAGATCTTCAATTAGAGGAAACGGCAGTGATTGTGGCACTATGATTTTATTAAGATCACGAAAATCTATACATAGTCTTGACTTCTTATCTTCATCTCTTTTGTATGCCAGCGTAACTGGAGCTGCAAACGGGCTGTATGATTCCTCTATTAATTTTTTATCTAGTAACATCGCAACTTGTTTTTCTATTTCGTTCTTATCATCGATTGTACAGCGATATGGCCGTTTACTGCAATATTTATCCACCAATAAATCTATGTGTGCTTCATAATCGTTTATTGTGCCGACATCATATTTGTCTTTTGCGAAAATCGAAGAGTTTTCATTTATCAATTTATCTATTTTTGATTGTCGTTCATAGCTTAAATGATTTACAAAAATTTTAAAATACTTTTCATCAATGTGCTCATTAAAGTTTACTAAATTTGAGTATCTATTTTCATAAATAATTTCTTCTATTTGATTTGAAACACAACTTTCATTTAAATTTTTATCTATGGCTTCATTGCAAATAATATCTGTTTTTGGAAGCTGTTGACTTATTTTTAGTTTTTCGTCTTGAGTTAAAAAAAAAACTTTTTATGCAATCTAGTCCAATTAAGAAATCATAATCAAAATTTTTTTTATCTATTACAAAAACATTGATTTCTTTTTCTAAGTTTAAAATTTTCACAGTTAAAGTAACTAAACCTGTTGTTTTCTTCACACCATTAATAGTTTTTATATTAGTATTCTTAAAATGTCCTATTTTGTTTTCTTTCAGTTTTAACAGTCTTGAATTGATCAGTGAGACATTTGACCCTGAATCATAAATTCCAAATACATTCAGACTTTTGTTCAATACTAACTTTATTTTTATTAATGGTGTCACTAAAAGTTTTTTTGATCTTCATTTTGTAATTCGCATTCCAATTCCGAGTTGTTGACGAGCTTAATTTGGTTTTTTTTTTCCTCCCTAGATTCTGTTTTGAACCAGCAGGATGCTTCTGGGTGATATCGGATACCTTTCTTCAGTTTTTCACATATGCTACATTTCTGTTTCTGGCTTTTGTTTTGTTTTTCTTCAACTTTTCCTTTATATTCTGAACTTACTTTCTCATTTTTCTTTTTTATTAAGTGTTCATATTTATTAATTTCGCTGAACAAATTAATTGTTGATTTTATTGAATCCTTATCAATTTTATCGAGAATATGATCTGGTAGGCCCATTACAATAAGGTTTATCATTGTTTGGTCGTCAATTGACTTGTTGACTTCTAAAGGCCTCAACCCATAGAATCCGTTGCGTCCGTTCGCTCTCGGATTCACCTGACAGCTCGATTAAATACACACGATCTTATGAGAGGTGACCCATAAGCATCGGATGCAACGGACGCAACGCAAAAAGTAGCCCAACTTTTAACTTTTTGCGTCCGGCAGAAGAGAGACATGCGCAGTAAGAACCAATTTGAAATTTTCTCTCTGATGACATGCGCAGTAAGAACCAATTTGAAATTTTCTCTTCTGCTAACATGAGTGGTCTTGTTGAGTTGAGACACCGCAACGGATTCTATGGGTCACCCCAATCCGTTGTGTCCGGCAAAACTCACAGCTGTCAGGTGAATCCGGCAGCGAACGGACGCAACTGATTCTATGGGTCGGGGCCTTAATAATAATCTTTCTTTTTTTGTTGCATATTCAAGCATTGATCCAACTTGAAATTTAAATGAGAAAGCATATTTCACTTTGGACCAACCTCTGTTTTCATATGTTTCACTAAAAGCTTTTTTCCAAAGAATCCAAGTTGAGCTTACAGTGAGCTTTATCAACATACTGCCATACCAGTCCATACATTGTTTTTCAAGCAAGTGTTTTAAGGTTTCTACCTTCTTTTCGTCTCGTAGAATCTCAAACCTTTCACATTCTTTCTCAAATTCCTCTATCCACTGTTCAGCGTTAGATATTTTGTGAGAAAACTTTTCTATCAAAAACTTTTCAGCTAGTTTTGTTAAATTTTTAGGCTTTGGTTCATTATTTTCTGTACCAGTTGACGCATGTGCAAGCTGTTTCTCCTCAATAGTCTCTTCTAGGTACTGATCATTAAATTGTAGATTGTCACCTTCATCTAAATAGCTTTTTCTCATTTCATCACTCAGTGGTATCCATAAATTCCGTACTTGGTGTCTTTTTTTTAGTGAATTTTTGACTTTTGCAAATACGTTTGAACTTATTATGGAAGTATGTTTATTCACGGGTTTTGATTCATCAGGGACATCAAAAATGCGTCCGTCAGGGGTTTCAATTGAGGTTATGCAAATGATGTTCGATTTTCCATCTGATGACCCCAAAACAATGAATTTGAACCGCAATTTGTCCATTTTTTTTTTTATATATAACCAATAATGTCGTTTTATAAGGTTATTTCTTGATTGAGAGAGATGAACCAATAATTTTAAACAAATCTGAGTTTTTCTGGTAAATAGAAATTTTTTGTTTATTATTTTCAAATTCTTACTTTAAATAATTTACAATAGAATATCACCTGGTAAATAGAAAAACGACATTTAATGTTTATAAATTATGGTATCGATTCCAACTTTTAATGGTTTTAGCGATTCTTAGTTTGACATTTGATTTTTCCACATGTTATTAAGATAAGTAGAATCGGTTTTGAAGTGTGTCCATCATGTTTGACGTTTGTAATCCATCATGTTGACACTTGGCGGGTTCATAGGGTGATCAATTAAATTAAAGAAATTACATTTTCTTTACATGTATATAAGAACATAGTACAATGTTGTGGGTTTGTTAAATACTTATTGTGAATTTGCCTAACAAATGAATTATGTTTGCTTGATCTTTATTTCCTATTCCTTTATCAACACTCATCCTTACTATTTGTATAACACATATGTTATATATTCACATTTATACCAATGAACAATTTGGTCTCTAATAAACCACTGAATAGAAAACATCTTTTACTTATCGCTCATCAGGTTATTGGCCCAGGTAGTTCGCTTATAGTAAAGTCGAATAAGTAAACGGTGTTTGTTACAACTTTATGTGAGTAAAATATACAGTGTTTATATGATGTAGCTGACTTTGGATTGATCTAGCTTGAACATAATGGTTTTGATTTAAAGAATAATTATTTAAATTAATACTTAAAACAAATTAATATATCAGATGAGAAAAAGAAAAAGTTTTTAACTGTTGCTCAAGGACACTTACAGAATTAGAAAAAAAAACTGACAAAACTCATAATTTGGGAAAAATTTACTTTTTTTTGTCAGGAATTTTATTATTTTGGATAAAAAATATTTTTGTATAATTTTTCAAAAGATACATTTCGATCGGAAAATTTGATTTCTACAAAAAATGTCCTTGGAATTGCATCAAAATTTGGTTCGTTCTCGAGATATATTGAAAAAACGAATGAAGATGGCTTAGAACCTATGTAGTCTATTGATTATGTCGTAAGAAACCAGATGTATCACATCTAAGGGTTTTTGGTTGCACAGCCGTGGCACTTAACAAATCAAAGTCGTTTTCTAAATTTCAACCTAAAGGGGAGGAGTTTATCATGGCAGGATATTCTGCCACTTCTAAGGCATATAGATTTTTCGACAAGTTCAAAAGAAAAGTAATTGAGAGACGAGATGTTTCATTCATTGAAGGGGATGCAAAAAAACGATTCGGACGTGAGTAGGTTTCAGTTGTTGGAACTGGACGAGGTTGAACCCGAGAAACAGGTGGATATAGAGACTGAGGGAGAGATGATGAAGAAATTTGATCAAGAAATTGAACCAGATAAAAAATTCTCAAATTCGAGTGAGGCAGGTGAAATATGTGAACAGGCGCATGACGATCAAACGCAGGGAAAGTTTCTTCCAAAACCTCAGCGATGTTCAAAGCGAAAAAGATCGCAGACAAGCAGTGAGGAAGAAGGAAATAATACTCCAAAGTTAGGCAGAGGACGTCCAAAAATAATTCGAACTGGAAGGCCAGGAAGGCCTAGAAAAGAATATAATGTTTTGAATAGCCTGAACGCAGCACACACACCTACAATCCCACAAACTATGGCAGAGGCTTTGACACTTCCCGAATCTGAGATGTGAAAAACAGCTGCTAATGAAGAATACCAGTGTTTATTATCCAATAATACATGGGACTTAGTAGAGCTTCCCAAAGGAGAGAAAGCCATAGGTTGCAGATGGGTATTTACCCTAAAAAAGGACGAAAATGGTATGTTGCAACGATATAAGGCCAGATTGGTTGCAAAAGGTTTCTCCCAGAGATTCGGGATAGACTATACAGAGACCTTTTCCCCTGTCGTGAGATATTCTACGATCAGACTGATCTTAGCTATAGCTGTAGAGAAAGAACTTATTCTGCACCAGATGGATGTTTCGTCGGCATACTTGAACGGGGATCTTCAGGAAAATGTGTTCATGGAACAACCGGAGTTTTTCACCGATGAAAATAATCCTCGAAGTGTGTTAAAGTTGCGTAAGGCCTTATACGGTTTAAAGCAATCGGGCAGAGCATGGAATGAGAAGCTGGATACGGTTCTCAAGAAACTTGGTTTTCAACAGTGCAATAGCGAATCATGTGTCTATGTTGCCGACAGAGAAGGTGACTTCAAGATCATTGCTGTTTATGTTGATGACCTGATTTTGGGCGGCTTAAGTGAAAGTTCAATCAATGAAATGAAAAACCAAATAAAAAATGAATTTAAAGCCGTTGACAATGGCGTTCTACATCATTTTCTCGGATTCGAGATAACGCGTGAAGGATTAACAGGTCCAATTTCGATATGCCAAAGTCAACTTATTTGCAAACTACTTCGAGAAACCGGCATGGTTGATTGCCGACAAAATCAAACGCCGTTGGAAGCTGGTCAACAGTTTGGGTGTAAGGACGAGAACTGTAAACGAGCTAATCGACAACAATACCAATCTTTAATTGGTTCGTTAACTTATCTCGCAATATCACCAGATATCATCCATTCAGTCAACAAGCTAGCACGTTTTAATATGGAGCCTCACGAAGAGCATCTTACCGCTGTCAAGCACTTGTTGAGGTACTTAAACTCCACGGTTAAACATAAATTGCAGGTAAACAATTAGAAGGTTTTGTTGATGCTGACTGGGGTGGTGACGTTGCGGATAGGAAGTCATACACTGGATTTGCATTTATGCTAGGTGGTGCTGCCATATCTTGGGAATCCAAGAAACAATCAACAGTGTATTTCTTTTTTATGAAGCATTGCCTATACCTATCTGCAACCAGAAAGAAATGCCATTAAAAAACTGATAATTAATAATTGATTTTTTATTGAGACTTTTTTTTTTCATAGTTACAACTTTATGTGAGTAAAATATACAGTGTTTATATGATGTAGCTGACTTTGGATTGATCTAGCTTGAACATAATGGTGTTGATTTAAAGAATAATTATTTAAATTAATACTTAAAACAAATTAATATATCAGATGAGAAAAAGAAAAAGTTTTTAACTGTTGCTCAAGGACACTTACAGAATTAGAAAAAAAAACTGACAAAACTCATAATTTGGAAAAAATTTACTTTTTTTTTGTCAGGAATTTTATTGTTTTGGATAAAAAATATTTTTGTATAATTTTTCAAAAGATACATTTCGATAGGAAAATTTGATTTCTACAAAAAAGTCCTTGGAATTGCATCAAAATTTGGTTCATTCTCGAGATATATTGAAAAAACGAATGAAGATGGTTTAGAACCCATATCTCCGAATCGCACCCTCTAATTTAATAGCACTTTCTGTTTTTTCTCTAAAATTAACCCATTAATCGATTCATGCAAAAAAAAAGTCCATTCAATTTCGAATTCCTTAAGAAATGGCATAATCAATAGACTACATAGTGATCTCGCCCTCATACTTCTGGCTTAATAACTTTTGTCTTGCGGGATGTTTGGTCACTCTGATTTGTCTGACTGATTGAATATAACTTTTAAACAAATACGTCAATAACATATTCAAAAATCAGTCATGTGAAAATAAGTAAAGTTCAACCATTTTTTGAGTGGGTTTAAAGCGTCTGACAAAAGCTCTGGTCAAGCAAAAGTGTCTGACACTTATAATATTACTTTAAAATAATATTCTACATGATATAAATAAAAATCAGCCATGTGAAAATAAGTAAGATAACTCTCATTTTTAGTTACCTTTCTCACCTGGTACCTGCCTAGGTGTCACTTGTTCAAGTTCCACAAGCGCGTAGGTATTCAAGGCACACGATACGCTACTGAAAACTTAAGGTTTTATTCGTGTGAAAATAAGTTAGGTCTTATCGCTCTGGGATCTTGGACTATAAGAGGGGACATTTTTCCGTTAATTGTCCAGAGCCAAAGAAGCGTCAAAGCAATAAGCCCGTTCATTTTCTATGCTTTCTGCCTCCCACAGCAATGTACTTGGCCCTAACTCTTGGTGCATAGATAGCAGTGCGACTTCACACATGAGCTGTAATCGATCAGTATTTACCACTATGCGTGAGTGTAGAGAGGAAATAAAACTTGCAGGTGACAACTACATTACAGCAACCGGTATCGGTACGGTTATTCATAATACGGAATTATGCTAGCTCAGGCTGCAAAATGTTCTGTTCGTTCCAAATTTAAAGGCGAATTTTGTGTCCGTCAGCAAAGCCTTAGAAAGCGGTTGTTCAGTTGAGTTCTTGAAGAATTTTGCATTTATAAAACAGAAAGGCAATATAATTTTATATGCCAAACTCAATAATGATTTGTTCGTTTTCCAATGTCATCGTAATGAAACTTTGTACACCGAAAGAAAAAACCTTGCTTGATTCAAGCACGTTTCAGTGTTAATCAACAATTCATCTAAAGTTGTGAAATTAACCAAGTTTCGTGATGAATACAAATAAGAACGCATTTTCAAATCAGGTATGCTGCCGTGATCACTTTTTTTTCAGGTAAGTATCATAAAAATGTTTAAATTAAGTATGTTCGTAGTTGGTTTGAATATTTTCTAATTTTTAACCTACAACGTGATTGTTGATTTCATACTTGATCAACAACAAACATATTTAACAAACAATTAAGGCTGAAATTACAAAAACTATCACGTTTGTGATTGAAATACCAAATACACTGTTGAACTATCACCAATATGTTTGATCTACAATGTTCATATTTCTTTAATCAATAAAGAATAGTTAAAGTATCAGTAACATTTTGAATTCCAATATTCTTCATACTTAAGCCCACAGAAAACTGGAAGTCGCATAACGGAACTTCAATTCATTATGGTCAATTAGTCTTCTTCCGAGTATCAGTAAGGTATTCGAGAAAGTTCTCAATAGAGCACTGTCCGCATGGGCTGAGGACAAAAATATTATTCCAGAAAATCAGTTCGGTTTTAAGGCGGGCCATGATACCATACATGCCGCGTCTAAACTAGTAATCAAGTATGTTCGTATGTTCGTGAGAATTCAGTCAACAGTTTTAATGTAAAATTTCTATGATAAATGCTTGAAAGGCAAGATAATTTTATATGCAAAACTCAATAATGATTTGTTCGCTTTCCAATGTCATCGTAATGAAACTTTGTATACGCATGCGGAAGCAATTATGAAAAATGGCATTATAGATATGGGCATCTCAATGCAAAAAGTCTAAACAAAGTGTATTCTTATAAGATGGTCAGTGGGTTCCCGTTAGGAACAATGCCGGAAAGTTTTCAATGCAAAATCTGCATGCTAGGAAAAATTTTCACAAAGCCTTTTCCATATGAATCGTCAACAAGATCCCATGATGTATTGGAGCTCGTCCATACTGATGTTTGTGGACCTATGAGGAAAGTGTCCTTAGGAGGTGCTAGATACTTCGTAACATTTATTGACGATAAGTCGCGAAAGATTTTCGTCTACTTTCTTAAGACAAAGGATCAAGTTTTTGAAGTTTTCAAAAATTTAAGGCATTGGTTGAGCGTGAGACGGGGAAATTTATAAAAACTATACGCAGTGACAACGGGTCCGAGTACTGCAGCAACGCTTTTAAAAATTTTCTCGAAGATTGTGGTATATCGCGTCAACATTCTGTAGCTTACACCCCACAACAAAATGGAGTTGCAGAGAGGGCCAACAGGACTATCGTCGAGATGGCGAGGTGTATGATATTGCAGTCCGAACTAGATGAAAGTTTATGGGGCGAAGCGGTCAACACAGCGGTATACTTAAGGAACAGATGTCCTACAAAAACTCTAGGAAATGTAACACCACAAGAATTTTGGAGTCGTAAGAAACCAGATGTATCACATCTAAGGGTTTTTGGTTGCACAGCCGTGGCACTTAACAAATTAAAGTCGTTTTCTAAATTTCAACCTAAAGGGGAGGAGTTTATCATGGTAGGATATTCTGCCACTTCTAAGGCATATAGATTTTTCGACAAGTTCAAAAGAAAAGTAATTGAGAGACGAGATGTTTCATTCATTGAAGGGGATGCAAAAAAACGATTCGGACGTGAGTAGGTTTCAGTTGTTGGAACTGGACGAGGTTGAACCCGAGAAACAGGTGGATATAGAGACTGAGGGAGAGATGATGAAGAAATTTGATCAAGAAATTGAACCAGATAAAAAATTCTCAAATTCGAGTGAGGCAGGTGAAATATGTGAACAGGCGCATGACGATCAAACGCAGGGAAAGTTTCTTCCAAAACCTCAGCGATGTTCAAAGCGAAAAAGATCGCAGACAAGCAGTGAGGAAGAAGGAAATAATACTCCAAAGTTAGGCAGAGGACGTCCAAAAATAATTCGAACTGGAAGGCCAGGAAGGCCTAGAAAAGAATATAATGTTTTGAATAGCCTGAACGCAGCACACACACCTACAATCCCACAAACTATGGCAGAGGCTTTGACACTTCCCGAATCTGAGATGTGAAAAACAGCTGCTAATGAAGAATACCAGTGTTTATTATCCAATAATACATGGGACTTAGTAGAGCTTCCCAAAGGAGAGAAAGCCATAGGTTGCAGATGGGTATTTACCCTAAAAAAGGACGAAAATGGTATGTTGCAACGATATAAGGCCAGATTGGTTGCAAAAGGTTTCTCCCAGAGATTCGGGATAGACTATACAGAGACCTTTTCCCCTGTCGTGAGATATTCTACGATCAGACTGATCTTAGCTATAGCTGTAGAGAAAGAACTTATTCTGCACCAGATGGATGTTTCGTCGGCATACTTGAACGGGGATCTTCAGGAAAATGTGTTCATGGAACAACCGGAGTTTTTCACCGATGAAAATAATCCTCGAAGTGTGTTAAAGTTGCGTAAGGCCTTATACGGTTTAAAGCAATCGGGCAGAGCATGGAATGAGAAGCTGGATACGGTTCTCAAGAAACTTGGTTTTCAACAGTGCAATAGCGAATCATGTGTCTATGTTGCCGACAGAGAAGGTGACTTCAAGATCATTGCTGTTTATGTTGATGACCTGATTTTGGGCGGCTTAAGTGAAAGTTCAATCAATGAAATGAAAAACCAAATAAAAAATGAATTTAAAGCCGTTGACAATGGCGTTCTACATCATTTTCTCGGATTCGAGATAACGCGTGAAGGATTAACAGGTCCAATTTCGATATGCCAAAGTCAACTTATTTGCAAACTACTTCGAGAAACCGGCATGGTTGATTGCCGACAAAATCAAACGCCGTTGGAAGCTGGTCAACAGTTTGGGTGTAAGGACGAGAACTGTAAACGAGCTAATCGACAACAATACCAATCTTTAATTGGTTCGTTAACTTATCTCGCAATATCACCAGATATCATCCATTCAGTCAACAAGCTAGCACGTTTTAATATGGAGCCTCACGAAGAGCATCTTACCGCTGTCAAGCACTTGTTGAGGTACTTAAACTCCACGGTTAAACATAAATTGCAGGTAAACAATTAGAAGGTTTTGTTGATGCTGACTGGGGTGGTGACGTTGCGGATAGGAAGTCATACACTGGATTTGCATTTATGCTAGGTGGTGCTGCCATATCTTGGGAATCCAAGAAACAATCAACAGTGTATTTCTTTTTTATGAAGCATTGCCTATACCTATCTGCAACCAGAAAGAAATGCCATTAAAAAACTGATAATTAATAATTGATTTTTTATTGAGACTTTTTTTTTTCATAGTTACAACTTTATGTGAGTAAAATATACAGTGTTTATATGATGTAGCTGACTTTGGATTGATCTAGCTTGAACATAATGGTGTTGATTTAAAGAATAATTATTTAAATTAATACTTAAAACAAATTAATATATCAGATGAGAAAAAGAAAAAGTTTTTAACTGTTGCTCAAGGACACTTACAGAATTAGAAAAAAAAACTGACAAAACTCATAATTTGGAAAAAATTTACTTTTTTTTTGTCAGGAATTTTATTGTTTTGGATAAAAAATATTTTTGTATAATTTTTCAAAAGATACATTTCGATAGGAAAATTTGATTTCTACAAAAAAGTCCTTGGAATTGCATCAAAATTTGGTTCGTTCTCGAGATATATTGAAAAAACGAATGAAGATGGTTTAGAACCCATATCTCCGAATCGCACCCTCTAATTTAATAGCACTTTCTGTTTTTTCTCTAAAATTAACCCATTAATCGATTCATGCAAAAAAAAGTCCATTCAATTTCGAGTTCCTTAAGAAATGGCATAATCAATAGACTACATAGTGATCTCGCCCTCATACTTCTGGCTTAATAACTTTTGTCTTACGGGATGTTTGGTCACTCTGATTTGTCTGACTGATTGAATATAACTTTTAAACAAATACGTCAATAACATATTCAAAAATCAGTCATGTGAAAATAAGTAAAGTTCAACCATTTTTTGAGTGGGTTTAAAGCGTCTGACAAAAGCTCTGGTCAAGCAAAAGTGTCTGACACTTATAATATTACTTTAAAATAATATTCTACATGATATAAATAAAAATCAGCCATGTGAAAATAAGTAAGATAACTCTCATTTTTAGTTACCTTTCTCACCTGGTACCTGCCTAGGTGTCACTTGTTCAAGTTCCACAAGCGCGTAGGTATTCAAGGCACACGATACGCTACTGAAAACTTAAGGTTTTATTCGTGTGAAAATAAGTTAGGTCTTATCGCTCTGGGATCTTGGACTATAAGAGGGGACATTTTTCCGTTAATTGTCCAGAGCCAAAGAAGCGTCAAAGCAATAAGCCCGTTCATTTTCTATGCTTTCTGCCTCCCACAGCAATGTACTTGGCCCTAACTCTTGGTGCATAGATAGCAGTGCGACTTCACACATGAGCTGTAATCGATCAGTATTTACCACTATGCGTGAGTGTAGAGAGGAAATAAAACTTGCAGGTGACAACTACATTACAGCAACCGGTATCGGTACGGTTATTCATAATACGGAATTATGCTAGCTCAGGCTGCAAAATGTTCTGTTCGTTCCAAATTTAAAGGCGAATTTTGTGTCCGTCAGCAAAGCCTTAGAAAGCGGTTGTTCAGTTGAGTTCTCGAAGAATTTTGCATTTATAAAACAGAAAGGCAATATAATTTTATATGCCAAACTCAATAATGATTTGTTCGTTTTCCAATGTCATCGTAATGAAACTTTGTACACCGAAAGAAAAAACCTTGCTTGATTCAAGCACGTTTCAGTGTTAATCAACAATTCATCTAAAGTTGTGAAATTAACCAAGTTTCGTGATGAATACAAATAAGAACGCATTTTCAAATCAGGTATGCTGCCGTGATCACTTTTTTTTCAGGTAAGTATCATAAAAATGTTTAAATTAAGTATGTTCGTAGTTGGTTTGAATATTTTCTAATTTTTAACCAACAACGTGATTGTTGATTTCATACTTGATCAACAACAAACATATTTAACAAACAATTAAGGCTGAAATTACAAAAACTATCACGTTTGTGATTGAAATACCAAATACACTGTTGAACTATCACCAATATGTTTGATCTACAATGTTCATACTTCTTTAATCAATAAAGAATAGTTAAGGTATCAGTAACATTTTGAATTCCAATATTCTTCATACTTAAGCCCACAAAAAACTGGAAGTCGCATAACGGAACTTCAATTCATTATGGTCAATTAGCCCTCTGCGACTGACGTGGTGGTCTGACAGACACCACAAAATGTAAAATCTGTTATATCGCCCTTAATTTTTGAAATTTGACCGGTGCATTCTCAGTACCTTACAATTGTATGTTCGAGCATGCGTAAGTGTAAAGTCAGCTGTCTTTGCGTGCTCATGGTGTATTTTATAAGGTAGGGTGTCTACGAGACCACCACGTCAGCATTAAGGTAGGTGTCTGTGAGACCACCGCCTCAGTGTTATTGTTTTATTTTCATAGTGTCTGTGAGACCACCACCTCAAAGTTATTTTTTTTTTTTCATAGTGTCTCCCAGACCACACGTCAGTAAAACTGATTGGTAGAGTATAATTTATGTGTTTTCTTTTTAAATGGCTCACTTAAATATCAATAATGAGTCCATGAGTCGCAATGTTTAAAAATGATTGCTGTGATTGTTTGAAGCTTATCTATGTTCAATGCTCGAAGCCAATTTGTGAAAACTGCCAAAAAAATTTGTGATTTTTATTTTTAATTTTTATTTTTTTCAACCGATGGATTCAAATTTTATTTTATTATTATTATTTTTATGAGTGTTAACTTTGAGAATTTAATAATTTGAATGAAAAAAATATTTATTTTGATATTTTAAACTTTTTTTTATAAAAGCGGTACGTTCTGAAGAGATATTTATGTTATAAATAAAAATTATTACCTTACATGTGCTTTTTTACTTAACATAATATGAGCTATTTAATTTAGTAAAGAATACTCTAAGCTTCAAAATGGAATGATTAAAAATATAATCAGAAGTCTAGTTTTTGAAATACAAGCTTTCCAAAAGGTGTCTGGTGGACTACCACGTCAGTGGAATTGTAACAAAAAAGTCACGTCAGTCGCAGAGGGTTAGTCTTCTTCCGAGTATCAGTAAGGTATTCGAGAAAGTTCTCAATAGAGCACTGTCCGCATGGGCTGAGGACAAAAATATTATTCCAGAAAATCAGTTCGGTTTTAAGGCGGGCCATGATACCATACATGCCGCGTCTAAACTAGTAATCAAGTATGTTCGTATGTTCGTGAGAATTCAGTCAACAGTTTTAATGTAAAATTTCTATGATAAATGCTTGAAAGGCAAGATAATTTTATATGCAAAACTCAATAATGATTTGTTCGCTTTCCAATGTCATCGTAATGAAACTTTGTATACACATGCGGAAGCAATTATGAAAAATGGCATTATAGATATGGGCATCTCAATGCAAAAAGTCTAAACAAAGTGTATACTAATAAAATGGCCAGTGGGTTCCCGTTAGGAACAATGCCGGAAAGTTTTCAATGCAAAATCTGCATGCTAGGAAAAATTTGCACAAAGCCTTTTCCATATGAATCGTCAACAAGATCCCATGATGTATTGGAGCTCGTCCATACTGATGTTTGTGGACCTATGAGGAAAGTGTCCTTAGGAGGTGCTAGATACTTCGTAACATTTATTGACGATAAGTCGCGAAAGATTTTCGTCTAATTTCTTAAGACAAAGGATCAAGTTTTTGAAGTTTTCAAAAAATTTAAGGCATTGGTTGAGCGTGAGACGGGGAAATTTATAAAAACTATACGCAGTGACAACGGGTCCGAGTACTGCAGCAACGCTTTTAAAAATTTTCTCGAAGATTGTGGTATATCGCGTCAACATTCTGTAGCTTACACCCCACAACAAAATGGAGTTGCAGAGAGGGCCAACAGGACTATCGTCGAGATGGCGAGGTGTATGATATTGCAGTCCGAACTAGATGAAAGTTTATGGGGCGAAGCGGTCAACACAGCGGTATACTTAAGGAACAGATGTCCTACAAAAACTCTAGGAAATGTAACACCACAAGAATTTTGGAGTCGTAAGAAACCAGATGTATCACATCTAAGGGTTTTTGGTTGCACAGCCGTGGCACTTAACAAATCAAAGTCGTTTTCTAAATTTCAACCTAAAGGGGAGGAGTTTATCATGGTAGGATATTCTGCCACTTCTAAGGCATATAGATTTTTCGACAAGTTCAAAAGAAAAGTAATTGAGAGACGAGATGTTTCATTCATTGAAGGGGATGCAAAAAAACGATTCGGACGTGAGTAGGTTTCAGTTGTTGGAACTGGACGAGGTTGAACCCGAGAAACAGGTGGATATAGAGACTGAGGGAGAGATGATGAAGAAATTTGATCAAGAAATTGAACCAGATAAAAAATTCTCAAATTCGAGTGAGGCAGGTGAAATATGTGAACAGGCGCATGACGATCAAACGCAGGGAAAGTTTCTTCCAAAACCTCAGCGATGTTCAAAGCGAAAAAGATCGCAGACAAGCAGTGAGGAAGAAGGAAATAATACTCCAAAGTTAGGCAGAGGACGTCCAAAAATAATTCGAACTGGAAGGCCAGGAAGGCCTAGAAAAGAATATAATGTTTTGAATAGCCTGAACGCAGCACACACACCTACAATCCCACAAACTATGGCAGAGGCTTTGACACTTCCCGAATCTGAGATGTGGAAAACAGCTGCTAATGAAGAATACCAGTGTTTATTATCCAATAATACATGGGACTTAGTAGAGCTTCCCAAAGGAGAGAAAGCCATAGGTTGCAGATGGGTATTTACCCTAAAAAAGGACGAAAATGGTATGTTGCAACGATATAAGGCCAGATTGGTTGCAAAAGGTTTCTCCCAGAGATTCGGGATAGACTATACAGAGACCTTTTCCCCTGTCGTGAGATATTCTACGATCAGACTGATCTTAGCTATAGCTGTAGAGAAAGAACTTATTCTGCACCAGATGGATGTCTCGTCGGCATACTTGAACGGGGATCTTCAGGAAAATGTGTTCATGGAACAACCGGAGTTTTTCACCGATGAAAATAATCCTCGAAGTGTGTTAAAGTTGCGTAAGGCCTTATACGGTTTAAAGCAATCGGGCAGAGCATGGAATGAGAAGCTGGATACGGTTCTCAAGAAACTTGGTTTTCAACAGTGCAATAGCGAATCATGTGTCTATGTTGCCGACAGAGAAGGTGACTTCAAGATCATTGCTGTTTATGTTGATGACCTGATTTTGGGCGGCTTAAGTGAAAGTTCAATCAATGAAATGAAAAACCAAATAAAAAATGAATTTAAAGCCGTTGACAATGGCGTTCTACATCATTTTCTCGGATTCGAGATAACGCGTGAAGGATTAACAGGTCCAATTTCGATATGCCAAAGTCAACTTATTTGCAAACTACTTCGAGAAACCGGCATGGTTGATTGCCGACAAAATCAAACGCCGTTGGAAGCTGGCCAACAGTTTGGGTGTAAGGACGAGAACTGTAAACGAGCTAATCGACAACAATACCAATCTTTAATTGGTTCGTTAACTTATCTCGCAATATCGACTAGACCAGATATCATCCATTCAGTCAACAAGCTAGCACGTTTTAATATGGAGCCTCACGAAGAGCATCTTACCGCTGTCAAGCACTTGTTGAGGTACTTAAACTCCACGGTTACACATAAATTGCGTTACTTCTCCACAGGTAAACAATTATAAGGTTTTGTTGATGCTGACTGGGGTGGTGACGTTGCGGATAGGAAGTCATACACTGGATTTGCATTTATGCTAGGTGGTGCTGCCATATCTTGGGAATCCAAGAAACAATCAACAGTGGCATTGAGCAGCAAGGAGGCGGAATACATGGCTCTTTCGGCATCAGCAAAAGAAGCGGTGTATTTCAAAATACTGGTTACGGAGCTGTGTGGTTCTGAGTTTGCTTAATCTTACATTACTATTCATGGAGATAACTTGGGTGTGCAGCAGCTGGTTAAAAACCCAGTACATCACCCGCGTAGTAAACACATCGATATCAAATACCACCATATCAGAGAAGTCTACAGTAAAGGTGATATAAAAATTAGTTATTTGCCCACTGATGAAATGTTGGCGGATATATTAACGAAAAATTTACAAAAATCAAAGCATCAAAAGTTTTGCAAGCTTTTAGGACTAACATTATAGAAAAGAGCGTTTGCTATATGTATATTGAAATTGAAATTAGCCTATCGAATACTTTTTTTTTGTTAAAACAAAACAAATTAAATTTTTTATTATGAAATATAACAACCAACATTTATTGAGTAAAGTTTTCGCGTTGAGGGAAAGTGTTAAATACTTATTGTGAATTTGCCTAACAAATGAATTATGTTTGCTTGATCTTTATTTCCTATTCCTTTATCAACGCTCATCCTTACTATTTGTATAACACATATGTTATATATTCACATTTATACCAATGAACAATTTAGTCTCTAATAAACCACTGAATGGAAAACATCTTTTACTTATCGCTCATCAGGGTTGAATCTTAATGTTTTTATCTGACAGAAACGAGATTTAAATGAACAAAAATTAAGTAACTTTTTTTTTTTTTATAAATATTTGGTTGTTATTATTTTATTTTTTTATTATTTATTTTTCAAACAGTGCAAGGAAGCAAAACTTTAAGTTGTGTATGGTCTAAATCAAGGAGCCAAGACCTTCCTTTTTGAAAAACGATGACATTGTTCTTAATCGTCGTATTTCTACAGGTAAACTATTAAAAAACTCGCAGGGCACAATAGAGTAAAAATTTCTGTAGTGAGTTGTTCGAAAGGAAAGAGTCTAAACTAAAACCGTCGGTTAATACGCAAAAACAAAATATCAGGATTCTGCATGTATCCACTCTTCAAAAAGAAAGCCTTCGAAACCTTATAACAATAAAGATGTTTTATGAGAAGAATGTTCAAACTTTTGAATAATGGCGTAGCGTGAGCTCGACGATTTGTATTAGAAATTTTTCTGATAACACATTTTTGCAGAACGAGAAACGGTTGAAGATTTGTTTTATAGACACCGCCCCAACAGGTTATTTCATACTGCAACCTTTAGTGAAAGATAGCAAAGTAGACTGCTTTAGATGATAAAAACATCGCATATTCGACCTAAGCTTCTGCTTCAGATTTAAATTAAGTTGCAACCAGCTCATATTTTGATCAATAGTGACACCCAGATACTTATATTCTTTAACTAACTCAACCTTTAAGCAGCTTTTGCTGCTGAACCATTTCTTCTTTGAATGTAATCCCAGAATTACTTCCACTGCAGTCGCAAAATTTCAAGCTGTACCTAGCACAATCTGATGAATGAAATAATACATCAACAACCTGTTGAGCTACTGAACTTTAACTAAGCAACTTTTGCTGCTAAGCCATTTCTTCGTTGAATGTAATCCCAGAATTACTTCCACTGCAGTCGCAAAATTTCAAGCTGTACCTAGCACAATCTGATGAATGAAATAATACATCAACAACCAGTTGAGCTACTGAACTTTAAATAAAAAACATCAGCTTTGTTTTGCTGCTCACAATTAATTTGTGTTGGCTGAACCAGGTTCTCAGTAATAAAATATCGTTACTAATATTAGCATTCAAGTCTCAAGGACTTTTAGTGGTGTAGGCAATGGCTAAATCATCTGCAAAGGCTGTGACTTTTTCCGCAGAACGGTTAGAGAATCAAGGAATTTATATAAACCAGGAACAAAATAGGACCAAGTACTGAAACCTGTGGTACAACTAAGTTTACCACTTTCGTATCAATGGTGAAGTCTTAAATTTTCACTGTCTGCGTTCTATCCTTAAGATATGAAGCAAACCAGGTATATGTAAGTCCTCGGAAGCCAACTGAATAAAGTTTTTTTTTTTAACAAAATGATGTGGTCGACCATATCGAAAGCCTTTGTTATATCAACAGAAAGAATAGCGCAAAATTTTTTTCTCGTCCAAGCCTTTGTTGATCAGAGAACAAAACAACAATAGAGCATCCTCTGTGGAAAAACAATATTTCACCAACAGAAGCAAAGAATTCATTAACTATATTTTGCTTGGCAGACCGGGTTATCAATATTTGCACCTTCATTATGAAGTACTAACTGACTAGATGTGTTAGAGGCATTTCTATTAATGATACTATTAATAGCCTTCCATTCCTTTGCGGGATTACCTAAAGAGTTATACACCATATTTTTATATTACCTATCACCACTCAGTTTAATTTCTTTATTAACTTACTTACTTACTTAGGTGGGCATTAAAGTTCGGGGTGAACCTGGGCCTCAACCAACATCCTTCTATAACGACTTCGATTTCGGGCGAGCTCTCTCCAGTTTCGCACTCCAAGTCGGTTGAGGTCTTCATCCACTTGATTGCGCTACCTAAGACGAGGTCTTCCCCTTCCGCGATTTCCCTGCAATGTGCTTTCGAACACCCGACGAGCCGGAGCGTTTGGGTCCATCCGCTCTACATGGCCCAACCATCGTAGCCTCGCGATGCGTACTCTTCTGGCTATGCCCATGTCTTGGTACAGCTCATACAGTCCGTTGTTGTATCTTCTTCTCCACACATTGTATTCGCATATGGGACCAAAGATCATTGATCATTCGGAGAATTTTTCTTTCGAAACGACCAAGGGTTTCCTCATCCGCTTTCGATAAAGTCCATGTTTCCGCGCCGTAAAGCAGGACTGGAATGATCAAGGTCTTATTCAAGGTCACCTTGGTTTTTCTAGAGAGGGTTTTGTTTCTCAATTGCCTCCTTAACCTAAAGAAGCAACGGTTGGCAAGAGTTATTCTCCGTTTGATCTCCGCACTGATGTTGTTGTCCGTGTCTACAGTGGATCCTAGGTAGACGAAGTCCTGTACTACCTCGAAGTTATGTCTGTCTATTGTGACGATTTGTCCAATTCGTCGATGTTCTGTGTCCTTGTTTGATGACAGCATATACTTCGTTTTGCCCTCATTAACCATCAAACCCATTTTTGCCGCTATTGTTTCAATACTCGCAAAAGCACCTATGACATCACACTTTTTTCTTCCCATTACGTCAATATTGTCTGAACAGGCGAGTAATTGCACAGACTTTTGAAAGATTGTTCCTCTGGTGTTGACGTTTGAGTTTCTTACAATCTGCTCAAGTATGATGTTGAAGAAATCGCATGACAGTTTGTCGCCTTGCCTAAAGCCTTTTTCGACATCAAAGGTCTCGGTGAGCTCTTTACCGACCTTGACGGAGCAGCGTGAATTCTCCAAAGTCATCCTGCATAGTCGTACGAGTTTTGCAGGGTAAATGCTCTGTAAATGCTGTCATACGCGGCCTTGAAATCGATAAAAAGATGGTAAATATTGATATTACGTTCTCGGGTTTTTTCCAAGATCTGCCGTAATGTGAAAATTTGGTCTATTGTGGACTTCTCTGGTCTAAAACCACATTGATAAGGACCTATCAAGTTGTTGACGAGGGGTTTCAGACGTTCACATATTACAGCAGACAAGATCTTATAAGCGATGTTAAGGAGGCTTATACTTCTATAATTGGCGCAATTGTGAGGGTCTCCCTTCTTTAGGATCGGGAATACGATGCTGAGGTTCCATTCATCGGGCATGCTTTCTTCCGACCATATCATGCAGATCAGCTGGTGCATGCTCCTTTCCAACTGATCTCCAGCTGCTTTGAAAAGTTCGGCATCAAGGCCATCTGCACCTGCAGTCTTATTTGATTTAAGTTTGCATATGCCAAGCTTAACTTCCTCTAGGTCGGGAGGACGGCATTCTTGATCAGCGTCCAAGCTGAATGATGCAATCTGCCTGACAGTGGAATTTGTGTCCTCATCGCCGTCAAGCAGTCTGCAGAAGTGAATTTTCCAGATCCTCAGTAGCGACTGTGACTCTATAACTATGTTTCCCTGCTGGTCTTTACGGGCTCGAGTTCGGGGTTTGCCACCCTGGTTCCTGTCATGACACCTCTCTATTTCCTCAAACGAGCGCTTCTCATGCTGCTTCTTTTTCTTTTTGAGAAAGCGGTGTTCTTCCCTTCTTTCTTTCTTAACACTTAGTTTTAATCTATTAAAACGGTTTTTGAGCTTAGTATCAAGGGGATGTTTATAAAATTTATTTCTCAATTTGTTTTTCAATTTAATTTTTTTTAGTAAAGACCTGCTGATCCACGGTTTTAACCTCACATCTGATTTTCTTTGCGTAAAGGTGTGAGTGGAATTGTTTATGTGTTCCTGTAAAATTTCTAAAAAGCTGTCATAAGCTACGCTAACATCTTTCTCTGCATATACAACATACCAGTTTTCCAGGCGTAGTTCATAGTTCAGTTGGTCGTATTGAATCTTTGAAATAATTGGTTGTTTCGTAGATCTTCTCCGTGGCGGATTTACCAAATTTCTGAACATAATCCCAGTCATGCAGTGATCAGTAATGCTTATATCAAAATTTATACCTGTGCAATGATTTATTGAAAACTTCGAAAGCCTACAAAAAACATGGTCAGGACAGGAACCTGAAGAAGGTCTAGTGAGCTCGTTAATAAACGAATAAAATCCGTGTTCAGCTGTTAATGCTAAATATGTATCAGATACCGGTATTGATCATAAAATGTCTATATCAAGGTCACCTAAGATAACCAGATTTGCTCCTTTCTCGCCACTTAAATAGTTTGAAAACTCATCCAGAAATACTTGAATTTCATACGTACGTAATCTATAGAAACATAAGAAACTTAAATTTGCATCAAATAGTTTGAAAGAGATCTTAACAACATCCACACTTGTAAATTGTAATTAAACTGTCTCACATTCTAACAAATCACTCACAAAAACTCCAACTCCGCCAGCAGAATAGTTCTCATTTGAGTTAGAATGAAATTTATACCCAGGGATTGAATATTCATTGCTTTCGCACTCATATATCCAAATCTCCGAAACAAAGATGAGATCCGGTAAATTCGCTAAAGCTTCTAGATTACCAAGCAACAAGTCAAAGTTTGGCCACAAACTCCGAATGTTTTGATGCACAACATAAAAATAGTTTTTAATATCAGAACTAGAAAAAAATATATCATTATCTGTGTTTTTAATAGTTGAAAAGGCTGGGTTAGTGCTTAAAAGACCGAAGGTTCTATTGATAGACATTTTTTTTATTTTTTAAGTTACTAAAGAACCGAAAGACAATTTAGATGTCTTTCAACGCCTCCAGATCAGCATAAGATATAATAACAGTCACCCTTCCTTTTTCAACCTTTCTCATTAAAATTTGGAAATTATGATACCATAAATACTTAAAATTCTTTTCTGCTTTCATTTTCTAAACTTCCTATAAATAACGCTGTAGTATAGCTAGTAAAACTATCATTAACAAAAATACTGCCTTTAGTACCAGCAACAAAAGAAGATGAATTAATATTAACATTTGCTGATTTTTTACTTTGCATTACCTTCTTTTTTACTTCAGCAGACGAAAAGTGGACACAAATAATGTCTTTATTTTTTCCATTGCTGCTGTCACCAAGAGCTTCTCGGCTGGTATTTTTCTTCCAAATGCGTTTCACATAGCATTGTTGCACCTCATCGTTAGTTACGCTCACTCGCAAGACATCATCAAAAAGTGTTTTTGCATACTCCGCTGCATTGTTGTTAGTGATACCAGGTACACCTACGATTTCAACTATGTTCTCCCTCTCCAGTTCTTTTTGATCACTCCAATTAAGCTTTCCCCTTAAAGACATAACTTTTGCATTTAATATTTTGTTTTCATTTTCCAGCTGTTTAATTGTCGTAAGAGAGTTGCAATACATTTACTTTATGCTTATGATTTCCTTAAAGATAGTTTCCATGGTTATTGTTCTGCGCTGCCCTCTTCGTTGTCATCAGTCTGCTGTGGGAGATCAGATGATGAATCATAACTCATAAGCTGTCAGAGACCGTTGTTCAACGTTTTTATTTGGATCAATTTGTTGGACATATTGTTGAGTGCTCGTGGTTGTTGGTGTCCGCTGTTTTATGTGTTTGCTATGAAGTGATTTAAGTACTCCAAGGTTTTGTAGTATAAACTCAGATAAATAAGTTTCTGCCAAGTGTTTTTATACTACAATTTCAACTCAAATCAAGTGGGTTTCTAGCAATTGATCAATTAATTGAATTATTAAAATCTTCTACCCAAATTGACAATCCTACAAACTATACCCATCCCGTTCACTGAAATTGTTTAATACATACAGTCTAAGTGTTCCCCTTAAATTTACAAACCTTCACATAATTTCAAGAGAAGGTCTACGGTCGTCTGATTCTCCATCATACGCGATGTCAACATCTTCAAAAATATCAACACCGACATCAAAAGCACAAACACAAACACATTTAAATCCAACAAAGTCCAGTAAACAAAAGAATTCTACTCAAGAAAATTCGAACATGATGGATATAGCCGCTATACTTGAGAAATCTTTGCAAACACAGTTTATTATGCTCAAGTCACAAATTACGTCACAGATTGCAGAATCTGAAAAAAGAATCACTGAAAGAATTAGTTAAGACGTATCAGATCTAAGACTCTCCATAGAAAACAGGAATACACGGCTCTCTACACTAGCAACATTTTAGTAGAGTCACCGCGCCGTTTGTAAAAGGTATGAGTGCACTCAATCTTATTCCGGTGAACACTTCCTTTCCAACGCATTTTACTAGAGATACCAGTACACTTCTTGATGTATTCTATGTAAGTAACCTAAACAAAGTTCTACATTTTAATTAGCTTTCAGCTCCATCTTTCTCCCGACATGACATGATTCATTTAACTTTTCAATGTGATATGGTTAATACAGAAAACATTATTACTTTTCGTGACTTTAAGAACATTAACATTGAGCAATTGGAAGTTGACTTTTCTGTTGTTGATTGGGATGGAATTTATAGAATGCCTTATGTAGATGATCAAGTTAATGTAACCCTAGTAATACTGTGCATACGGCGAAGGCAGTTCAGATAGATTTAATTCTATTCCTAATTTTAGCTTTTCAGTTGTAGATGAGGCGGACGTCTTAAGCAGTATACTATCTGTAAAATCCAAAGCTACTGGTTTTGATGATATAAGTCCAGTTTTTATTAAGCTTATTTTACCCTTTATATAACATATACATTCAATTCAGTTCTCACGACTGGAGTTTTCCCCTGACCTGGAAACGCGCTAAAATAATCCCAGTACCCAAAAACAATAATGAATTCAGACCAATTGCTATTTTACCGTTGCTCTCAAAAGTGCTTGAAAAAATTATGAGCTCTCAGATATACATACATAAATATATTCAGAACAATAAGCTATTATGTGATAATCAATCTGGTTTCCGATCTAAACATAGTTGCACAACTGCCTTATTAAATGTGACAGAAGAAGATATCAGTTGATCAGGATAAAGTGACTTTTCTAGTCCTGCTTGACTTCTCAAAGGCTTTTGATACAGTAAATCACGATGTTCTGTGTACCAAAATCAGGACTCAGTTTAATTTTTCCTCTCCGTCCACAAAACTTATAGCCTCATACCTATGTAACAGATACCAGGCGGTTGCTCTGGAAAATTCCGTCTCTGATTTCCTTTCGCTAAGCTCAGGTGTTCCCCAGGGCTCGATCCAAGGACCAATCTTTTTTACAATTTACATCAATGATTAACCGAAATGTTTATTGCATTCCTCGGCTGATTTGTATGCGGATGACGTGCAGATGCGGTTGAGCTTACCCTTAGGCCTTGTGGAGAACGCTGTGTGCGAAATCAATGAAGATCTCTTTATCTCATTCCTATCCGCTACAATTTCTTGATTTACGAACGACAGTTTTTTGTTCACGCGTTACGTCTATGGAATTCCATTCCTCGAGTTATTAGACTTATAAGCGGCAGAGCTCTGTTCAAATATAAGCTGAAGCAATTCCTGATGACTCCAGGACGATGACTGGATTTTGAATTTCTCTTTCTTTCCCTCCCATTACTCTTTTCCCTTTTTATCTCCTTTTTTCTCTTTTTTTTATTATTTCTTTTTTATCTTATGTAAATATTATGTAAACTAAACAATTAAAACATTTACTTAAAATCAGATAAGATATTCTAGATAATCTATGAAACTTGTAATATAGAACTAGTCTTAAAAAATTATGTTTTATTGTAGAAAGGAGCGTTGTCAATGATTTAATGTAACATATTTCACTTAAAATTATAAATTATAATTGAACTTTAGTCGAAGCTTGCACTACTTTTAAAAGATAATGTAGCTTACTGTGTAAGTTATGTAATAATAAATTACTATTTGAAATTTGAAATTTGAAACATTGCATGAACCCGTTACTTTGTGGGAAATGGATGTAATATGTAATATGGCGAAATCCATAGTCCCACGCAAACTGGGAGAACTCCGAAGTGTGAATTGGCTCAAACTGGGTTCCGTTGTTACTTCTTACAAGCTCTGGAACTCCGTGGCGGGCAAAAACTGATTTGCCATGATTTATTACCACACCAGCCGTCAGTCTGTCAAGCAACGCAACCTCACTTTGAGGTCATTTTTTTTGCAGAAAATGGCTTGTAAACATAGAGTTCCTTTATTTTTACAGATAAACAAAACAATAATAAAGAAAAAACTTAGTATTAAGTTCATTCAAAAACCCATACATTTTATGATATTTGAAAAAATACAAAATAGGTAAAATTTAAAGAAAATTTAAAAAAATTTTAGCTCTGAGGTTTGTTTAAATAAAACAATAATATAGGCACTCTTAGTAGTTTTTTGATGTATTTTATACAAATACAATCATAACAAGTGCTCAAAGTGCCCTCCTTCGTTTTGAATGCATGTCAGAGCCCGTTTTTGGATTTCATTGTGGGTGTTTTCTCTCGGTAACTCTTGTCTGACTTGTAGTATTTTAATCTTTGAAACTGTATTTCAAATGGACTCCTATAAGCTTAGGGCTGCCAGATTTTCAGTAAGGATGAAGTTCTTGGTATTCTCGTTGCGATCTTCTTGAATTTCCATTGCAAAACTCATATAAGCAAAAAATGTCTGCGTATTCTTCTTTCGTAAATGAAGGAATTTCAAAAAGCTCTCTGATCAAACTGCAATCGTGACTTATTTTGATAAACTGATGAACAAATATGTTTTCTTATTCTTTTATACGACTTATTTATCCATTGAACATTTTAACACCAAACTTAAAGCAAACATCCACAATGAAATCCAAAAACGTACTCTGGCATGCAGTCGAAACGAAGGAGGGCACTTTGAGCACTTGTTATGATTGTATTTGTATAAAATACATCAAAAAACTACTGAAGGAGCCCATATTATTGTTTTATTTAAACAAACCTGCAAAAAAATGACCACAAAGTCAAAACTTTGTTTCGGGAAGAAAATTTGAAGACCACTTAAAATTGAAAATCTGGCAACTCTAAGCCTATGGAAGCTCAACTAAAATACAATCTTAAAGGTTGTTATTTCTACAAAAAATTAAGTCTAAATTAGGTCTCTATCGTCAGTATTGACAGAGATATCGATTTTAACATAGGTCAGGGTACACCAAAGTTAGCCTTTTTTTAAATTGTCAAAAAGTGATGTCAAAGATGAGAAACGGACTTTACTGTTGAACAATTTTTTTCTTAGAATATGACCAAAAATCACACCCCAAAGGATAATACACGAATTACCGGACACCCTGTATAGGAAGCGATTTTGCGAAGAGTTAAATCGCGTTGCTAATCGGTCCATATCTCTTCTAGCTTTGAATCCGATGCAGAGATATGCGCAACTACCAGGTTGAGGTGTGCTAAAATTTCTTCTTCCAACTCGTTTTTGCTATCATTCACTTGTAGCGGCTATCGACTGAGTGCGTCTGCTGCAATTAGATCTATGCCTGGAGTATAAAAAATTGCGAAATCGTAGCGCATCATCCTCATTCTTAAGCGCTGCAGACGTGGAGTGAGGTCACTCAGGTTCTTTGTTGTAAGGATTGGCACAAGGAGTTTGTGATCAGTTTCAAGATGAAACCTTATGCCAACAATAAAATCTTGAAATCGTTCACAAACCCAAGTGAGAGCCAAAGCTTCCGTCTCGATTTGGGCGTAGCGTTTCTCGCAATCAGTCAACGTCCTAGAAGCATAAGAAATTGGTTTCAACTTAACATCGTGCTGTCTTTGACGTATGACAGCCCCGATACCAAACGAAGATCTGTCAGCTGATATAATTGTCTCTTTGTTACTGGCATAAACTGCCAGAACAGGCTCGCTGGTCAAGATATTTTTAACTTCTTTGAATGCCTTCTCCTGCATTATGCCCCAAGTAAACGCTTGGCCCCTTTTGAGCAGTTCGTTTAACGGTTGCAGTATATCCGACAATCTCGGTGTGAATTTGTCGAGGTAATAGATAAGGCCGATAACCATACGAGTTTCGTGAACATTTTTCGGTCATTCCATGTTAACGATGGCCGAAATACGATCGCCATATAGATGCACGCCTTATTCATCAAGAATGTGTCCGAGGAATTTGATGCATTTGACACAGAACTGGCACTTAGCTTCGTTTAAGGTAACACCTAACGTTTGAAGACGTTGCAGAACTAATCGTAGCCTGTTGTCGTGTTCGTCAACTGAACTGCCCCAAACAAGGATATCGTCCATTTGCAAAGGGTTCCTTCCAATCCCCGCAAAATGCTGAACATTCTCTACTGATAGTGTTCGGAAGCAGATGTTATATCAAATGGTAGCCGCTTGTAAGAAAACATTGTATCATTGTGGTGCTTAGATTTGGATGCAACAAGATCAACAGTTTTGTGTTCTGGTCTACCCACCAGCTCACGTTGCTGCTGCTTAACGGCTTCACTCTGTCTCACTTGTTGCACGGCTTTCTCGAGTCTCGGTCTTGGACTCCAACCACAATGCGGTCGCGAATAAGTTAATCATGTAGGCAGCCAAACTCACAGTGTTCGGCCAATGCATACAGTGAAGTAATAAACGTATCCATTGATCCGCCTTCTCCCTGTTCCCTTGAATTAAACATTGCACGCTCGTAAATGACATTTCGGTGGATAACGAAGTAACTGTCAATTTTGTCTATAACGACGTTGAAGTTTTTAGAGTCAGCATCATTTAGTCCAAAAGGAAAGCAGAATGTCTTCGGCTTGACTGCCCATGATGTAGATAAGGGTGTTTATTTGTTCGTAACTTTATATTTCTAGGGGAATGGGATTGCATTCTTGCACCTAGAGAAGGTTTGCCCGTGGTCTGGCCGATGTTTATTGAAAAAAAAAGAAAAATAATAAAAGAATTTATTGTTTTCTTACGGTACAAGAATGCAATCCCATTCCCCTAGAAATATAAAGTTTACAGTGTGTTTGCACTGTAAACTTTATATATGTGCCGACAAACATCGATCAAACATTGCGTCTTAGAAAGGTACAAACAACATCTAACTGATGAGCCCACTGTTTGTACCTGGGCGAAACGCATAAGAAGTGAAGGTCACTTGAACTTTTCATTTAGATTTTAAAAATCAACACTCCGTAAGAAAACAATAAATTCTTTTATTATTTTTCTTTTTTTTTCAAGGTACATACTATGGTGTGACTAATCTATGTACAATTTACATAATATGTACAATTTACATAATTTTGATAGGTATTGAAACGGAACATACTATATTGTGACTTTTCTATGTACAATTTACATAAAGCTATATAATATTGCGAATGCAATTAGTGTTGCCAATGACTTACAGCACAGCCATGATAGGACCTCTTTGATCGCCAGAATTTCCGCTTGGAACACGCTACAGTGGTTATTATGGCGGAATGAGAGACTTACGATAAGTCGGTTTGAGTTCACCTAAAGCCGACCCCTTCTTCGGTTTTTAACCATCTGTATAGAAATGAATTGAATCATCTCTCAAAAATTCTTCGTCTTCCCACGTAGTTCTCGGTGGGATTGAGATTTGAACTTATTATCAAAAACCAATTGGGATTGATCTGAATAAATTCAGGATTGTAGCGTCACCGATGTTGTTAACGGTCCATTGGGAGATAGCTCTAATACGAATGGCTGTACTAGGGGCCATTTGTTTGCTGAAGATATATAGTGGTGTGAGGTTAAGAAGTGTATTTAGGGCAGCTGAGGGTGTTGATCTCAGTGCTCCGCTTATACACAAACAGGCTGTTCTTTGGACCTTGCTTAAATTATCGCAGTAGGTCCTTTTATCAAGAGCGGTCCACCATACCACTACTCCGTATGTGAGTATTGGTCTGATGACTGCGGTGTAGAGCCAGTGAGTGATTTTGGGGGATAAACCCCATTTATTACCAATGGCTTTTTTACAGGAAAATAAGGCTACGGTGGATTTCTTGATTCTTTCCTGTATATTGGCTTTCCAATTTAGCTTTTTGTCTAGGATTATACCTAGATATTTGGCTTCGTTTGAAAGTTCAAGTGGGATTCCATTAATTGATGGAGTTATTAGTTAAAGAATTTTGTATTTTCTGGTGAAGAAAACGAGTTCAGTTTTATGAGGATTGACCCCTAGATCAATTTTCCCAGCCCATTTTACTAGTTTGTTTAGAGCGGTTTGCATCAGACGTGAGATCAGTTTACCAGAAATGGAGATGACATCTGCATCTGCAATTACTTTGAATCCCCCGGTCCTAGGTCAAATAGAAGTTCATTGATGACTTGATTACATAGAAGAGGGGATAGGACTCCGCCTTGCGGTGTTCTTCTACTGACAGATCTCTTTGCAGAGAAGTTCCTCTAGTTGAGTTGATTCTCCTGCTTTTCCAGGGATGCATGATGAAGTTTAGTTCTCACTATTGAACGAAAACAAGACCAATTAGTACCTTTAACCCTTAACTGGATGTGGTGAAATTTAGTTACGTATCTAATGAGGTGGGTGCATTGGACCCAGCTTTTTGAAAGTGAAAGAAAAATAGACAAGTTTGCATTTTTTCTTAAATATCTTTATTTTAACTTAAAAAGGGATCATTTGTAAAGGTTTTTAAAAAAATAAGTAAAACTAGGAACTTAGTTTTAAACATAAAATTTGCACATAAAAAATTTGTCTGAAGACTTAGTCAAAACAAAAGGCATTTCTAAAATGCACATTATAAATAAAAAAAAAACCAAAAAAAAACTCAAAAGTCATTTTTCTTTTAGGTAAAATACCATTCCTTAGTATTTTCACAAAAAAAACTCAAATACTTTAAAAACAAAAATTTTGACACCCATCAAATTTGGAGCTTAAATACACGATTTGCATACCTGCTTTGAGCATACTAGGCAAATAGGCTGTGTGCCTTTTGAACATGAATGAACAGTCTTTGCTCTCTTATTCGGTGGACAAAGAAAACACTGCAGCTGCGACTATCGCGGCGGTTGCTGTACATGTTTGAAAATTGAATGTGGGTCCAATGGACCCACCACATCAGTTAAGGGTTAAGATTTAAGATTTATTGAACTTTTTCAAATCCCAACCCATAAAGATGACAGAAAACAGGGATGTGATCAGAAATGAATGCATTATCATTCAAAGGGGATATTACTCTACTTGCTATATTGGTAATAAACAGATCAAGAACTGACGGGGGCAACGAGAACCTGCAGGAAAAAACGTGGGACAAAATTGACATAAGAAACGTGAGGGTGAAATCTGATAACATATTTCCACAAACATAAGCTCTGAGACAACCCCAGTCTCTGTGACGTCAATTGAGGTCTCCTCAGACAATCGCCTTGAGCTTGAACTTGCATAAATCATGCTTCAATAGCTTTCTTCTTACTTCGGATTCGGACGATAAACCGCCGGGAAAGAAAACATAAAACATCTTTACATTAATTTGATTCCTTTACTTTATTTCTATACCTACATTTTCTATGCATTTTGTTTTGAAGGTAGGTAGCAATGAGTGTTGAATTGATTTTCTTACTAAAATTGCAACACCGACCACCACCTATTTGACCAAGTCTGTCAACGCGGAAACAATTAAAATTTGAAGAAGGTAGCCTAACTTCAAGTGAAAGCCAAGTTTCGGTTACTAGAGCTACATCAAAGGTTTTTATATTTAAACTAGCTGAACCGCCCGGCGTTGCTCGGTTCTGTAGTCTTAAGGTTCCCGTTCTCGTTCCCTTTTCTGTTCGGTTATTAATTATTTTAAATTTTTGTTGTCAAAAATGATTAAAAAAAACAAAAGTATTGTTTGAATTTAATTTTTTGTTCATTACAGTTAACAATATAGGAATTATTACTTAGATACCGGCTGCCATTTACCTGGCTGATTTGTGAATCGAAACCATCCAGGGCGCCACTCAAACGCATACAGAAAAATTAATTTAAATCGGTCAAGCCGTTTAGGAGGAGTTCAATTGCATACACACGTACAGCAAAATTATATATATAAAGATAATCAATAAATTCGCTGCGAATGCAAAAGCAAAAGAGTATGAGAGCTACTAAATAGACTTGTTTTTTTTTTGGCTGGCAGTTTTCTAACAAGTTTTTCTTTCTGAATTGTTCACTGCATGGCTCTATAAGTTTTTTACTAGACCCTGGCTATAATTTATCGTAATTCAAGTGTGTTATTAGAGAAAATTTGTACAAAATCTTTATTGATTTTAACAATTAAAAGTATTCCTTTGTTCTTTAATCGAACCTACATACATTCCCTTCGAACAAAACATTTAAAATATATCTAATATAATGTTCCCATTACTCAATCAAACAACCCAAAAGGTGAGAGTACACAATCACCCAGGTCAAACGGAGGAAATTTGAACAAAAACTCAAATAATAAATCTAAAATGTCTGTGATGAATCAATGTTGCTGGTTAATATTAAACGTTCAATGAAGGACTCAATAATTACTTTGCTGTCTAAACAAATTTAAGAGGAAAACATATTAATGGCACAACAATTTCAAACGCAATTCGCCGAAATTAATAATAACCTGGCTGAGGTTGTAAACAGAGTTACACAAATTGAGACATCGATTGCTAATACTGTCAGAGACATTAACTCTCTTAGATCTGACGTCATCAATTTACAATCTTTAACATCAAAAGACAACCTCAAACTAACTGATACAATCACGGAAGTTACCAAAAATGGTCACGAAATAGCATTTGTGCAAAACAAAATATCACTTTTAACTTAACAAGTACAGGACACGATAAAAACTCAAGATGACATGGACAACAAACGCATCGCTGCTGATGGTATTCTATTCGGAATCCCACACACGCGGGTTATATCAATGTCAGCGAACCAAACAACAACGGATGTTCCCTCCACCCCAGTTAATGAATGACCCGTCAGCGTCTGCCAATACGACGAAACCCAACACGAGCTTTGGTTTGGTAATCGATTGGACTCGTTAGAGTTCAGGTAAAAGCTGACCCAGCAATAACTGCATGCTATAAAGAACGTTGGATACCAATTACAGTCAGTCTGAATAGAAGCCACAGTTGAATCGCAAGTTAAGAGATAAGTTCATATGTGCATCTGTCGTCCCGAGAAATGACAAGCCTTATGCAGTATACCAGAACAAATATCCAATGATTTTATTTCTGAGGAAAGAACAATACTAGAGTTACAATATTACGTTATAGTTTGTACTTACAATTGGTAGAAATAATAAAATAAGCATAAAAGTAACTCCTTGGAGACAACGATGAATATTAATATTAAATTTTAATTTTAATTTGCAGCAAACGTCTAACCTCAAATGTGGTTCGGTAGAAAATGGCGAATTCACATGTTCAATTCAATTTCTAAGATTAGATTCTCTTTTCTTTATAGAGAAAGATCATTACAAAAAAGGGAAATAATTACTCAAAAGTTACCAAATAGCAAATAAATGTATTGAACTTTTGAATAGATGACAAATGACAAATAGATGGCGATGGTAAAATAGCAACTAATTTTGACTCGATGACATTCCCCGAGCCTACTCTAAATCCGAAACAGCGAGTCTCCCTATAGATCACTTCAGCTTGGTGGAACCGTTTGAGAGCTTAACGTCGGCCATACGAACAACTCCATCAGGGCCGGGATAAATTTTCACCACACGTCCTAAGTGCCAGGCTGAGCGAATCTCGTTCGGTTCGATGACAATGACGATATCTTCTACTTGAACTGGCCTTGTATCCTTGAACCACTTTGATCGCCTGGTTATAGTAGGCTGGTATTCATGATACCATCGTTTTATAAGTTCAGCCATCAACTGCTGAGACCGACAACTATACAAGCTGCTACAAAAATCTCCTTCTGAAAATACCCCTGGCGCTGTTTTATCTCGATCGTCCCCTCCGAAGAGCATTGCATTAGGTGTTAACGGCTTCAGATCTTCCGGGTCTACTGGTATATGGGTGAGAGGTCGTCTGTTCATTTGGCCTTGCGCTTCTAAAAGGGCGTTTCTTAATACAGCTTCGGTAGGAACTAGACCTTTGAGAACGAGAGTTGTGTACTTTTTCTACAAGCATCACACTTGTTTTAGTCCGGGAGATACTGATTTGATGAGCCTCTCCCACGCTCCTCCCATCCAGTGAGAATAGGCAGGTATAAACCGCCATAAAACATCTCCGTATTTTGATGAATATTCGCAGAGGGCCGCCTTCATCTCCTGAGTATCCGTCTCCAATAAGTTTTTTGTACCCACAAAATTAAGTCCGTTGTCGCTATAAAAAATTCTTGTTACCACACGGTTAATTATGAAACGTCTTACAGCCATTGTGCATTGGTCTAAACTTAGATAATTTAACAGCTCAATCTGCACAGCTCTAAATATTAAACACGTAAATATCATACCATATCGCTTCACGGTACCTCGTCCAAACTTCACTAACATCGTCCCAAAACAATCAAAGCTAATCGAGCCACAGGAAGTTGACCCATAAGTGGCATTATTGTCTTAGCTTTGAGGTGTCTACACTTAAAACACCTTTTCCGAACCCTTTCTACAGCTCCTCGTATACTTATTTATCCATGCGTATTCACGAATGTCTGATAAGACAGTGGCTGTACCGATATGTGAATTTCTCTGGTGATGAAATTCTATAAAAAGGTCGACCAACGGATGTCTGGAGGGAAGTATCGCTGGATTTCGGTATGAGTATGAACAATTAGCCTCCTGCGCCCTTGAACTTAGTCGTAGCGTTCCTTCTTCGTCAAGAAACGGGGAAAGACTGGTGATTGAACTCGAAGAATTGAGCTTACCCTTGGATCTTAACGAAGCTATTTCGTCAGGGAAAGACTCTTCTTGAATTTTCCGGAACATCCATTCCTCTGCTTTGATGAACTCAAACGATGTTATATAAGCGCAAGCAGGCTGAGTTCCTAGTTTTTCCGGGACTTTCTTCCGAAGTATGTGGCTTAGTCTTAGTAAAAACGCAATAACTCGTACGGACGTAGACCATCTGGCTTGAAATCTTGCAGATAATAACTCGAATGCTCCGTAACAGCGACTTTGTTTATGGGTATGAAGAAGATTTTGACAGTTGCTTATGTCTTCGGCTTTTGAAATTGTTGTGCCAATGCACGATGTAATTGGCCAATCCTCAAAAGGACGTTTTAAAAATTCGGGTCCGTTAAACCAGCGAGTGTCTTTACCACCCATTGAAACGTCAAATCTTTTTGTGCCATCATCAGCCACGTTCTCAACGGATCCAACATGAAACCATTCACGAGGTGAAGTAGAATCTAAAATCTCACCTATTCTTGGAGCAACGAATGGAGAGAATTTGCAATTGGATGAATTAATCCACCCGAAGACTGTTTTTGAATCTGACAAAAACAACGAATCATCTATTGTAATAGTAAGTGACGTCTTAATTGTCCCAGCCAAACGAACTCCTAAAACGGCAACTTGTAATTCCAAGCGGGGAATGGATAGCTGTTTCAGCGGTGCTACCTTCGATTTTGCCATGACTTGTGTCACTTGAATTTCTTCGTTACAAACAAAACGCTGATACGCCACAGCGTCAAATGCTTTCTCTGAAGCGTCGACAAAAACAATCAAGCTTACTTTACCCTCATCTGGATTTCTGTAAGAATAACGTCGGGGGATCTTTATATTTTCAATCTGCTTCAGCGCTTTGATAAAGTTTAACCACGAACTTCTCAAATGCGATGACGCCGGCTCGTCCCAATCGGACCCTTCTCTCCACACCTGTTGCAAAATTATTCGTCCCCGAATTATAAAACATGAAATTAATCCGAGGGGGTCAAAAATCCTCATGATTGTTTTGAGCAATTTTCGTTTTGTATTAACGGTGTCTTCAACTAACATGTCATCCAGGCCTACAGCGTCCGAAATTTTATAGAAAAAGTGATCAGAGGACGGTTGCCAGTACATTCCTTAAATATTCTAAACCAAACCATAACTTTCGTTAGGGTTTATACATACCAATTTAGAGTTCACGTTAGCTTCTGGCATCTGAAGCAAAAGGTCACGGCTGTTTGATTGTATTCTCACTAAGTCAAAGTTCATGGAATGACATATACGCAGAGCATCACTCGTAACCGTGACGGCCTCTTCGTTATTGGCTGTTAAAGTTATCATCGACATAAGTCCTCTTCGTCAATCCGTCTACTGCTTCAGGATACTGATCTTTGAACATGTTGGCATGATAATTCTTTACGAATTGTGCACAGGCTGGGGAGCATCTTGGCCCAAACATCATAACCTGCATGATGTACACTGTAGGCTGGTCTGTAGTCACTCCGTCTCTCCCTAAAATACGTTGACACTGTTGATCTTCTTGTTTAATCCGTATTCTATGGAACATTTCTCTAACTTCACCATTCACTGCTACTTCACGTTCTCGAAATTTTAACAAACCCGCGTGTAGAGGAACTAGATTATCTGGGCCCTTTAATAAATGCGTATTCAAAGAAACCCCGATCACTCTCGCTGCTACGTCTGCAACACACCTTGGTTTTATTGGGAATTTGTTAGGGTTTACCACAATAAAAGTTGGTGCATACCAAACTCTTGGCCAATCTTGACTCAATTCTTCTTGTGTGGCAACTCTGGCATATCCTTTTGTGATCAAGTCTCGAAAATATTTATTTTGCCACTCCAGAAGTTCAGGTTTTTTCTTCAAAGATTTCTCCAAACCAACTAAACGTTTAAAAGCCATCCCAAAACTATCGGGGAGTTTGACGTCATCTGAAGACCACAGTAGACCAATTTCATATTGCCTGCTTTGACACTTTATTGACCTCTCCATAATGTCGAGTGAACGACTGACTTCCCTGCTAACGAAATCACCCTTTGGAGGCATAACACCAAATTCCTCCGTGGAAAAATGCTGACGAACAAGGTCGTGTAAATCTACTTCCTCTTTTATGGCATCATGTAACATAAGTTTCATAGAGGATTTCGAAACGGGCATCGAGCAAGAAACATTCATAGACGGAGCTGATTTGCCATAAACAATCCATCCTAAAAGAGTCTTCAACTCGTGAGGCTGCTCATCTTTCCCTTGTCGCTGGCCATGCCCTAATAGAAACTTGGCTTGATCTAAACCAAGTAGGATCTTTGGTCGAGCGTCCACCAAATCGGTAAGCGGAAGACCTCGTAGATGCGGATACAACTCCTTCAAATACCTGACGTCAACGAACTGACTAGCAAGCCCCAAGTTCTTTATCGTATACACGTTCTGCAACTCATACCTTTTCCGACTTGTAGTACCAGAGACCGAAAGTGTAGTTCTCATGCAATCTTCTATACGAGAAACACCTTTTGTCCACTGTAATGTTAGTCTTTCAGGTTTCCCACACAAACCCAGCTCATTAAATAATTCTTCTTCGATAATCGACAGAGAAGATCCATCATCCAAGAACGCAAATGTATCCACAAACAATTCGCCTTTACCATAGATTCTTATTGGAACTATTTTGAACATAACAGAAAAGTCTGCTCCTTGGTGAGAACAGTGGATGTGTGGTGGCGGTACATACGGCTGTGCTGCTGAATTTAAACTCACGTTGCTTGTATTTTGTGGTGTATGTAGCAATGGGTGATGACGTCTATTACCACCTTCTACACCACACGGATGATTTTTGGCACACGCTTTTCAATGATGACGAGACGGTCCAAGCTACTGAAACAAATAGACCTCTCTTTAGCAAAAGATTGCCTTTGAACAGGCGTTAGTGACAAAAACTCTGCGCATTCAACTAATGCATGTCTTTTTTATTACATTTTCGACACACATCTTTAATACAAACGGAAACTGGTTGATGAAGAAGAACTCGAGATGTTTTGCTGACTCCTGATGAATGTGTGTTCTTCTGATCAGGACCCATTTTCATCAAATCAGGTGGTAGATTGATCACCTTCTCCGTAAGAAATTCTATAAACTGTTGTAGTTTAATATCTTCTAAGACTAACTTACGTTTCTGCCACTCTTGATAGAGACCTGCACTCAACTTACAAGTCAAATTCGTTAAAACGTACCCATTCTTCAAATCCTCCTCCCTGTTCATGGATTTTAAATCTGCCACAAACCCGTTAATTTTTACCGCCCACATGCGAAGTCTCGGATCATGATTTGTGGAGAACTTTGGAAGGCTTAACAACTCTGATGTTAAGTCGTGAACAAGAACTTCCGTGCGTCCAAACATTGTACGAAGCGAATCCATAATGGCGTCAGCATCTGACGAATACTTCAAGCGGTCACTAACCAAATGATATGCCTCCCCTTTTAATTCTTTACGCAAGCGAGCTACATTTTCTTTGGAGCTAAATCTTCCCTCTAATGGAGTCGATTTAAACACCTCCTCAAAATACGGCCACTCCTTCTTGTTCTCGCCAGAGAAATTCGGTAACTCTTGCACGTTGTTACGAACTTCTAAATCCAAATTCATCATGAATAAATTTAAATTAAATAAAATTATGTCGTCCCAAGAAATTACAAGCTTTATACAGTATACCAGAACAAATATCCAATGATTTTATTTCTGAGGAAAGAACAATACTATACTTACAATATTACGTTATAATTTGTACTTACATTTGGTAGAAATAATAAAATAAGCATAAAAGTAACTCCTTGGAGACAACGACGAATATTAATATTAAATTTTAATTTTAATTTGCAGCAAACGTCTAACCTCAAATGTGGTTCGGTAGAAAATGGCGAATTCACATGTTCAATTCAATTTCAAAGATTAGATTCTCTTTTCTTTATAGAGAAAGATCATTACAAAAAAGGGAAATAATTACTCAAAAGTTACCAAATAGCAAATAAATGTATCGAACTTTTGAATAGATGACAAATGACAAATAGATGGCGATGGTAAAATAGCAACTAATTTTGACTCGATGACAGTATCATTGTCAAGGGTTTTCCAATAAGAGTGATATGATTTCTTTTTAAAAATCGACACACTTGCAGTTAGGGAAATTCAAATATTTTTTATTTAATGTGCAGTTCAATCAATACAATTAAGTTTTAAATAAAACGTCATTCAAATGACCACCAAGTATTCTTCGGCAGCAACAAATTCGATTAACCCAATTTTCGAGCACTTTTTCCACTAAATCAAGTCGTATATCATGAATGGCACGTTCAATATTGACTTGTAAAGCTTGAAGAGAATCTGGTATATTTTGAAAGACCAATGACTTCAAATAATCCCACAAAAAATATGCCAATGGTGTTAAATCGCAACTTCTTGAAGGTCATTAAAAATCACCATTTCTTGAAATAATCGAATCTCCAAACTTTTCTCGCAATAATTCAATTGTTGCATTTGCTGGGTGGCACGTAGCCCCTTCTTGTTGAAAACAAATGTTGTCAAGATCAACTTCTTCCAATATCGGCCATAAGAAGTTGGTCATCATAGATCTATACCGTTCTCCATTGACAGTAATGGTGTTACCAGGTTCGTTTTGAAAGAAGTATTGACCGATGATTCCACCAGCCCAAAAACCACACCAAACTGTCAATTTAGGTGAATGTAATGGCTTTTCATGGATATTTTGTGGATTTCCATCGTGGGTTTGTTTATATACCGCACTTGTCAAATGAAAGTGAGCATTGTCGGAAAAGATGTTTTTCTCACAAAATAGTTGTAGTTTTGAAGTCGTTCCATGGCAAAATCAGAAAAATGACGACGACAAAAAATGTAGACTACACGATTGTCTACGTGTAGACAATTCAACATAGACAATTCATCATTGTCTACATGTCAATGTAGACAATGTAGACAATGTAGACAATCAATTTTATTTAAATTTTTTAACTTTTTATGTCTTCTTAATCATATAAACAAAACAAATTTTTATTATTTGAGTCTTTCACTCTGCATTTTTATTTATTTCAACAAAAATAACAAAAATAAAAAATCGTATATTCTTATGTACATACTCGTAAATACAAAATTATTCATTTTCGTCTTCGACGTCTTCATCAAAACAATTATATTGTTTATCCTCGACTCTCAGTGAATAATAAAAATGAAGGAGTTTCTTCGATCGTTCAAAAGTCATGCGGTTTCTCGACATGGAATGAACATGCGACCAACTTTAAAAAACTATTTCATTTTGAGCGGAAGAAGCTGGAATAAGAATAAGTTTTTTTTGCCAAATTTGCCAGATTTGGAAGTTTTATAGAGGCCATATTCCAAAAAACAATCGGTTTTTTAATATCTTTTTCATAAAGAATCTTAAAACAGTTGATTTTTCTATTAAAAGAGTCCCAATCTTCTATTCGATCACTATTCAGATGCTTAAACAAAAACTGGCACACGATTTCATTTTGACTTACCGTCAGCTTCCCATTGTCAAAATGAGGATGTAAATAATAAGCCGAGAGAGCATATTTGTTTAGAGCCATATCCACGCGCGATTTCAAAGATGTTTCGTGTTGCGCCTTAAATCTATCTGGGAGTTATAAACTCAACCAAAGATGAACTGCTTCTAAAGCAGAACAATCAACCACTTGACACCTGTTTATTAAAATGCAGACTGGATCAAGAAGCTCGATGAAATTCTTAACATCATCAATAAAGTTTTCATCAAACATCAACAAAGCTACAGTCTGCTTTATTTTTTTGGTAGTTGATTCTGTTATTTTGTGGTGTATGTAGCAATGGGTGATGACGTCTATTACCACCTTCTACACCACACGGATGATTTTTGGCACACGCTTTCCAATGATGACGAGACGGGTCCAAGCAACTGAAACAAATAGACCTCTCTTTAGCAAAAGATTGCCTTTGAACAAGCGTTAGTGACAAAAACTCCTCAAATTCAACTAATGCATGTCTTTTTTTTTACATTTTCGACACACATCTTTAATACAAACGGAAGATGGTTGATGAAGAAGAACTCGAGATGTTTTTCTGACTCCTGATGAATGTCTGTTCTTCTGATCAGGACCCATTTTCAACAAATCAGGTGGTAGATTGATCACCTTCTCCGTAAGAAATTCTCCAAACTGTTGTAGGTTAATATCTTCTAAAACTAACTTATGTTTCTGCCACTCTTGATAGAGACCTGCGCTCAACCTACAAGTCAAATTCGTTAAAACGTACCCATTCTTCAAATCCTCATTCCTATTCATGGATTTTTAGTCACACTGGTTTGTAGTCACTCCGTCTCTCCATAAAATACGTTGGCACTGTTGATCTTCTTGTTTAATCCGTATTATATGGAACATTTCTCTGACGTCACCATTCACTGCTACTTCACGTTCTCGAAATTTTAACAAACCCGCGTGTAGAGGAACTAGATTATCTGGGCCCTTTAATAAATGTGTATTCAAAGAAACCCCGTTCACTCTCGCTGCTACGTCTGCAACACACCTTGGTTTTATTGGGAATTTGTTAGGGTTTACCACAATAAAAGTTGGTGCATACCAAACTCTTGGCCAATCTTGGTTCAATTCTTCTTGTGTGGCAACTCTGGCATATCCTTTTGTGATCAAGTCTTGAAAATATTTATTTTGCCACTCCAGAAGTTCAGGTTTTTTCTTCAAAGATTTTTCCAAACCAACTAAACGTTTAAAAGCCATCCCAAAACTATCGGGGAGTTTGACGTCATCTGGAGACCACAGTAGACCAATTTCATATTGCCTGCTTTGACGCTTTATTGACCTCTCCATAATGTCGAGTGAACGACTGACTTCCCTGCTAACGAAATCACCCTTTGGAGGCATCACACCAAATTCCTCCGTGGAAAAATGCTGACGGACAAGGTCGTGTAAATCTACTTCCTCTTTTATGGCATCATGTAACATAAGTTTCATAGAGGGTTTCGAAACGGGCATCGAGCAAGAAACATTCATAGACGGTGCTGATTTGCCATAAACAATTGTAACGAGGCATTTGAGAACCTCGTTACATGCTTTGCATTTCATCTCTCCAGCACTAATACGACGCCATCTAGTGGATATGAAGTGGGAAAATACATCCCTCAGCAGCGACACCAACCAGGGAATAATTATGTAGTCCAGGCACGACATACGGTTTGTGGCTTGGATAAGCCTTTTCCACCTTTATTATTCTACCATGAGGGTAACAAGCTCACCCCACCCAGTCGCTAGTAAAAGATGAGAAATACATTAGATACCGCAAAATACCGAACTCCCCATTCACAAGCAGTGAGCACTACGACCATCAGCAGAGCTCGATGGTAGGTTTCGGGTATGATATAGCTATGGCGTGTAGCCAAACATAATGGGTAGATGATGAATATAGTGTGTGGTATGGCTATGGCGTATAGCCAAATATAATGGTGAGGTAAGGTCGACCATAAGAAATATATTAATTACATGGGAGTGGGGATATCCCATTGTTCGGATGGATTCCCATATGATTCCATGGTGAGCTGCGAGTATAAAAGGAGCAGTTCGACACAGGAGAAAGAGTCCTTAGAGACAACCGGATCTGAACAACCCGAGATTTTTTAATAACCTTATAAATACATATTTTTTTTTTTTATCATAGGCAATAATTATAAGCCGCGTTTTATTGAAAATTTTCTATGTGCACTTATGTACACTTTCAATAAAACGATTTTTTGGTTTATATTCACTTCGGACGTCACTTTCAATTTTCACTTTCAGTGTTGGCACCCTTTGCAATTGTTCTAAGGATAAGAAACATTAAAAATTTGCATTCTAAGGATATAAATGCATACCTTTTACTTTCCATTTGTATTTTTCTCTATTTAATTCTCGATTCTCAATTTATTTGCCGCATTTCAACTTTTTACTTTCGAGGTAAACAAACAAATGTCACTTTAATTTTTTTTCGCAATGGCTGTGTTCAATTAGATTCATTTTGTGACTCATGTTTTTGATTGCCTTGGTTCTGATGTTCTTATGTGTTCTGTCTGATGTTCTTTTTTTCTGACCGATTGCGAAACTTCCCTTGTGTGTGTGTATGTGTGTGTGTGTTAGTAACTGCGTGTCTATTTATGTCCCCACTAAGTCACCACCTGACTCTTCTATTAGCCATTAGGTGTGTTTCTTTACTGAAAATTCGCACGAAATGCACCGAAATTCGGCGAAAGTCAGTCTAATCCCGTTCCGATTTTTCGTAGCAGTGCCCAAAAAAGAGAGTGCTCTCGAGAGAATAAAAAAATTTCCCCGTCCTGCGAATTTCCGGCACCAAAATTTCTGTGGACAGAAATCGTGCACAGCCAAAACAAATACAAAAACTGTCAAACAGACGTTTTTCCAAGTGTTGCGTTGCTGCGAATGGTTTGTTCAAGGCGTTTCTTTACTTTTAAGACAATTACGCTCTTTAATAGATTTTCTGAAAGAATTTTACAACCACTCCTTAAAAAAAAAATTTCTGTGCACAAAAAGTAAAGAAACAGACTTATTTAATCTGTTGTCGAAAATCAGAAATATGAACGAACACAACCCAAAGACTCCCAACCTCTGGGTGCCAAAAAAAGAAATTTACCAACCATCCCTGTGTGCAGTTAGCTTACTGCGATATTTATGTGCACTTAGGCTATTGACATAAGGAGTTGTTGTTTTCCCATGAGCGATGTTTTACTGAAGTGTACATAAGTGCACATAGAATTTCGATAAAACGCGCCTATAATTATTTTAGCAAACAACACATTATTTAAAGTTATACCCCTTCTGTGCCAACAAAACAAAATATATCTAAATGTAATGTAATCTTAGAATTAAGAACCAATTGTATATATACCTGTTCAATAAAAATAGTTAAACAGTTAAACAGGAGAAAGAGTCCGCCGGCACCGGCCAAGTGGTGCAGTTCTTCCGAGGAATGAATAAGAGTAGCAGCAATAAGTAAGCATTCAGGTAAAGGTTTGAGTAAGTCATTTATTGTAAATTATTTTAAACTAAATTTCCTAAGTATTGTGCCACCAGGGGCAGAGACTAGTGCCTGTGTATCCCCCAGAGCTATTGCCTGTTGAGCCTTACCTACCAGGGTCTTCGGACGCCTGCTGTTTCTGCCTACCGGGGTCTTCGGACGCCCGCTGTTTCTGCCTACCGGGGTCTTCGGACGCTCGCTGTTTCTGCCTACCGGGGTCTTCGGACGCCCGCTGTTTCTGCCTACCAGGGTCTTCGGACGTCCGCTGTTTCTGCCTACCAGGGTCTTCGGACGCCTGCTGTTTCTGCCTACCAGGGTCTTCGGACGCCTGCTGTTTCTGCCTACCAGGGTCTTCGGACGCCTGCTGTTTCTGCCTACTGGGGTCTTCGGACGCCTGCGGTTTCGCATACCGGGGTCTTCGGACGCCCGCTCTAAGTATTGTGCCACCAAGGGCAGAGACTTGTGCCTGTGTATCACTCAGAGCTATTGCCTGTTGAGCCTTACCTACCAGGGTCTTCGGACGCCTGCTGTTTCTGCCTACCGGGGTCTTCGGACGCCCGCTGTTTCTGCCTACCGGGGTCTTCGGACGCCCGCTGTTTCTGCCTACCGGGGTCTTCGGACGCCTGCTGTTTCTGCCTACCGGGGTCTTTGGATGCCCGCTGTTACTGCCTACCAGGGTCTTCGGACGCCTGCTGTTCTGCTGTTTCCGCTGTTTCTGCCGGCTAGGGTCTTCGGACGCCTAAGAGCTTCGAATTACCTGCGGCTACCTATAGGGTGAATGTGCCGCAAGGGATAGTGCCAATAAGGCAGCAACCACCTAGTTTGACAATTATGAATCCTTTTCTCCCCTTAGCCATTACGAGCCCAGGAATACTTCGACCGTAATCTGTGACCGCCGTACCTGACCAGAAGGAAAATCAGCCATTAAGAGCCTCAGACGCCATACGAAAGCGGACAAGCCTGCAAACCAGCAGCGGCAGTACCTTACCTATTTTTCTTAAACCTTTGTTAATTATAATATTAAAAAGAGAGAGTTCAAATAAAAGAGAGTTTCTGACCTTGTGAAGCTTTAGTGTTTTTCTTCACTATACCCTGGCTAGCCGTGAGTATTAACTCGGCTGGAAACCCAAAAACACGTCACACAATCCATCTTTAAAGAGTCTTCAACGCGTGAGGCTGCTCATCTTTCCCATGTCGCTGGCCATGCCCTAATAGAAACTTGGCTTGATCTTAACCAAGTAGGATCTTTGGTCGAGCGTCCACCAAATCGGTAAGCGGAAGACCTCGTAGATGCGGATAAAACTCCTTCAAATACCTGACGTCAACAGACTGACTAGCAAGCCCCAAGTTCTTTATCGTATACACGTTCTGCAACTCATACCTTTCCGTCTTGTAGTACCAGAGACCGAAAGTGTAGTTCTCATGCAATCTTCTATACGAGAAACACCTTTTGTCCACTGTAATGTTAGTCTTTCAGGTTTCCCACACAAACCCAGCTCATTAAATAATTCTTCTTCGATCATCGACAGAGAAGATCCATCATCCAACAACGCAAATGTATCCACAAACAATTCGCCTTTACCATAGATTCTTATTGGAACTATTTTGAACATAACAGAAAAGTCTGCTCCTTGGTGAGAAGAGTGGATGTGTGGTGGCGGTACATACGGCTGTGCTGCTGAATTTAAACTCACGTTGCTTGTATTTTGTGGTGTATGTAGCAATGGGTGATGACGTCTATTACCACCTTCTACACCACACGGATGATTTTTGGCACACGCTTTCCAATGATGACGAGACGGGTCCAAGCAACTGAAACAAATAGACCTCTCTTTAGCAAAAGATTGCCTTTGAACAAGCGTTAGTGACAAAAACTCCTCAAATTCAACTAATGCATGTCTTTTTTATTACATTTTCGACACACATCTTTAATACAAACGGAAGCTGGTTGATGAAGAAGAACTCGAGATGTTTTGCTGACTCCTGATGAATGTGTGTTCTTCTGATCAGGACCCATTTTCATCAAATCAGGTTGTAGATTGATCACCTTCTCCGTAAGAAATTCCCCAAACTGTTGTAGGTTAATATCTTCTAAGACTAACTTACGTTTCTGCCACTCTTGATAGAGACCTGCACTCAACCTACAAGTCAAATTCGTTAAAACGTACCCATTCTTCAAATCAGTCACAGCTGATCATTGATTGTGAGCAGTCATTATCCAGTCATTATGGCTGCAATTTGTTTCTGTTGTGACCAAGAAGTAATAAATAGCGATGTCATATCTTGTGACATATGTGCTTTGAATTTTCATAATATTTGTGTAAAAGTAAATAAAAACGAACTAGAACTACTAAATAATCGATCATATTTCGTATGGAAATGTGATCTATGTTGTAAAAGTGCAGCAATGAATTTCTATGCAAAATTCAACTGTATTGATAAAAGTTTAAATGCTCTCGCTCGCAAAATACATGTTCACGAAAATAGACAGTACAGTGGTGTTGGAGTTTTTGACGAAAAAGAAATAGGAAAAAAAAGTTTCCGTCTCACAAAATACACGATCTAAATCTAACACAAAAGTAATCGCTCAAAACCTTGTAGCTAAATCAAACTTGCAAAACAATAACAAAGTTGCTTCCTCGACTCTCTTGGCACGAGTTTTACCAAAAAAATCTCCCATTGTTCGCCGCTTGAGTTCGTCTTCCAACTCAACATCAATACCCAAAAATAACACCAAGTCGCTGTCTGTAGTTAAACAAAAATCAATTAAGATCAACATTGAGGTGTGTGGTGGTGGAGATCAGTCTCTCTTCCCCACCCATTCTGTAGTTGCTGTACCTTCTTTGGAGAAAGACATGTGCAATAGAACCGCTGATGATGCGAATGTGTCTTCCACCGCCGTTAATGTCAATGTGATCGTTGTCGATGATGCATTTACTATTCATGCCGATGGTGGTGTTGGAGAAAATGTTGATATTGGTGAGTTTGCTGGTGTTTCTGGTGTTGCTGATGTTGCTGGTGCTGCTGGAGTCAAAGGTGTTGCTGGTGGTGATGATGCTGTTGGCGGTGATGTTGCTGATGTAAATCTTGCTGCTCTTGCTTTTGCTAACAATGCTGATGGTGATGACGAGTCAAACATGGTTGATGCTATAGCTGCTAATGAAGTAGATGCTAATAAAAATATACTTAGTCCTACTTTCAAATCCCAAATTATAAATGGAACGTCCTTGGAGTATCTAAACATGACCGAATGGGTGGTAAGGCATATGAAATGGTTCCACATAGGTAGTTTTCGTTCAAATACTTCAATAGACGTAATTGTAAATCATCTTGCATCAAAATTGAACATTTGTCAAGAAGTCATTGCCTGCTACAAACTGATTGCAAAAGGTAAGTCTGAAGAAGAGCTGAAAAAAGTCAACTTTAAGCTGGGTGTACCCATTGAATTCAAAAAGTTTATTCTGGACCCAAATATGTGGCCTGGTTTATCAAAATTAGACCATTTCAGAAAAAAAACTTGTAGTTCCTGACAACATTCCGCTAAGAATCGACACATCAATAAACTGTTCAATTAAGACCTTTTACCATAATGCGAGTGGAATGAGAACCAAAATACAGGACTCTTATGCTGTATCCGCAAACCTCGATTATGATGTCATTGTTATCCCTGAAACCTGGCTGTACAGTGGTATTTTATCGTCAGAAATTGTTGATAGTAGACAATATACTGTTTTCCGTAAGGATCGATGTGTTAATGCTGAGGATCGAGGTGGAGGTATATTGATTGCTGTAAAAAATGGTTTTATATGTAATGAATTAGCACTTCCATGTAGTGATATAGAACAAATGTCTGTTGTTATTAATGTAAAAAATAGTCAAAATATTGATTGGAAGCTAGTTTTTGTGGCAAGCTATGTTCCAAAATGTGAATTAAGTGTTTTTGAAAAGCATATAAATAACATTGAGTTCATTAACAAGTCATTTAACAAAGATTTGCAAACAATGTGCATATTAGGCGATTTTAACATGGGTGACGTAAACTGGTTTTGGTCGGATGAAGATAAAATGTTTATACCGGCTAATATTGTTAAAGATTATGAATATGATTTCATTGATTATGTTTATGCGCTAAACTTACATCAGATAAATGATGTTTACAATTCTTTGAATAGGTTATTGGATCTGGTTTTTATTTGTCAAAATGATGTTAAAGTTAAAATATTAAAATGCCCTTTTCCTTTGTTAAATAATTATATTCACCATGAGCAGATTGAGTTAAAATTTGATTTTTATATTCCCTCGCGTGAAATAGACTCGAAACGTAAACTTAATTTTGCCAAAACAAATTTCAACGGTTTTAATGCTTGGCTGAATACCGGTAATTGGGAAATAGAATTTTATAATAAAAGTCTACATTTTGTCTATAGTCGATTTGTCGAGATTATCATGACAGGGGTTGGAATGTTTGTTCCGTTGTCTTCGATCAAAAAAACAGTAAGCCTCCTTGGTATAATAGACAATTGTCTCATTTAAAAAACAAAAGAACTAAAGCTTTCAAAAAATATAAGAAATCTGGTAGCGATTCTGATTACGAAAATTTTTGTAGATTTCGAAATGATTTTAATGTCTTGAGTAAGTTCTTACACAAGAATTATATTATGGGTATTGAAAGTAGGCTTAAAGATGATAGTAGATGTTTTTGGTCTTACATAAAGTCAAAGCGCTGTACTTATGGTTTACCTGAGACAATGGCGTACGGCTCTAGTGTCGCAAATAACTTTCAATCAGTGTGTGAACTTTTTGCTCAGTTTTTTGAATCTGTGTATACGAAGTGAGACGTTCATTTAAATAGCAAAACTGTAATAAACTCACCCGTTGATTTGGGTTCGATGGTTCTAGACTTATATGAAGTTGCGTCCGCAATCAAACTGTTGAAACCCAATATTGTCCCTAGTGCTGATGGTATCCCAGCCTGTCTTCTAACAAATTGTGTTGATAGCTTGAGCATAGCCTTACACATAATTTTTAATTTGTCCATTACGTAAGGGTATTTTTCTTAATGAATGGAAAATGTCTTATTTGGTTCCAATCTATAAAGCTGGCTCAAAAAATTAAGTGGAGAACTACAGAGGTATGAGTAAGCTTTCAGCAATCCCAAAACTTTTTGAAAGCATTATAAAAGATAAACTTGAATTCCTCGTAAAAGAGCATATCTCTGAGCTTCAGCATGGTTTTGTGAGTGGTAGATCCACCTCAACATATCTTTTATACTTTTCATCGTCTGCCATTAGCTTAATTGAAAAAGGAATGCAAGTTGATGTTATCTACACTGATTTCAGTAAAGCATTTGATTCTGATTAGCATACTAATCAAAAAACTAAAGAGTTTTGGGTTCCATTCAATGATTTTGAACTGGATCGAATCGTTTTTGATAAACAGGGTACAGATAGTAAAGCATTGTAGTTTTACCTCAAGGAAATTTAACTGCACATCAGGAGTACCTCAAGGTAGTCATCTGGGACCGCTATTATTTATCATTTTCATAAATGACATAATACCAATTTTTCAATATACACAAGTTCTACTCTATGCAGATGACCTTAAAATGTTCTCTAGCATATCAAGCATAAATGATTGCAATAAAATGCAAAGAGATTTAGAAGCATTATATTTATGGTGCAAAGAAAATCGTCTTTTACTCAATGTAAAGAAATGCAACATCGTATCTTTTTACAGATGCTCCGTTCCATTTGTATACAATTATTCAATTGGTTCTGACCCTTTGAATAGGTTAGAAAAAGTTAAGGATCTTGGTGTGATTTTTGATCGGACTTTATCCTTTAATGATCACGTGGATTACATAATATTAAAAGCAAATTCAATGGTTGGATTTATTAAAAGAAATACAACTGTCTTTACGGATCCGCATGCTCTTTTAGCACTATTTTTGGCTTTAGTAAGATCTGTCCTTGAATATTGTGATACTGTTTGGTACCCAGCTTTTCAAGTGCAATCAAATCGTGCAGAAAAAGTCCAAAGAAGATTCACAAAGTTCATCTTTACTAAAATGAGATGGAGTTTTTCACCGAGCTACGAAGCTAGATGCTTGTTTCTAGGAATTTCTAGGCTTGATAGTCGACGTAAGACCCATTGATATAATGTTTGTGAGAGACATTCTATGCTATCATATAAAAAGCCCTAAGTTGTTAGCTTTGGTTCCTATTTATGCACCCGAAACACCACTTAGACAACGCGATTTTCTTTTCCAACCTCGTCATAGAACGAATTACGGGTCCAATGAACCGCTAACAAGAACTTTATCAAATTTTAACTCTGTCTGCAACTTGGTAGATATAAGCAAATCAAGACTATTGTTTAAAAATTCTCTGCGTGGCATTACTTTGTAATTTTAATTTTATCAACTTAATCTTATTATTATTTGTACATATACTTATATATACATAAATTTAAGCAAATTAATCTGTTAGCATTAAACTGTAGATAATAAATAAATAAAACAAACTTCTAAAACAAACTTCTAAATCCTCCTCCCTATTCATGGATTTTAAATCTTCCACAAACCCGTTAATTTTTACCGCCCACATGCGAAGTCTCGGATCATGATTTGTGGAGAGCTTTGGAAGGTTTAACAACTCTGATGTTAAGTCGTGAACAAGAACGTCCGTGCGTCCAAACATTGTACGAAGCGAATCCATAATGGCGTCAGCATCTGACGAATACTTCAAGCGGTCACTAACCAAATGATATGCCTCCCCTTTTAATTCTTTACGCAAGCGAGCTACATTTTCTTTGGAGCTAAATCTTCCCTCTAATGTAGTCGATTTAAACACCTCCTCAAAATACGGCCACTCCTTCTTGTTCTCGCCAGAGAAATTCGGTAACTCTTGCACGTTGTTACGATTCAGGATAGTAAGAAGTGCAGCCATATCCTTATCTTGAAAAGAGCTAACACCTGCTACTGAACCTTTTTCAGGGACTTCTCTAAACAGAGTTGACGGATTTGGACATTGGTCATGATTATGTTTGAGCGTACTACTTAAAAGAGCTTGATGATTTGCATGAATCTTTTTAATAATTTCAATCTTGTTAGAACTCCTAGCGTTTAAATTAGATTTCGGAGATTGAGAAAGATGTAGCTGTTCTTCACCACAGGAAACCTTTGACAATTTTAATTTAGCCGCGGCAAGCTCAGCTCGTAATTCCAACAACTCCCTGTCACGTTGGGCAACGGGAGCTTGAGCAACTGCAGCTGCCTCAATAATCAAATCTACATTTTGCTCCATTTCCTCTGGTGAAATTAAGCCAGGCGCCGAATTCCTACGATTAGTTTGAACACCTTGAGCAACGCTATCTTCTTGAAAAACGCAGTCCTCTTCCTCGCAGAACCATGGCGTAACAGTGTCGTAATTTTCGCTAGCAAAATTATGGCAATCGTAATGCCACCAGCGCTTGCATTTGTCGCATGCCACCATGTGATCATCATCAGGCCTGGTGCATTCAGACGAAGTGCAGTGACGAACTTCTAAATCCAAATTCATCATGAATAAATTTAAATTAAATAAAATTATGTCGTCCCAAGAAATGACAAGCTTTATACAGTATACCAGAACAAATATCCAATGATTTTATTTCTGAGGAAAGAACAATACTATACTTACAATATTACGTTATAATTTGTACTTACATTTGGTAGAAATAATAAAATAAGCATAAAAGTAACTCCTTGGAGACAACGACGAATATTAATATTAAATTTTAATTTTAATTTGCAGCAAACGTCTAACCTCAAATGTGGTTCGGTAGAAAATGGCGAATTCACATGTTCAATTCAATTTCAAAGATAAGATTCTCTTTTCTTTAGAGAGAGACAAAAAGATCATTACAAAAAAGGGAAATAACTACTCAAAAGTTACGGATATAGACGGTTAAAAGTTATGGATATAGACGGTATTCACATCATGTCTGGCAACACTGAATCATATGTCATACCAACGTATTTAAATTGCAACAAATGGGAGGAAGATTACCAAAAATATAACAGATGCCTGCAAGAAACAAATTTCGAAAATCTGGTAGTTATTGGAGATTTCAACGTGCGAATAGGAGAGAACCAAACGATTTCACAAGAAATCGCTGAACTCAATGGGTCGCTTAAGCAACAAAGAATTTCGAAGGACAAGGTATTAAACAGCAAAGGAAAGCGATTCATTGAGTCATGCAACGATGCGGGCGTTGTTATTTTAAACGGAAGGGCTCCAGGTGACTTTGAAGGAAATTTTACATTTCTTAACTCTGCAGGGTCTTCCGTTAACGATATATGTGGTGTGTCATATAATTTACTAAGCCAAGTGGATGAACTTAAAGTAGATGAGCTGATCTATTCAGATCACATGCCACTTAATTTAACTCTGCGCGTATCCAGTAGTCAGCTCTCTGAAGATTTAAAACTGCTTCCAAGGCTTGCTTGGTCAAAGCAAAATGAAGAAAATTATAAACATGAAATAGAGCAAAGGATCCAATCTCTGGAAGCAGAAGACCCAAGAAATGAAATATGGATGGCAACTAACATAATAGATTTGATAAAAAATGTTGCAGGTGAACAAAATAACAACACACCGCGAAGGATCTTTAAGGAGAAATGGTTTGATGGAGCCTGCATGGATTCAAGAAAAAATGCATTTCATTGGCTAAATAGATGGAGAAGAGATTCATCAGAAACTCTAAAAAAAATCTATACCGACGCAAACCGGAAATTTAAAGAAACGTGCGCAAGAAAAAGAAAACTCTATTTTCAACAACTAGGAGAAAAGCTGAGAACCGTGCATAGCTCAAAAGAATGGTGGGAGTTGGCAAATGAACTACGCAACAAAACCTTCAAAATCGGAGCAAACATAAAAAGCAGCGATTTTAGAGATCACTTTGAAAAACTCTTAAATCCCCCACTTACCACCTTGGGAACAGTATTTGAAGAGACACTGGCAGATTATTGGAATGAGCAGCTTGACGGAGACATTACTTGCCAAGAAATTCTTGAAGTACTCAGCAGGGCTAAGACAATCAAAGCTGCTGGCTTCGATCGCGTTCCTTACGAATTTTTCACCCATGCTCCTCGGGCTCTCATTGAACGACTGGTTGGGCTTTATAACAGGATTCTTATCACGGAAAGAGTAGAACCATCTTTCAAAAGGTCCTTGATATTCCCAATATTTAAAAAAGGAAATGTTAATCTGGTGGAGAATTATAGAGGCATCTCTTTTATGGATGCTATCGCCAAAATTTTCACCGGTATACTACTAAGAAGGCTACAAATTTGGGAACGACAGCATAATGTTCTTAACGAATACCAAGCAGGATTCAGAGAGGGCTATAGCACTGCGGATAATATATTTAACTTGTTCAACATTTTAAAATTAAGGATGGAAGAATCCAAAAAAACGTACTTCTTCTTTGTAGACTTCAAAGCAGCGTTTGACAGTATAAGTCGAGAAGCGTTGTTTATCAAACTAAAAAGAATAGGAATATCGACCAAGTTTTTGAACACTCTTAAGAACTTCTATGAAAATACAACGAGTGCAGTTTGGGACGGAACAAAACTGTCAGAATGGTTTAGAACCAAAATGGGCGTCAAACAGGTTTGCCTTTTAAGCCCGTTGTTGTTCGCACTTTTTATAAACGATATACATGATTCTATTGGCGGAGGCATTTTTATAGATGAACTCAATATTCGACTGCTGCTATATGCGGATGATATAGTTATCTTCGCAGACTCACCAATAGAACTACAGTCAATGATTGATCATTTGGAGGAATATTGCAGTAAATGGAATCTATTTATTAACCTGGAAAAGTCCAAAATAATGATATTTAGAAAAAATGGTGGGAGAAGAAATAATTTAGAAAAATGGACACTTTTAACAGAACAAATTGAGGTAGTTCGAAAATACAAATACTTAGGTATATGGGTAACACCTAGATTGTGAATGACTGAACACTTCAATCACAGAGCTCAGCAAGCAAAAACGAGCCTCAACTTGACTTGGCACAGATTTATCTCGAAAGATGATGTAGACTTTGCTTCGAAAATGGATCTTTTCAACGCGGTGGCAAGATCAATACTGGGGTATGGTGCTCAAGTATGGGGACATCAGCAGTATGACGAAATAGAGAAGGTTCAGCGTTATTTTATCAAAAAAATCTTGAGAATTCCATCAACATCTCCGAATTACATGCTGACAGTGGAATGTAAAATGAAACCACTCTTTATCTACACCATGAAATGTTACATGTGTTACATAAAGAAAATTTTAGTCTTGTACGATGAGAACCGTCTTCCACGAATACTAGCAAACAAAATAATAAACGAAAACATATATTGGTATAGAGACTGGATGTTATATACTGAGCTAGAAGGTGTAGCTATTCGTGATATTGTTGGAAATACAAGATATTTTCATGATGTAACAGAACAGGTATATACACAGATTGCGAACAATGCATGGGATATGGCAATACAAAGAGCTCAAGCAACAACGTCGCATGGATTGTACAACGCCCTCAACTACCACGAAGGAAATAGATACACACAAGAAGAACGAAACACATCTATGATAAGTTGGATTTTCAAGGCTAGGGGAGGTCTCCTATTCTTGAACGGAACGTTTGTGTTTAGCAACCGAAATACGCAATGCACTTTGTGCAATCTTCGAGAAGATGAAACTTTTATTCACTTTTTAGGTGTATGTCCTGTGCTTAAAGAAATACGATTGCAACTCCTGGGATCAAGAGCACTCAGCACTGAAAGGATGATTAACATCCTGAACGGAGAAGGCAGCTGGGTCTCTCTGATAAAATATTTAACACTGGCTTTAAAATATCGCTCCGAACTTATCAGAGAATACAATGGTTGAAAGTAAAACAACAATGTCGTGCCAAAAATAACATAGGGTACAAATAAAACAAGAACAATCGCACTGAATAACAACATCAATAAGGATCAACAACATCAGTTAACAACAACATTAACAACAAAAACAAAGACTATCCAATAGCAGCAACTGAGACCAAGTTCTAACAACTACAACTACATTAACAACAGAAACCATCAAAATCTACAGGAAAAATAGCAAAGAAAACTGCAATAACAGTAACAACAGAAACATCAACAGCTGGAGTAATATCAACAACAAAATCAACACCAGCAACAAGAACAACGACACAATCTTCAAAAACAACAACAACATCAATCAACAACAATAACCAACAACGAAATCAATCAACAACATCATTCAACAACAACATCAATCAAAAACAACATTATCTAACAACGACTTCAATCAAACAACAAAATCAAATAACAACAACATCAATCAACAACGAAATTAATCAACGGCAACAGAAATCAACAATAGCAGCATCACCAACAAACAACAACAACAACCATCAACATTTATAAAAACAACAATATCACCACCACATCATCATTACCATCAACATTATACAAATACAAGTAACAAAATCAATCAACATCAACATCAATCAACAACAACATCAATCAACAACAACATCAATCAACAACAACATCAATCAACAACAACATCAATCAACAACAACATCCATACAGAACAAAATCAATCAGCTACAACAAAAATCAACAACAACACTGTCACCAACAACAACAACATCAATAACATGAACAAGCATAAGAAAATCAACAACACCAATCATCATCATCATCATCAGCATCATCATCATCATCATAATCATCATAGTAACAATAGTAACAATTAAGTACAACTCAATCACTGACCTAAGGTTCAAGAAATGGATATTCGATCGCAACACACGGCCTAAATAAGCCATTGATGCATAATTGATTGTTTAATGTTAAATTCACTGAATATTATCTAGAATAAGAAAAAAAAAAAAAAAAAAAATTGTTTTTTTTTTTTTTTTTTTACTTTTAGTTAGTTTTATATTACGTTGTTAAGTTACAATTATCTGAATAAACAAATTACTTACTTACTTACTTACTTACTTACTCAAAAGTTACCAAATAGCAAATAAATGTATCTAACTTTTGAATAGATGACAAATGACAAATAGATGGCGATGGTAAAATAGCAACTAGTTTTGACTCGATGACAGTATCATTGTGAAGGGTTTTCCAATAAGAGTGATATGATTTCTTTTTAAAAATCGACACACTTGGAGCTAGGGAAATTCTAATATTTTTTATTTAATGTGCAGTTCAATCAATACAATTAAGTTTTAAATAAAACGTCATTCAAATGACCACCAAGGCAGCAACAAATTCGATGAACCCAATTTTCGAGCATTTTTTCCACTAAATCAAGTCGTATATCATGAATGGCACGTTCAATATTGACTTGTAAAGCTTGAAGAGAATCTGGTATATTTTGAAAGACCAATGACTTCAAATAATCCCACAAAAAATATTCCAATGGTGTTAAATCGCAACTTCTTGAAGGTCATTAAAAATCACCATTTCTTGAAATAATCGAATCTCCAAACTTTTCTCGCAATAATTCAATTGTTGCATTTGCTGGGTGGCACGTAGCCCCTTCTTGTTGAAAACAAATGTTGTCAAGATCAACTTCTTCCAATATCGGCCATAAGAAGTTGGTCATCATAGATCTATACCGTTCTCCATTGACAGTAATGGTGTTACCAGGTTCGTTTTGAAAGAAGTATTGACCGATGATTCCACCAGCCCAAAAACCACACCAAACTGTCAATTTAGGTGAATGTAATGGCTTTTCATGGATATTTTGTGGATTTCCATCGTGGGTTTGTTTATATACCGCACTTGTCAAATGAAAGTGAGCATTGTCGGAAAAGATGTTTTTCTCACAAAATAGTTGTAGTTTTGAAGTCGTTCCATGGCAAAATCAGAAAACTGACGACGACAAAAAATGTAGACTACACGATTGTCTACGTGTAGACAATTCAACATAGACAATTCATCATTGTCTACATGTCAATGTAGACAATGTAGACAATGTAGACAATCAATTTTATTTAAATTTTTTAACTTTTTATGTCTTCTTAATCATATAAACAAAACAAATTTTTATTATTTGAGTCTTTCACTCTGCATTTTTATTTATTTCAACAAAAATAACAAAAATAAAAAATCGTATATTCTTATGTACATACTCGTAAATACAAAATTATTCATTTTCGTCTTCGACGTCTTCATCAAAACAATTATATTGTTTATCCTCGACTCTCAGTGAATAATAAAAATGAAGGAGTTTCTTCGATCGTTCAAAAGTCATGCGGTTTCTCGACATGGAATGAACATGCGACCAACTTTAAAAAACTATTTCATTTTGAGCGGAAGAAGCTGGAATAAGAATAAGTTTTTTTTGCCAAATTTGCCAGATTTGGAAGTTTTATAGAGGCCATATTCCAAAAAACAATCGGTTTTTTAATATCTTTTTCATAAAGAATCTTAAAAAAGTTGATTTTTCTATTAAAAGAGTCCCAATCTTCTATTCGATCACTATTCAGATGCTTAAACAAAAACTGGCACACGATTTCATTTTGACTTACCGTCAGCTTCCCATTGTCAAAATGAGGATGTAAATAATAAGCCGAGAGAGCATATTTGTTTAGAGCCATATCCACGCGCGATTTCAAAGATGTTTCGTGTTGCGCCTTAAATCTGTCTGGGAGTTATAAACTCAACCAAAGATGAACTGCTTCTAAAGCAGAACAATCAACCGCTTGACACCTGTTTATTAAAATGCAGACTGGATCAAGAAGCTCGATGAAATTCTTAACATCATCAATAAAGTTTTCATCAAACATCAACAAAGCTACAGTCTGCTTTATTTTTTTGGTAGTTGATTCTGTTATTTTGTGGTGTATGTAGCAATGGGTGATGACGTCTATTACCACCTTCTACACCACACGGATGATTTTTGGCACACGCTTTCCAATGATGACGAGACGGGTCCAAGCAACTGAAACAAATAGACCTCTCTTTAGCAAAAGATTGCCTTTGAACAAGCGTTAGTGACAAAAACTCCTCACATTCAACTAATGCATGTCTTTTTTTAACATTTTCGACACACATCTTTAATACAAACGGAAGATGGTTGATGAAGAAGAACTCGAGATGTTTTGCTGACTCCTGATGAATGTCTGTTCTTCTGATCAGGACCCATTTTCAACAAATCAGGTGGTAGATTGATCACCTTCTCCGTAAGAAATTCTCCAAACTGTTGTAGGTTAATATCTTCTAAAACTAACTTATGTTTCTGCCACTCTTGATAGAGACCTGCGCTCAACCTACAAGTCAAATTCGTTAAAACGTACCCATTCTTCAAATCCTCCTTCCTATTCATGGACTTTTAGTCACACTGGTTTGTAGTCACTCCGTCTCTTCATAAAATACGTTGGCACTGTTGATCTTCTTGTTTAATCCGTATTATATGGAACATTTCTCTGACGTCACCATTCACTGCTACTTCACGTTCTCGAAATTTTAACAAACCCGCGTGTAGAGGAACTAGATTATCTGGGCCCTTTAATAAATGTGTATTCAAAGAAACCCCGTTCACTCTCGCTGCTACGTCTGCAACACACCTTGGTTTTATTGGGAATTTGTTAGGGTTTACCACAATAAAAGTTGGTGCATACCAAACTCTTTGCCAATCTTGGTTCAATTCTTTTTGTGTGGCAACTCTGGCATATCCTTTTGTGATCAAGTCTTGAAAATATTTATTTTGCCACTCCAGAAGTTCAGGTTTTTTCTTCAAAGATTTTTCCAAACCAACTAAACGTTTAAAAGCCATCCCAAAACTATGGGGGAGTTTGACGTCATCTGAAGACCACAGTAGACCAATTTCATATTGCCTGCTTTGACGCTTTATTGACCTCTCCATAATGTCGAGTGAACGACTGACTTCCCTGCTAACGAAATCACCCTTTGGAGGCATCACACCAAATTCCTCCGTGGAAAAATGCTGACGGACAAGGTCGTGTAAATCTACTTCCTCTTTTATGGCATCATGTAACATAAGTTTCATAGAGGGTTTCGAAACGGGCATCGAGCAAGAAACATTCATAGACGGTGCTGATTTGCCATAAACAATCCATCCTAAAAGAGTCTTCAACTCGTGAGGCTGCTCATCTTTCCCTTGTCGCTGGCCATGCCCTAATAGAAACTTGGCTTGATCTAAACCAAGTAGGATCTTTGGTCGAGCGTCCACCAAATCGGTAAGCGGAAGACCTCGTAGATGCGGATACAACTCCTTCAAATACCTGACGTCAACGAACTGACTAGCAAGCCCCAAGTTCTTTATCGTATACACGTTCTGCAACTCATACCTTTTCCGACTTGTAGTACCAGAGACCGAAAGTGTAGTTCTCATGCAATCTTCTATACGAGAAACACCTTTTGTCCACTGTAATGTTAGTCTTTCAGGTTTCCCACACAAACCCAGCTCATTAAATAATTCTTCTTCGATAATCGACAGAGAAGATCCATCATCCAAGAACGCAAATGTATCCACAAACAATTCGCCTTTACCATATATTCTTATTGGAACTATTTTGAACATAACAGAAAAGTCTGCTCCTTGGTGAGAACAGTGGATGTGTGGTGGCGGTACATACGGCTGTGCTGCTGAATTTAAACTCACGTTGCTTGTATTTTGTGGTGTATGTAGCAATGGGTGATGACGTCTATTACCACCTTCTACACCACACGGATGATTTTTGGCACACGCTTTTCAATGATGACGAGACGGTCCAAGCTACTGAAACAAATAGACCTCTCTTTAGCAAAAGATTGCCTTTGAACAGGCGTTAGTGACAAAAACTCTGCACATTCAACTAATGCATGTCTTTTTTATTACATTTTCGACACACATCTTTAATACAAACGGAAACTGGTTGATGAAGAAGAACTCGAGATGTTTTGCTGACTCCTGATGAATGTGTGTTCTTCTGATCAGGACCCATTTTCATCAAATCAGCTGGTAGATTGATCACCTTCTCCGTAAGAAATTCTATAAACTGTTGTAGGTTAATATCTTCTAAGACTAACTTACGTTTCTGCCACTCTTGATAGAGACCTGCACTCAACCTACAAGTCAAATTCGTTAAAACGTACCCATTCTTCAAATCCTCCTCCCTGTTCATGGATTTTAAATCTGCCACAAACCCGTTAATTTTTACCGCCCACATGCGAAGTCTCGGATCATGATTTGTGGAGAACTTTGGAAGGCTTAACAACTCTGATGTTAAGTCGTGAACAAGAACTTCCGTGCGTCCAAACATTGTACGAAGCGAATCCATAATGGCGTCAGCATCTGACGAATACTTCAAGCGGTCACTAACCATATGATATGCCTCCCCTTTTAATTCTTTACGCAAGCGAGCTACATTTTCTTTGGAGCTAAATCTTCCCTCTAATGTAGTCGATTTAAACACCTCCTCAAAATACGGCCACTCCTTCTTGTTCTCGCCAGAGAAATTCGGTAACTCTTGCACGTTGTTACGAACTTCTAAATCCAAATTCATCATGAATAAATTTAAATAAAATAAAATTATGTCGTCCCAAGAAATGACAAGCTTTATACAGTATACCAGAACAAATATAAAATGACTAGCAGTGCCCGCGAATTCGTCCGCGTGGAATAGTTACTTTCGGCAGCATTTTTAATTTTTTAGGCTACTTATTTTGCAAATAAGACACATTCATGCGTTTTAGTAAACTATTGTTATATTTTATTTAAGTAGGTACATTTTTGCACAGAACGTTCTTACTTTTTCCATCTTTTGTCTAATAAAAAGGTTTTGCGAGTTTGATACACTCTTTTAAACTAAAGTGACTAATCAGTGGGAACTAAAGAAATACGGGGAATCAATAGTTTTCTTATTTCGCTGTTCCAGTTCTCATTAAAACTTTTATAATGCCGCATCCCAGATGTGTAATTTGTAGCTGTTCACAGTTCTAGATTACTCATTATTTTCACTGGAACACCAACTTGCAGTCACTCCTGATAATTCTAAAGCATTGAGAAACTCTATAGGGTGAGATGTGACTTTCTCAGTGTCCATAATATTGTCTACTGATAGACATTCGAAAACCCCCAATACGTCAAACAAAATTTATTAGTTTATATGGTTAACTATCTCATTAGTCGGGGCCGAAATCGACTTTTCACACAGACATTACTGATTGCCAATATTTATTTGAAGATCAAGATAGACATTTCTTCTCAGGTCAACTGTGTAATAGACAATTTGACAGAAATCACCTCATGATGAAAGAACTTTTGAAATCGGTCCAGTAGCTTCAAGGAAAACAAATACTGACGCTGTCCTTCTTCAGGCTCAAGTCAAGACTATCTCGGCACCAAAATTCATACAAATAGGTTCAATAGTTTGGGCGGTAGATGGTAACAAAACAAAACAGACAGACGGAGTTGATTTCGGATCTATAGTGTTAGTAAGTACTTCCGTTCCCATGGGAATATGGGGATAAATTAAAGTTAATGTTACTTTGAGATAGTGTAGCATTCTAACGGGGAAATACTTCTTGAAATCAGTTCAGCAGTTTCTAGGTTCCCGTTTACCTTTGCATTCTTGTGGGAATACAGGGATAACATACATAGCCTATGTCCATTCTCAGGCTCAAGACTATATCTCTTTACCAAAATTCATATAAATAGGTTTAATAGTTTGGGCGGTTTTTGATAACAAATAAAAATAGACAAATAGATTTCATTTCAGACTTATGATATTAATAAAAACTCCCATTCCCGTGGGAATATGGTAACCGTCCCCGTAGGAATAATGGGGATGACTTACAGTACAGTTTATGTTACTCAGGGATAGTGTAGCATTCTAACGGTGGAAGAATTTTTATAATCGGTGCTGTAGCTTCTAAGTTCCCGTATACGTTCCCATTCCCGCGGGAATATAGGGATAAAATATATAACCTATGACCTTCCTCAGGCTCTAGACTATCTTTGTACAAAATTTCATTTAAATCTATTCATTAGTTTGGGCGGGATATGGTTACATAGAAAGGCGAACAGACAGAGCTACTTTCGCACTTATTATATCAGTAAGGACTCCCTTTACCATAGGAATATGGTGACCGTTTTCGTGGGAATATGTGGATGAGTTGAAGCTAATGTTACTCCGGGATTATTTAGCATTCCAACGGTGAAAGAATTTTTGAAATCGGTGCTGTAGTGTCAAAGTTCCCGTATACGTTCCTGTTCCCGTGGGAATTACGGAGAAAATATATAGCCTATGTCCTTCCTCAGGTTCTGAACAATCTTTGTACAAAATTTCATTCAAATCGGTTTATAAGTTTGGACGGGAGATGGTAACATAGAACGACGGACAGACAGAGCTTCTTTCACACTTATTATGTTAATAAGGACTCCCGTTCCCGTTGGAATATGGGGATGAATTAAAGTTTATGTTACTCTGGGATAGTGAAGCATTCTATCGGTGGAAACATTTTTGAAATCGGTGTTGTAGTTTCTTAATTCCCGTATACGTTCCCGTTCCCGTAGGAATTTAGGGATAAAATATATAGCCTATGTCCTTCCTCAAGTCTTAGACTATCTCTGTACCAAATTTTATTCAAATCGGTTCAGTAGTTTTGGCGGGAGATGGTAACATAGAAAGCCGGACAGACAGAGTGACTTTCACATTTATAATATTAGTTAGGATTTTATTTCTGAGGAAAGAACAATACTATATGATATGATTTGAGAAAGCGGGTGTTTATATTTCAGGAACTTTATTCAGTGTAACTAATTAAACGACTTAAAAGCTAATGAGAGGGTTAAACAAGTTTGGTAATCTTTTATAGGCAAATAAGCGCGGGAAATAATAGTCTATTTCGCGCCAAGAATCTTTGACAATAGTTTTTACATATTTTGACATATGGTCAATGATTGGTATGCCTGGTCATTTAGGTGATGCCCAGTATAGGGTGCATCAATTATCCCTTCGTTTAAGTTGGAACAAAACGAACGGTCTTGAATCTGGTACGCGCTGATTTTCGTGGAACTGGCATGGTTGGTTCTGGATCTGATGAATGTGAAGGACCGGCCTCTGGTTCGTTGGGATTCCCCGGTGTGTCAGAAAATGGTGAGTGCTGATGTCCTGACAAGTCAATTATTGGAGGATCGGGGCTAGGATCAATTGAAACGTCGTTATCACAGGTGTGGTCATGGTCATGTTGTTGGGTTAGACTTGGAAAAGAAATATTATTATTAGAAGGAAAATGATTTGAAATTGCCTGTCTTAAATTCATAGGTTCTTGTTGTTGAAGAGATGTTTCGATGTCACTCTCTGCTCGTGCATTAGATCTTAGCTGGTTCTGATGACGTCTGCACATCCCATGATCTGTTTTTATTAGGTACATCCTTTTTCCCAAATTTTTCTTTATTTTTCCTGTGACCCACTTCTGTCCTCTAAGGTAAAAGAAATATTATTATTAGAAGGAAAATGATTTGAAATTGCCTGTCTTAAATTCATAGGTTCTTGTTGTTGAAGAGATGTTTCGATGTCACTCTCTGCTCGTGCATTAGATCTTAGCTGGTTCTGATGACGTCTGCACATCCCATGATCTGTTTTTATTAGGTACATCCTTTTTCCCAAATTTTTCTTTATTTTTCCTGTGACCCACTTCTGTCCTCTAAGGTATTGCCAAAGAAATACGAATTGACCCTCATGGAACTTCGGTTGATTTGGTTCAATGATTCTTTTCGGTTCGGGAATCATAGCTGAAAGTAGAGTTCGATGTTGACGTCCGTGAAGCTTTTCTGCTGGAGATATCCCCATTTCGTCAGGGGTGGATCGAAAAGTGGATAAGAATATAGCGAGTGCTTCATCGTCTTTCTGATTTCCAGCGATGATTTTAAGAAATGCTGTTTTGAATGTTCTTACCATCCTCTCTGCCAATCCATTAGATTCGGGGTTGAATGGAGCTGAGGTCATGTGCCGAATTGAATGATCTTGACAGAACTGCTGAAACTCTTTAGACGTAAACTGTGTCCCATTGTCGGACACAACGACCTTTGGTAAACCCTCTAAAGCGAATAAAGAACGTAAAGCTTGAATGGTAGACTGGGAGGTGGTTGAAGACATTCGGATGACAAACGGAAACTTTGACTTCGAATCTACCACAATTAACCACATAGATTTTTGAAATGGGCCAGCAAAATCTATGTGAATGCGTTCCCATACATTCTCTGATGTTGTCCAACTAGAATACTCCTTTTTCGCGCTACTAGCATTTGATTGACAAGCCATGCATTTGGCAACTGTTGATTCAATGATGTCATCGACCTTAGGCCACCAACAGTATCGACGGGCCAATTGTTTCATTCGAGTAACTCCCCAATGACCTTGATGAAGAAGAGTTAGTACTTTAGGTTGAAGTGCAGCAGGTATAACCACTCTTGGACTTTGGCTGTGAAAGAGAAGAATGTTAGCAGACACACTTAGACAAAGCCTTCTACGAAAATAAGGAAGTAAATTATTTTGTGTTGCAGGCAACCGTGCTGGCCAACCCCGCCTTACATACTCGAGGACTATGCGAAAATCTGGATCACTGTTTGAAAACTTAGCAATTACATCTGCATTGATAGGAAAATCATTTAAGACAGAAATAAACTCATCCACCTGATGGCAAGATTCTTCCGAGTTATCAAATTCCTCGTCGGGACCTACAGGTAACCGTGATAAGCAATCGGCATTTCCATGTTTTGTTGTTGGACGATACCGAATTGTGTAGGTATATCCCATCAAAAAAATTGCCCAGCGTTATAGCCTTTGAATAGTCATGTGTGGCAATTTTTTACTAGGGCTGAGAATGGTAACCAACGGCTGGTGATCCGTTATAAGCTCAAATTGACGACCATATAAATACTGCTGAAATTTTGTTACGCCGAAAATTATCGAAAGAGCCTCTTTTTCGATTTGGCTGTATCCTTTTTGAGACGCATCCAATGTTTTTGACGCAAATGCAATCGGTTTTTCCGAACCGTCTGGATAAACGTGTGAAATGACTGCCCCAATGCCATGCGAAGAAGCATCGGTAGCCAGAGTGATGGGCAGATCATCTTGAAAATGTGTTAATCGGGACACTTTGTTACGGTAAATTTTCCCGCAACAAAAACCTTTCTTACATTTAGTTATTTTGATTTCGATATCCCTCTCTTTTCCTCAAACCCTTCCCTATCATTTCTTCGTCCCATCATTTCTCCGTTGTTTGCTCTTAACAATGTGATCGAAACATAGCTTTGAGCAAATGACAAAATAGGTGCATGTCGTAATCAGCGGATGAGCTGAACTGATGCCGGCGTTTGGTGTGTCGAGCCAGATGCCTCTGGAGACTCGCACACTATTTTCTTACATTGAATGTTATACTTCGTCGCTAAGAAACATCATCATTCTCATACACCATCATTCACAAACATTAACATTCACATCATGATCATCAGTTACACATACGTACATGCATATACTTATACCATCATTCACCCTTCATCATCATTATAACTACCATCTTTACACTCATCATCATTCACACACATCATTACACACACTAAACAAGCAGGATATCACACACACAACATTATACACATACATACACATATCACAGAGGAGATCAATAGAAATGGCACTTGTAAACGCCATACATCGTTATGAGACACACTGTGCAGCGTAGTGCTGCAAGTGTTAACATCCTAAAATTAACTTTATTTTTGTAAAACCGATTCATAAGAATGAAACGTTAATAGTTTTCCCTTTTCCCCAAATCTGCGCAAAGATCCACCGAATATGGTAAAGTAGTTCATTTTGGTTTTAGTAGCTTTTGCTCCCTTCTTCAATTTTCGAAAAGTTGTAACACAGAGAATTTTATCCTTTCCCTGACTCAGTAGATTATATAGTAGAGTAACTGGGAAAATGCCCAGAAGTATTATTTTCAACTTTCAGGAACTTTCATTTTTCTCGACATGTTTTATGGGAGGGGTCTGATCTCGACTAATGAGCTGGATAAGTTTTGGGAACAAACCCCCAACAACTTTTTCAGTTCAATGTGACTGGAAAATTGTACGAGTGAAAGGTCTCGCTGGAATTCGACAACGGAGGTGCTTGTCAGCCATAAGGCTGCATGTGCTAGAAAGCCGTGACAGAAAACCTCGAGACACGATTGGCCGATTGTATGAATGTGTGTGTAAATTTGAGGGTCGAGAAAGGACAAACTGACAAGATCAAGCACTTCTTGGTTGACCTAGTCTATGACAAGTGGTATTTTTTTTGCGAATTTGAGATTTTGGAAAAAGAGAGAAAAATAAAGTTTAGAAAGTGAAAGTTGGAGATATTTGGAAAATAGTTTCGTTGATTAGTTTTTTTAATTGCTTGAGAAAAGTGAAATTTAGAGTCAGTGGGAGGAGAGAGTTAGCAGAAGTTATCAGACAGACAAGAATATTGGAAATTCGAAGGAGGAAGGAAAATCAGGAGATAAGGAAAAGATAAGTAGAGTGTTTTAGTTTTTTTTGCAAGTGTTGTCAAATATTTTTCGGTTGATTTTTGCCATCGTATCTTCTCAAAATTGTGAGACACGCGACCCTTTTTAGTTTTTATTAATTGTTCTTTTCGGGAAAGAACAATTAACGTTTCAATCTTTCGGTTATTTTCATTTGTTTACCTTTTGAACGGTTCACCTAACCGTCCACCATTGTAATTTTATAGTTGAAAAGATTTGGGTTTTTAATCCAACTTCTTGTACGGTTTTCCCATCAGTTAAACACAATAAATAGTTTTAAATCCCTTTGGGAATTTAATTGCATTGTTTTTTTATTCAGTTCTTACTATTTCAAAACTAATTAGTGGTTTGGAAGTTTCACCTCAAAATTTCCTGGCGCCCATCTTTTCTTAGTACACCCTGTACTGAGAAATAATACTTTTAATTCATTCTTTTAATTATTAAATTAATCGGTTCTTTTATTCGCGATCGATCGTCTTATTCGCGCTACGCTATCATTACATTGTTTACGAACCCAGCCCAGCTGAGCTTAGTCGTGGTGTCAGCAGCCTACCTGCTGAGTGTTACACTTTTACTTATCAGCGCGATTGACAGTTCGTTTGTTTACCTCGCGGCACACCGGTTGTGCATTTCTTTCAATCGTTTTTAATTTCGTTTATTTTATTAATTGTTTCTTATTAATTGGATTCGGAAAATCCAATCGCGTCTAGTATCATAATATCGATCCATCGTAAAGTTAATTTTCGCGAAATAAAAAGTGTAACAAATTGGCGCCCAACGTGGGGCTTCCACTGACTCTAATTTTCATTCCCCTAGGTAAATTGTGACAATTGAAGTGTGTACAGTGCGAGTTTGGTTGACTGCTTAACCTTTTTTTTGGACTGCATGCAACAGTGGGAAATCCTATATTAAAGGAATTATTTTGGTCTGTATACGACAGTACCAAACACAAGTAGGTGTTTTGTTTAGTTTTATTATTATTCCTATAAGTGATACAAATCTCTGGGTAGTGCTTATCACCCATTGAGAGTTTTTTTTTTATTTTTATTTTAATTTTCGGGCAAGTGAGGTTGCTTGCATTAAAAAGTGCAAATTATAATATAGGTATATATAGCATTGTTGGTGCGTTTTATTTTATTTGGCAATTGCACACAAAAAGGTGTAGATTGCGTTGTAGTTGCTTTGTGTGGTTTGAATTGCCACTATTTAATTTGAAAGCTCGCACGGTTGGCGAGTAGGAAATTTACAGGGCGTTTCGGGTTGTCGGTTGCAACCACCGCGTAGATTTTGTTTTAATTTTTATTGCTTTTGCATACTTTCTTTTATTATTATATAAAGATTTTATTATTGATTTTATCAAAATTATTCTTTTGAGTTACACTTTTTACATAACTATATTTTTTTTTTCTATTTGGGTTTTTATTCTTATTTTGGTTTCTGAGCATACTTGGTTCGAAACTGAGTTTTGTTGTAGTGTCACTTGACATATATTTTTTTAATTTTGATATTGTTTCAAAGTTCAAGCATCCAATTGGAGCTTGATTTGGTTATTTAAAAAAAAAAAATTTTTTGAGGGTTAGATTATTTTGCTAGAACTGTTTTTAGTTCGTTCCCCATTTATTCTTTTGGTTCAAGTCAGCTTAGTTTAATATGGATATTTATAGATTAGCGCAAGATGAGCTTGCATATGAGATGGAGTGTAGGGGATTAGAGGTAGGCACCGTAGATGAGATGAGAAAATCTCTAAGAGGAGCTAGATTGCTTGAGCGTAGGGGTTCGTTAGGTACTCCCGCACAGTATCCGTTCAATTTTGAACAGGATTACGAAGCGGTTGAGAATAAATTAGGAGAAATAAGGAAAATTTTAGAAATGAAACCAAAGAGTAGGAAGTGTAAAGAATATTTGAAGAGCTTAGCAAAGGTAGAGTGGGGTATAGGTAGGTTAGATAGGTCGCAGCCAGAAGATGGCGAGCAAGAAAAATTAAAGTTAGGGTTGAAGAATAAACTTATAATGGCATTAGCCGATTTAGAGGAAGTCCTAGATTCTGAAGAAGTAGGAGGCGTGATTGATGATGGCAGTCAGCTATCAACCGATAGTCTGAGAGCTTCAGCGGCAGGACCAGCGCCATTGCAATCAACATCAGCAGCATCAGCAGCAACAAGAGTACCAGCATCAACATTAACAGCATCAGCAACAACAACATCAACAGCACCAACTTTAGCACCAGTCGTATTAGAGACTGGAGGTAGGGAAGAAAATATAGTTAGGGAAATTAATGTAAATAGGATAGATGAGAATAGGGAATATAATAGAGAAAGAATTTTTGTTAGTGAGAGGTTTGAGAACCTAGCGAAGTGGGATGTGAAGTTCACCGGAGAGCGTTGTGGAGCTTCCGTGAACGCATTCCTAGAGAGAGTTGAGGAGATCCGTCAGGCTCGTGGAGTGACGGAAGCAAAGCTGTTGCGGTCGGCAGCAGATTTGTTTGTAGGTAGGGCATTGATATGGTTTAGGGCAGTTAGGGTATCTATAGGTTCTTGGCAAGAGCTCGTCAGTGAGTTGAAACTGGAGTTCTTGCCACCAAACTACGACGATCTGTTGTTAGAGGAGATTAGGCGTCGCACACAGGGACGGGACGAATCCATCGGGGTATATGTGGCGACGATGCAAAACATGTTTGGAAGGCTTTCCGAACCCATCTTGGAGGGTAGGAAGTTAGGAATGATTCAAAAGAATCTGACCCCTTTCTACCAGACGCAGCTCGGATTGGCTAATCCGGCTAGCGTTTCCGAGTTGGTTAGATTAGGGCGCAATTTGGAGTTCGTCAGGGCTAACGTGGAATCTTACGTTCCACCGCCCAACAGTAGAAGTAGGAACCTACTTGAGCCGGATCTGGCTTATGTAGGAGTTGAACCCCCCAGAGTTTCGGTTGTTGAAGGAAACAATCGAACTCGACAGGTCGTGCAGGAGTCGAGTCCTAACTCGAATTTCGTTTCAGCGAGGCCGGCTGTGAGGAGAGTTGCGGTTGTTGAGGACAACACCCAATCTCGTCAGCCCGTAAGTTCATCGAGGTCTTATAGGTGTTTTAATTGCAATGGAGAAGGCCATCTTGCAAATTGGTGTTCCGCTGTTAGGCGATGTTATGGGTGTGGGAAGCAGGGGGTTACAAAAAGTAACTGCCCGCAGTGTTCGGGAAACGGCAGACGCACTCTCGGGTCAGTAGGACGAGAGCGCCGTTAAATGCGTCGGGGTTGCCTACTGGTAACCAGTCGGCAGGAGTTAATTTGAGTTTCGCGCTTGAGCACGTAGGTAGGGACAAGAGACCATATATAGGTGTTAGTATTTATGGGATTAGGTTAGTAGGGCTTTTAGATTCGGGTGCTTCTTGCACAATTATATGTAGGGATGGATGGAAAATTTTACAGGGCTTAGGTATAAAGTCAGGCACTAGCAAAGTAGGTAGTGTTAGATTAGCTGATGGTGTAGAAGTACAGGTGGAAGGTGAAGTTTCACTTCCAATTACAATTAAAGGCAAGGTAGTTTTAGTAGGGTGTTTAGTTATGCCTCATCTTCCTCATAGTCTGATTTTAGGAGCCGATTTTTGGGCTTTAGCGGGAATAGTCCCGGATTTACAATCAGGGGAATGGGAAGTTTCGAATCAGAATTCTTTGAATTCGATTTCCCATTCTGAGCATTTGACTGAGGTAGGAGAGGTAGAAAAGCAACAGTTAGAAAAATTTTTGGACAGGACATTTAAGGAAATGCCTGAAGGGTTAGGGTGCACACAAATGGTGGAGCACAAGATTAGGACAACAGCAGAGCCGATTAAGCAGAGATACTATCCAGTGTCTCCGGCTATTCAGGGTTTTATTGATAAGGAACTAGAGCAGATGTTAGAAGATAAAGTGATAGAAAAATCTGACAGTCCATGGGCTTCACCCATTGTCATGATTAAGAAGAAGGATGGTACGTATAGGTTTTGTGTAGACTTTAGGAAATTGAATGCGGCTACAGACAGGGACGCGTACCCCCTCCCCTACATAACAGCTATCCTGGATAAGCTGAATAACGCGAAATTCTTGTCTTCTTTGGACATCAAGTCGGCCTATTGGCAGATTCCGATGGAAAAAGAGTCAAGAAAGTATACTGCCTTTACGGTACCTGGCCGCGGTCTGTTTCAGTTTTTGCGAATGCCGTTCGGGTTGCACAATGCTCCCGCAACTTGGCAAAGGTTTATTGATAACGTTTTAGGACCCGAACTAGAACCATATGTCTTCGTGTATCTGGATGATATCATTATCGTCACAGATACCTTTGAGAAGCATATGGAGATTTTAGAAGAAGTCTTCAGAAGACTTATTAAGGCAGGTTTAAAAGTTGGTAGGGACAAATGTCATTTTTGTAGGCCATCTCTGAAGTTCTTAGGCTATGTTGTAGACCGCAATGGTTTACACATGGATCCAGAGAAAATAGAAAGCATGTTAGGGATTCCATCGCCAAAGAATATAAAAGAGGTTAGGAGTTTTATCGGCACGGTGTCCTGGTATAGGCGATTTATACCAAACTTTGCGAGTTTGGTGAAGCCGTTGTCCGATTTACTTAGGAAAAATAAGAAGTTTGAGTGGAGTAGCACTTGTGAGGAAAGCTTTAGGAAAGCTAAAGAGTGTTTAGTGGCAGCACCCATTTTGACGTGTCCTGATTTTTCGAAGCCGTTTGTCGTTCAAACGGATGCTTCTGATTTTGGGATCGGGGCTGTTTTGAGTCAGACCTTCGAGGAAGGTGAGAAGGTGATTTGCTATTTGAGCAGATCACTTAATAGGTGTGAGCGGAATTATTCCACCACAGAGAAAGAGTGCCTGGCAGTTTTGTGGGCGATAGAAAAGTTGCGGCCTTATCTGGAGGGAGTTAGGTTTTCGGTAATTACCGATCACTACTCCTTGATTTGGCTTAGCAAGTTGAAGGATCCAGCGGGAAGGCTGGCGAGGTGGGCTGTACGTATGCAGCAGTTTGACTTCGATATCATCCATCGTAAAGGGAAGGACCATGTAGTGCCGGACATGCTCTCGAGGAGTGTGCCAGTTGTTTCTGGGATTTCCGAGACAACAACCGACCCTTGGATTGGAAAAATGATATCGGAGGTGGAAAAGAAACCATTGTCTTTTCCAGCGTGGAGAGTAGAAGATGGAAGATTGTATAAGTTTGTTAGGGCAAGTCATGTGTTAGTCCATGACAGTAGTAGCGAGTGGAAACTAGTAGTAGGTAGGGAAGATAGGAAAAAGATTTTAGTTGAGAATCATGACCATCCATTAGCAGGGCATATGGGGGTAAAGAAAACATTTGCTAGGATAGGCGAAAAGTATTACTGGCCTAAGATGAGGTCAGATATTACTAAATATGTTAGGTTTTGTAAAGTGTGCCAAAGCGTGAAGCCGATTAATGAGAAACCGGCTGGGTTGATGACGGAGAGGAAAGGGGTTACCGACCCATGGGAGATGGTATGTGTGGACTTAGTTGGTCCATTACCGAAGTCTAGTAGGGGGTTTATTTATATTTTAACCGTCGTAGATTATTTTACTAAGTTCCCCCTTTTGTTCCCTTTGAGATCAGCTACTGCAAAATCTGTTTGCAAGGAGCTGGAAGACAATGTCTTCTTGTTGTTCGGCGTACCTAAGTTTGTTGTCTGTGACAACGGTCCCCAGTTCAAGAGCAAGGAACTGAAAACGTTGTGTGATGCCTACGGTTCGTCGATTCGGTTTACCGCGCATTATCATCCGCAAGCGAATCCCGCGGAACGTATAAATCAGATTTTAAAGACTACACTTAGGGCTTATGTGTCAGATAATCATAGGGTCTGGGACTCGCAGCTTGCGAAAGTAGCGTGCAGTATTCGCACGGCCCAGCATGAAGTTTTAGGAGTTTCACCGTATTACGCGAATTTCGGTAGGGGAATGGTGACGTTTGCTGGTTCCTCCACCGCAACGGCCATTCAAAATAGTAGGGATAGTGATAGGGACCAGAGTAGGAATAGCGATAGGGACTTCAGTAGGGAACAGTTTAGGAAGCTTAGGGAGCAGATAGCTCTGAGGTTAGAGTCGGCGTCTAAGAAGGCAGCGAAAACATATAACCTTCGACGCAGGGACGTTCAGTTCCTTCCAAACGAGTTGGTTTGGCGACGGAACTTCGCGCTTTCTGATGCAGCGAATTATTACGCTGCAAAGTTAGCACCGAAGTTTGTGGGCCCGTTTCGGGTGAAGAAAAGAGTGTCGGCTTGGACATACGTTCTCGAAGATGCCAATGGTGTTTCTCGAGGAACGTGGAATGTCAAGGACCTCAAACCTTATTCCGACGACCCTGAAGAGAGGGCGTAAGGTAGTCGCGTAGCAAGGATGTGCTCGCAAAGAGATACTGAGAGCAGTAAAAGCTCTGTGATGTGCTCATACTCTCGCCAGGAGCGATTGAGTTCTGGTTGTGTTGTCTGCTATAGTGTGTGCTCCATTTTGTTGTGTTGTCTAACCTTTTCTTTTCCTGTTACTTCGGCTTTTCTTTCGAAAAGCCCAGTTTCTCTCTTTGGTAGGTAAGGGTGGAATTTGTTACGGTAAATTTTCCCGCAACAAAAACCTTTCTTACATTTAGTTATTTTGATTTCGATATCCCTCTCTTTTCCTCAAACCCTTCCCTATCATTTCTTCGTCCCATCATTTCTCCGTTGTTTGCTCTTAGCAATGTGATCGAAACATAGCTTTGAGCAAATGACAAAATAGGTGCATGTCGTAATCAGCGGATGAGCTGAACTGATGCCGGCGTTTGGTGTGTCGAGCCAGATGCCTCTGGAGACTCGCACACTATTTTCTTACATTGAATGTTATACTTCGTCGCTAAGAAACATCATCATTCTCATACACCATCATTCACAAACATTAACATTCACATCATGATCATCAGTTACACATACGTACATGCATATACTTATACCATCATTCACCCTTCATCATCATTATAACTACCATCTTTACACTCATCATCATTCACACACATCATTACACACACTAAACAAGCAGGATATCACACACACAACATTATACACATACATACACATATCACAGAGGAGATCAATAGAAATGGCACTTGTAAACGCCATACATCGTTATGAGACACACTGTGCAGCGTAGTGCTGCAAGTGTTAACATCCTAAAATTAACTTTATTTTTGTAAAACCGATTCATAAGAATGAAACGTTAATAGTTTTCCCTTTTCCCCAAATCTGCGCAAAGATCCACCGAATATGGTAAAGTAGTTCATTTTGGTTTTAGTAGCTTTTGCTCCCTTCTTCAATTTTCGAAAAGTTGTAACACAGAGAATTTTATCCTTTCCCTGACTCAGTAGATTATATAGTAGAGTAACTGGGAAAATGCCCAGAAGTATTATTTTCAACTTTCAGGAACTTTCATTTTTCTCGACATGTTTTATGGGAGGGGTCTGATCTCGACTAATGAGCTGGATAAGTTTTGGGAACAAACCCCCAACAACTTTTTCAGTTCAATGTGACTGGAAAATTGTACGAGTGAAAGGTCTCGCTGGAATTCGACAACGGAGGTGCTTGTCAGCCATAAGGCTGCATGTGCTAGAAAGCCGTGACAGAAAACCTCGAGACACGATTGGCCGATTGTATGAATGTGTGTGTAAATTTGAGGGTCGAGAAAGGACAAACTGACAGGATCAAGCACTTCTTGGTTGACCTAGTCTATGACAAGTGGTATTTTTTTTTGCGAATTTGAGATTTTGGAAAAAGAGAGAAAAATAAAGTTTAGAAAGTGAAAGTTGGAGATATTTGGAAAATAGTTTCGTTGATTAGTTTTTTTAATTGCTTGAGAAAAGTGAAATTTAGAGTCAGTGGGAGGAGAGAGTTAGCAGAAGTTATCAGACAGACAAGAATATTGGAAATTCGAAGGAGGAAGGAAAATCAGGAGATAAGGAAAAGATAAGTAGAGTGTTTTAGTTTTTTTTGCAAGTGTTGTCAAATATTTTTCGGTTGATTTTTGCCATCGTATCTTCTCAAAATTGTGAGACACGCGACCCTTTTTAGTTTTTATTAATTGTTCTTTTCGGGAAAGAACAATTAACGTTTCAATCTTTCGGTTATTTTCATTTGTTTACCTTTTGAACGGTTCACCTAACCGTCCACCATTGTAATTTTATAGTTGAAAAGATTTGGGTTTTTAATCCAACTTCTTGTACGGTTTTCCCATCAGTTAAACACAATAAATAGCTTTAAATCCCTTTGGGAATTTAATTGCATTGTTTTTTTATTCAGTTCTTACTATTTCAGAACTAATTAGTGGTTTGGAAGTTTCACCTCAAAATTTCCTGGCGCCCATCTTTTCTTAGTACACCCTGTACTGAGAAATAATACTTTTAATTCATTCTTTTAATTATTAAATTAATCGGTTCTTTTATTCGCGATCGATCGTCTTATTCGCGCTACGCTATCATTACATTGTTTACGAACCCAGCCCAGCTGAGCTTAGTCGTGGTGTCAGCAGCCTACCTGCTGAGTGTTACACTTTTACTTATCAGCGCGATTGACAGTTCGTTTGTTTACCTCGCGGCACACCGGTTGTGCATTTCTTTCAATCGTTTTTAATTTCGTTTATTTTATTAATTGTTTCTTATTAATTGGATTCGGAAAATCCAATCGCGTCTAGTATCATAATATCGATCCATCGTAAAGTTAATTTTCGCGAAATAAAAAGTGTAACAACTTTAAGGATTTTGTCTTTAAAAAGCTTGAAAGAATTCTGTTGATCCTTTCCCCACTTGAAAGTTTTATCTTTTGCTCTTAGTTGGTTGAGTGGTGCAGCTATTTGTGCAAAATTATCTATAAACTTGTTATAATAGTTTAACTTACCAATGAAAGCTTCCAGGTCTTTTAAATCTTTTGGCTCAGGCAAATTAACAATAGCTTTGAGCCGGGTTTCTGACGGACGTATGCCTGTTGCATCAATGATATGACCAAGATATTCCACTTCCGTCTTTGCAAACTGACATTTGTCTAGTCTACATCGCAAGCCATGATTTTCTAACCGTTCTAGAAAAATCTTAAGGTTGCTCAAATGTTCTTCATTTGTGCGTCCGGAAACAATAACATCGTCTAGGTACGAAACGCAAAAATCCAAGTTGGCAGTAAGTTGATCCATGTAACGCTGGAAAATACCTGTTGAACTGGAAGTGCCAAAAGGTAGTCTTTGGTATTCAAATAATCCAAATTCGGTATTGATTACACAAACTTTCTTCGATTCTTGGTCCAGAGGAATCTGGAGATAAGCGTCGGCTAAGTCAACTTTCGTGAAGTACCGGCCTCCTTGCAATTTCCGAAAAAGCTCTTCAATGCGGGGAACTGGATGACGATCAATTTCCAAGTGCTGATTTATCGTTATCTTGAAGTCTCCACATATGCGTAAAGATCCATTTGGCTTTTTTACCACAACAATGGGTGCTGCCCACTGACTTGACTCGATGGGACGAAGAATGTCCGATTTACGCAAGCGTTCTAGCTCTAGATGGACGGCTTCTTTTAGAGCGAATGGCACCGGACGGTATTTAAAATATTTTGGTTGACAATTGGCTTTCATTGTTAGATGTGCTTTATAAAATCGACTGCATCCTAATTCAGGTCTGAAAACAGCTTCATATTGTTTGCAAAGTGACATTGTATTCGTCAAAAGCTGGTCTTTAGATTCAGATTTAATTTGCAAAACTGAATTGGAATTCGATTGACTTAAAGACTGAATGCACAAATCAAATTCCTCAAACCAATCCATACCCATAATGTTCGTGCCTTCTTCCTTATTGCAAATTAAAAGCGGCAAAGTTTTTGTTTTTATTTTCCACTCTACACGAACTTTAAGTTCACCTTTAACCGGCACCGTGATGTTACCATACGCTTTAAGCGATCGTGAAGTAGGTTCACAGTGTGGGCTACCAAGTCTGCGGTACGCATCAAGGCCAACAAGTGAGCATGTGGCACCGGTGTCTAGTTAAAATTTTAATGGGCACTGATTAATCTGAAGCAAAACAAATATTTTGTTTTTCCTTACATCGGGCTCTAAATGTGCAGAAGACACCATTTCAACTCCACCGATGTTTGTTATCTTTTCGTTTTCTATTTCGTTGATTGAGTGCGCAGATTCTGTCTGCTTTTGTTGTTGGTTGTTTTGATTAGATCGATTGCTGTGCCGTCGATTGGTACCTGAGCCTTTTGCATGTTTCTTATGGTTGTTGAATTGATAACGTGGTTGCGATTTCGATGTGTTGGAAGCCTCAGATTGTTTAGCAGATAAGCAAACACTACGAATGTGACCACGTCGTTGACAAAAATCACAAATTGAATCCATATGCTTGCATTGATTTCTAGGATGCTGCGTGAAACAATTTGGGCATGATTTTCTTAGATTATTATCAGTAAACTTACTTGTGCATTTATGATAATTGGGGCCTTTAATTTGATTAACTTCTGATGTCGTTGTTGGGTTGGAAGTACTGCTTCCCTTTAATATTGTTGTTGCTTGTTGAGTGGATTCGTAGGCTATAGTCAGTTCCTCTATTTCTTCTAACGATGGGTTCTTCTTTTGCGTTGCTGCAAGACGAACAGCGTCGTGAGGTGTGTAAAAGACAATCATGTCTCTTATCATATTGTCAGCATATGATGTGTTGCAATCAGCTTTCGGACAGACAAAGGCACAATTTCTGGCAAGGGCTCTCAATTCGGCAATCCATTCTGCATACGATTGGCCTGGGAGCATCTTTTGTTTTAAGAAATTACATCTCGATGCCAGCACGTGCAGTTTGGATTCGAAATGTTTTGTTAGTTTTGTAGAAAGGTCTTTGAATGTGTGTCTACTTACCTCCTCTGATCCAACCAATTTTCTGAGTAAGTCATTGGTTTGGGTGCCACATGTTGACAGAAAATGGGCTTTCTTTAAATTGTCCTCTTCCAAAGAGTTTGCGGTGAAATGCTGCTGGAGTTGGAAAAGGTAACTTTCCCAAGATTCTTTCTCGTGGTCAAATGAATGAAACTGGGGTATAGTAGGCTTATTCCCCGATGTGCAATTTGTCACCAAACGATCCAATGAAGCTTGGTTGTTGGTTAACATTTGTTCCATCCATTCTCATTGCGCGACAATAATTTCCCTCAACGCTTGTTCCATTTTAGTATCCTCGTCGCCACTTGATATGATTTGAGAAAGCGGGTGTTTATATTTCAGGAACTTTATTCAGTGTAACTAATTAAACGACTTAAAAGCTAATGAGAGGGTTAAACAAGTTTGGTAATCTTTTATAGGCAAATAAGCGCGGGAAATAATAGTCTATTTCGCGCCAAGAATCTTTGACAATAGTTTTTACATATTTTGACATATGGTCAATTATTGGTATGCCTGGTCATTTAGGTGATGCCCAGTATAGGGTGCATCACTATACTTACAATATTACGTTATAATTTGTACTTACATTTGGTAGAAATAATAAAATAAGCATAAAAGTAACTCCTTGGAGACAACGACGAATATTAATATTAAATTTTAATTTTAATTTGCAGCAAACGTCTAACCTCAAATGTGGTTCGGTAGAAAATGGCGAATTCACATGTTCAATTCAATTTCAAAGATTAGATTCTCTTTTCTTTAGAGAGAAAGATCATTACAAAAAAGGGAAATAATTACTCAAAAGTTACCAAATAGCAAATAAATGTATCGAACTTTTGAATAGATGACAAATGACAAATAGATGGCGATGGTAAAATAGCAACTAATTTTGACTCGATGACAGTATCATTGTCAAGGGTTTTCCAATAAGAGTGATATGATTTCTTTTTAAAAATCGACACACTTGTAGTTAGGGAAATTCAAATATTTTTTATTTAATGTGCAGTTCAATCAATACAATTAAGTTTTAAATAAAACGTCATTCAAATGACCACCAAGTATTCTTCGGCAGCAACAAATTCGATTAACCCAATTTTCGAGCATTTTTTCCACTAAATCAAGTCGTATATCATGAATGGCACGTTCAATATTGACTTGTAAAGCTTGAAGAGAATCTGGTATATTTTGAAAGACCAATGACTTCAAATAATCCCACAAAAAATATTCCAATGGTGTTAAATCGCAACTTCTTGAAGGTCAGTAAAAATCACCATTTCTTGAAATTATCGAATCTCCAAACTTTTCTCGCAATAATTCAATTGTTGCATTTGCTGGGTGGTACGTAGCCCCTTCTTGTTGAAAACAAATGTTGTCAAGATCAACTTCTTCCAATATCGGCCATAAGAAGTTGGTCATCATAGATCTATACCGTTCTCCATTGACAGTAATGGTGTTACCAGGTTCGTTTTGAAAGAAGTATTGACCGATGATTCCACCAGCCCAAAAACCACACCAAACTGTCAATTTAGGTGAATGTAATGGCTTTTCATGGATATTTTGTGGATTTCCATCGTGGGTTTGTTTATATACCGCACTTGTCAAATGAAAGTGAGCATTATCGGAAAAGATGTTTTTCTCAAAAAATAGTTGTAGTTTTGAAGTCGTACCATGGCAAAATCAGAAAACTGACGACGCTTACGCAGTGTTGTTCCATGTCTACGTGTAGACAATTCAACATAGACAATTCATCATTGTCTACATGTCAATGTAACTGATTTGCAATGATTTATTACCACACCAGCCGTCAGTCTGTCAAGCAACGCAACCTCAAAGAATCTAGAAAAGAAATCGGAAATGATCAAGTACCATCGCCCTTTGCATTTGAAAAGATCCATAGCTACCTTTTGGTAAAAAATAAAATTGAGAAATCGTAGCGCATCATCCTCATTCTTAAGCGCTGCAGACGTGAAGTGAGGTCATCTAGGTTCTTTGTTGTAAGGATTGGCACAAGGGGTTTGTGATCGGTTTCCAGATGAAACCTTATGCCAACAATAAAATCTTGAAATCGTTCACAAGCCCAAGTGAGGGCCAAAGCTTCCTTCTCGATCTGGGCGTAGCATTTCTCGCAATCGGTCAACGTCCTAGAAGCATAAGAAACTGGTTTCAACTTACCATCGTGCTGTATTTGACGTATGACAGCCCCGATGCCGTAGGAAAAGCTGTCAGCTGATATAATTGTCTCTTTGTTACTGTCATAAATTGCCAGAACAGGCTCGCTGATCAAGATATTTTTAACTTCTTTGAATGCCTTCTCCTGCATTATGCCCCATGTAAATGCTCGGTCCCTTTTGAGCAGTTCGTTTAACGGTTGCAGTATATCCGACAATCTCGGTGTGAATTTGCCGAGGTAATTGATAAGGCCGATAACCATACGAGTTTCGTGAACATTTTTCGGTCGTTCCATGTTAACGATGGCTGAAATACGATCGCCATCTGGATGCACGCCTTCTTCATCAAGAATGTGCCCGAGGAACTTGATGCGTTTGACACAGAACTGGCACTTAGCTTCGTTTAATGTAACACCTGACGTTTGAAGACGTTGCAGAACTAATCGTAACCTCTTGTCGTGTTCGTCAACTGAACTGCCCCAAACGAGGATATCGTCCATTTGGCAAAGGGTTCCTTCCAATCCCCGCAAAATGCTGGACATTCTCTTCTGATAGTGTTCTGGAGCAGATGTTATACCAAATGGTAGCCGCTTGTAACAAAACCTCCCTAATGGTGTGATGAAAGTTGTTAAAAGTTTTGACCCTTCAGTGAGTTTAATTTGCCAAAATCCACTGTTTGCATCCAACTTACTGAAAAATGTTGCTCCTGTCAGTTGTCCAAGGGTGTGCTCGACTGAAGGCATGGGATGGCGTTCCCTCCTTACGAACTTATTGAGCTGCGTCAGATCCACGCAGACGCGGATGTCTCCATTTTTCTTCGAAGTGATTACCATCGGGGCGCACCAGTCGGTAGGTGTATCCGCAGGCTCAATTACTTTTTGAAGCACCATGTCGTCTAATTGCTTCTTTAGACCTTTGAGAAGCGGGATTGGCACGCGCCTAGGTGTGTGTAAAGCGAACGGTACAGCATTGTCTTCCAGTTTGATCTCGTAGGGCTCGTGGATTGATCCAAGTCCAATGAAAAGTGAAGCGAACTCTTCTTTTGGTATAAGTTTTCTTGAATTCTTTATGTGGTTAACACGTCTCACCAGTCCAATATCTTCACATGCTGATAGACCCAACAAAGGCTGCGCCAAGCCCTTTACCACATAGATCGTCTCAAACTTCTTCTCCTGTAAATAAACTAACTTACCTTGAAACATTCCAATAGTAGCAAGTTTGTTTTTGCTTGGACCGCAAAGAATTTGATCCGAAGGAAGGAGTGAAGTCATCTTGAATTTTTGTTGGAAAACGCCGAATGGTATGACGGTGACGTCTGCTCCCGGATCCCACTTCCAGTTGATCGTAGCTGCATTGAGAGCTACCTCAGCCGACCATCTCTTACTGCGCTGCGGCTCTTCGCTTCGTTATGGGTTACCTTCGTTGAAACAGCTCCGAGAAAACTCATCGTATTATTGTCTGTTTCGGCTGAAACATGTCTAATTGTTCTTTTTGCAAGGCAAGCACGGGCAAAATGGCCTTTTTTCTTGCAGTTGTTACAAGTTTCACCATCAGCTTTACATTCAGCTCTCTTGTGGTTTGTATATCCTAAACACCACCTGCAACGCCATGCGGTAGTTTCTTGACGTCTATTGTCACTCCCACTAGTTGTAAGCCGACGATCATTGTTGTGCTTAGGTTTTGATGCAACAAGATCAACAGTTTTGTGTTCCGGTTTACCCACCAGCTCACGTTGCTGCCGCTTAACGGCTTCACTCTGTCTCACTTGTTGAACGGTTTTCTCGAGCGTTAGGGTATTGTCCATTTGCAGCTTTTCAGAAAGCTTGCGGTCTTGGACTCCAACCACAATGCGATCGCGAATAAGTTCATCATGTAGGCAACAATTGTTCATCAATTTCTAAATTCGTACTACAAAAAGATCCACAAAAATGGTTTGCAAAGGCATTGCAAATCTCAGGAGTATTTTTTAAGGAAGTGCTATTAAAAACAAAGTTGAGGGGATACCCGTCTGATTTTTTTTTAGAGTTTACAAAGGACCAAAAACTTTTTGGGTCATTTTTTAGAGAGCACCCCATTTGATTGACATAGTTAGAGTATAGATTTTGAGAAAGCGTTTTGAAGTCTTCAAAAAGACTTATGAATAGTTGGTGGTCAGTTGGAGAGAGAGTAGTTAAATAGGTCTTCCAAGCCTTGTTTCTTTTGTTCCTAAGAGTCTTTAATTCCTTGGTAAACCACGGTTGACTGAAACTACTATTTCTAAGCAACTTTTGTGGAATTGTTTTTTTCATGCTATTTTCTAAAATCGAGTAGAAGCAAGCAACTGCTTCGTCAATATTTGCAATAGTTGATATATTTTCAATACCAGCAATGCATAATTCATTCGATAGCAAATCGAAATTCGCTTTTCGAAAGTCAAAGTATATAAACAGTCTTTTAAATTATTAATATCTTGAGAGACGTTGCTCAATTCTATAAAAATATCTAAAGGGGGATGGAAATCATCAATTCTAGTAATGCCTGAATTTGATTGAAGAACTACCGTGCTAATAGCTTCGGATGAGAAAACTAAATCTAACATACGATTTTGATAGTTTCTAATACAGCTAACTTGCTGTAAGTCAGTAGAAATAATATTATCTAAACATGAAAGCTCACTCTGTGGTGAAGTTGGAGAAGGTTTTTGGAAAGATCCATCGTCAGAGGGTAACCATTGAACGTATGGTAGATTAAAGTCACCAACTAAAAGAATTTGGCTTTCTAAATCAGACAATTCAAAAATATGATCCAAAATCAGGGCCAGCTGAGGCTGAACTTTTTGGAACAATATATACATTAACAATAAAAATATTTTTTAACAGTGTACAGACTTTCACACAAACAACATCAATAGACAGTTCAAATGGAAAGAGTATACGAGACGACATATATGTGTTCCTGACCGAAATCAAAACACCACCCCCGACATCATCTGGTCTGTCTACGTGCCGATCTTTACGGTAGACCGAGAATTCAGGGCTCAAGATCTCGGTGTTCAAGTGGCTTGAGTTTAGCCAAGTCTCAGTCAGAGCAAATACGTCATGTTTAAAAACGTGGGAATTTACATATAAAGCAGCAGTTTTACTGCGAAGACCTCTTACGTTTTGATAAAAGAGGGAAAATCTAATTAGTTTTTTGGAGCAGTACAAATAAGCAATTTGTTTTTAACTCTCCTGTTGATGGAAAATTCTTTAACAAGAGCACCACCAGGCCAAGAGTTACTGTCACAAATAGAGTCGAAAGACGAAGGCGGGACAAGCAATTAGAACGAAGACACAAAGCTATCAGTTTTGCTTATCTTAGTACATTTAATACAATTTTCGTTAGGAATTAGCTTCTTTGATAACAGATAGCGCAAAACATCGCTAGAATTAAGATCTGGCCTAAGCCGAGACACAAAAATTAACTTAGGTTTTGGAACTGCCTCCATTGGTGTAAAATATGCACCAGGTTCAGGATCAGAACTAGAATTAGATGGAAATGATCTATTTTCAAGATCCATAACTTCAACTACTGGTTCCATCGGGACAGAAGGAATATTGATTTTGGCCGAGTTACTTCTCAAAGTCTTGCGCTTTGAAGGAGGGCTCAAATTTTTGCTAGTCACTATGCCTTCACGATTTTTTTTTAGACCCTGTACTTGGAATCAAGGCAGAGCTTATAGTTGCTGGCGAAGTAGACTGAGCATTGAGGTCATTTAAATCGAGAGCTTTCTGGGGAATTGAAGTCTCTAAGTCGTCTGTAGATGTAGATATTTCAACAGGAAGAAAATGTTTCTAGGTTCAAAACTGATTTATTGAAAGCTTTGTACAGCTGATCGAAACCTTTCGACAGCTTTTCAATTTCTAGTTTGAAAGTAGACATCTTTGACTTTGACTCGGACCACTACCTTGGCTACAACAAGATAGTGATCCGAGTCAAAGTTGACCCCTCGGAAAGTTCGGACATCTAACACATTGGAAGAGTGCCTTGCGTCGATCGCAACATGGTCAATTTGGTTGACGGTTAATTGATCTGGTGATCGCCATGTACCTTTATGAATTTTGAGATGCGGGAAGCGTGTACTACTTACAACAAGATTTAGCCCCGCAGCAAAATCGATCAGCCTCAGTCCGTTTTCAGAGGTTTTGTCATGGAGGCTATGCTTACCGATTGTGTTTCCAAAGATGTCCTCCTTCCCTAGCTTTGCGTTAAAATCGCCAAGGACGATTTTCACGTCGTGTCTAGGGCACTGCTCATACGTTTCTTCGAGGAGCTCGTAGAAACAGTCTTTGGAATCGTCGTCTTTCTCTTCTGTGGGGGCGTGGGCGCATTTAAGGCTAATTTATTTTTCACTATCAGAACAGCTTATTTCAAGCTTGTGAAACAATGTATCTTTTCTTCAAGAGTTTTTTCACCCTTAAGTACTCAGAAATATGTATCACTGTCATCATTTAGCGAGGTGTTAGTTGTTAGTAAGCACAAATTAAGTCTAACACACTAAAGACAACAGAACTAAGAAATATTACAAAATTATTGATAACATATACAAAAACAAACTAGATAGCTACATATAAACGTACAATTAAATATTAAATATGACAATTATAAAGATATAAGAAACATAAAAAAAAAACATAGTCAAGAGAGTGGAGCTCTGGTTCGAATTAAGGACTTTAACGTAGTTTTACTAATATGAAAATCTTTAAATTTGAGTTTAGGTTCAAAACTTTTATCATACGAGTAATAGGCTCATTCAATCCATAATTAGCTCTATGATAAGGACAGTGAAGCAACTCCAAGTTGCGCAGTTGGTATGAGCCTCCCCGGTAGTTAAAACCTATGCATGCGAGCAAGTCAGGAGCATCAATTTGTCCTGTTATGAGCTGGTGAATAAAGACTAAATCATTATTTATTCGGCGATGCGAAAGCAGTTGCATCTGCAAAAGTTGAATACGATGCTCATACGGTGGAAGGTCATAAGGATCAGTCCAAGGAAGTCCCTTAAGAGCAAATCTAATAAATCTTCGCTGTATACTTTCTATTCTTGAATTGTGGACTGCATAGTAAGGAGACCATACTTGAGAAGCATATTCTAGATGGGGTCGAACATGACAGTTATACAGCGAAAGAGTGACGTAGGGGTATGTAAACTCCTTAGCCCATCTTTTAATAAAGCCAAGCATTGAATTTCCTTTACTAACAATGTAATTGATATGAGATGTAAATTCTAAATTGGAGCTAAAGTAAACGCCGAGGTCCTTAATACTGGACACCTTGCATAATATTTGATGAGAAATCGAGTAATTATGCAAAGCCGGTGTTCGTTTCCCACAATGAAATCCAAAAACGGGCTCTGGCATGGATTCAAAACGAAGAAGGGCGCTTTGAGCACTTGTTATAATTGTATTTGTATTAAATACATAAAAAAACTACTAAAAGTGATCATATTATTGTTTTATTCAAACAAACCTCAAAGCAAAAACTTTTTTTTATTTTTTTTTTAATTTTTCCCATTTTGTATTTTTCCAAGTATCATAAAATGTATGGGTTTTTGAGTTAACTTAATGCTGAGTTTTTTCTTTATTATTGTTTTGTTCATCTGTAAAAAATAAAGAAACTCTATGTTTATCAGGCCTTTTCTCCAAAAAAATGACCTCAAAGTCAAAACTTTGTTTTGGGAAGAAAATTTGAACACCACTTAAAATTGAAAATCTGGCAACCCTAAACCTATGGAAGCCTAATTTAAATACAATCTTAAAGGTTGTTATTTCTACAAAAAATTGAGTCTAAGATTAGGTCCCTATCATCAGTATTGACAGAGATATCGAATTTAACACAGGTCAGGGTACACCAAAGTTAGCTTTTTTTTAAATTGTCAAAAAGTGATGTCAAACATGAGAAACGGACTTTACTGTAGAACAATTTTTTTCTTAGAATATGACCAAGGATCATATCCCAAAGTATGTAAAACGAATTACGGGACACCCTGTATTGTATCTGAACATAGAGGGATTGATGTGCAATTTGGACGAATTAAAAACGTCTTTATTTGAAAGAAGTATTGATGTAATTGTGCTGTCGGAAACACATATTACTAAAGATATTGCTGACAGTGAGTTTTTGATTGCCAACTACAATGTGTTTAAGTGTGACAGTGTATCGAAGTATACTGGTGGAGTGATCATTTATATCCAGAAAGAAATTCACGCGGTTAATGATAAATGTGTTGCAAAAGATATGAATTGTTGGATGTTAGTAGTTATTTTGAACTGTACGAACTATTCTTTTGCTGTTTGTGGTGTTTATCGGTCACCAAGTTCGTCTGCGAAAGTGTTTTGTGATGAATTTTCTGCAATAACGGATGAAATAAGTGATTTAAAGTGGCATCACTGGTTTCTTGTGTGTTGGTTTACGTGTAAATTAGCTCCAATTAGTTTTTAATTTTTTGATAGTTTAACCTTTCATTTAATTGTTTACCTTGCAAATTGCTTACTTTAGTAACACTCCTTATACTTTCTTACTAATAATTCATTGTATAGTGTTGTGTGTATAGCATTTATGCTGTCGTGAATTTGTTTGTGAATTTATTCTTGGTAAGCCATTGCATGTTGTAACTACATACCTACATTTTCCTAATCCAATCTCTGTTAGATCGTAGTTTACCACTAACTTTCTGAGTATTATCCACAAACTAAAAAAAAAAAAAAAATTGCTCTTGAGTGTTTTTTCTCTTTATTATGTTTATTTGTTGTTCACAAATCACAATTTACACGTTTACCTTCTCTATTCAATAAATATAAATATTGTTTTATCAAAATTTTACACATTCAATTTAAAGATATTCTTTAGCGCAGGTGCTAAGAGCTTTGACTGTGAATCCGAATAACTCAGGTTCAAATTCGGTAATTCCCAAAAAAATTTTTTTTTTTCTTTCTATCTTTTTTTATTTTCTTCTGTTTTCTTTTTGATTTATTTAAAACTTTTTTAATAAGAAAATGAATTGCGCAGCAGAAAAGTGCATTGATAGCTCCAACAACAACCCCCTTTTTGCCTGCTTTGGCCCATTGTGGCAAAGCATTCCATGCAAAATGTGTTGGTTCTACGAGTGCTTTCATTGAAAAAGTTACTGCATCGAAAATCGCTTTTTGGTACTGCAGCAACTGTAGAAAAATGTCTCTTTCTCAATTGGCCTTTAAGTTAGAATCATTTAAAAATGATATAACTAAAATTTCAAAGGGTATTAATGAACTTTCGAGTTGTTTTAATATAGCAGTTGCTAATGTCAACTCATTCTCTAGCGCCCAGTACTCGGTAGATATTTCTACCTCTACTGATGACTTTAACTTTCAACTTCCTCCTAATCCTTCCACTTCCTACCAATCTGTAAAATCGAGTAAGGGCTTGAAAAGAAAACAGGACAGCGTGTCCTCTGTAAGTGTTGGTACGAAACGAAGTGGTTTGCGAAGTAATGTAGCTACACCTCTTAACTCAAATGTGACTGATATACTCAACTTAAGCTCTTCTGTTCAGCCTAATCCAATTGAGACTTATAATTCAAAAACGACTGAAATAGTCACTTTAAGATCTCCAAACTCACCTAATCCAATCGAATCTGCTGCCCCTATGGTTTAACAATGAGGCTAGTATAATATCTGATCATGATAGACCCCCACGGTTTGTGGAATCAGTGCCTAAACCAAAGACTATATTTATATCTCGTCTCAAATCAGATACTACTAAAAAAAACATAATTTTCCACCTTAAAACCAATAAATGCATCACAAACGATTCGTTTGTTAGGTGTAATAAAATAAGTAAGCCTAACAACTATGTGGCTTCTTTTAAGATTATTGTTTCTCCAACCCTTTTTGACCCTATTTGCAATCCTCAGATTTGGTCGGCTGATACTCTTATTAAAGAATTTTCAGCTCGTCATACGAAAAGTAACGTCAATAAGGGATCAAAAAACTTGAAAGTATCTCCCTCTTCTACCAAAATGTAAGAGGGCTTCGCAGTAAAACTGCCAATCTTTATAATAACTCCCAAGCATTCTCTCATGACATCTTTGCTCTGACGGAAACTTGGCTTAACTCCGCCTTTTTAGATACTGAATTATTTGTAATAATAATAATAATTATTTTATTGAACGTTATATATATACAATTGATACTTATACTAGATAATTTTAGAATTTAAAAATGATAATGTTAGAATGTTGGCACATAGGGGGCCTAACCAAATACATTGTCTAGAATTGAAATAATAACTTAATATTATATAGCTGAAAAGAAAAGAAAAATCTTAATTATAAGTCGGTTGACTTGGGTGATTTCGGGATGTTCCGTCCCGGTTGTCGCTGGCGTCCCTCTGCATGGGGAGGAGGTAGGGGTTGGCATTTGCCACGGAAATATGCTGACCCAGGGTCAGCGTAGAAATTGGTGGCTTCGTCGTTGGCTGGTATTATTTCTTCGTTCAAAGTGTTCATCACGCTTAGGTATCTTGGCTCGGGGTGTTGGTCCTCACTGCTTATACTTCTCACCAAATGATTCGAGTGGTTGTTGATATCTGCAGCCGTTTTCCTTACTGTCAATAACACGTATTGATCTAAGGGCATCACTTTGGCTTTCTCGTACACAAGCTGGTTGCTGTAGTGTCTTTGGCGCTGGTGGTTGAAAGTAAGGACAGTGCAGAGTCTCAGAATTTTCCTTTCGAAAAGTAGGAGCTCCTTCATCGCTGTCTTGGAGATGGCAAACCAGACCGGGCTGCCGTAGTTGATGACGGGTTTCAGCAGTTGCTTGTACATCAGAAGTTTCGTTGACTGACTTAGTCCTGTCTTTCTTCTCATCAAAGAGTAAAGTCGGTGGAAAGCGAAGTTGGCCTTCTTTAGTACAGCGCGTGAGTGCGGGTTAGATCTAAGCACCTCGTTAAAGTTGACGCCCAGATACTTCGCGTTCAGTTGGGCAGTCAGTCTGGTTCCATCGGGTAGCGATAGTGATGTTGCTCTGCATTTTCCAGCAGTACGGCAGTTTCTATAAACTCCAGGCCTTCTGAAGCAGACGAGTTCCGATTTGGTTGAGTTGACCCGTATACCCCACTTACTATAATAGGCATATAGTCTGTGGATGTGAGTTTCCACTGTCCGTGCAGCTATGGATGGCGAAAAAGATGTGCAGTATGTTAAGAAGTCGTCAGCGTAAAGCAAGTTTTCGCAGTCCCTTGGGGAAGCCTGGTCCGGCGTCATTATGTTGAAGAGGAATGGCCCTAGCTTCGATCCTTGAGCAACTCCTGCTCTGATGCTTTTGGTGGTTGATTTTGCGCTTCCGACTTGAACGAAGAAGTTCCTGTGCCTGTGGGAGAGAAAGGAAAAAATTATTTTTATTAGCGGAGCTGGAAAATTTAGTAGATGGAGTTTATGGGTGAGAGCAGCAATCCATACGCTGTCGAATGCTTTTTCGATATCCAAAAAGCAAGCGACGGTGACCCGATGGTTGTTGAGGGCTGCGGTGACGTCTTTATGCAGTTTCATCAACGGATGTAGGGTTGAATGCTTTTCCCGGAAGCCGAACTGTATATCTGGGATGATGTTATTTTCCCGGCAGAACTTCTTTAATTTCCTAAGTAAAAGCTCCTCCAGGAGCTTACTTAGGTTGTTCAGTAGGGAGATGGGCCTGTAATTGACGATGAGATTCCGATCGCCTTTTTTCGGAATCGCCACTATCTTGGCCGTTTTCCATTTTCCAGGAAAGTAGCTGTTGTTGACGCAATTATTCATTATGATGGCCAGGAATATCATCACTGTCTGTGGGAGCCTCTTCAGGATGAAATTAGAAACACCATCTGGTCCTGTTGACTTCTTGGGCTTGGAGCCGTTGATTATTTCCGCAATTTCTTCCGGATTGCACAGGTTTGGACAGTTGACTGGGTCACTCGACAGATTGGTGTTGCTGAAAGTGGTTTCATCAGTGTTGGGCCCAAGGGTCAGTTGAACGGATGTTTCGATTTCGTCCAGAAAGTCAGGGTCATCGGTTGGTGTGGGCACAAAGTTGCCTTCAAAATGTTTAGCGAACGCTTCCGTTTTCTCCTGATTGGTTTTAGCATCTCCTTCGTTGGTTGTGATGGCTTCCGGGATTGAATTCTTACAACCAACTATCCTGTTGATTTTTTTGAACACATCAGGTCCAGGTTTTATTTCTTGTAGCCTCTTTTGGATTTGAACATTATTGTAGTGACGGATCGCATTCCGGAACATTACATTGATTTGCTGGAGCTCGCTCCAAACAGTTCGATAGCTGATATTGGTCGTGTTGAGTTCCCTTTGGTGGATTCACTGTAGCCTCTTACGCAATATTTGCCTGTGCTTGTACAGGTTGTTCACGTAGTCAGGAAGATGCTGGTATCTATCACTACTCTTCTTCGGTTGCTTTTGGCGATCAAGTGCGCTGGTAACTGCGTGCTCTAGCGTCTCAACAGCAGCGTCAATTTCCGAATTGAGCAGGTTCCTGTTTTGGTCAGGCAGTACCAAAGTTTCCTCAACGTCCCTTTTAAGCTTCTCTGGGTCGAGTTTCTTGTAGTTGATGTAATGTTCCGGCGCTTCCGCGGCTAAAAGAAGTGGCTGGCGCAGCTTTATGTTTACTTGAACTGCTTCGTGGTCCGTGTCACTGTATATGATTGAGCAGGTGTAGTTCTGCAACTCTGGAACGAGAAAGACAAAATTTGCTGTTATTAAAAAGAAATCAAGTGTTGATGGCGTCCTCGGGAATGTTGGTATTTGTTGGGAGACAACTGCCAGTGAATGTTGAGAGCCAAACGTATCCAGCCAGTCTGTAACCGCTCTGCCTGCTGGACTTATGATCGTGTCGTGCCAGCGGGTATGTCTGGCATTAAAATCGCCACCAATGAGCCCATACGTGCTTCTGGAGATGATGTTGTCCAGGATATGAAGATCACTCTGGATATTCCTTCGAGTTGAGTTGCATTTGAAGTATACTCCGATTATTGAGAGGGATTCATGATTTCCTAATTGGATGGTGACGGCTGTTGCTTCGCTGGTCAGTAGGCCTGTGACGAAGATTTCCGTAGTGCTGGCAACTATGTTATTTCTGACAAAGACTGCTGTTCCAACGCGATCCTCGGATTTATCCTGTCGGAAGATTTTGTATCCTATGACGTCAATGTTGTTGCGCCTTGCGACATTTGTTTCACTGATGAGGGCTATATCCGGGCTATTGTTCTTCATGAACATGTTAAATGACGTCCTTTTTTCCAGGCTGTACAACGAATTTACGTTGTACGTCATGATGCGGAGCCTCTTTCATTGCATATTTGGAATATGAAAGTGGCTAAGGCCACGGACCTATCTCCTTCACTCAAGCTGCTGTAGTTGGTAAATTCAGCACTCTTGGCTTTTTGTATGAGGGTAACTAGGTCATTCCCAAACATCCTTTGTGCCTCGTTGTTGAGGTTGATAGGTGAGGCTGAGGCTGGTGCTGGTTTAGTGGGTTTGGCTGGTATTGTTTTGGCAAGTTTGGCAGTTGGTTGCTGTTGCTGTAGTTGGTTCTTAGATGTGGTTGGCTTGGGTGCTGGTCCATTTTTGATCATCGATGCGTAGCTGACAGTTGGGCGAGCTGCATTTGATGTGGATTTGGCGAGGAATTCTTGCTGGGCCTTTTTTTCAGCGATGACCTTATTCCTCTCTGTCAGCCTAGCTTTCAGGGCTGGGCACCCTTTGAAACTAGCCGGATGTCCTTCCTTTTGGCAGTTTGCACACCAGACATCTAATCCTGTGTTAGTAGTCCGTTTGCAAAGTCCTGGCTCGTGCGTCTCCTTGCACCTGAATTATTTGACCATGAGTACTTAGTATATAGAAAAGATCGTACCTATAATAAACCCTCGGAAGTTGGAGGTGGCGTACTTATTGCTGTTCGTAGTAAGTATATGTCCTCTCTTATAACTTTCCCATCTGAATTAACTGTAAATGTATTATGTGTCAAAGTCTCAATCAAATCTGAGATGTATGTGTATGAGAACTGTTCTTATGAGAGCATCTCTGATATTTGTAATGCATTTGCTGACCAGTTTCGTAGCTCATTTTGTGATACTACTGTTGAGATTGATGCTGATTTCTTCAGATATCTTCGCAACTGTAATCCAGTATGTTTTAATAACATTGTTATTGAAATTGATAAACTTTTTTGGAGCCTTGAAACCTTAAATGACGATTTTTCTTCCGGGCCGGATGGAGTTCCTCCAATTGTACTAAAAAAATGTAGGTCATGCTTAGCATTCCCGTTACAATATTTGTTCTTACTTTCTTTGAAATCCAGTAAATTTCCTTTACTTTGGAAAAGATCATTTATCACTCCAGTTTTTAAAAAAGGGGAGAAATGTGATATAAAAAACTATAGACCCATTGCCAAACTTTCTAGCATTCCTAAACTGTTTGAAAAACTAGTATGTGACCAGCTGGCTTTCAGTGTAAAAAACGTTATTTGCACACAGCAACACGGTTTCGTCAAAAATAGATCGACTGTCACAAACCTGCTATGCTTTCTTCAAAAATGTTCTTTAGCACTAGAAAATGGTAATGAGCTCGATTGCATCTACACGGATTTTTCTAAAGCTTTCGATCATTTTTCACACAATATTATACTGTTCAAACTAAAGGCTATGGGCTTCCCACCTGTGTTCACCGATTGGGTACTTTCTTATCTGTCTATGAGATCTTACCAAGTAAAGTTTCGTAATATCCTTTCCAACAATTTAAATGCTGGCTCAGGTGTACCTCAGGGAAGTTATCTAGGACCTCTTCTATTTATTTTAGCTTTCAATGATGTTGTGTCTTGCATTTCTTTCAGTGAAATATTAATATTTGCTGATGATATGAAAATTTTTAAAAAGATAACTGGTTCGCTTGATCGCTCTCATCTCCAATCCGATATTAATCATTTTGCTGTTTGGTGTTTTAAAAACGGGCTCAACCTAAGCCCCAACAAATGCCAAAGCATGACTTTCTCTAAAAGAAAGGAGCCTAGCAACCCAAGTTTTTCTATTTCCAATAATATTTTGAGCCAAGTGAAATGTTTTAAGGATCTTGGCGTAAATTTCAGTTTTAATATGGACTTTTTACTCAACATGTCAACTACATCGTTAGTAAGGCCAATAGTATGCTTGGTCTTATGAAAAGATGGTCAAAAGAGTTTCAAGACCCGTATGTTACCCTTGCTCTATACAATTGTTTAGTACGACCTCATCTAGAGTATGCTTCTCAAGTGTGGTCCCCTTTTTATGAAATTCACAACTCAAGAATTGAATCAGTACAACATAAATTCATAAGATTCGCTCTTAAAGGGCTTCCGTGGGTAAACCCTTATGATTTACCACCATATGAGCACAGAATCCAATTATTACATTTGCAACTTCTTTCTCAAAGGCGTACCATTAATGATCTGGTGTTTTTTCATCAACTTATCACCGGTCATATCGATGCACCTGAGTTACTTTCTTGTGTTCAATTCAACTTTCGAGGCGGATCTTACCACCTGCGCAACTTAGTTTTGATATACTGCCCTTACCATAGAACGAATTATGGCATGAATGAGCCATTGACTCATATGGGTAGACTTTTTAATCTTAATTCGTGTTTAATTGATTTTAACTTAAGTAAATCTAGTTTAAAAAATTTGTTAAAAACCAGTGCTCCACTGTCTTAAGTTTAGTTTGCATGTTTGCATGTTTGCATTTTTCAATTATTTTTAGTTTATGTTTGTTAATTGTATCACATTTTGTATGTCTTGTTTGTTTTAATAGTGTACTTTATTTAAGATAATTTTGTAATTTTTTTCTATTATGTTTTTTTTTTTTTCTTACTATCCTTACGTTTTCTATGTGCTGGTGTTGGTGTTATACTAACTAACTACTAACACTTGCATGCATGATGAAGAGCGTATATAAGTGTGTACATATGAACTTGTTCTAAGCTCAGTACTACTTAGTCTCTGAAATGCAAAAAAAAAAAGACTTTTTTGTTGTTGGTGATTTTAATGTTGATTGGTTTAAAAATGATACTTATAAAAAAGCTATTCACAGAATAGTAAAAGATAATGCATGTGAACAAATTGTTAAAGATGCAACAAGGATCACACAGACATCGAGAACACTAATAGACTATGTGATAACAATCAACAATAATGTGCAAGTGTCTAATGACCATGACTTAAAAATCAGTGACCATGAAACATTAACTATAAAAGTGAAACATAAAATGAATAATGATAGCCAAAATAAAAAAAGAATTATATCATGTTTTAATTATAACAAGAATTCATTCCATGAGTGTGTGTCAAATAACAGTTGTTTACTAAGATCTATCGAAAGGAGCCCGGATGTAGATGTAATGAGCAAAATGTTTGCCGATGGTTTAATTCAGTCAGTGACAAAATTCACATCAAAAAAGGTTTTAAATTTTAAATCCAATGAATGGTTCAACGGTTTCCTAAAAAGATTGAAATCAATCAAAATATAAGCGCATGAAAAAGCGATATTTCAAAGCAACAGTGAAAATTGGGCTGCGTATAGAAGTGCACGAAATAAGTTTAAATTGGAATTAAAAAAGTCGAAGTCAATGTTTAGTTAGCAAAAAGTGACAAACTCATATGATCAGAAAACTATGTGGAGAAACCTGAAACGTTATGTACTGAAAACTGAAAGAAATGCCGAGATAAGTAATGTTGTGTTTAATGGTGAAGTGTGTCGTGATAGTAAGCTGTTAGCAAATAAATTTAATGATTTTTTTATTGAAAGCGTTGTCAGAATCAATGAAACTATTACGTGTATCCCATTTGTGAATTCTGTTAGTGAGGCACCCTATATATTCAAATTTGAAAGTGTATCTATCGAAAGCATGAGAACTGTGATAAAAGATATGAAAAATAAAAAAGACTATATGTCCCTGTCCCCTAAGTTGCTGTTAGACAGTTTTGATGTTTTTGGTCCCTTGTTAGAAAGGATATTTAATAAATCCCTTGAGTGTGGTGTTTTCCCTAGTTCGTGGAAAGAATCGGTAGTAACGCCAATAGAAAAAGTTTCAAATACTATGCTGTGTGAAGAGTTCCGCCCTATAAATTCAATGCCCTTTTCTGAAAAATTTTTTGAGAAAATGGGATTTAAACAACTTAGTTACTATTTTGAGATCAATAAATTAATAATAATGTGCAATCAGGATTTAGAAAGAATCATTCATGTGAAAGTGCGGTGAATATGGTGATCACGAACTGGAAAGAACAAATATCTTTAAAAAATAAGTTATGTTGTGTATTCCTGGACTTCAAGAGAGCATTCGAAACTATAGACAGACAAGTGTAGTTGCGGAAAATAGAATCGTACGGCTTAAAAGATGGTGAGTTGAATTGGTTTCGTTCATACCTGTCAAATCGAACTCAGATAGTAAGAGAGATGGAGAGACTTCGAATGCACAAGTAGTGTCATTGGGTGTCCCGCAGGGGTTGGTTCTGGGAACACTCCTCTTCGTTATATATATAAACGACATGCAAAATGTTCTTAAAAATGCAAAGTTAGCACTTTTTGCTGACGATGCAGTCATGTATGTGGCTGAAAAGAATACGGAAGAATGTCTGAGCAGGATGCAAGAGGACTTAGCGGAGGTTGACAATTGGATCAAACAGAATAGGCTGAAACTCAACATCAACAAAACAAATTATATGGTGATAAATGGACAACAGATTGATGAGACAAGACTACTTATTGATGGAGAGTGTATCAACAAAGTAAATGAAATAAAATATCTAGGTATTGTTATAGACGACAAATTAAATTTCTCAGAGCATATTGAATACATTTGTAAAAAGATCTCAAAGAAAATTTTTTTTTCAGACGAATTAGAAATGATATTTCAATTTTAAGTGCAATAAATATCTATAATGTAATAGTTAAACCACTTTGAGTATTGTTCAACAGTTTTGTTTTTATGTAGTGATAGTGTTGTTGAAAGGCTACAATTGTTACAAAATAAAGCTATGCGTGTTATTTTAAAGTGCAATAGATACCAGTCCATAAATTTTATGTTAAATGCGTTAAAATGGTTGTCAATAAAGCAGAGAACTGCAATGAATGTATTATTGTTTATATACAAGATTTAAAAATGATTTAATGCCTGAATACCTTGAGGACTATGTGCAATATATTAGGGATGTGCAACCATATGCTCTAAGAAGTATGAATGACTTAAGAATGCCAAATTTTATAAATAGGAATACCCAAAATTCATTAATATACAAAGGGTTTAAATTATATAATGAAATGTCCAATGAAGCAAAGACTGAAACTAGTTTATACATATGTGTTTAAAAAACTTACAATAGATTTTTAAAAGTAAAATATAGAAGATAAACTTAATGTAATACGATACGGTACGATAATAATACGATGTAATAATTAAAATGTACTGTAAATATAATGTAAAATTACTGTTAAATTAATAGCTTTTAAAAAGCTAAATAAATATACAATCAATCAATCAATCACTAGCAATTATGATGTAAAACATAAAATCGGCACAACTACGGATAGACCAATTTACGCGAAAACATACAGGTACCCTCAGGTACACGAACAAGAAATTAGCAAAGATTAAGGAAATTTTGAAACAGGGAATCATAAAAGAAAGCAACTCTCATTATAACAGCTCATAATAGCTTGGCAAAAATTCTCGATCGAACCCTCCAAGTGGGTGCCGGGCGGGCAATGTTCACTACATATACTTATCAGTGTCTGTACGATGTCCTTTTCCTTACGTAGTTACTCGTGGGACTTTCTATGGACTTTTTAAAAACTAACAAACAAACAAACAAGCAAACAGACAAAAAAACGAACAAAAAGACAAAAAAGAAAATTGAGTGGGAGGCAACGAAAGTTGTACACATTCTCCGATTTGGCTGCAAAGTCGAAGCAGGAATGTGAGTCAACGGACAAACCTTCCACCAGTGGGATACAAGGTTCGCACACAGGCTCTGAACCAGCTGCAAAGCCAGCCTGTGCAGTGGGAACCAAGAATCCCGACTCTGGCGAGCAGCACAGCCCGCTGGAAACTGGTCAAGAGCAAGCTGCAAAGCTAGTTCTAGCCAGTGAATCGGAGGGAGAACAGACCGCCACTGCTAATAGAAGGGATGAAATGCCCAATATTAGCTTTGAAAACAATTCGCCTGCTTTGGTGCCACCATCAAGACAGGACAGGAATTTTTATAAACGGATTAAATACGAATCTACCCAGTGTTGTAATAAGTAAGCAGATTAATAATTGAAGAGACGCTTATTATACTCTTGAAGAAACAGGTATGATTCAAACAAGTCCAGATAAACAAAAGTTTAATAGACAAATACCACCCCATAAACCTACTAATACTAATAATAATAACTTTAATAGATCTCAAAACAACCAACAGCATCAAAGTAGGAACAAGTATAATAATTAAAATAACTCAGGTCAGTATAGGAACCCTCACAACCAAAATAGAAATAATTCAGCTCAGTATAGGAATCCTTATAGAAATAATTTAGGTCAGTATACTAACCCTTTCCACCAAACTAGGAATAATCCAAATAATAATAATGACAGTTATAATCAACCCATGGAATTTGACCATGTTCAACAAGGTAGGGAAGACAATTTTCACTCAACGCCTCCAGATCGGATCTACCGATAGTAGAATTGGCAGTAGGAGAAATTAAAATAAAATGTTTAATTGATACGGGATCAACCACAACCCTTTTAGATCGAACAAAATTACAACATTACAAACGTATCCCATTAAAAGACAAAATAGTTTTTAACACATTTAATGGAAGAACATGTATAGAAACTGAAATTCCAGAAATAACATCTAAGATAAAACCAATCTTTAATAAATATGATATCCGTATGACTGAGTGCAGCGAAATAAAAATAAAAAATCTGATTGGAGGATCTAAAGATAAAATTGAACAGCTTCAAAAATCAGGAATTTATTCTATCGGATGTAATGATTATGCAAAAGAATATAAGGGACAGACAAGAAGACCTATTCTATAAAGATTTAAAGAACGTTTTGCACATCTTAAATATAATGAAAAAGAAAAGTCAAGTGTTGCAGAACATATGCTAGAAAATAGTCATATTTTTAGTTTGCAAAATATAAAATTAATAAGAAATGTAAATAGCAATTATGAATTAGATGCTTTTGAATCTTTTTACATATTTAAAAACAAAAATAATCTAATGAATAGTGATGATGAACCAATCAAAGATTCAATATTCAAAGAATTTTTTAATAGATTGAACTCAACTCAACAGTAATTTTGTTCAGGAACATTTTCGGTTTTTACTAGTTTTTTGACAAATGATTTAATTTAATCCTAATCCTAACTAATATTATAAATGTGAAAGTCACTCTGTCTGTCCGACTTTCTATGTTACCGTCTCCCACCCCAATTGCTGAACTGATTGATATGAAATTTTGTACAGAGATAGTCTAGAACCTGAGGAAGGACATAGGCTATTTATCATATCCCTTAATTTCCACGGGAACGGGAACGTATACGGGAACTTTGAAGCTACAGTACTGATTTCGAAAATTCTTCCACCGTTAGAATGCTACACTATCCCCAAGTAACATAAACTTTAATTTATCCCCATATTCCAACGGGAGCGGGAGTCCTTACTAATATAATAAGTGCGAGAGTAGCTCTGTCTGTTCGTCTTTCTATAATACTATCTCTCGCTCAAGTTACAGAACCGATTTAAATGAAATTTTATACAGATATGATCAAGAACTTGAAGAAGGACATAGGTTACATTTCATTTGAATAATCCTACGGGAACCGGTCTTCACTAATATTATAAATGCAAAAGTAACTCTGTCTGTTCGTCTTTCTATGTAATCATCTCCAGCCCAAACTAATTAACAGATTTAAATGAAATTTTGTACAGAGATAGTCTACAACCTGAGGAGGGTCATAAGATATATATTTATCCCTAAATTCCCACGGGAACGGGAACGTATACGGGAACTAAGAAGCTACAGTACTGATTTCAAAAGTTATTCCACCGTTAAAATGCTACACTATCTCCGAGTAACATAAACCTTAATTCATTCCCATATTCCTTCGGGAACGGGAGTCTTTACTAATATAATAAGTGCGAAAGAAGCTCTGTCTGTTTGTCTTTCTATGTTGCCATCTCTCGCCCAAGCTACAGAAAGACATAGGATACATTTTATTCGAATATTCCCACGGGAACCGGTCCTCACTAATGTTATAAATGCAAAAGCAGCTCTGTCTGTTCGCCTTTCTATGTTACCATCTTTCGCCAAAACTAATGAACAGATTTAAGCGAAATTTTGTACAGAGACAGTCTAAAATTTAAGAAAGGACATAGGCTATATATTTGATCCCTACATTCCCACGGGAACGAGAACGCATACGGGAACTTTGACATTAGAGCACCGATATCAAAAATTCTTCCACCGTTAGAATACTAAACTCTCCCTGAGTAACATAAACTGTAAGTCATTCTCGCATTCCTACGGCAACGGTCACCATATTCCCACGGGAATAGGAGTCTTTACTAATATCATAAGTCTGAAATGTAATTTGTCTGCCTATTTTTATTTGTTATCAAAAACCTCCCAAACTATTAAACCTATTTATATGAATTCTGGTAGGTACAGAGATATAGTCTTGAGTCTGAAGATGGACATAGGCTATATATGTTATCACTGTATTCCCACAAGAACGCAAACGTAAACTGGAACCTAGAAACTACTGAACTGATTTCAAGAATTATTTCCGCGTTAGAATTATACACTATCTCAAAATAAAATTAACTTTAATTTATCCTCATATTCCCATGGAAGTACTTACTAACATTATAGATCCGAAATCAGCTAGTTCAGCTTATATTGGCATCTCAACATTTTGACGTTAAGTGACTAATTCTTCTTGTGTATAATTTGATTTGTACCCATAAAACGGTAAAATACATTTTTTCCCCAATTAATCGAAATTGTGATTGGTGTTACGTGCATTTGATTGATAATAGTGTGAGCTTTCCAAAGCTGGGTAAAAAAATCCTGTGAAGCACATACTTTTGAAGATATTGCACTTTTTGCTCATTGAGTGAATATTCTTAAACTTTTATAGAGTTGCCTATTTGTTTTTTTGTAAATTAAGTAAATTTTTTTTTGTGTCGCTCACGTAAAACGCCCAAATTAAAAAAGGATCATGGATTGCACAATTTGCAATAAGGAAATCTCTAATGAGTTAACTTTGTCGTGTGCAGTGTGTTTTCTCCAATTTCATGCTAAATGTCTTGGAATCAAAGGGAAGGATGTAGACAAAGTAACATCGATCTCCGGTCTGCGTTTTTATTGCAGCAAGCATGAAAAACTGTCAGTGGATAATCTTCACTGGAAAACTGTGAAGTTGCAGAAATTATTTAAATCTGTCTCGTCAATCTTCGTCGAACTGCAAAGTACGTTCGATTTTGATGTTATGGAGAAAAGCATCTTGAATAAGGGATATATAAGTATTGAAAATAATACATTTTCTCCAAACCCACTGCCGCCGCCGGTCGGACAACCTCTCATTATTTTGACATCACCTCGTGATTTGGATGAATTGACTTCTTCACCACAGTTTCAAAAGCTTAAACAACATCCCAACCAACAACAACAGCACCAACAACAACAACAGCAACAGCAAAAAGAGCACCAACAACAACAACAACCACTACAACAGCAACCACAACAACTGCAACCACAACAACAGCAACCACAACAACAGCAACCAGAACAACAACAACAACAATACCAAAAACAGCAGCAAAAAGAACTACAACACCAGCACCAGCAACAACTACAGCAACAACAACAACAACAACAACAACTGCTTATTCATCAGCAACAGCACCAGCAACAACAACAACAACAACAACAACAACAGCAACAGCAACAGCAACAGCAACAGCAACAGCAACAGCAACAGCAACAGCAACAGCAACAGCAACAGCAACAGCAACAGCAACAGCAACAGCAACAGCAACAGCAACAGCAACAGCAACAGCAACAGCAACAGCAACAGCAACAGCAACAGCAACAGCAACAGCAACAGCAACAGCAACAGCAACAGCAACAGCAACAGCAACAGCAACAGCAACAGCAACAGCAACAGCAACAGCAACAGCAACAGCAACAGCAACAGCAACAGCAACAGCAACAGCAACAGCAACAGCAACAGCAACAGCAACAGCAACAGCAACAGCAACAGCAACAGCAACAGCAACAGCAACAGCAACAGCAACAGCAACAGCAACAGCAACAGCAACAGCAACAGCAACAGCAACAACAACAGCAACAGCAACAACAACAACAACAACAACAGCAACCGCAACAGCAACAGCAACAGCAACAGCAACAGCAACAACAACAGCAACAGCAACAGCAACTACAACAACAACAATATCAACATCAACATCAACACCAACTTCAACAACAAATGCAAAAACAACGTCAACGAAAACAGCAAACTACTTTTGAGCCCAGAGTACTAAGATCTGGAACGTCCAAAAACTCTGTAGATAAACGCATCGTAAGTGCCTCAACCCCAGTGTGTGATCTTTCCAGTGGATTAATTGCTAATGGACCACTAGATACCCCAACAGCTTCCATTGTGGATGAGGGGTTTTCTAACACATTAGCTATACCACCCTCGGATAATAATCCAGCGTTGAACGTATCTTACATGGAAGAACTCATTGCGTTGCCACCTGCCAAGAGCATTTTTATTTCTCGGCTTTCCCAAGCCACTTCAGTGGATCTGATAAAAAATTATATTTCAAAAAAACTTCCATCAACTGCAAATTTATCAAACATCAACATAAGGAAGTTTAATATGTCTCCTGATAAGGATTATTCTTCTTTCGAGATTAAAGTTGGAAGGGATCTCGATTTATATAATATGCTAAATGACAGCTCGCTTTGGCCCTTACATACGGTTGTCCACGATTTTTTTCGTAGCAAGAAACGAAGACCCCACCTTAACTGAAGGGGAATCATACGATGCTCTACATGCGATGCTCAAAAGTTATTCCACCGTTAAAATGCTACACTATCTCCGAGTAACATAAACCTTAATTCATTCCCATATTCCTTCGGGAACGGGAGTCTTTACTAATATAATAAGTGCGAAAGAAGCTCTGTCTGTTTGTCTTTCTATGTTGCCATCTCTCGCCCAAGCTACAGAAAGACATAGGATACATTTTATTCGAATATTCCCACGGGAACCGGTCCTCACTAATGTTATAAATGCAAAAGCAGCTCTGTCTGTTCGCCTTTCTATGTTACCATCTTTCGCCAAAACTAATGAACAGATTTAAGCGAAATTTTGTACAGAGACAGTCTAAAATTTAAGAAAGGACATAGGCTATATATTTGATCCCTACATTCCCACGGGAACGAGAACGCATACGGGAACTTTGACATTAGAGCACCGATATCAAAAATTCTTCCACCGTTAGAATACTAAACTCTCCCTGAGTAACATAAACTGTAAGTCATTCTCGCATTCCTACGGCAACGGTCACCATATTCCCACGGGAATAGGAGTCTTTACTAATATCATAAGTCTGAAATGTAATTTGTCTGCCTATTTTTATTTGTTATCAAAAACCTCCCAAACTATTAAACCTATTTATATGAATTCTGGTAGGTACAGAGATATAGTCTTGAGTCTGAAGATGGACATAGGCTATATATGTTATCACTGTATTCCCACAAGAACGCAAACGTAAACTGGAACCTAGAAACTACTGAACTGATTTCAAGAATTATTTCCGCGTTAGAATTATACACTATCTCAAAATAAAATTAACTTTAATTTATCCTCATATTCCCATGGAAGTACTTACTAACATTATAGATCCGAAATCAGCTAGTTCAGCTTATATTGGCATCTCAACATTTTGACGTTAAGTGACTAATTCTTCTTGTGTATAATTTGATTTGTACCCATAAAACGGTAAAATACATTTTTTCCCCAATTAATCGAAATTGTGATTGGTGTTACGTGCATTTGATTGATAATAGTGTGAGCTTTCCAAAGCTGGGTAAAAAAATCCTGTGAAGCACATACTTTTGAAGATATTGCACTTTTTGCTCATTGAGTGAATATTCTTAAACTTTTATAGAGTTGCCTATTTGTTTTTTTGTAAATTAAGTAAATTTTTTTTTGTGTCGCTCACGTAAAACGCCCAAATTAAAAAAGGATCATGGATTGCACAATTTGCAATAAGGAAATCTCTAATGAGTTAACTTTGTCGTGTGCAGTGTGTTTTCTCCAATTTCATGCTAAATGTCTTGGAATCAAAGGGAAGGATGTAGACAAAGTAACATCGATCTCCGGTCTGCGTTTTTATTGCAGCAAGCATGAAAAACTGTCAGTGGATAATCTTCACTGGAAAACTGTGAAGTTGCAGAAATTATTTAAATCTGTCTCGTCAATCTTCGTCGAACTGCAAAGTACGTTCGATTTTGATGTTATGGAGAAAAGCATCTTGAATAAGGGATATATAAGTATTGAAAATAATACATTTTCTCCAAACCCACTGCCGCCGCCGGTCGGACAACCTCTCATTATTTTGACATCACCTCGTGATTTGGATGAATTGACTTCTTCACCACAGTTTCAAAAGCTTAAACAACATCCCAACCAACAACAACAGCACCAACAACAACAACAGCAACAGCAAAAAGAGCACCAACAACAACAACAACCACTACAACAGCAACCACAACAACTGCAACCACAACAACAGCAACCAGAACAACAACAACAACAATACCAAAAACAGCAGCAAAAAGAACTACAACACCAGCACCAGCAACAACTACAGCAACAACAACAACAACAACAACAACAACTGCTTATTCATCAGCAACAGCACCAGCAACAACAACAACAACAACAACAACAACAGCAACAGCAACAGCAACAGCAACAGCAACAGCAACAGCAACAGCAACAGCAACAGCAACAGCAACAGCAACAGCAACAGCAACAGCAACAGCAACAGCAACAGCAACAGCAACAGCAACAGCAACAGCAACAGCAACAGCAACAGCAACAGCAACAGCAACAGCAACAGCAACAGCAACAGCAACAGCAACAGCAACAGCAACAGCAACAGCAACAGCAACAGCAACAGCAACAGCAACAGCAACAGCAACAGCAACAGCAACAGCAACAGCAACAGCAACAGCAACAACAACAGCAACAGCAACAACAACAACAACAACAACAGCAACCGCAACAGCAACAGCAACAGCAACAGCAACAACAACAGCAACAGCAACTACAACAACAACAATATCAACATCAACATCAACACCAACTTCAACAACAAATGCAAAAACAACGTCAACGAAAACAGCAAACTACTTTTGAGCCCAGAGTACTAAGATCTGGAACGTCCAAAAACTCTGTAGATAAACGCATCGTAAGTGCCTCAACCCCAGTGTGTGATCTTTCCAGTGGATTAATTGCTAATGGACCACTAGATACCCCAACAGCTTCCATTGTGGATGAGGGGTTTTCTAACACATTAGCTATACCACCCTCGGATAATAATCCAGCGTTGAACGTATCTTACATGGAAGAACTCATTGCGTTGCCACCTGCCAAGAGCATTTTTATTTCTCGGCTTTCCCAAGCCACTTCAGTGGATCTGATAAAAAATTATATTTCAAAAAAACTTCCATCAACTGCAAATTTATCAAACATCAACATAAGGAAGTTTAATATGTCTCCTGATAAGGATTATTCTTCTTTCGAGATTAAAGTTGGAAGGGATCTCGATTTATATAATATGCTAAATGACAGCTCGCTTTGGCCCTTACATACGGTTGTCCACGATTTTTTTCGTAGCAAGAAACGAAGACCCCACCTTAACTGAAGGGGAATCATACGATGCTCTACATGCGGTTTCATTAAAACCGTCGTCTCCTCAAAACCTTCGTTTTTCATCATTAAAGATTTATTACCATAACGCTAGTGGTCTCAGAACTAAAGTATCTGATCTTTTTAAAAATACAAGCAATATCTATTATGATATAATCTTCATTGTCGAGTCCTGGCTGTACCATGGAATTGCTTCAACAGAACTCTTTGATTGTAGATTTTACAATACTTATCGTCGTGATCGTTGTCAATCAGCGAGTGATAGAGGAGGTGGGATAATTGTTGCTGTGCGCTTGCATTTGTGTTGTACAGAAGTAACCTTGCCATCTGTAGACATTGAACAGGTTTGCATCTCTCTCAAAGTAAATATGCCTCATAAGTCAAATCTATTCTTTATTGTAAGTTATGTGCCTCCAAGTAGCTCTATAGAATTGTATGAAAAACATATATCCAATATTGATTTTATCAACAGTATTTGCATTGACTCAGACAATATTTGTGTCTTAGGTGACTTTAACTTATCTGAATTAAAGTGGAAATATTCAGAATCTGAGAAAATGCTACTGCCGTTTAACATGAAACAAAATTTTGAAATTATTTTTATAGATTATCTTTATTCTTTAAATTTGATGCAATTTAATCATATCCCCAATTCTTTAGGTAAGATATTGGACTTAGTGTTCATATGTTGTGAAGATCTTAGAGTTAAATTATATAATGTTCCCTTTTCCTTGCTGAATGATTCTATTCATCACACGGAATTGTTCTTTGAAATAGAGTTTTATACATATGTATCAAAAAATGTAAAGCAGGATTTAAAATCTTATAATTTCTCTAAAGCTAATTTTACCGGTCTAAATGACTATTTCTGCAATATCGATTGGCGAACTGAATTTGTATGTCTAGATCTACAAAATATGTATCATCGCTTCACTGAAATCATGTTTTTGGGTTTTGATAACTATATACCGGTTTTTGCAAAAAAGAAGTCCTTGAATTCACCTTGGATTAATAAACAACTCAGCGATTTAAAGAAACAAAAGCGAAAAGCATACGTAAAATATAGTAAATCTAAAAGTCAACCTGATTACGAACACTTTAGTAAGTTACGCAAAGATTTTGTGGTTCTTAGCAAGTTTCTTTATAGAGCTTATATTCTAAACATTGAAAGCAATATCAAAAGCAATTCGAAATCGTTCTGGTCTTTTATAAACTCCAAAAGAAAATCAGTAGGGTTTCCAAGTACTATGCATTATAGTGGCGTCGAATCCTCGGACTTAGATTCCACAGTCGAATTATTTGCTAACTTCTTTGAATCGGTTTATTCCGTATCTAGATTTAATAAAAGTTCACTCACACAATTGAACAGTAGCATTAATATTGGATCCATTAAGTTTAGTTTCGAAGAAGTTAATACAGCACTTTTATCTCTCAAATCTAGTTCTAGCTCTGGTCCCGACGGCATTCCTGCCACAGTGCTTAAGGAATGTTGTGACTCTATTTGCACTCCCTTACTTATGTTATTTAACAAGTCTCTTCAAGAAGGAATCTTCATCGAAGAATGGAAACTTTCTTATTTAGTTCCGATCCATAAATCAGGCTCAAAAAGTGATATTCAAAATTATAGGGGTATTTGCAAACTCTCCGCTATTCCCAAATTGTTTGAAAGTATCCTGAAAAATAAACTAGATTTCTTCACAAGCGAATATTTATCGGAAGTACAGCATGGTTTTGTATCTGGTAGATCCACTATAACAAATCTGGCATATTTTACTTCTTTTGTAACCAATGCTATGGAAAGTGGTTTTCAAGTCGATGCGGTATACACGGACTTTAGTAAGGCGTTCGATTCTGTAAACCACCAAATACTCCTTGCTAAACTTGAGATGTTTGGATTTCATTCTCAACTCCTTCGTTGGATATCCTCGTACCTTTCCTCTAGAAAACAACAGGTTAAAATTGAAAATTCTTTTTCAAGAGAAATTCAGTGTATATCGGGTGTACCCCAAGGTAGCCACCTCGGTCCATTGTTTTTCATTATTTTTATCAATGACATTATATCTGCATTCAAATATTGTAGGTGTTTGTTATATGCGGATGATCTCAAGCTATTCTTGACAGTTAACAGCTTAGGTGATTGTCAATTGATTCAATCTGACCTTGATTCTCTTACACACTGGTGTCACGAAAATTTCTTGAAACTTAATATAAAAAAGTGTAACATTATTTTATTTACTCGAAAATGTACCAGTTTTCGATTCAATTACACAATTGAGTCTAATGTCTTAGATCGTGTCTCAAACATTAAGGACTTAGGTGTTATTCTTGATTCTTCACTAAATTTTAGGAACCACATTAATTACTTAGTACCAAAAGCTAACTCGTTAGTTGGATTCATAAAACGAAATGGCAAAGATTTTCGAGATCCTTATGTTTTATTAACTTTGTATACATCTCTTGTCAGATCGCTTTTGGAATACGCTGATGTAATCTGGAGTCCCGCGTTTAAAGTTAATTCTGACAGGGTAGAATCGGTTCAAAGAAGATTTACGAAATATGTTTTCAACAAAATGAGCTGGGGTTTCTGTCCTGATTACAAAGCTAGGTGCCTATTGCTTGGAATAAAATCCTTAGAAAAAAGGAGAAAAATTCATGGTGTAGTGCTCATAAGAGACTTACTATGCTACCACATAAAGTGTCCAACACTCCTTGCTCTATTACCTATACATGTACCTGCCAGGTCCACGAGAACAAGGATTTTCCTATTTCAAAATATACATAGAACAGTTTATGGATGTAATGAAACGTTATCAAGATGTATTGCTGATTTCAATGAAGTGCCTTCAGAAATTGATTTTTCAATCCTTAGTAGAAGTAAATTTAAGACTGATTTATTGTACTTACTTATATTTTAATATTTTATTCTTGGAGCACTATATCTGTTAGCTGTAAAACTGCTTGTAGATAAATGAAATAAATAAATAAATAAATAAATCAACTCCAACTGTCTATTTTACTTTGTAACCGCCCAAACTATTGAACCTATTTGTAGAATTTTGCTGCAGAGAGAGTCTTGAGCGTTGAGCCTGAAGAAGGACATGGGCTGTATTTGTTATCCCAATATTCCTGCGGGAACGGCAACGTAAACGGGAACCTTGAAGTTACTGGACCGATTTCAAAAGTTCTTTCACCGTGAGGTGATTTCTGTCAAATTGTCGATTACACAGTTGTCCTGACAAGAAATGTCTATCTTGATCTTCAAATAAATATTGGCAATAGGTAACGACTGTGTGAAAAGTCGATTTTGGCGCCGACCATATCAACTAATAAATTATGTTAGACGTATTGGGGGATGTTGTCGAATATCTATCAAAAGACAATATATGGACATTGAGCAAGTCACATCATACCCTATAGAGTTTCTCAATTCCTTAGAATTATCAGAAGTGGCTGCAAGTTGGTGTTCCAATGCGAATAATGAGTTATCTAGAATTGTACACAGCTACAAATTACACATCTGGGATGCGGCATTATAAAAGTTTTGATAATGACTAAAACAGCGAAAGGAGAAAACTATTGATTCCCCGTATTTCTTAAATACCCACTGATTTGTCATTTTAGTTTAAAAGAATGTATCAAACTCGCAAAACCTTTTTATTTGACAAAAGATGGAAAAAGTAAGAAGAAAAGTGTAGGTGTCTTATTTGCAAAATAAGTAGCCTAAAAAATTAATAATGCTGTCGAAATGTACATCTGAGGAAGTATATAAAGTGTTAAACTGTTAAAAACTATTTTAATCTTTTTATTTATTAGATTAAAAAACACGTGGATTATCTCAACTACAAAATTCATGAAATTCTTACAGAACTTCCAAAAGAATTCAAAGAGAAAGCTAGAATGTACTGGAAACTTACTTCCTTTAACCAGAAAGATTTTGATGGAATTATATGACAAAATCTATTGAGACCTTTTGGAGCAAAAATTAATTTAGAAGAAGATTATCTAGAAATATATGGAAATAGAATTAAAATTTTGGGTGCTTGTCCATATAAATATAACGAGGTATATGCATTAGAAAGTATTATAGAAGAGCAAAACATACTACAGAGCCTTTTCGGAGGTCATATAAATATCGAAGAAAAGAAAATACTAGAAAAAAATTTGAAAAGAAATAAAGATTTATTCTTTCATGAGGGACAGCAACTCACTAGCAATTATGATGTAAGACATGAAATCGTCACAACTACGGATAGACCAATTTACGCGAAAACATACAGGTACCCTCAGGTACACGAACAAGAAATTAGCAACCTTTGCGCGGCAGACACCTTGACGTGGTGCGGAGGCTTGAGTTTTTCAATGACTCACCTGCTCAACCGATCTAGTTAAAAGCTGGGTAGGATGAGCAATTGAGGAGTTAAACGAACTAAGAGCTGCCAACCCCCTAAGCCAGGGTTTAATGCGATCCGTGCCCATTGGTTGGTTTGCAGTCAGGGGTTATACCGAGAGTAGTATAACGGAACCTTCGAGACACCGGGTCGAATCACGAAGTAACTTAGACCTTACTGTGTTATGCGGAGCTCTGACACAGCTGACCTATTTTCTCTAGCTACTCGTGGGAATTTATGAAAAAAAAAAAACAATAAAAATTTTAAAAACTTTTATCTTCCGCAGGGAACATCTGCAAGAGATATGGCGGATCGTATGGAGAAAGACTTCCGGGGTGAGAAAACTGTCATCAGAGATCGTGCCAATAGTAGGGAGCAACCTAGCACCAGCAAGAGGAGGTTTTCCGAGCTAGTGCATAGGGTAATCCCAGACCCAAGGAAGAAGCCAGTGGGTGTTACCACTGATAAATCTGAGGAAGAAAGTGCTGAAAGGGCAATCTCTGAAAGGACACTTGTGGAAACCCATAAGTCCAGCACTACTATTCCAAAGAAGAAAGTATGGAAGAGGAAAACCATCCCTCGTCCGGCGCTGGGTGAACCAGGTGGTTTGGACGATCCACACAGACAGGGTCTGAGCGGTGCGAGAGTAAAATGGTACCTCAGATTCATCAAGCAAGGTCTCTCGCAGATAGAATCGAGGAAGAAGGTCGACGAAAGAAAGTTGGCACAAGCAGAAGGCAGACCGGTAGAAAGCTGCGGAGGTAAGAGAGACAGTAAACACATATCTCCCCCCCAGCAGGCAGCCCAGAAGAAAAGGAAAACCGTGACCGAAACCGAGACACATGCCTCGGTCAGCAAGGGCACGGCAGTAACAAGTAGGGCAGTCTCATATGCGGCGGCTGCCAGAACCATACGGGTTGCGATTTTACCGAAGGAGTACCCCCGAATCACTCTCTCGCAGAGTGAGCTCTTTAAGCTCGAAGACGCCATGGTGGACGAGATGAGAATAGGGTGGGAAACCGAAATGAAATTTGAAGGCATATCCTTCAAACCTGGTATGATTCTAGTAGATTGTACCAATCAAGAAACAGCAGACTGGATCAAGAAGACAGTCCTGAAGCTGAGTGGTTGGAAAGATTGTGAGCTTACCACAAGACAGGGAGACGACATACCCAAGCCATACAATATCACAATCTTTGTACCAAGAAGCAGTGGCCAAGACCACGGCATGATCCTTGCTCTGATAAAGCAGCAGAACGGAGAAATGAATACCCATGTCTGGAAGGTTCTTTCTTGCAAGGAGGAGGGTAACGGCCAACTACTAAACATTGGCGTAGATGAAAAGTCTGTGGAGGCGATTATTAAAAACAATCATAGCATCCACTACAGATTCGGTAAAGTGCAGGTGCATGGCCTGAAAAAAAGAAGTGGTATAGAGGACAAGCCGCCTACTGATACCAATCCAATCAGCACTCTGCCAACTGCCTCAATCCCCAGTACACCCACCCACATCCCTTTGCAGGAGAAACAGGTGACACCACCGAAACATCTCCCAGCAAAATCCATCCCAATTCTATCCCAATCCCTTATTCTACCACCCAGTCCACTACCTAACCCCATTCCAACCCTATCCCAATCCCTTATCCTACCACCCAGTTCACTACCTACCCCTATCCCAGCCTCCAAACCATCATTACTAACAACGGTCTTGATGGATATAGCAGAGGAAGAGGAAGAAGTTCCCCTCACAACAGAGGAGGAAAACGACCTGTTAACAGGTCCGGGGGCAGAAACCCCCGAAGAAGAAGAGTTCTAATGGAGGTACGCGGGATCAGTACCAAGCTAGTCCAAGTAAACGTACATCATGCCATAGCAGCCTCAGCTGTCACAGCGAGGAAAATTAAGAGAGAAGGCATTGGACTAGCACTGATCCAAGAACCCTGGACCTTTGGGGGTCAAATTAAAGGTCTATCCATTAGAAATACGAAGGTAATATGGGATAAAGAGTCAATCTCTCCTAGAGCAGCAATCATAGTAAGGAACGATATTAATCATTTCTGCCTTTCAGAGTTTATGACGAGAGACCTGGTTGCAATTCAGGCCTCAATCAACATCGGAGGCCAAACCAGGTGGGTGGTAATCGCATCAGGGTACTTTACGGGAGATGAAGCGAACATCCCTCCCTCTGAGGTAAAGAATCTGGTAGATTACTGCCGGAAGAAGAAGCTACCAATACTGGTAGGCTGCGACGCAAACGCACACAACAGCATCAGGGGTAGCACAGACACGAATCAAAGGGGTGAGTACCTTTTAGAATTCTTTTTAGAAAAATGCTTAGAAATTTACAATATAGGGAATACTCCTACCTTTGTTACTAGAAATAGGAAAGAAGTACTAGATATTACTTTCGGTTATACAGTCCTGAAAAACTGTATCAGTAACTGGAAGGTCTCGAATGAGCCCTCTCTATCAGATCACAGGATAATTGAATTTGTTCTAGATGGAATCCTATGTGGGAATACTCCTAAGAGAAATAAAAAAAGAACCAACTGGGATCTATACAGAGACAATCTCACATACAACATAGGAAATATAGCTACAAACAGGGAACCTAAAAGTCGTCTGGAGCTTGAAAATGCGGTAAGCGAGCTTAATACGGCTATGATTGATGCATATGAATCAAGCTGCCCCCTAAGCTCCGCAAACAAGAAAACAGATGCCCCCTGGTGGAACAAAAACCTAGAAGCGCAAAGGAAGAGGGTAAGAAAACTCTTCAACAACGCGAAAAGTAACAGCAACTGGCATGCTTATCATGCGGAACTTACAGCCTATAGTAAGGAAGTGAGGAAAGCCAAAAGAAGAAACTTTGTAGACTTCTGTGAAAGCATAACAACAACCCCGGCAGCGGGCAGACTTCATAAAGCCCTTTCAAGGGTGAAGTCACAAACCACCATGGCCTTGAAATACGCTGACGGCAGTTTCACAGAAAATGAAGAGCAAAGATCGCTTCTTCTGCTTAACACTCACTTCTCTGGAAGCATACTAACAACAGGATAAGATAGACCTACACCTGTGCACAGTACTGATAAGCAAGACTGGAAGACAGCAACGATAGTTTGCTCGAAGAAAAGGCTAGAATGGGCATTAAGTACCTTTCAACCCTTCAAAACTCCAGGGGTAGATGGGATCCTTCCTGCATTATAACAAATGGGAAAAGAAGTGATCCTACTACTTTTACTCAAAATTATCAGAAGCAGTCTGGCTCTAGGGTACATACCTAGTCCATGGACACGAGCAAAGATTATCTTTATACCAAAAATAGGTAAGAAAGACACAACTCATCCTAAATCTTTCAGGCCAATAAGCTTAACATCCTTTGTACTGAAAACCATGGAGAAGGTGATCGATAACTTCTTAAGATCAGAAATTCTAGTGAGCAATCCACTAAACACTAGACAGCATGCATACAGAGCAGGTAGATCTACGGAAACTGCCCTATACCATCTCTCAACCAGTATCCAAAAAGTAATCGACTCAAATGAAACAGCGATCGGCTGTTTCTTGGATATTGAGGGTGCCTTTGATAATACCTCACACGAGGCGGTTAACAAAGCACTTCAGAGGAAGGACACTCCGATTACAATAATAAAGTGGGTTAGTGCAATGCTTAGTACAAGAACGGCAGAAACACACTCTAGCCAAACGATTCAGAGAATCATCACTACGAGAGGCTGCCCACAAGGAGGGGTCTTGTCACCTCTACTTTGGAGTCTAGTAGTAGATGAACTATTATAAAAACTAACCACGCAAGGCATAAGATGCATTGGCTATGCTGATGACATCACATTATTAGCCTGTGGGAAATATGAAGAAACCCTATGCGATATAATACAAAGGCCAGACCCCTTTGTCAATCACGAAAAAATGGTGTACATCTGTGGGACTGAACATCAACCCCACAAAAACTACAATTATACCATTCACCAGAAGAAGACTCCTACCACTCATGAAAGACATTACACTGGATGGAGTAACCATAGCACCCACAACAGAGGTCAAGTATCTAGGCGTGATTCTAGATATTAAACTCCTGTGGAAAAAACAAGTTGTAGGAGCAACTGAAAAGGCTAAGAAAACCTTAATGATATGCAAAAGTATAGCAGGGAGATCATGGGGTTGTAAACCGAGCATTATTCGGTGGATGTACCTAATGATGGTAAGACCTATCCTTACCTATGGAGCGGTAGTCTGGAACAAGAGATCGGACCAGGTAACCACTAGAAAAGCATTAGAAAAAGTACAAAGACTTGCGTGCATATGCATATCAGGAGCAATGAGAAGCTGTCCAGCTGCGGCTTTGGAAGTTTTGCTAAATCTGACACCTTTGCACCTGGTAATAAGAAGCAACTCAAATGCAACGATAGCTAGATTTGCCAAAGAGACTGAGTGTGTCCTGAAATCTAGCGAAAAGATCATAATATCGAAAGAGTTAGCACTCATTGACTTCCCTCGGGATAGCAAGACCAAGGAATTCAAATTCGATAAACTCTTCAGCGTTGAGCTAAGTAACAAAAAAGCATGGCAAGGTGAAAAAGAGACCTACTCAATGAAGACCCATGAAATAAAATGGTATACAGATGGCTCAAGAACAACTGAGGGAACTGGAGCAGGAATTTTTGGGCCAAGAACAAAGTACCTATGGGAAAAATGTCAAGTATATTCCAAGCAGAAGTCTATGCAATAGGCAAATGCGCGGAAGTAAACATTGACAGGAAATATAATAACAAACATATTGCAATAATGACGGACAGTCAAGCTGCAATTAAGGCCCTACGATCCTACACAATCTCCTCAAAACTTGTCAGCGAATGCATTGACAAATTGAACAAACTGGGCAGTAATAACAAGGTTACAATCTACTTGGTACCAGGACACGTAGGAATCATAGGCAATGAACTGGCAGACGAACTGGCAAACACAGGAGCCGGATTACCACTCATTGGACCGGAACCTTTCTGTGGAATAACAGAAAGCCACATTAAGAATGAAATCAAAAAGTCGGAGGAAGACAACAGAGCTAAACACTGGAATGACCTCCCCAAGATGCGCCAAGCCAAACTTCTACTTGGCATTTTCAACAAAAAACGTTACAAAGACGTAATAAAACTTAATAGAAACAATGTAAGAATGCTAGCCGGGTTTTTAACCGGACACTGCAGACTAAGAAAACACCTAAAAGTAATAGGCATAGAGAGCGACGACCAATGCAGATATTGCAACGAACAGGAAGAGTCTCCTGACCACCTCCTAGGTGACTGCGAAGCTCTAATACACCAAAGAAAGAAGTACCTAGGATCCTACTATGTAGAGGAGAGGGAGCTAAAACTCCTAAGCAGAACCCAGATACTAAGTTTCATCAAAGGAACTAATCTGGATGAAGTACTTTAATTAAGGAATACCACTTAAGAAGTAGGGGGTACCATAGATCTAAACAGGTCGAGGTACAATACAAAACCCCAATTTTCATTCATTCATTCATTCATTCAAGAAATTAGCAAACAGATTAAGGAAATTTTGAAACAGGGAATCATAAAACAAAGCAACTCTCCTTATAACAGCCCATAATAGCTTGGCAAAAATCTTCGATCGAACCCTCCAAGTGGGTGCCGGGCGGGCAATGTTCACTACATATACTTATCAGTGTCTGTACGATGTCCTTTTCCTTCCGTAGCTACTCGTGGGAATTTCTATGGAATTTTTAAAAACTAGCAAACAAGCAAACAAGCAAACAGACAAAAAAACGAACAAAAAGACAAAAAAGAAAACTGGGGGGGAGGCAACGAAAGTTGAACACATTCTCCGATTTGGCTGCAAATTCGAAGCAGGAATGTGAGCCAACGGACAAACCTTCCACCAGTGGGATACAAGGTTCGCATACAGGCTCTGAACCAGCTGCAAAGCCAGTTCAGGTCTGTTCAGTGGGAATCAAGAATCCCGACTCTGGCGAGCAGCAAAGCCCGCTGGAAACTGGTCAAGAGCAAGCTGCAAAGCTAGTTCTAGCCAGTGAATCAGAGGGAGAACGGACCGCCACTGCTAATAGAGAGGATGAAGTCCCCAATATTAGCTTTGAAAACAATTCGCCTGTTTTGGTGCCACCATCAAGACAGAACGAGGTGAAACCTACAAAGAGGAGAAATGGAAGGGTGATCAACGACTCCGTCTCCACCTTGAATGCCCTTAAAATAAAGGACACGGGGAAGGCCGTCCTGACTGGCAGGGTTAGAGAGGCGATTAGAAACCCTACCCCTGCGGGTCGGTACGTACCCTCGTCGAGTACAATGAATCCTCGAATTGGTGGAGCGGGAGAGGTGATCAACAACTCCAGCTCGGCCAAGGGGGGGACTCAGATCAAAAAAACGCCCGCTCAGATTCGTCGCCAAGCCAAAAGGATAATTGAAACGGTAATTTAAACGGTTAAACCCGCAGTGGAGAGAACAACGGGTGAGGTTGAAAAATTTAAGTGGGCAAATAAAATTGCAGAAGAGACCAGCCAAGACCAAACGTCGAAGCGAAACAGGTCGTTTGAGGTCGAAAAACCTCAACCCAAAAAGCAAAGATTCGGGGTTAGCGTTCCATCGACACTGGTGCCGGGGCAATCCTTTGGTGACGTGGTAAAGGGACAGATTGTAGTCGCGGTCATCGACGGGAGCAATATGGATGGAAACATCTCTGCCGACAGGTGGGTGGACGTCAAGGCTCACCTCGCTTTCAGGTTTATACCTGTTATCGAGGCGAATCCTGGACCCCTCCCAAGAATTAGCGACGCTGGCTGGCATCAAAACCGCGTCAAGCTGATCGCCTGCCAAAACCAGAGATCGCTTCATCTATATAAACTTGCTGTCAGCGGTTTAGGTGAGATTTGGCCAGGTGCTAAGCTAGAGGTTGTGGCAAGGGAGGATATCCCAAGCAGACCGAGAGCTCGTGCCTTGGTACCGGCCTTACATGAATCGCGGGAGATGGTTCTCCAGTTGATTGAGTACAGCAACCCGGATCTGCCTACTCACGATTGGACGGTTCTGGTGATAGAAAAAGAGTCGGTGGATCGTTATCGGTCGCCTCTTGTCATCCTAAATAAGGAGTCATTAGAACCCCTGGCGGCACGCGGGGGTGTTATTCAGTATGGCTTTGACAGCCTAGTGCTGAAAATATAGAAAAAAGATGAGGACGCTGCAAAGCTTCCAAAGCAAGCGGCTGAATCCGAAGCCAAGGAGTCCACTGCGAGCGTCGAATCTTCCATCATGGAGACAGGCACGGCAAGTTGCTGTGATTCCTTGGAACAGCCGTCTTACTCGAAACTGGTCGAAAAGACTATAAAAATAGTGTCTGATCAAGACGCAATTGAAAACAAATCGTCCGATAAGGACGACAACAACAAAGGTGGAGTCTTAGACTCCGACGATGGAATGCTTGGGGTTCTCCTTTCTGAAGGTTGAGTTGCTAGACTCCGCCTCAGATATGGAGGACCTTAATGCTACAGTGTTGGAGATTAAGCTGGATGATTGTAGCAATGCTGCAGATACTCCAGATTAATCTCCAACACTCCATCAAAGCCTCGGCCGGACTCCTTCTCTGACTAAACAAGTCCGGCAAGGATATAGTCCTGATCCAGGAACCATGGATTAATAAATCAGTGGTAAAAGGACTCAGGACGAAAAATTATTCTCTGCTGTATGTGACGGACAATGGTGAACCAAGATCCTGCATACTGGTAAAGAAAACACTTAACGAATTCTTACTACCTAATTACAGCAATTGCGACACCACAACAGTAAAACTGCAGACCACCAGTGGGAGTTACTGTCTCACGTCCGCCTATCTAGGCCATGACCAACCGGGGCCGCTACCAGGAGAGACGCTCGAGCGCGTAATAAAAAGCGCAACAAAACTCAAAACGGATCTCGTAATAGGAAGTGACGTCAACGCACATCACGCAGTATGGGGAAGTACGGACGTAAATGAAAGGGGTGAGTCTCTTTTTAATTTTTTACTAAGTACTAACCTTCTTATTTGCAATATCGGTTATGAACCAACCTTTGTCACTAAAAACAGACAAGAGGTTTTTGATGTTACCTTTGTATCTCAACCAATCTATAACAAGATTAAAAATTGGGCTGTATCTAAGGATCAATCCTTCACTGATCACAGATGCATCCAATTTCAATTCAATCCAATTTTTTTTAGTTTTTTTCGGTTTTCTTTTGGGAACTTCACCTGATGGTTTGACTTAGTTGTCTTTGTTAGTATTTTGTTTTTTTATTTCTGTGTGTTGTAATGAGGGGTATTTTCAGTGTTGATTTTAGCAACATCCGGGGGCTGAGATCAAATTTCTTTTCAGTGTACGCTCACACTGCTAAATGCAGGCCAGCTGTTTTGGCACTGAGTGAAACACAGGTGGGTCCGGATTCTGATCCTTCAGAGTTTTTCCTTCCTGGGTATAGCTTAGTGCCATTATTCTTTTTCTCCTATGGCCTCGCCGTTTATATCCGTAATGATGTTGCTTATCAACTTCTACCACAGGACGGCCTCTGTTCAAATACGAACTTTAACTTCATGTGGTTAAAACTCAACGTCAATAAGCATATCATCCATTACTGTTTTATTTATAGAAGCCCCAATTTAGATAGTAATTCAACTTCTAACGAGTTCGATACGCTATCTGACTCCATTACAAGAATTGTTTCCCTTTATCCTCGCACTGAAATCGCCATTGCGGGTGATTTCAATGTACTAAATTCTGGGTGGCTTCGTCATTCTGGCCAGACAACACCCGAAGGCAGGTGTGTTGAAATTTTTGCTGAATTAAATCTTTTAACTCAGCTTGTTGATGAGCCCACTCGGGTTCCGGATATTTCTGGCCATTCGGCCAACACATTAGATTTATTTCTCACTTGTCATCCCGAAAAATACAGGGTTAAAGTGTCATCACCTCTAGGCACATCGGACCATTGTGTCATATCGGTATATTTCCCGGTTTCCGTCACAGTAAAAAGAGAGAAAGTTCCAAAAAGAACTGTATGGCAATATGAGAAAGCCAATTGGGACGGCCTGAATAATTTCTTTCGAAATTTCAATTGGTCATTGTGCTTTCTTGATGGTAACGTGGATGCATCAGCTGACATGATATCTAACGTAATTCTCAACGGCATGACTAACTTTGTTCCGCATAGATCAAAGAGCATCATCCCCAAAGAAAATTCGTGGTTCGATTCGAGCTGTAGAGAGATGATTAGGGAAAGAGAAAAATGTTTTCGGATTTTCAAAAATGACCCTACAGAAGAAAACAGAAATAAGTTTAAGCGCGCCAGGAACTCCTGCAATATTAACATACAGAAGACCAAATTTTTATATGACCAAAAGGTAAGGCAAAAAATACTATTGTGTCCAAAAGGAAGTAAAAACTTTTGGTCTTTTGTTAAGAATATTAAGAACTCGACCACGTCATCGGTCCCAACGCTCGTCTTCAATGACTTTCCGTATGTCAGCTCCATCGACAAAGCCAATTTGCTGGCAGCTCAATTTGCTGCCAACTCGACACTTCCTTATAGCATTTTGGCTCCACCTGAGCTTGAGTCTGCAAACTCTTTGATGCAGCCGATATTTTTTCGAACTCGCTCGGTTGCGAAAGTCCTTAAAGATCTCAACATACATAAATCCGCTGGTCCAGATGGTATCCCCGCCGTTATTCTGAAGAGGTGTTCTTCTACGCTGGCAAAACCACTGCGTAAACTTTTCCATCTTTCCTATTCTGCTGGGTTTTTTCCGAGCAGATGGAAAACTGCATTTGTCCAGCCGGTCCCTAAAAAAGGCGAATCTTCCTCCCCTTCCAATTACCGTCCAATTGCACTAACGTCCCTTCTTTCCAAGGTCATGGAAACGTTGATAAACCGTCAACTTATGAAATATCTTGAAGAACGAAAGCTTCTTAAGGACCGTCAGTATGGCTTTCGTAGTAAACGGTCCACTGGTGATTTGATGGCTTATCTCACCGAAAAGTGGAACCAATCTTTACATTGTTTTGGAGAAAGTAAGATTATTGCGATTGATATTTCTAAAGCATTTGATAGAGTTTGGCATCAGGCTCTTTTATCGAAAATGCGTGCTTTTGGTATCGATGAGTCTCTTCTTCGTTGGATTAGAAATTACCTTTCCGACCGTTCAATACAAGTTGTGTTGGATGGCTTCAAGTCTGATACCCACTTCATAAATGCTGGTGTGCCCCAGGGCTCCGTTTTGTCTCCGACTCTCTTCCTCATTTTCATTAATGATCTCTTGTCTGAAACTTCTAATCCGCTTAACTGTTTTGCTGACGACTCCACCCTCAGCTTTTCATATTCGTTTCCAAATTCACGTCCCCGCTCTTTGGTCGTGGAAATGGAACGGTTGCGTATGATAAGCTCATTGAATTCTGACCTTGACAGCATTGTTTCATGGGGTCTTATGAACCGAGTAGAACTCAATGCTTCGAAAACCCAATGCTGTCTCTTGTCGTTGAAGCTTAACATTCCCCCATTGCCATTATCCATGAATGGTACCTGCATCGAAGAAACCGAAAAGATGTCAGTTCTTGGTATGTGTGTCAACGATGATCTTCGTTGGAATGACCACATATTTGAAGTCGCCAAAAATGCTGCTAAATGCTTAGGTTTTCTTAAAAGGTGCAGGATATTTTTCACCCCTTCTGATCTGGCTACTATTTATAAAGCCTTCATCCGTCCTAAGTTAGAGTACAATTCACATATCTGGTCAGGTGCTCCTAAAACATCATTGTGCCTACTCGATAAGGTTCAAAACAGAGCATTAAAAATGATAGGTGATAGTTCAATTGTTGAATCAATTAGTTGTCTTGATCATCGTCGTAATGCTTCATGTCTCTCTCTTTTCTATAGGTTTTTTTACAAACAATGCTCGGACGAAATAGCCAGTTGCCTTCCTCCCCTTAAGCAATTTAACCGCAATACACCCCTCGCAAGGAATGTAAATCAGTTTTACTTTCAGCCCAATTTCGGTCGTACAGTGAAATATAGAGATTCATCCTTTAGCCGTACTACTCGGATGTGGAATGCTTTACCTGACTCTGTTTTCCCTTCTTATTGTAATACACAGAAGTTTAAAAATAATGTGCATCGGTACCTCCTTTCTAATCCTGTCCTTCCTTCTTAACCGCTCGCACTGTGTTAATAACATTATAAGGGTATTAATAACCCCTTGATGTGCGCGTATATTATAAAAAAAAAAAAAAAAATCGTCTAGCAGATGACACACGGCAAAAGCTCCCACGTAAATCCAAAAGATTTAAGACCTATTAGTCTATCATCCTTCCTCCTTAAAACACTGGAAAGAATGATTGACATACACTTAAGACAAGAAATTAAACCTAGTCTGATCTCAACGGTGCAACATGCCTATACAAAAGGTAAATCAGTGGAAACTGCACTCCACTCTCTGGTTTGCACCATTGAAAAATTACTGCACTACAAAGAATACTCTCTCGTCGCAATCCTAGACATAGAGGTGCATTTTACAATGTTAACAATACAGCAATCACTAATACTCTTGATGGGCTGCTCAAAGAGGAACACATAAAGAACATGATAACAGCAATGCTCAGCAGCAGAATTATTAGTTCCGAATTGGGGAACTACAAAATAAGCAGAATGGCCAATATAGGAACCCCGCAGGGAGGAGTTTTATCTCCCCTACTGTGGAACCTGGTCTATAACAAATTGTTAATCGACCTAGAGGACGAAGGTTTCAAAACCATATCCTATGCCGATGATGTAGCAATGGCCGTTTCAGGCAAGCACCCACAAACCCTAACTGAGCTGCTACAAACAGCACTTAACAAGCTTAACAATTGTGCTGTAGATTGTGGTCTGAACATCAATCCACACAAAACGGAATTAGTGTTCTTTGCGAGGAAATACAAAAATCCGGACTTCAGACCCCCAACTATTAAAGGGTAACTCTTACACTGTCAAATCAGGCTAAATATCTAGGTCTCATTTTTGACAAAGAACTGACCTGCAAAACCAATATTGAGGAAAGAGTAAATAAAGCCAACGTGACACTCTTCTCCTGTAAAAAAAGCCATTGGTGGGAAATGGGGTTTCTCCCCCCAAATCACCCATTGGTTGTTAACCTCGTTAATTAGACCGATACTCACATACGGGGTGATAGTCTGGTGGACAGCACTAGACAAGATGATCAACTACAACAAGCTGGCCAAAGTTAAAAGAACGGCTAGTCTGTGTATTAGTGGCGCACTGAGGACAACCTCATCGGACGCCCTCAATTTACAACTAGATCTCACACCCCTAGATATCTTCAGCAAACAAGTCGCAACTAGCTCAGCTACTCGACTTAGAGCTACATAACAGTGGACCAATAATCAAATCGGCCACACTACCATTCTAGATAACTTTAGATTCTTACCGAATCGATCCGACTACACCACCCCCAAGTTGGTGTTTGACAATAATTTCCAAGTAACCATACCTTCAAGAGAAGCTTGGAAAAATGGCACTCTTTTGGAAAATGAAGCAATACACTTTTACACCGATAGTTCAAAAACCAGCGAAGGTGTGGGAAGTGGAATCTACTCAGAAAAACTGAACCTCAGTCTTTTCTTCCGCCTACCCGATCATTGTAGTGTGTTCCAAGCGGAAATTCTGGCGATTAAGGAGGTGCTGTCTTGGCTCAAAGAAAACGTCATATCCTCCACGGATATTCGAATCTTCTTAGACAGCCAAGCTGCCCTTAACTCTCTTGCCTCTGTCTCTACAAAATCCATCACAGTCCAAAATTGTCAGATGTCTCTGAGGGAGATGTCAAATCAGTTTAACATTCATCTTTCATGGGTGCCAGGGCACAGGTACATACCAGGCAACTGTATGGCAGACGAACTAGCCAAAAAGGGCACGACCACTTCCCTACGCTCAGAATGGAACAGCATAAGTGTACCTATCGTTACATGTAAACTCCTACAAGACAAGACGCTTCAAGGATAACAAACACTAGATGGACTGAGAGTAACAACTGCCTTGCAACCAAAAAAGTATGGCCGTGTGTAGACTCAAAACGCTCGAAGAGTTTGTTAGCCCTGAACCACAGGTGTTCTTATGGGACACTGTGTAAAAGGGAGACACGCCAAAAGACTTGGTGTGCTTTCCAATGATTTCTGCAGAAGCTGCATGGACGAGGAGGAGGAAGAAACCGATCAACACCTTCTTTGCTCATGCCCTGCACTACTTCATATGAGGAAAACTCATCTCGGTGAATTCTTCTTCGATGATACTAGCGACTTAGCTTACATAGACCCTAAAAGTCTTTCGAAATACATTAAAAGTTCCGCGTGGTTCGACCAGCAGGTGATTAACCGGCTAGTCCCGTAATGGAAGATTAATAAGTGATCAACTCGTTAATCTTACATCGGGTTTCTGAAATCAGTAGGTGATTAACTTGCTGATCTCTGTGGTATCACAATGGGCCCTTGCGGCCTAAGTGTGTCAGGCAATGTACTCATTGGCTGACAGCCACTTCCACCTAACCTAACCTATTAAAGCCCATTGTGGGTTGTTCCAAAAAAAATTTGACAACTCCGGCGAAAAAAAAGGAGAATAGTTGTCGACTATAGAAAACTGAATGAAGCAACAATTGACGACAAATTTCCTATTCCTAATATAGACACTATATTAGATATATTAGGAAGATCGTTATACCTTACGACTTTAGATCTAGCTAAAGGTTTTCACCAAGAATTAGTTGGAGAAGAGGATAGAAAAAAGAACAGCTTTTTCGACTCCTCTTGGGCATTATGAGTTCACAAGAGTGCCTTTTGGAATCAAAAACGCCCCTGCTACGTTCCAGAGGTTAATTAACTCGGTACTAAGGGAACATATTGATCAAATATGCGTCGTCTACTTAGATGATATTCTTATTTTAAGTACATCCCTTAAAGAACATTTCATCAGTTTTCAAAAAGTGTTAGAAAAATTGAGACAGCGCAATCTCAAGATACAAATAGACAAGTGCAAGTTTTTTGGAAAGGAAACCGAATATTTAGGTCATGTCTTAATAACCTTTGTTAAACCAAACAATAAGAAAATTGAAACCATTCAAAAACTTCAATTACCAGAAACTACAAAGCAAATTAAATCATTTTTGGGTATTACGGATTAGTTTAGAAAATTTACAAATTAATACGCTAAAATTGCGGAACCATTTAGATATCTTAAAAAGAACGCAAGAATAGACCTGAGCAATTCAAATTATATAAGTTCTGTCGAAAAATTGAAAATAATTCTCACAAACTCACCAGCTTTAAAATATCCTGATTTCAATAAAAAATTTCAACTATCTACCGATGCAAGTGACTTTGCTATCGGATCTGTGCTTACGCAGGATGGTGTATATTACTTTCATTAAAACAAAACACGGTACGATTTTTGTTATTGTTATTGTTTTTGTTTGTGTATAAAAAACAAACAATTTATATTCTCCGGTTTGAAAGAAAGATATACACGACTTGCCTATCTGCTGGACAGAACAAGACTAAAGAACTACCCTTGTCTCTTATTCTAAAGTATACAATTCAAATAGAGACATAAATAACTACTGCATAATTCTAGGACTCTTCAAAACACGAATGGTTTAAGTTGCCATTCGTAACAGTCCCAGCTAAAAACTTCGGTTTTTATACTCCTGTATCTTAATTGATAATCTCCTGATCGCTAGTTTTCTAGATGGGTGTCTCCTGACTAATCGTTAAGATACCGATTTTTTTAACTGGACGGCTCAGTTTGTTAGTGGCCGTCTGGACAATGACATTTCTTACGAGGCCATTCTTCCTGGAAGCAGTTCGCATATTCGAACCATCGCCATCGCCCAACTAGCTGGTGGGAAATTCTCGTCCCTGAGAACTGAGTTGACTGGTTTTTAAATTCTTCCTTTGTACTCTCCATTTTTTCCGCTCCTGCAGGGTAGTCAGATATTCGGGATGCCATCGCTCCCAGAAATGCTGGACCATCTGACTTCTTTCCTTCTAAAGTTTAACTCCTGTCTTCTCTGACCTTACGTCAAATCTGAAAGGAAAAGATAAAATTAATGGTTAACCTACCAAAAAATTTCCCTACGTCAGCGCCTGAACGTCCGAAAGATCGTCCCTCAATAGGTACAGAGGGCGAGAATTGAGGATAGCCACTCTCTGGGTGAGTAATGTTCCTAACTCCTCATAGGGCAACGTCCTTTGCTCCACTATTCCTCTCAGATGAAACTTCATCGATTCGACAGCAGCCTCATATATCCCTCCTTGGTGAGGTGCCGCAGAGGTCATAAAATGCCACTCCGTACTTTTTAGAAGTAAACGATTTACTGCTTCTTCATCTGAAAATATGCTTAAGGTCTAAGTTAGTTCTTTTGAAGCTCCAACGAAACCTGTTCCGTTGTCGCTAAACATTTTTTCGCATTTAACCCTCGTGGCGATAAACCTTTTAAAACAAGCAATAAAGGCCATTGAGGACAAATCTGATACAATGTCAATATGAACCACCCTGGTTTTGAGACAAACAAGAACAACACACAACACTTTCGCCTATTTTTACTTTCAATCCCGCTTGACACTTTTAATTCAAAGGGACCCGCGTAATCCACTCCTGTGGCCAAGAACTCTTTTCCCAAATCCCAACCTGGGCTCTATCAGACGGTTGCCCCACCATTAGCTGCCAATCCATCTTTGCTTTCAGACGCACGCAAACTACACATTTATGAATGTGACTTTGTAGTCCACTACGTAATTTTGGTATCCAATATAGTCCTAACTAATATTATAAATGTGAAAGTCACTCTGTCTGTCCGACTTTATATGTTACCGTCTCCCACCCAAATTACTGAACTGATTGATATGAAATTTTGTACAGAGATAGTCTAGAACCTGAGGAAGGACATAGGCTATTTATCATATCCCTTAATTTCCACGGGAACGGGAACGTATACGGGAACTTTGAAGCTACAGTACTGATTTCGAAAATTCTTCCACCGTTAGAATGCTACACTATCCCCAAGTAACATAAACTTTAATTTATCCCCATATTCTAACGGGAGCGGGAGTCCTTACTAATATAATAAGTGCGAAAGTAGCTCTGTCTGTTCGTCTTTCTATAATACTGTCTCTCGCTCAAGCTACAGAACCGATTTAAATGAAATTTTATACAGATATGATCAAGAACTTGAAGAAGGACATAGGTTACATTTCATTTGAATAATCCCACGGGAACCGGTTTTCACTAATATTATAAATGCAAAAGTAACTCTGTCTGTTCGTCTTTCTATGTAATCATCTCCAGCCCAAACTAATTAACAGATTTAAATGATATTTTGTACAGAGATAGTCTACAACCTGAGGAAGGACATAGGCTATATATTTATCCCTAAATTTCCACAGGAACGGGAACGGATACGGGAACTTAGAAGCTAATGTACCGATTTTGAAAGTTATTCCACCGTTAGAATGCTACACTATCTCCGAGTAACATAAACCTTAATTCATCCCCATATTCCAACGGGAACGGGAGTCCTTACTTATAAAATAAGTGCGAAAGTAGCTCTGTCTGTTCGTCTTTCTATGTTACTATCTCTCGTCCAAGCTACAGAACCGATTTAAATGAAATTTTATGCAGATATGATCAAGAACTTGAAGAAGAACATAGGCTACATTTCATTTGAATAATCCCACGGGAACCGGTCTTCACTAATATTATAAATGCAAAAGTAACTATATCTGTTCGCCTTTCTATGTAATCATCTCCAGCCCGAACTAATTAAGAGATTTAAATGAAATTTTGTACAGAGATAGTCTAAAACCTGAGGAGGGACATAGGCTATATATTTATCACTAAATTCCCACGGGAACGGGAACGTATACGGGAACTTAGAAGCTATAGTACCGATTTCGAAAGTTATTCCACCGCTAGAATGCTACACTTACTTACTTACTTAGGTGGGCATTACAGTTCGGGGTGAACCTGGGCCTCAACCAACATCCTTCTATAACGATTTCGATTTCGGGCGAGCTCTCTCCAGTTTCGCACTCCAAGTCGGTTGAGGTCTTCATCCACTTGATTGCGCCACCTAAGACGAGGTCTTCCCCTTCCGCGATTTCCCGGCAATGTGCTTTCGAACAACCGACGAGCCGGAGCGTTTGGGTCCATCCGCTCTACATGGCTCAACAATCGTAGCCTCGCGATGAGTACTCTTTTGGCTATGCCCATGTCGCGGTACAGCTCATACAGCTCGTTGTTGTATCTTCTTCTCCACACATTGTCTTCGCATACGGGACCAAAGATCATTCGGAGAATTTTCTTTCGAAACGACCAAGAGTTTCCTCATCCGCTTTCGATAAGGTCCATGCTTCCGCGCCATACAGCAGGACTGGGATGATTAAGGTCTTATACAAGGTTACCTTGGTTTTTCTGGAGAGGGTTTTGTTTCTCAATTGCCTTCTTAACCCAAAGAAGCAACGGTTGGCAAGAGTTATTCTCCGTTTGATCTCCGCACTCATGTTGTTGTCCGTGTCTACAGCGGATCCTAGGTAGACGAAGTCCTGTACTACCTCGAAGTTATTTCTGTCTATTGTGATGTTTTGTCCAATTCGTCGATGTTCTGTGTCCTTGTTTGATGACAGCATATACTTCGTTTTGCCCTCATTAACCATCAAACCCATTTTTGCCGCTTCTGTTTCAATACTCGCAAAAGCACCTATGACATCACGCTTTTTTCTTCCCATTACGTCAATATCGTCTGCATAGGCGAGTAATTGTACAGACTTTTGAAAGATTGTTCCTCTGGTGTTGACGTTTGAGTTTCTTACAATCTGTTCAAGTATGTTGTTGATGAAATCGCATGACAGTTTGTCGCCTTGCCTAAAGCTTTTTTCGACATCAAAGGTCTCGGTGAGTTCTTTACCGACCTTGACGGAGCAGCGTGAATTTTCCAAAGTCATCCTGCATAGTCGTACGAGTTTTGCAGGGATACCGAAACTAGACATGGCTCTGTACAGCTCGTCTCTGTAGATACTGTCATACGCGGCCCTGAAATCGATAAAAAGATGATGAATATCGATATTATGTTCTCGGGTTTTTTCCAAGATCTGCCGTAATGTGAAAATTTGGTCTATTGTGGACTTCCCTGGTCTAAAACCACATTGATAAGGACCTATCAAGTTGTTGACGTGGGGTTTCAGACGTTCACATATTACAGCAGACAGGATCTTATAAGCGATGTTAAGGAGGCTTATCCCTCTATAATTGGCGCAATTGTGAGGGTCTCCTTTCATTAGGATCGGGCATACGATACTGAGGTTCCATTCATCGGGCATGCTTTCTTCCGACCATATCATGCAGATCAACTGGTGCATGCTCCTTTCCAACTGATCTCCAACTGCCTTGAAAAGTTCGGCATCAAGGCCATCTGCACCTGCAGTCTTTTTTGATTTAAGTTTGCATATGGCAAGCTTAACCTCTTCTAGGTCGGGAGGACGGCATTCTTGATCATCGTCCAAGCTGAATGGGGCAATCTGCCTGACAGCGGAATTTGTGTCCTCATCGACGTTAAGCAGTCTGCAGAAATGATCTTTCCAGATCCTCAGTAGTGACTGTGACTCTATAACTATGTTTCCCTGCTGATCTTTACAGGCTTGAGTTCGGGGTTTGCCACCCTGGCAGGATCTTTTTACCTTTCGGTAAAACTTCCGAATCTCGTTCCTGTCATAGTGTCATGGCACCTCTCAATTTCCTCAAACGAGCTCTTCTCATGCTGCTTCTTTTTCTTTTTGAGAAGTCGGTGTTCTTCCCTTCTTTTCTCCTTGTAGATCTCGTTACACTGATCGTAAGCAGCCCTTGTTCGTTGTTGCATCAGCATTTGACGTGCTTTTTGTTTGGCTGTATTTGCCTGCCTGCAATCTTCATCAAACCATGGGTTTCGTTTTGGTGGCCGAGTGAAACCCAGAACCTCAGAAGCAGCGGTTCTGATGGCTTCTTGGCATTGCTGTCACTGGTCTTCAATGCTTAATGCTGGCGGCATGGGATTCAAGGATAATTGAAGGGACACTCGATTGGAAAAGGCACTGGCAATCTCTTGTGGTTGTAGCTTTCCGACGTCATATCTCTTCACAGCGTTAGTTCGTGCTGGTCGTGAACAAGATATCCTCATTCGTACCTTCTTTTTTTTTTTGCATCTCAGAGACTTAAGCGGTACTGAACTTAGAGCAAGCTCATTTGTACACACTTATCTACGCTCTTCATCATTAATGCAAGTGTTAGTGGTTAGTAAATAACGCCAACACAAGCACAAATAGAACGTATACGAGGAAAAAAAAAGACATTACAATTTTTAACAAAAAAAAAAAAAAACATTAATAAATAGAACAAAATAAACTAGGGAAACATTATTAAACAAAAACTATACCTAAATAAGAACAGAAATTTAATTCCAATAACAAAATATCAAATAAAAGTCATGCAGGTGGCACACTGGTTCTTAGTTTTAATTTTAAAGTATTTTTACTTAGGTTGAAATCGGAAACAAAAGGATAGGAGTTAGATAACCTACTCATGCGAGCTAATGGCTCATGCATGCCATAGTTAGTTCTGTGGTGGGAGCAATGTAAAAACTCTAAATTACGTAGTTGGTGAGATCCTCCGCGATAGTTGAAACTTATGTGGGAAAGCAAGTCGGGGGCATCAGTTGAGCCGGTTATTAATTGATGAAAAAAAAAACTAAATCATTGTTAATTCGTCTCTGTGAGAGGGTTTGAAGGTTTAATAGGCGAATACGATTTTCGTAAGGAGGTAGATTGAAAGGATCTTCCCAAGGAAGAATTTTGAGAGCGAAACGTATGAACCTATGCTGTACTGCTTCGATTCGAGATTTATGAATATCATAAAATGGTGACCACACCTGAGACGCATATTTTAGATGTGGACGAATATAACAGTTATATAAAGAGAGAGTGACATAGGGGTCATTAAATTATTTAGCCCATCGCTTAATAAAGCCAAGTGTGTTAATCGTGTGATTGACTAATAAGTAATGACCTGACTTGCAAGTCAGAACCTGTATTTATTGATAGGTATTGAACGGTACATACTATGGTGTGACTTATCTATGTACATTTTACATAAGGTTATTATATAATATTGCGAATGCAATTAGTGTTGCCAATGGCTTACAGCACATCCTCCTTTTCAGTATTGATAGCGATCGACTGGTTTTACCTGCCGGCCGTACCGGGTTTGATAGACTTTGTTCTCGGTATTTGCTGAAGACGACGACGACGGCGACGACGGTTGCGGAATCGATGATGACAATGGCGAAGGTGGCGATGATTCTGAGGTGCTTGATAATGAAGACATATTTGACGGTGACGAAGGAGATGCAGTTGATGAAGATGACAGAATCGGCGAATATGTTTTCTCTGCTGACGGGGCTGGTGGTATTGACATTAATGGAGTCATTTGTTCGGAAATCTCTGCTTCTTCAGTTATTTCTCCCATTCCACGAGCTCTAGTAAGGTGGAAGTTATTACGACGCCATTTCCCTGTCGGAGTTTCGATGATGTAAGAGCGAGGGTGTTTTGTTTTCTCTCGAACAGTAGCCCACACTCGTTTATCACGTACCCAAAGCAATTCACCGGGAACTAGATCGTTTTTTGGATGGGCATAGTGTCTCTGGTTGAAGTTTTGTGTTTGTTTGTCGATTCGTTCATCCTCCTTTACTTTTAGGTCGTTGTAATCAACGGTTTTTGATTCATAGCGTTAAGGAATCCTGGGCAAAGTCGACCTGATTCGACGGCCCATCAAAAGCTCTGCTGGGCTGTAGCCGTTGGATAACGGGCTGGCACGGTACTCCAATAGAGCTTTGTAAGGATCGGAGTTTTTCCTGAGCTGGAGTTTGGCAATCTTCACTGCTGCCTCTATGAACCCGTTACTTTGTGGGAAATGAGGACTGGATGTAATATGGCGAAATCCATAGTCCCTCGCAAACTGGGAGAACTCCGAAGTGTGAATTGGTTCAAACTGAGTTCCGTTGTCACTTCTTACAAGCTCTGGAACTCCGTGGCGGGCAAAAACTGATTTGCAATGATTTATTACCACACCAGCCGTCAGTCTGTCAAGCAACGCAACCTCAAAGAATCTAGAAAAGAAATCGGAAATGATCAAGTACCATCGCCCTTTGCATTTGAAAAGATCCATAGCTACCTTTTGGTAAAAAATAAAATTGAGAAATCGTAGCGCATCATCCTCATTCTTAAGCGCTGCAGACGTGAAGTGAGGTCATCTAGGTTCTTTGTTGTAAGGATTGGCACAAGGGGTTTGTGATCGGTTTCCAGATGAATCCTTATGCCAACAATAAAATCTTGAAATCGTTCACAAGCCCAAGTGAGGGCCAAAGCTTCCTTCTCGATCTGGGCGTAGCGTTTCTCGCAATCGGTCAACGTCCTAGAAGCATAAGAAACTGGTTTCAACTTACCATCGTGCTGTCTTTGACGTATGACAGCCCCGATGCCGTACGAAGAGCTGTCAGCTGATATAATTGTCTCTTTGTTACTGTCATAAATTGCCAGAACAGGCTCGCTGATCAAGATATTTTTAACTTCTTTGAATGCCTTCTCCTGCATTATGCCCCATGTAAATGCTCGGTCCCTTTTGAGCAGTTCGTTTAACGGTTGCAGTATATCCGACAATCTCGGTGCGAATTTGCCGAGGTAATTGATAAGGCCGATAACCATACGAGTTTCGTGAACATTTTTCGGTCGTTCCATGTTAACGATGGCTGAAATACGATCGCCATCTGGATGCACGCCTTCTTCATCAAGAATGTGCCCGAGGAACTTGATGCGTTTGACACAGAACTGGCACTTAGCTTCGTTTAATGTAACACCTGACGTTTGAAGACGTTGCAGAACTAATCGTAACCTCTTGTCGTGTTCGTCAACTGAACTGCCCCAAACGAGGATATCGTCCATTTGGCAAAGGGTTCCTTCCAATCCCCGCAAAATGCTGGACATTCTCTTCTGATAGTGTTCTGGAGCAGATGTTATACCAAATGGTAGCCGCTTGTAACAAAACCTCCCTAATGGTGTGATGAAAGTTGTTAAAAGTTTTGACCCTTCAGTGAGTTTAATTTGCCAAAATCCACTGTTTGCATCCAACTTACTGAAAAATGTTGCTCCTGTCAGTTGTCTAAGGGTGTGCTCGACTGAAGGCATGGGATGGCGTTCCCTCCTTACGAACTTATTGAGCTGCGTCAGATCCACGCAGACGCGGATGTCTCCATTTTTCTTCGAAGTGATTACCATCGGGGCGCACCAGTCGGTAGGTGTATCCGCAGGCTCAATTACTTTTTGAAGCACCATGTCGTCTAATTGCTTCTTTAGACCTTTGAGAAGCGGGATTGGCACGCGCCTAGGTGTGTGTAAAGCGAACGGTACAGCATTGTCTTCCAGTTTGATCTCGTAGGGCTCGTGGATTGATCCAAGTCCAATGAAAAGTGAAGCGAACTCTTCTTTTGGTATAAGTTTTCTTGAATTCTTTATGTGGTTAACACGTCTCACCAGTCCAATATCTTCACATGCTGATAGACCCAACAAAGGCTGCGCCAAGCCCTTTACCACATAGATCGTCTCAAACTTCTTCTCCTGTAAATAAACTAACTTACCTTGAAACATTCCAATAGTAGCAAGTTTGTTTTTGCTTAGACCGCAAAGAATTTGATCCGAAGGAAGGAGTGAAGTCATCTTGAATTTTTGTTGGAAAACGCCGAATGGTATGACGGTGACGTCTGCTCCCGGATCCCACTTCCAGTTGATCGAAGCTGCATTGAGAGCTACCTCAGCCGACCATCTCTTACTGCGCTGCGGCTCTTCGCTTCGTTATGGGTTACCTTCGTTGAAACAGCTCCGAGAAAACTCATCGTATTATTGTCTGTTTCGGCTGAAACATGTCTAATTGTTCTTTTTGCAAGGCAAGCACGGGCAAAATGGCCTTTTTTCTTGCAGTTGTTACAAGTTTCACCATCAGCTTTACATTCAGCTCTCTTGTGGTTTGTATATCCTGCACACCACCTGCAACGCCATGCGGTAGTTTCTTGACGTCTATTGTCACTCCCACTAGTTGTAAGCCGACGATCATTGTTGTGCTTAGGTTTTGATGCAACAAGATCAACAGTTTTGTGTTCCGGTTTACCCACCAGCTCACGTTGCTGCCGCTTAACGGCTTCACTCTGTCTCACTTTTTGAACGGTTTTCTCGAGCGTTAGGGTATTGTCCATTTGCAGCTTTTCAGAAAGCTTGCGGTCTTGGACTCCAACCACAATGCGATCGCGAATAAGTTCATCATGTAGGCAACAATTGTTCATCAATTTCTAAATTCGTACTACAAAAAGATCCACAAAAATGGTTTGCAAAGGCATTGCAAATCTCAGGAGTATTTTTTAAGGAAGTGCTATTAAAAACAAAGTTGAGGGGATACCCGTCTGATTTTTTTTTAGAGTTTACAAAGGACCAAAAACTTTTTGGGTCATTTTTTAGAGAGCACCCCATTTGATTGACATAGTTAGAGTATAGATTTTGAGAAAGCGTTTTGAAGTCTTCAAAAAGACTTATGAATAGTTGGTGGTCAGTTGGAGAGAGAGTAGTTAAATAGGTCTTCCAAGCCTTGTTTCTTTTGTTCCTAAGAGTCTTTAATTCCTTGGTAAACCACGGTTGACTGAAACTACTATTTCTAAGCAACTTTTGGGGAATTGTTTTTTTCATGCTATTTTCTAAAATCGAGTAGAAGCAAGCAACTGCTTCGTCAATATTTGCAATAGTTGATATATTTTCAATACCAGCAATGCATAATTCATTCGATAGCAAATCGAAATTCGCTTTTCGAAAGTCAAAGTATATACACAGTCTTTTAAATTATTAATATCTTGAGAGACGTTGCTCAATTCTATAAAAATATCTAAAGGGGGATGGAAATCATCAATTCTAGTAATGCCTGAATTTGATTGAAGAACTACCGTGCTAATAGCTTCGGATGAGAAAACTAAATCTAACATACGATTTTGATAGTTTCTAATACAGCTAACTTGCTGTAAGTCGGTAGAAATAATATTATCTAAACATGAAAGCTCACTCTGTGGTGAAGTTGGAGAAGGTTTTTGGAAAGATCCATCGTCAGAGGGTAACCATTGAACGTATGGTAGATTAAAGTCACCAACTAAAAGAATTTGGCTTTCTAAATCAGACAATTCAAAAATATGATCCAAAATCAGGGCCAGCTGAGGCTGAACTTTTTGGAACAATATATACATTAACAATAAAAATATTTTTTAACAGTGTACAGACTTTCACACAAACAACATCAATAGACAGTTCAAATGGAAAGAGTATACGAGACGACATATATGTGTTCCTGACCGAAATCAAAACACCACCCCCGACATCATCTGGTCTGTCTACGTGCCGATCTTTACGGTAGACCGAGAATTCAGGGCTCAAGATCTCGGTGTTCAAGTGGCTTGAGTTTAGCCAAGTCTCAGTCAGAGCAAATACGTCATGTTTAAAAACGTGGGAATTTACATATAAAGCAGCAGAAGACCTCTTACGTTTTGATAAAAGAGGGAAAATCTAATTAGTTTTTTGGAGCAGTATTAATAAGCAATTTGTTTTTAACTCTCCTGTTGATGGAAAATTCTTTAACAAGAGCACCACCAGGCCAAGAGTTACTGTCACAAATAGAGTCGAAAGACGAAGGCGGGACAAGCAATTAGAACGAAGACACAAAGCTATCAGTTTTGCTTATCTTAGTACATTTAATACAATTTTCGTTAGGAATTAACTTCTTTGATAACAGATAGCGCAAAACATCGCTAGAATTAAGATCTGGCCTAAGCCGAGACACAAAAATTAACTTAGGTTTTGGAACTGCCTCCATTGGTGTAAAATATGCACCAGGTTCAGGATCAGAACTAGAATTAGATGGCAATGATCTATTTTCAAGATCCATAACTTCAACTACTGGTTCCATCGGGACAGAAGGAATATTGATTTTGGCCGAGTTACTTCTCAAAGTCTTGCGCTTTGAAGGAGGGCTCAAATTTTTGCTAGTCACTATGCCTTCACGATTTTTTTTTTGACCCTGTACTTGGAATCAAGGCAGAGCTTATAGTTGCTGGCGAAGTAGACTGAGCATTGAGGTCATTTAAATCGAGAGCTTTCTGGGGAATTGAAGTCTCTAAGTCGTCTGTAGATGTAGATATTTCAACAGGAAGAAAATGTTTCTAGGTTCAAAACTGATTTATTGAAAGCTTTGTACAGCTGATCGAAACCTTTCGACAGCTTTTCAATTTATAGTTTGAAAGTAGACATCTTTGACTTTGACTCGGACCACTACCTTGGCTACAACAAGATAGTGGTCCGAGTCAAAGTTGACCCCTCGGAAAGTTCGGACATCTAACACATTGGAAGAGTGCCTTGCGTCGATCGCAACATGGTCAATTTGGTTGACGGTTAATTGATCTGGTGATCGCCATGTACCTTTATGAATTTTGAGATGCGGGAAGCGTGTACTACTTACAACAAGATTTAGCCCCGCAGCAAAATCGATCAGCCTCAGTCCGTTTTCAGAGGTTTTGTCATGGAGGCTATGCTTACCGATTGTGTTTCCAAAGATGTCCTCCTTCCCTAGCTTTGCTTTAAAATCGCCAAGAACGATTTTCACGTCGTGTCTAGGGCACTGCTCATACGTTTCTTCGAGGAGCTCGTAGAAACAGTCTTTGGAATCGTGGTCTTTCTCTTCTGTGGGGGCGTGGGCGCATTTAAGGCTAATTTATTTTTCACTATCAGAACAGCTTATTTCAAGCTTGTGAAACAATGTATCTTTTCTTCAAGAGTTTTTTCACCCTTAAGTACTCAGAAATATGTATCACTGTCATCATTTAGCGAGGTGTTAGTTGTTAGTAAGCACAAATTAAGTCTAACACACTAAAGACAACAGAACTAAGAAATATTACAAAATTATTGATAACATATACAAAAACAAACTAGATAGCTACATATAAACGTACAATTAAATATTAAATATGACAATTATAAAGATATAAGAAACATAAAAAAAAAAACATAGTCAAGAGAGTGGAGCTCTGGTTCGAATTAAGGACTTTAACGTAGTTTTACTAATATGAAAATCTATTAAATTTGAGTTTAGGTTCAAAACTTTTATGATACGAGTAATAGGCTCATTCAATCCATAATTAGCTCTATGATAAGGACAGTGAAGTAACTCCAAGTTGCGCAGTTGGTATGAGCCTCCCCGGTAGTTAAAACCTATGCATGCGAGCAAGTCAGGAGCATCAATTTGTCCTGTTGTGAGCTGGTGAATAAAGACTAAATCATTATTTATTCGGCGATGCGAAAGCAGTTGCATCTGCAAAAGTTGAATACGATGCTCATACGGTGGAAGGTCATAAGGATCAGTCCAAGGAAGTCCCTTAAGAGCAAATCTAATAAATCTTCGCTGTATACTTTCTATTCTTGAATTGTGGACTGCATAATAAGGAGACCATACTTGAGAAGCATATTCTAGATGGGGTCGAACATGACAGTTATACAGTGAAAGAGTGACGTAGGGGTATGTAAACTCCTTAGCCCATCTTTTAATAAAGCCAAGCATTGAATTTCCTTTACTAACAATGTAATTGATATGAGATGTAAATTCTAAATTGGAGCTAAAGTAAACGCCGAGGTCCTTAATACTGGACACCTTGCATAATATTTGATGAGAAATCGAGTAATTATGCAAAGCCGGTGTTCGTTTCTTCGAAAAAGTTATACTTTGACATTTGCTTGGATTGAGAATCAATCCATTTTTATCGCACCATGTGGCAAAATTTTCAACATCAGATGATTGTAAAATAAGACGATCGGCTGCGCAGTCTATTCTCTTGAAAATTTTCATATCATCCGCGAAGATCAAAATTTCGCTCGATGGCAAGCTAAAAGTAACATCATTAATGGCTAGTATAAAGAGAATAGGGCTTAGATATGGGTCTGTAGCTAAGGATATCTGATTTAATACCTTTTTTAAATACAGGTGTAATAAAAGATCTCTTCCACAGTAAAGGGAATCGACCAGAATCTAACGATAATGAAAACAAATAATGAAGGGGAAATGCAATTTGGGACTTACACTTTTTTAAAATTATTGGAGGGATGCCATCAGGGCCAGCAGAGTAATCATCGTTCAAAGATGAAATATTGTTAAGGACTCTTTCTAGGATAATTGGAACATTATTAAAATTAACTTTAGGACATTTACGTAGAAACTGGAAGTAACTACGATCTATACGAACAGTAGAATCAGAGAAGGAATTACAAAAATGATGAGCAAAAGCGTTGCAAATGTCGGATGTTTTTGTCAATGTGTCATTACCATATGTAAAGTTATCTGGGTATCCATCCGAATCTTTCTCTGAATTGACAAAGTTCCAGAAACTTTTTGGATCATCCCTTAATGAGTTGCCCATTCTGTGAACATAACTTGAGTACAGAGTTCTTGATAGTGATTTAAATTCATCAAAAAAAAAAGATGTAAGAAAGGTGATCAGATTCAGAACGCGTCTTAATGTAAGTCCGCCAAGCACTATTTCTTTTGTTGCGAAGCTTTTTTAGTTCCTTTGTGTACCATGGGTGATTAGAGCTCACATTCTTTGAAGTTTTGAGGGGTATAGCTTTGTTCATGCAGTCGTTGAGAATAAAATAAAAGTAACTAACTGCTTCGTCAATATTATTGAAAGCTGATATATTATTAATATTAAATCTACTTAGTTCATCAGAAAGCATTTGAAAGTTAGTCTTTCGATAGTCAAATATATGCGAGCAGTCATATGAATTACTATAACTATGAATGTGACCGCTTAGGTCAAGGAAAATGTCTAGAGGAGGGTGATAGTCATCTACATTAGTAATGCCGGAATTAGATTTAAGAACGACAGTACTAACAGCGTCAGAGGTAAAGACTAAATCGAGATTTCGATTTAAAGAGTTTTTAATACAACTCACTTGTTGTAAGTCAGTAGAGATTAGATAATCCAATAAGATAAGCTCTTGTTGAGAGGATTCCAAGGAAGCTTTCTGAAATGAACAGTCAATTGATGGAGACCAATCTATATAAGATAGATTAAAGTCACCCAGCAGTAAAATATTTATATCTGAAGAAGACAGATTGTTTAAATAATCTAACACTAAAGCCACTTCATTGTAGGCAGGGGCAGAACTTTTTGGGGGAACGTACGTGCCAATTACATAGACTGTCTTAGACTCAAAGGTAACTTCTATGCAAATTAGATCTATTGTTACAAAAAAGGGAAAAGTGATATTAGACGACAAAAAGCTATTGCGACAAGCTATGAGAATGCTTTTTAGCCCTGATGCGGATGGTCATTATACGCTCATTAACTGGATTTTGGCTAATCACCTTATCCCTGAGTCTTCCTCTAACGACAAATCCGCACCCAAATAAGCGCTGTTTCTGTTGTCTGTAGCAGTCGCCATAGTAGATGTCACAGTTTTTTCCCGGTCCACTCCATCACACTTCTTGGATTGCGGTTATGTCTGCTTTGCAGCAGTCCAGGGCGTCCGCTAATTCTCCAGTTGCACGTAATCCATTATGATCTTACGTTCCACGTGCAGATGCGGAGGTAATTGTCCTTTATTCGTTTGCTTGGGTCGCCAACTTTAAAATCATTATCGTTATCGGAGGCTATTAGTTGTTTCGGAACTGCCCTTTTTTAACGTGGTTGGGTAGTTAACCCTACGCACAACCCCCAACCTGGAGGGCCAGGTCCTTTTGGATCCCTTCGGACACAACTTACTTACTTACTTAAGGTGGCGCTACAGTCCGGGTCGGACTAGGGCCTCAACCAACATGCTTCTCCAGCCAGCTCGGTCCCTAGCTAGCTGCCTCCAGTTTTGCACGCCAAGTTGGTTGAGGTCCTCTCCTACTTGCGTGCGCCACCTGAGTCGCGGTCTTCCTCTACTGCGCCGTCCCTCGGGATTGGATTCGAAGACTTTCCGGGCCGGAGCGTTGGTGTCCATTCGCTCTACATGACCCAGCCATCTAAGCCGCTGGACCTTGACTCGTTTGACAAGGTCAGTGTCGCTGTACAGCCCGTACAATTCTTCGTTAAATCTTCTTCTCCACTCTCCATCTATGCAGATGGGACCAAAAATCACCCGAAGAATTTTTCTCTCGAAGCATCTTAAAGCGTTCTCGTCTGCCTTTGACAAGGTCCATGCCTCTGCGCCATATATAAGAACCGGGATGATAAGTGTCTTATACAGGGACACTTTAGTTGCTCGAGAGAGGACTTTACTACTCAATTGCCTTCTTAGTCCGAAGAAACAGCGATTGGCAAGAGTTATTCTTCGTTTGATTTCAGCGCTGGTGTCGTTGTCTGAATTAATAGCGGCGCCTAGGTAGACAAAGTCCTTAACTACCTCAAAGTTATAGCTGTCAATCGTGACGTTTTGTCCAAGACGTCGGTGTTGGGTGTCCTTTCTTGATGACAGCATATACTTGGTCTTGCCCTCATTTACCACTAAACCCATATTCTTCGCTTCCGTCTCAATGCTCATAAACGCGCCATTGACATCACGCTGCATTCTTCCAATTATGTCAATATCGTCGGCATATCCGAGCAATTGAACGGATCTTTGAAAGATTGTGCCTCTTGTGTTGACGTAGGAGTTTTGCACTATTCTTTCAAGAACGATGTTGAAGAAGTCGCATGACAGTGCATCGCCTTGCCTAAAACCTTTTTTGACATCGAATGTATCGGTGAGATCTTTTCCAACCCTGATGGAGCAGCGTGCGTTCTCCATCGTCATCCTACACAATCGGACAAGTTTGGTAGGGATGCCAAAACTAGACATGGCTCTATATAACTCCTCTCTATAGATGCTGTCATACGCGGCCTTAAAATCGATGAAAAGGTGGTGGGTATCGATTTGAAGCTCCTGGGTTTTTTCCAAGATCTGCCGTAGTGTGAAGATTTGGTCTATGGTGGACTTTCCTGGTCTAAAGCCGCACTGATAAGGACCTATCAGGTTGTTGACGAATGGCTTCAGACGCTCACACAATACGGCAGAGAGGATCTTATATGCGATGTTAAGAAGACTGATACCTCTGTAGTTGGCGCAGTTCAGAGGGTCTCCTTTCTTGAGGACTGGGGAAACAATGCTAAGGTTCCATTCATCGGGCATGCTTTCTTCCGACCATATTTTGCAAATGAGCTGGTGCATACTCCTGACCAGGTCATTGCCTGCCGCTTTAAACAATTCGGCAGTGAGGCCATCAGCTCCAGCAGCTTTGTTGGACTTTAGCTTGGATACTGCTGTCTTCACTTCGTTCAGGTCGGGTTGGCGGAATTGTTGGTCTACGTCGCCTAAATCGAATGGTTCTATCTCTCTAACAGCGGAATTGGGTTCATCATCGCCGTTATAGAGCTTGGAAAAGTGGTCTTTCCATATCCTCAGCATTGAATGCGGTTCCACCACGATGTTCCCTTGGTCGTCTTTGCAGGCTTCGGCTCGGGGCTTATAGCCCGAGGCTGTTGTTTTTACCTTTTGGTAAAACTTCCGAACCTCATTCCTGCTGTGGCACCCTTCTATCTCCTCGATCGCGCGCTTCTCATGCTCTCTCTTTTTCCGTCTGAGAAGCCGGTGTTCGTCTCTCCTCTTCTGCTTGTAGAGCTCGTAAGCAGTTCTAGTCTTTTTGTGCAGCGCCGCTTTGTATGCTTCCTGTTTTGCTGCATGTGCTTGCCGGCATTCGTCGTCAAACCAGGGGTTTCGTTGTGGTGGCCGTGTGAAACCCAGCACTTCAGAGGCGGCATCTCTGATGGCTGATTGGCAGTGCTGCCACTGGTTCTCTATACCTGATGCTGGCGGCATAGGACTCCTTAAGAGGTTGTAAGAGACTCGATCGGAAAAGGACTTGGCGATCTCTTGCGATTGTAGTCGTCCAACGTCGAATTTTCTCACAGTATTTCCTTGTGTTGGCTTGGATCGGGATATCCGCAGTCGTACCTTGGCTACAACAAGGTAGTGGTCCGAGTCAATGTTGGCCCCTCGGAATGTTCGGACATCCTCTATACTGGAGAAGTGTCGTGCGTCGATCGCAATGTGGTCAATCTGATTGACGGTTGATTGATCAGGAGATTTCCATGTCCCTTTGTGGATATTGAGGTGCTGGAACCTCGTACTAGCTACCAGAACATCTCGCCCCGCAGCGAAATCGATCAGCCTGAATCCGTTATCGGAGGTGTTGTCGTGCAGGCTGTATCTTCCGATTATTCCACCAAAGATATCCTCTCTTCCTAGCTTGGCATTAAAATCTCCTAGAACAATCTTAATGTCATAGCCAGGGCACTGCTCATATGTTTTGTCCAGGAGCTCGTAGAATACGTCTTTGGTGTCTTCATCCTTTTCCTCTGTGGGGGGGTGTGCGCAAATGAGGCTTATGTTGACGAATTTAGCCTTGATGCGGATTGTTGCTATGCGCTCGTTCACATAGTTAAAACTCAAAACTTTTTGCCTGAGTCTAGTTCCAACAACAAATCCACATCCAAACAATCGCTGCTTTTGCTCTCGGTAGCAATCGCCGTAGTAGATATCGGAGTCTTTTAATTTGCGTCTACCTGGTCCATCCCATCGCATTTCTTGGATAGCGGTAATATCTGCTTTGTAGCAGTTTAGGGCTTCCGCTAATTGTTCGGCTGCACGTGGTCTATTAAGGGACCTAACATTCCACGTACAGATCCGAAGTTCGTTGACCGTTTTTCGTTTGCTTGGTTCGTCATCAGTAAATCCGTCCGTATCCGAGGCTTGTTGGTGCTTCGTAACTAACAATTTCTTTACGTGGCCGGGAAGTCACCCCGACAGCACGACCCCTAACCTGGAGGGCCAGATCCTTGTATAACTCCAAAGATGGGGAGCCGGATAAACCGTTCCTTATAGGCCTGAGCTCCAAATATGTTGTAGTAGCCCTATAAGGTGTTCACTAAGTAGTTCAACCTGACTGGAACTGTAGACGCCACCGTTGATTCCATCTAGGGAATTCCTCCGCTGCCGTCTGGATAAAATAAGAGGTGCCTTAGTGGGAACACCTCTCCCCCCTCTCTCGTTTGCTGCCACCAACAACCTTCCACTGGGGTTGAAGACCCAATCTCCAGTTGAGGTACTAGGCACCCGATGTTCACCACGTGGAGGTGAGAGTAGGAGTTGATAGACAGAGGTGGGTTTTAAGAAAAACCTATGAACGCTAGGGTCCTCTTGGGTGCACGTGTCTACCATTTAAACAAAGGGCTGTAATATCCAGAGTCAGTACCCTGCTGCAGGGGTGTGAGTGCTGCCGTTGGCTCACCAGGAGCTCGTCCGCCACCATCTCTACTTCAATACCCTGTCCTAGTATTGAAAGCCCCCGAAATACCTTTAAACCAAATATGTTGGAGTAGCTCCTTCAGGGGTTTCTGCTTTTATGGCTGCTGAAGTCCACCGTTGATTCTGTCCTTCGAATTCATCCGCTGGAACATTTACACGAAAGCTCTCGTAGACCACTGAGATTCGTGCAGTCATTCATTGTTCGCAGAGTAATTATAGTGTTGATCGATCACAATTCTTTTGTTCCGGATTCCCTTGTCAACACTCGCACTTACTAGTTTAGCAGGTCAGCTCTGGACGGAGCATCCCAGGTCCCAGTGGATACCGCTTGGAGGTATAGTAAGCACAATTGACGTGTACTATAAGTTACAGCATCTGGGCGCCGCCAAGTTGGCACCAGTCAGAGCCTACCCGAATAGTACGACACCCATTCACCATCCACAGAATGCTACACTATCTCCGAGTAACATAAACTTTAATTCATCCCCATATGCCTTCGGGAACGGGAGTTTTTACTAATATATTAAGTGCGAAAGAAGCTCTGTCTGTTCGTCTTTCTATGTTACCATCTCTCGCCCAAGCTACATAACCGATTTAAATGAAATGTTATACAGAGATTATCTAGAACCTGAAGAAAGACAAAGGATACATTTTATTCGAATATTCCCACGGGAACCGGTCCTTACTAATGTTATAAATGCAAAAGCAGCTCTGTCTGTTCGCCTTTCTATGTACTAATGAACAGATTTAATCGAAATTTTGTACAAAGATAGTCTAAAATTTAAGAAAGGACATAGGCTATATATTTGATCCCTACATTCCCACGGGAACGAGAACGCATACGGGAACTTTGACATTATAGCACCGATATCAAAAATTCTTCCACCGTTAGAATACTAAACTCTCCCTGAGTAACATAAACTGTAAGTCATTCTCGCATTCCTACGGGAACGGTCACCATATTCCCACGGGAATGGGAGTCCTTACTAATATCATAATTCATAAGTCTGAAATGAAATTTGTCTGTCTATTTTTATTTGTTATCAAAAACCTCCCAAACTATTAAACCTATTTATATGAATTCTGGTAGGTACAGAGATATAGTCTTGAGTCTGAAGATGGACATAGGCTATATATGTTATCACTGTATTCCCACAAGAACGCAAACGTAAACTGGATCCTAGAAACTACTGAACTGATTTCAAGAATTATTTCCGCGTAAGAATGATACACTATCTCAAAATAAAATTAACTTTAATTTATCCTCATATTCCCATGGAAGTACTTACTAACATTATAGATCCGAAATCAACTCCGCCTGTCTGTTTTACTTTGCCTATCTTTACCATCTGCCGCCCAAACTATTAAACCTATTTGTATGAATTTTGGTGCAGAGATAGTCTTGAGCCTGAAGAAGGACATGGGCTGTATTTGTTATCCCAATATTCCTGCGGGAACGGCAACGTAAACGGGAACCTTGAAGCTACTGAACCGATTTCAAAAGTTCTTTCACCGTGAGGTGATTTCTGTCAAATTGTCGATTACACAGTTGCCCTGAGAAGAAATGTCTATCTTGATCTTCAAATAAATATTGGCAATAGCCAATAGGTAATGACTGTGTGAAAAGTCGATTTGGGCGCCGACTTATGAGATAGTTAACCATATCAACCGATAAATTATGTTAGACGTATTGGGGGATGTTGTCGAATATCTATCAAAAGACAGTATATGGACGCTGAGCAAGTCACATCATACCCTATAGAGTTTCTCAATTCCTTAGAATTATCAGGAGTGGCTGCAAGTTGGTGTTCCAATGCGAATAATGAGTTATCTAGAATTGTACACAGCAACAAATTACACATCTGGGATGCGGCATTATAAAAGTTTTGATAATGACTAAAACAGCGAAAGGAGAAAACTATTGATTCCCCGTATTTCTAAAATTCCCACTGATTTGTCATTTTAGTTTAAAGGAATGTATCAAACTCGCAAAACCTTTTTATTTGACAAAAGATGGAAAAAGTAAGAACGTCGTGTGCAAAAATTTATTTAAATAAAATATAACAATAGTTTACTAAAACGCATGAAGGTGTCTTATTTGCAAAATAAGTAGCCTAAAAAATTACTGCCGAAAGTCACTATTCCACGCGGACGAAGTCGCGGGGACAGCTAGTTCTCTAATAAATTGCATCATTACTTGGACGCCTCCTTGCTTCGTCTCCTGATGAGCATAATTAATACAAACTCTGATAACCTTGATCAATTTGCAGTGATTACTGAATGTTTCATTTCGTTATCAATTTCCGACCTACCTAATCTTCCCCCTAACCTCAGCGTCGTTGCTCATCCATTATAGATTGTAAACCTATCAACGAACTTTTATCTGTTAAACGCCTTCCAGCATTTAAAGCCGTAATTTCCTGGTTATAGTATTAATGTTGAATTTTCTTGATCAAATACTTCATAGCTGCCGCATGTTCCGTTAAAATAGGCGGCGACACTTTCGTTTGGATCCTTCCTCTTTTAGATCTCCTCGCTATTTCTTTAGAGTTTTGGTTTCGTTCCTTTCTCTGTTTAATCCTGTTTACCATATATCTCCCGACATAGCTAAGAATGTTAACTATTCTCTCCAATTGATTTCTGTTATCCAGTATTGGTACACTAGAATGACAACTGTTGTCTTATGAGTACTATTTCTTCAAAAGATGAGATAGAAAATATTTTCATTTCATTCCTAACCTCCTGGTTAATGTTTACCTAATATAAATCACCGTACCTAATGCAGACTCGCTGCTATCCAAAAATCCGTGGATTTGAATCCTTGAAGTTCTTGCTGTCCCCAGCTATCTGCCTATTTTAAATTTTTTTAAATATGCAATAGAGTTCCTAGATTCCATCCACCTGTTCTCCAAATACAAAGACGGTCTACTATCATAGTCAATTTTTAATTTCCACAACTCAAATTTTCCCAATAATTGTTACCAGAGAAATATATCATTTGGGTCATATAATTGTGCCACAAGACTCACAATCCTCCTTTTTATTATTTTGCCATCAAATTTAGGATTTTTTACATCAAATGTAAACTTCATCTATCAACCATTTCGGTTCTAAAATGGTTGTACCTTCCCCTTCTGAAAATATCAAAGATTTTTCAGATGTAGCATCCATTGCCTTAACAACCTCCTGAATGTTTGATTTCCATTTGAGCAGCTCAAACTTTAAAGTCTTTGAGATGCAATCGATTTCCTTTGCCAATTTGATAGCTGCTCCAGCGGTGTGAGATCACACAATCATCCATGTGAAAATCCTCTTCTATTGCCTTAGTAGCAAGTGGATATTCTTGAGTGACTACTGTAAGCCAATACTCTCTCCAGAAAAACCTTTGCAAGTTCCATTGACTCCTATCCAGCCCTACCTGATTAAACATCTTTCTAAAATCCGCATATATAGCAACTTTATGCCTACGGAATCGCATAATAGTTTCGTGTAAATGTCTTTGAAGCTTCGGTCCTAGCATCCTCGAATATCATATCAGTGACAAACCTTTGTCCGTTTTTTTTTTGCGTCGAAACAATCCGATTATCCTCCGGAATACAATGATGCGGTATGTAATATACTATTTCCATTGATTTTGGCCTTTCCGTGGCTGAAACAAGATGTCCGATTTGCAAACTCTCTCTCATCTTACCAACATAAATTTCTAATATCTCCTGATTTTTAGCAAGACGTCTTTCTAAATACAAAAAGCGTCTTAAAGCAACTTCCCTAGAACTTCTTAGCTCTCTGATTCCTTTTCTCAACGGAATTTGTACGACAAATCTTCCGGATTCATCCCGTTTGAAAGTATTTTTGAAATGGTTATCAACTAACATTTCTCCTCGGTTCATTGTGGACATAAATTTATTTGGTCCTGTTCCCAGTCTCTCCAAGAGTTTATCCAATTGCTCTTCTTCTTTATATTGGACACATGATACTGACTGTCCAGTCAGGTCATTCACCTGATCCGTTTGAGTTCCAAATATTATAACACCTACTTGAGTTTGTATTGACGTTATACCCCTCATATACCTCAATATAACTGACGATACCATCTTTGCAAGAAATCCCACCCCAAAGATTTATTGAATCAGATTTGGTTTTCAAAATTCTAGATCCAATCTAGGGAATGTCAGTTGGATTATGAACCAACTCGGGACTTAAAATTAGGTTCTCAATAACATTGTTTGGGTAAATCCCTAAAAATTCCTTCCATGTCCTCATGTCCTTGTGAGTTATAATAAGTTATTATCTTCAATTTGACTTTTTCCGTAATTTTAAAAGGTGCCCCGTTGATACCGACAGCCTTCCTGCTAGTGGACAACGTTGAGAGCTTGTACTCCTGTACTATCCTGTGACTTAAGATATTTGGTTGTGACCCAGTATCAAAAGAAACCTCTTATTGGGCCCTATCTAACTCGTTCTACCTCAAAACCTACTGCAACATTTGTCATAATACTTAGCCTTGTACCTAAAGGATCGAAAAGAAATGCAAAAAATAAAAACATAAAAGTAGGAATAATTTTGCGTGTATAGAGAAAAAAATGATTTCCTAATTTCAATATTCCTATTTCTTCCTTTTTCCAATGTAAGCTTGAATTTTGTCTTCCGGTTCTGCTTTCTGCAGCCTCCTGCGCTTTGTCGATCCTTCGATGAGTCAGGGTTTCCTTTTCCCCTGTATGTTGTCTACTCTAGCTTGCTCCATCCGTAGAACCAGAATGTTGCTCGTTTGCTGCTTACTTGGACACAGCATGCTGTTGTGGCTTGTATCATTCCGGCATTGCTCGTTCCTGCACTTTATAGCAGTGCATCGTTCTTTCCAATGGCCTTTTTCAAACAATCAGGGCAGATGTTGTGTTGTAACACAAATTTCCTCCTTGCGTTATAATTCAAGGCACTGAACTCCGGGCAGTGGTACAGCGGATGCATCTCTATCCCGCATGCTTTGCAAGGTCCTTGTGGTGGCAATGGCCTTGATGAACCTCCTGGCTGTGACGACTGTACCGATCTACTATAGTCACCTCCAGCCCTAGCTCCTGATGTTGTTTCCAAGCTGGATTGCCTTCTTTGCATCGATTCACTGGGTTCCAAAGCTTTCGCCACGTATTTTTAATGTCGTGCTGCTGTACAGGAAGCGTTAGGCTGACATTAATTTTATTATTTTGGGTCCTCCTCATTCGTTGGTGCCGGCTTTTGCTCCTGCCTCGCTAATTCCCTTAGCTGTTTTTTTCTATGAAAAGTTGGTTGGCCTTCTCCCAATTTTGAAGGAGTCTATCCGTTCGAATCAGTAGCCCCTCCTGAGACACTGAACTCAAATCCTCCGATTCAGCAAATGTCAGCGATCTTTTAATCGCCCGTTGGAGCGATATCAATTGTTTGTCTCCTGACTCGCTGGTTGCTGGAGCGGCTTGCTCTTTCTTTCCGTTTGCTTTTTTGTGGAACGAAAATCAACGAATCAACGAAATCAACGTATGTTTTTTTTTTTTTTTGCATCTCAGAGACTTAAGCGGTACTGAACTTAGAGCAAGCTCATTTGTAAACACTTATCTACGCTCTTCATCATTAATGCAAGTGTTAGTGGTTAGTAAATAACGCCAAACACAAGCACAAAGAGAACGTATACGAGGAAAAAAATAAAAGACGTTACAATTTTTAACAAAAAAAGTACATTAATAAATAGAACAAAATAAACTAGGTAAACATTATTAAACAAAAATTATCAGTAAGAACAGAAATTAAATTACAATAACAAAATATCAAACATAAGTCATGCAGGTGGTACACTGGTTCTTAGCTTTAATTTTAAAGTATTTTTATTTAGGTTGAAATCGGAAACAAAAGGAAAGGAGTTAGATAATCTACTCATGCGAGCTAATGGCTCATGCATGCCATAGTTAGTTCTGTGGTAGGAGCAATGTTAAAACTCTAAATTACGTAGTAATAACACTTTCAAAACGTTCGTTGCCAAGTGCAGACGTGTTTTTAAACCGCTCCCTTTATTGAGTCTTTTCTTGTATTCGTCATTTCCCATTCAAATCAATCAACTCATATTTTGCAAAATGACCAAGTGCAACGCGTGCAATATTAACCTGGCTACCGACAATAGCATGCCCCAATTAACGTGCGGTGGTTTGTGCGGTAGGCTTTTTCACCCAACATGTGCTGGTCTTACCAAACGTTCGCTGATCCACTTTGGCGAATATAGTTCCCGGTTCGTGTTTTTTTGTGATGAATGCAGGGAAATATCTTTGTCCCACATTTTAAAAGCCATTAAATTTAACAATGACTCGTGCAGTGATGAAATAAGTAAAAATAATGATAAGTGTCGGCAAATTTTGAATGAAATGGGCAAATTTGATGACCTTATTAACTCAAACGATGAAATTCACTGCCGCCTCTCTGAACTGACCCGCGCAATAAACAATAATTCAAGTGATTTAAATAAAAAAATTGCCAATACTAATGATACCTTTGATGAGATCATTTCGGTCAAATCATCTCTAAAAAATATGAAAAAAGACATTATCTCGGCAATTTCTAAAATAAATCTAGATGGACTATTAACTACTCTACGGGATGAACTACTCCGATCGGGTAACAATATAATGGATTCTATCAATTCCCTTAAACCTCACCAATCTGAAGATGCCTCATTGTCATCACTAATTGACGACGCCTTAAAACATATCTCCAATTATTCGGTTGATCTCGCGATGACCATCGACACCGTCAAAGAGTTGATAGATACTGTGAGAGCATCTAAAAGCTTACACCAAATTTCCCCTCACCACACGCTGTCGAACAAAAATGTGCCCTCGTGCTCGTTTAATCTTTCCTTACATGATGAGCTACAATTTTGTTCCCCGGTCAAAAATCGCAATGAAGTGGTAACAGCTGAGAACGAATCTCACCTCCATAATACCACTTCATCATCTTTACCCCCCCCCCCCCCCCCCCTAAATACCGATCCTGTGTTACCACCATCTTCTTGTACCTTACCTCCCTCTGCACCACTTCTGTCAAAATTTGGGACCACCTGGACTAAAGCCGAATGGAATAGCAGACTTAACAAGCTGAAAAATACCAACACAATTGCCCTTCTCTTGAGAAACAATCCTCGCAAGGCCAACAAACTTTGGATACGTGATTTCTTCTCCAGAACCTACTCTATATTGGTTACTGATTCCAAACGTGCAGCGAAACGAAGTTTTATAATCAACATTCCTGGGAAATGCGAATGGTTATTTTCTTTCCCCGATGGAAGCTTAAAACTTGGTTATATGACCCTATCGTTGTGGATGGAAGACCCTCGGCCCGAAAAATCAGCAAAAAAGTCGACACATAACTGGAGCTTTAAAACAAATATTTTCCCCAATTTCTCCTTTTCTCTCAATAATTCTAAAAACAATCCTTATCCTCCTAAGCCCCACACACTTCCTGCTAGACCTATGCCCAAGCCCCACATATCTCAAAAATCTATAACTCAGCCTATACTCTTACCCAAGCCCCTACACAACCTCAGACTGTCCTTACAGCAACCCGCAGTCCAACAGAAACGTGCTCATCAACGGGTATCCTTCAATACTAACCCTGATTCCCAATCCCCTATCTCAAATAATTGTGACCAAACAAAATCCCCCCTGTTACTAGTTTCAACCTCACCTCAGGAGCTAAATACCCTAATTTTATAAGCTCTCGTATGTTAAACCAAAGCCCATCTCAACCGCCACTCGAATCTCGCTCTACTTTCCATCTTCTTTTACCTCCTAATGTCTAACTCACGCAACAGTCCCTCATTGAATCTATCGAGTCCCGCTATGCTCTTTCAAAACTTAGAGATAGTAAGGTGTTTGACAACATTCATCTGTTCCTAGCTTATCTTCACGATAAACCAGACGATATGTGTGTACACGGTAAAACGATAAGCTATGTATTAGCGTCTATTCAACAGGAAGGACTTCCTTCTGATCCTAAACTCCTAAGGCAGCTCTACAATAAATAACACGAGCTCCTGAATATCTCTTCGTTGCAAGTCTCTAAAGATCTCTTAGCTTTCTCTCGGTACGTTCCAAAAGAATCTCTTACCTGCAAAGAATTCGAACCGAAACTGAAAAGTTTTATCGCTCCTGTCCTAACACTGAAAACAGTAATCTCCACCCTCTTTCTTTTTATTACCAACACGTAAGAGGTCTTCGTTCTAAAACTCCCTCAGTGTACTTGCAGTCCCACAATCTTCCCTTTGATGTATTTGCACTTACTGAAACAAACCTTTCCCAGGACATCAAAAGCCAAGAGCTGTTTCCTTCGTTTTTCAATGTCTTTCGTGATGACGAACAACCTCATAGCGAACCCCCAAACAGAGGCGTCCTAATCGCTGCCCATAACAAATACGAATCTTCCTTCGTTTCATCCTCCTCTTCCAAACTTCTAGACTACATTTCTATAAAACTTACATTCTCTAATCAGTCCATTTTCCTGATGTGTTTCTACATCCTTCCTGGCGAACCAACAGACTCGTACAAATTGGTTGTTGCTGCTATCGACAAAGTGCTTGACATCTCAGAAGCACAAGATGAGATAATTATTTTCGGTGACTTCAATGGAACACTTCAGAAGATCAATTTGCTTTCACTCCCTCACCCTTTTCCATCAAAGAATGTCTCTTTGTTGACGGTCTTACTGATTCAAGCCTTTCGCAAACGAGTGGTATTAAAAACTATATGGGCCGGCAACTTGATCTTATCTTCACTTCCGACCCCATTAACTCATACGTCTCAGAATCCTCATCCCCACTATCTACTATTGACAACTTTCACCCGCCTCTCACTCTCTCTTTTCTTATAACCTTACCTTTTCTTCTACCTAGCCCAAGTAAGTATTCGTTCAACTTTCATAAAGCTAACTTCAAGAAGATCAATGAAATTCTCTCTAATACCTCATTCGACTTTAAAAATCTTTCAATGAATGATGCAACTATTTTGTTTTACGAGAAATTGTTGTACTGCATAAATCTTTATGTTCCCCTTTCGCGCGATAAGTCCTACTCAACATCCCCTCCCTGGTACAATCATAAACTACGTGAGCTGCTAAACAAGAGAAATAAGCTCTGGAATAAATATCTACGCTCCTGTTCAGTTTTCGATTACTCTGATTACCTTGGAGTATTTTATAAGTTTTCCAACCTCAATGAAGCTCTTTACAATGACTTTACATCCACCACCCAAGCAAATCTAATTTCGGAGCCAAAATCGTTTTATAAGTTTATCAATTATAAAAAGAAAAATGATGGTTTCCCTCCTTCTCTTCACTACGATACCCAATCTTCCAACGAACCAACAACAATCGCAAATTTTTTTGCAAGTCACTTTAAACTGTCTTTTGCTCAAAAAACCCCAGATCTAGACCAGACTTACTTTTCCTATCTTCGCCATTTCTCTACAGGGCCTTCTAATCTAAGCTTTAATCAGTCAACTGTTCTTAATGGTCTCCTCAAACTCAAAGACGAGTATAATCCAGGTCCAGATGGCATTCCTGCCATTTTGCTTAAAAAATGTTGTTCCTGTTTAGCCCTTCCCATCACTAACCTTTTCAAACTATCCCTTTCAAGTGGAGTTTTTCCGGACTTATGGAAAATATCCGTTATTTCACCTATCCATAAAAAAGGCCCCAAAAACCTAATTTCTAACTATAGACCCATAGCTAAACTCTCCCATATCCCTAAGCTTTTCGAAAGCATTCTGTATGAAATACTTTCCTTCCAGTGCAAATCAATGATATCCTCCAAGCAGCATGGTTTCTGTAAGGGAAGGTCTACAACTACTAATCTAGTTGAGTTTGTTTCCTTCTCTCTCTCTGCAATGGAAAAAGGAAACGAAGTAGACGTCATCACCACAGATTTTAGCAAAGCTTTTGACAAAATTTCTCACTCTGTAATCCTCTTTAAACTTTCTTTCCTCGGTTTTAGTCCTATCCTACTTAAATGGATCTCTTCATATCTTGACAACCGCCAATATAGAGTTCGTTTCCGTTCTACTCTTTCAGTTCCATTTGTGGCTACCTCCGGTGTGCCCCAAGGAAGCCATCTTGGACCCCTCTTTTTCATCCTGGCCATTAATGATGTCGAAAAGGTCATCCAATATTCTTCTATCTCACTTTACGCTGATGACGCTAAAATTTTCAAAGTCATAACCTCCGATCGAGATTCTCTCCAGCTTCAAAATGACCTCGATTCATTCGTCTTTTGGTGTTCTAAAAACTTCCTTGAATTAAACATTGCCAAATGCGAGGCAATAACTTTTTCTCGTAAAAGTAATAAACCTCCCCCAGGTTCTATCATCTTCAGAACCTTCCAATATCCGAGATTTAGGAGTTCTCTGCGACGGCGAATTGAATTTTCGTTCTCATATTGACGAAGTAATATCAAGAGCTAATTCCGCCCTTGGTTTTATCAAGAGATGGTCCAAAGAGTTCCGCAACCCCCTTGTAACAAAATCTCTCTATATTGCCTATGTTCGTCCTCTCCTTGAGTATGCATCGCAAGTATGGGCTCCATTTGAAGCGGTTCACATTTCAAGGATCGAAAGTGTTCAACGTCGTTTTCTGCTCTTTGCCCTACGGGATCTCTACGACGTAAGAAACTTTCTCAACTTGCCTCCTTACCGCGATCGTCTTACAATCATTAATCTCCACTCCCTAGAAAACAGAAGGAATGTCTTTGACATCATTTTCTTTCACCGACTTCTTACAAACAACACTGAGTGCTCTCTTGTAGACCTTATCTCTTTCAACACTAATCCCCGAAACGTAAGATCATCCCGATTCTTTTTCCTTCCTGCTCATCGTACATCCTATGGTCTCAACGAACCCTTAACCCGCATGATGAGTAAGATTAATTCTGTTCCTTTTCTTTTCGACCTCAATCTTCCAAGCCCTTGTCTGAAAGTCCTCCTTTTAAACCATTTCTCATCCTTGTAGGTTAATAGTTTTAGTTAGTTTTAATTAGTTTAAGTTTAGTATGTTTAAGTTATTTTAAGCTTGTATTAAGCTAATAAATGGGGCGGTAGCCCCACCAAAATTAAATTAAATTAAAAATTAAAATAGTTGGTGAGATCCTCCACGATAGCTAGTTGAAACTAATGTGGGAAAGCAAGTCGGGGGCATCAGTTGAACCGGTTATTAATTGATGAAAAAATACTAAGTCATTGTTAATTCGTCTCTGTGAGAGGGTTAGAAGATTTAATAAGCGAATACGATTTTCGTAAGGAGGAAGATTGAAAGGATCTTCCCAAGGAAGACCTTTGAGAGCGAAACGTATGAATCTGTGCTGTATTGCTTCGATTCGAGATTTATGAATATCATAAAATGGTGACCACACCTGAGACGCATATTCTAGATGCGGACGAACATAACAGTTATATAAAGAGAGGGTGACATAGGGTAGGAGTCATTAAATTCTTTTGCCCATCGCTTAATGAAGCCAAGCATTGAATTTGATTTGTTAATAATGAGGTTGATGTGTTCATTAAACTCGAGGTTGGTACTAAATAGAACACCGAGGTCACGGAATCTAGAAACTTGAGATAGGGATTGTTGCGATATTGAATATTCTCTAATACTTGGCGATCTTTTGCGGGAGAAGGTCATACTTTGGCACTTGGAAGCGTTCAAACTAAGTCCATTTTTAGAACACAATAGAACAAAACTGTTGATATCTTTTTGTAAGAAGTCTCGATCTGAAGCATTTTTGATGGTTTTAAAAATCTTCATATCATCAGCAAAGATTAAAATGTCGCTATAGGAGATGCAAGAAATTACATCATTAATTGCAACAATGAAAAGTAAGGGACGAAGATGACTACCTTGTAGCAAACCAGACAAAGCATTGAAAGGTTTTGATAAAACGTTACGAGATTTGACTTCATAAGACCTATTTTTTAGGTAGGAGCTTATCCAAACAATAAATAATGGGGGGAAATCCAAATGCTTTTAGTTTATATAGTATAATATAATGAGACAGTTGGTCGAACGCTTTAGAGAAGTCAGTGTAAATGCAGTCAACCTCGTTCCCACATTCAAGGGCGTTGGAACATTTATGATGAAATGATAGAAGGTTGGTAACCGTCGATCTTCTTTGCATAAATCCATGCTGCTGATGGCAGATAACATTCCTTGCAAAAAAGGATAGGCTTTCGCAGACTACTTGTTCTAATAGCTTTGGTATGCATGAGAGCTTAGAAATTGGCCTGTAGTATTTTATATCTATTTTTTCACCCTTCTTGAAAACAGGTGTTATAAAAGATTTTTTCCAAAGAGTGGGAAATATTCCAGATTTTAAAGACAGCTTGAAAAGATATTCAAGTGGAAATGATAAACGTGAAGAACACTTTTGTAAAACAATTGGCGGAATCGAGTTCGGACCAGAAGAAACCTCATCTTTAAGAGAAGAAAGGTAGTAAGTAATTCTGTCTCTGTGAATAGGGATATACATATAAATATTAAAATTCACTTGAGAGCAGTGAGTTAAATACTGAAAAAAAATTTCATCAATTTCTAAGTTCGTACTACAAAAAGAACCACAAAAATGATCTGCAAAGGCATTGCAAATTTCAGGAGTATTTTTTAAAGAAGTGCTATTATAAACAAAGTTGAGTGAATAGCCGTCTGATTTTTTTTTAGAGTTTACAAAGGACCAAAAACTTTTTGGGTCATTTTTCAGAGAACTCGCCATTTGATTGACATAGTTAGAGTATAGATTTTGAGAAAGTGTTTTGAAGTCTTCAAAAAAACTTAGGAATAGTTGGTGGTCAGTTGGAGAGAGAGTAGTTAAATAGGTCTTCCAAGCTTTGCTTCTTTTGTTCCTTAGAGCCTTTAATTCCTTGGTAAACCACGGTTGACTGAAACTAGTATTTCTAAGCAACTTTTGTGGAATTGTTTTTTTCATGCTGTTTTCTAAAATTGAGTAGAAGCAAGCGACTGCCTCGTCAATATTTGCAATAGTTGATATATTTTCAATACCAGCAATGAATAATTCATTCGGTAGCAAATCGAAATTCGCTTTTCGAAAGTCAGAAGTGTATACATAGTCATTTAAGTTATTAATATGTCGGTTGCTTAATTGTATGAAAATATCTAAAGGGGGGTGGAGATCATCAATTCAGGCAATACCCGAATTTTTTTTTTTTTTTTTTTTATAATTAACGCGCACATCAAGGGGTTATGACTACCCTTATAATGTTATTAAACACAGTGCGAGCATTTAGGAAAATAGGAGAGGATTTGTAAGGAGATACCGATGCACGTTGCTTTTGAATCTTTGTAAATCGTAATGCAGGGGAAACACAGAGCCAGGTAAAGCATTCCACATTCGAGTGGTGCGACTAAAATAAGAATCTCTATACTTGACTGTACGCCCGAAGTTGGGCTCAAGGCAGAACTGATGAGCATTCCTAGCGAGGCGGGTGTTGCGGCTAAATTGTTTCAAGGGAGGAATGCAGCTGGCTATTTCACTAGAGCACTGTTTGTGGAAAAAGCGATAAAAGAGAGAGAGACAGGTGACGTTTCGACGATGTTCAAGAGAATCAATCGATTCTACGATTGAACTATCACCTATCAATCTTAACGCTCTATTTTGTACCCTATCAAGTAGGCGCAAAGATGTTTGAGAAGCACCTGACCATATATGAGAGTTATACTCCAGTTTTGGGCGGATGAAGGCCTTATAAATTGTAGCCAGATCAGAAGGGGTGAAGAACTTCCTGCATCGTCTCAAGAAACCTAAGCATTTAGCAGCGTTTTTGGCGACTTCAAATATGTGGTCGTTCCAACGAAGATCATCGTTTACACACATACCAAGTACTGACAGCTTTTCGGTTTCTTCGATGCAGGTACCATTCATGGATAATGGCAATGGGGGAATGTTAAGCTTCAACGACAAGAGACAGCATTGAGTTTTCGAAGCATTGAATTCTACTCGGTTCATAAGACCCCATGCAACAATGCTGTCAAGGTCAGAATTCAATGAGCTTATCATACGCAACCGTTCCAGTTCCACATCCGAAGAGCAGGGACGTGAATTTGGAAACGAATATGAAAAGCTGAGGGTCGAGTCGTCAGCAAAACAGTTAAGTGGATTAGAAGTTTCAGACAAGAGATCATTGATGAAAATGAGGAAGAGAGTCGGAGACAAAACGGAGCCCTGGGGCACACCAGCATTTATTAAGTGGGTATCAGACTTGAAGCCATCCAACACAACTTGTATTGAACGGTCGGAAAGGTAATTTCTAATCCAACGAAGAAGAGACTCATCGATACCAAAAGCACGCATTTTCGATAAAAGAGCCTGATGCCAAACTCTATCAAATGCTTTAGAAATATCAAGCGCAATAATCTTACTTTCTCCAAAACAATGTAAAGATTGGTTCCACTTTTCGGTGAGATAAGCCATCAAATCACCAGTGGACCGTTTGCTACGAAAGCCGTACTGACGGTCATTAAGAAGCTTTCGTTCTTCAAGATATTTCATAAGTTGACGGTTTATCAACGTTTCCATGACCTTGGAAAGAAGGGACGTTAGTGCAATTGGACGGTAATTGGAAGGGGAGGAAGATTCGCCTTTTTCAGGGACGGGCTGGACAAATGCAGTTTTCCATCTGCTCGGAAAAATCCCAGCAGAATAGGAAAGATGGAAAAGTTTACGCAGAGGTTTTGCCAGCGTAGAAGAACACCTCTTCAGAATAACGGCGGGGATACCATCTGGACCAGCGGATTTATGTATGTTGAGATCTTTGAGGACTCTCGCAACCGAGCGAGTTCGAAAAAATATCTGCTTCATCAAAGAATTTGCAGAATCGAGCTCAGGCGGAGCCAATATGCTATGAGGAAGTGTCGAGTTGGCAGCAAATTGAGCTGCTAGCAAATTGGCTTTGTCGATGGAACTGACATACGGAGAGTCATTGAAGACGAGCGTTGGGACCGATGACGTGGTCGAGTTCTTAATGTTCTTGACAAAAGACCAAAAGTTTTTACTTCCTTTTGGACACAATAGTATTTTTTGCCTTACTTTTTGGTCATGTAAAAACTTAGTCCTTTGTATTTGAGCATTACAGATATTTCTAGCCCTTTTGAACAAATTTCGGTTTTCTACAGTCGGGTTGTCTTTAAATTTTCGAAAACTACTTTCTCGATCCCTAATCGCCTCTTTACAGCTTGAATCAAACCACGAATTCTCTTTGGGGATGATACTTTTTAATCTGTGAGGAACAAAATTTCTCATGCCGTTGAGAATTACGTTAGATATCATATCAGCTGATGCATCAACGTTTCCGTCGAGAAAGCACAATGACCAATTAAAATTTCGAAAGAAATTATTCAGGCCGTCCCAATTGGCTTTCTCGTATTCCCATACAGTTCTTTTGGGGACTTTCTCTTTTATTACCGTGACGGATAACGAAAAATCTACCGATATGACACAATGGTCCGATTTGCCTAAAGGAGATGATACTACAACCCTATATTTCTCGGGATGAGAAGTGAGAAATAAGTCAAGAGTGTTGGCCGCATGGCCTTCAATATCTGGAACCCGAGTTGGCTCATCAACAAGTTGAGTTAATTCGTTAAACTCAGCGAAGATCTCAACATATTTTCCTTCGGGTGTTGTCTGGCCAGAATGTCGAAGCCAACCAGAATTGTGTACATTGAAATCGCCCGCAATTGCGATTTCAGTGTGAGGATAAAGGGAAATAATTCTTATTATGGACTCAGATAGCGCATCAAACTCGTTAGAGGTTGAATTGCTATCTAAATTGGGGCTTCTATAAATAAAACAATAATGAATGATATGCTTACGGACGGTGAATTTTAACCACATGAAATTAAAGTTCGTATTGGAACAAAGGCCGTATTGTGGTAGAAGCTGGTAAGCAATATCATTTCGAACATAAACGGCGAGGCCATGGGAGGAAAAGAATAGTGGCACTAAGCTATATCCAGGCAGGTTGAATTCTGAGGGATCAGAACCAACACCCACCTGTGTTTCACTTAGTGCCAAAACAGCTGGCCTGCATTTTGCAGTGTGAGCGTACACAGCAAAGAAATTCGATCGCAACCCCCTAATGTTGCTAAAATCGACCCGAAATTTACCCGACATCACCATTCACAAAAACACACAAAACAAAATATCGAACGCAGACGCTATCTAAGTAAAATCAACAAGTGCAAATCTTATTGGGAAACCAAAAAAAAATTACTAGCGGTGTTATGCCCAGCAAGCAATTTGATTTTGGTTCACCAACGGGATCAACACCGTTGATCTCACTATCCGCCTAGCAAACCCACAGTCTCATTGACAGCACACACCACCCAGATAAGATAAGAAATTATCAAATCGAAGAAATGTGTGCAGTCACTGAGACTATGAGAGTGGTGTGGGGGAGGAGAAGATAAGGAGGTATATGCACAGTGTTTGGTCTATTGATGGGCTTTTTTTTTTTTTGCTTTAATTAAATTTTTGAAGCACAGCGCACTTAATAATTTTTGCACAAGAAACTTGATCACTTTTTCACAGAATGTGTTTTGATCACGGCGCGGCGGAGGATAAGATTTATTGATTATTGATTTTACGTTCGTTTTATTGTTTTTTTGGTGTAATTTTTTTTTGGGGGGAAGAAATCTAATTGCTTTATTAAGTGAACGGGGGAATGGTAAGCGGACACTTGGCACGGTGCGTGTTTACGCGTTCGGTAGCAGATCGGCACTGATTTTGAGCGAAGAACTACCGTGCTAATAGCTTCGGATGAGAAAACTAAGCCTAACATACGATTTTGGAAATTTCTAATACAGCTTACTTGCTGTAAGTCAGTAGATATAATATTATCTAAACAAGACTCTCTCTCGAGGTTTCACCTTGACGTGGTGGTAGAGCTTACGTTTCTACACTCCGCAGATCTGCGTACTGAAATCCAAAGATCATTTCCTTTTCTTTAACAAAGGGCCAACAGAAAGTAACTATCGTGCATGTATTTTATCAAAGAGAAATTTAAATTTCTCCTTCTAACCTCTCACAGTAGTAATGATCTGACAACAATGAAGTACGAGCGAGAAGGGGCGCCATCCCTAATCCTAGCCTCCGTTTACATGCCGGCAGCTGTTGCAGAATTGGTTGCCAAAACAAAAAGGAATAGCTGGGACCTCCTCAGGCTGTGATGCTAATGCCCATCACATACAGTGGGAAAGTACAAATACGAACGAAAGAGGTGAGTAAATTTTTGAATATATTATTGAGAACAACCTGATAACTATGAATAGAGGTAACGAACCAACATTTATAACAAAGGTAAGAAAAGAAGTGTTAGACGTTACACTTTCCACCAACTCTGGTACGCTAGTAACCAGTAATTGGAGGGTCTCCAACAACGTAACCTTCTCTGACCACAGAATGATAACATTCGAAATAGAACACAAATCTGAAAACTTTATCCCTTATAGAAACCGTAAGAAAACTGACTGGGGTCTCTATAACCAAAAACTGGCCCTAACTCTCAGCCAGGACAGCAATCAGCCTTTGCTTAACTGCTCAGCCATAGATACACAGGTAAACAAGCTTACGTCAAACATAATCAATGCCTTCGAAAGCTCATGCCCGCCATCCAAAGGGAAAGGTAGATCCAACCCCATGTGGTTTACAAGCGAACTCTAGGAGGCTCTTCAATAGAGCAAAATTTAGCAACCTTTTGGCTGACTGGGACCTATACACGATCAGTAAAAATGAATACAAAAATAGAACTACCTAAGAGCAGCCTGGCGCAACTTCTGCTCAGATATTGAGTGCACAAATGACGCAGCAAGGCTAAGAAAGGTCATGTCCAAGGTCCAAAATACCCCTAGTTTTCTTAGAAGACCTGATAACACATGGACTGACTCATGCTCTGAAACCCTAGAGTCACTCATGAACACCCACTTTCCAGCGTGTTCTCAAATGACATCCCCAGAACGTGGAAACCCTAGCGCTAATGTTAGATCCAACATAGGAAATCTATTAGTAGATAATAGGAAGGAAATGTGGGCCATTGACTCATTCTCAGCATACAAATCTGCAGGTCTGGACGGTATCATTCCAATGATGTTCCAAAGCTCCAAAGACTTGAATGTGCCGATTCTAGTGGAAATACTCAGAGGTTGTCTAAACCTCACCTTTATTCCAACTAGTTGGAGGGAAGTTAAAGTCATATTTATTCCCAAAGCCGGTAAGCCCTCACACACTGAACCCAAAGATTTCAGACCAATAAGCCTATCCTCATTTCTACTTAAGACTCTAGAAAGACTTATAGAAACGCATATCCGAACAAAACTGAATAACAATGTGATCTCTACAGCCCAACATGCATATATAAAGGGTAAATCAGTGGAGACTGCACTTCATGAAGTAGTCGGAACCATTGAACAGTCGATCCAATATAAAGAGTATACGTTGGCTGCATTCCTCGACATAGAAAAGGCCTTCAACAACGTTGAATACAGTGCTATTCGCATGGCATTAAGTTCCATAAATATCGAGTCAACGCTATCAAACTGGATTGACTCCTTGCTCCAAACGAGAATAGTAAAAGCAGAAATGGGTGCAAGTACCCTAAAAGTCAAAACTTGTTGGGGTACACCTCAAAAAAGAGTGCTATCCCCGCTACTCTGGCTCCTAGTATTTAACCAAATCCTGGTTAAACTTGACAGGAGCGGAATAAAAGCAGTAGCCTATGCCAATGACATCGTTATCATGACATCGGTAAAATTCACAACCATCCTATGTAAACTTCTTCAGACAGCTCTAAACAAGCTCACCAGCTAGGCAAAAAACTGTGGGCTAAACTTCAGCCCTACTAAAACAGAACTTGTTCTGTTTACGAGAAAACGTAACATTCCAGATATACTTCCTCCCTTCATTAATGGTATACCAATAAACTTATCTGGTACGGCAAAATATCTCGGAATTGTCCTTGATCGTAAACTTAACTGGAAAGAAAATTTAAAAGAAAGAGAAAGGAAAGCTCAAATCGCTTTCTACACTTGTAGTAGAATTTTTGGGAAAAAATGGGGACCTGGTCCCAAAACCATTCAATGGATGTATACATCCATAATAAGACCAATCCTCACATATGCCTGTCTAGTCTGGTGGTCATCATTAGAGAAGGCTTCAAACCTTAAGACCATGACCAAAATCCAAAGGCTTGCATGCATTGGCTCAAGTATTGCCATGAGAACAACACCAACTGCAGCTCTGGAAACCTTCCTGTTGCTAGCCCCCCTAGATCTTTTTACTAAGGAGATGGCGGCCAAAAGCGCACTGCGACTCAAACAATACAACAATTGGAAAACAGGCATATCAGGCCATAGAACCATCATGAACCATACAGATATAGGCATTCAAACAGACTATACCCCCTCGCATATTGACTTCAATCCAGTGGCCCTAACAGTCTTTCCGACAAGAGAAAGCTGAGAGGAAAACAGGGTTATAAAAGGAAATCACATTTCCGTCTTCACAGATGGTTCCAAAACGGACGAAGGGGTAGGGTCAGGTATCTTCTCAGACTACCCCACCATGAATAGATCAATAAAGCTTCCCGACTTCTGCAGTGTCTTTCAGGCAGAAGTACTTGCAGTGTGCGAAGCCGCGAAGCTCTTAGCTACGCAAAACTTGATCAACAAAAATATTGATTTCTTTATAGACAGTCAAGCGGCCATTTAAGCTATCTCATCCATTATCACAAAATCCAGACTAGTAGACAGCTGTCGCAGTAACCAAAGACTGCTCAGCGAAAAAAACACAGTTAGTTTAACCTGGGTTCCAGGACATCGTGACATAATTGGTAATGAAATGGCGGATAAGCTGGCTAAAATCGGGTCAGCACTCGAATCCAGCGAAACGAACACCTCAGTTCTAAGGCCACTTGAGCAAGAAAAAAACAGAATCAAACACAATTTTTTAAAAACCACCAATGACAGGTGGTCATCTTTAGAAACATGCCGAGTCTCTAGAAACCTTTGGCCAGATATTTCCATGAAAAAAAACAGAATTTCTACTCCAGCTAAGCAGACCTCGGCTCTCTCTGATGATTGGCATTCTCACGGGACACAACTCGTTGGGTACCCACATGATGAGAATGGGGATTAGCACATCCGACTTATGTAGAGGATGCCAAGATGAGGACGCAGAGGAGGGATCATTCCACTTCCTCTGTGAGTGTCCTAGCTTGGCCCACACTCGGAAAAAAACCCTCGGAGAATCCTTTTTCGATGAACTGGGCGACATCTCAAGTCTCCCACTGAGCAACGTCCTGAAATTTATTCAGGGCTCCAAATGGTTCAGTGGGAGTTCCCTACCAAAATAACCATCCACCTTTCCAATCCTCCCATTTCCTTATCCTCTGATTTCCCGGGGAGCACAATGGATCCTTGAGATCCGAGTGAGGTGTTGCCACTTGTGGCTGCACCTCCCATTCAACCTAACCTAACCTAATCTATCTTAACAAGAAAGCTCACGCTGCGGTGAAGTTAAAGAAGGTTTTTGGAAAGATCCATCGTCAGAGGGTAACCATTGAACGTATGGTAGATTAAAGTCACCAATAAAAAGAATTTGACTTTCTAAGTAAGACAATTCAAAAATATGATCCAAAATGAGGGCCAGTTCAGAATAAGCTGAAGCTGAACTTTTTGGAACAATATATACATTTACAATAAAAATATTTTTTAATAGTGTACAGACTTTCACACAAACAACATCAATAGACAGTTCAAACGGAAAGAGTATACGAGACGACATATATGTTTTCCTGATCGAAATCAAAACACCAGCCCCGACATCATCTGGTCTGTCTACGTGACGATCTTCACGGTAGACCGAGAATTCAGGGCTCAAGATTTCGGTGTTCAAGTGACTTGAGTTTAGCCAAGTTTCAGTCAGAGCAAATACGTCATGTTTAAAAACGTGGGAATTAACATACAAAGAAGCAGTTTTACTGCGAAGACCTCTTACGTTTTGATAAAAGAGGGTAAATCTAATTAGTTTTTTGGAGCAGTATTAATAACCAATTCGTTTTTAACTCTCCTGATGATGGAAAATTCTTCAACAAGAGCACCACCAGGCCAAGAGTTACTGTCACAAATAGAGTCGAAAGACGAGGGCGGAACAATCAACTTGAACGAAGACACAAAGCTATCAGTTTTGCTTATCTTAGTACATTTAATAAAATTTTCGTTAGGAATTAACTTCTTTGATACTAGACAGTGCAAAACATCGTTTTTGAATTAATATCTGGCCAAAGCCGAGACACGAAAATTAACTTAGGTTTTGGAACTGCTTTCATTGGTGTAAAATATGCACCAGATTCAGGATCAGAACTAGAATTAGATGGCAATGATCTATTTTCAAAATCTGCAGCTTCAACTACTGGTTCCATCGGGACAGAAGGAATATTGATTTTGACAGAGTTGCTTCTCAAAGTCTTGCGCTTTGAAGGAGGGCTCAAATTGTTGCTAGTCACTATGCCTTCACGATTTTTTTTAGGCCCTGTACTTGGAATCAAGGCAGAGCTTTTAGTTGCTGAGGAAGTAGACTGAGCATTGAGGTCCTTTAAATCGAGAGCTTTCTGGGGAATTGAAGTTTCTAAGTCGTCTGTAGATGTAGATACTTCAACAGAGCTACAGGGAGAAGAAAGTGATTCTAAGTTCAAAACGGATTTATTGAAAGCTTTGTGCAACTGATCGAAACCATTCGACAGCTTTTCAATTTCTAGTTTGAACGTAGACATCTTTATCGCTAATTGAGAAGTAGATATCTTCTTACAAACCTCGCAATACCAACAAGCACTTTTAAAAGCACTTATTTTATCTAAAAGTGTATTGTTGGCCCCAATACATTTAGCATAAAATGCATTACCACATGGACCATAGCATGCAAAAAGAGGTGAGTTGGAACTATCCATACATTTACCCGCCGCACAATTCATGGCTAAACAAAAAAAAAATTTAATTTTAAAGTAAAAAAAAAAAAATTAGGGATTGACTAGGAATCGAACCGGAATAGCTTGGCTTACTTAGTATTTATTCTTAAAGAAAAGCGCGCTTTTTTTTTTTTTTTTTTTTTTTTTTTTTAATTCATTTTTATTCAATTTTTCTTATATCTACTTACAGGCTAACAAAAATGTGTAAAATTAGCTTATATAATAACTTAATTAACTTACTGACCCTAGGCGGGTACTCTAAATTATTCAATATCTTACTACTAGTGCCTTTCGGCCTTAAGATACCTTATGAATCAAAACTAGAACAAGTTAAAACTAAGAAAATTTTAAAAAACTTAGTTATATAGATCATGTTTTGTGTTTTCTTAAAACTATATTTTGTATTTTGTAATTTTTTTTGGATTTTTGTATTTTTTAATTTTTTTTTTTTGGTTTTTTGTATTTTGTGATTTTTATTTTTTTTTTTTTTGATTTTTTTGATTTTATGTTTTTTTTTTTTTTTGATTTTTTGTGATTTTTTTGTTTGCCACTGTGCCCACCCCCTATACCCTAAGACTTACACGCTAAACCTGTGTAAGCCAGCCATTGGCGACTCGCTATCATTATCAAATTCTTGTTGTTGCTCCGACAACCACCAGAACATATTCGACGTTTTAACAACGTCACGACGATCGCGATTTGAAACCGCCCTACTGAACCGGAGGAGCTCTACAGCTTCTCCGCCTACTGCGGTGACGTCTCGGTTGTAAAGGAGTCGTCGTTTCACGGACTTACGGCAGACGTGGTAGATTAGCGGAACCGCCAATCTGTCCTGAATCAACCCTACCATATCAAAATAGAGGAAAGCCTCCGGTGGGACAAATCCACTGAAGCGCGTTTTCTCCATATATTCAGTGTTGGGGTAATAAGCCCCAAAAATCAGGCCATTGGTCGAGGTCATCGCTCTTGCAGTGTGACCACGAGTCAGTTTTATAATGAAGTTGTCGATCCTGTTTATTTGAGCCCCGTTGTAAAGGACCTCATTAGGATAATATTTTCTGTACTCTGACTCTGGTGTTCTGTGCAATCCAAGACAGGTACGCAGACACTGTCTCTCAAACACCCGAATCTTTTCCATTTGAGACGCTGTAACATTGAACCACACGGGGCACCCATAGACAATCATTGGCCTTATGAGGGCCATGTAGCTAATCACCTTCACTCTGCTATCAAGTTGACTGCTGTGAAACAGTCGCCTTGTCAGAGCAAAAGCTCCTCTAGCCCTGGCCAGAGCCGCATCCATATGTTTGTTAAAATATGGATACTGATCTAGCCAGATGCCGAGGTACTTGAATACTACTTTGTTTGGCAGTGGGTAGCCATGTAGATCAACGATCACCAGCTTTCGCCAGTTCTTTCTCGTATCCCATGAGGCCCGAGCCAACGAGGTTCTAAACACAATTGTTTCCGATTTCTGGACGTTGATTTTCAACTTCCAGTCATCGCAATATTGTTGGATCTTATCGAAGTCACGCTGCAAAAGTATTCTGATGACTTCAATCTTTGGACCTGTTCTGTACGCAATAAGGTCGTCAGCGTACGCTATAGCATGGTGAAGAGAACCAATTAGATCGCCGGTGAAAATGCTAAATAAAATAGGCGAATTCACCGCCCCCTGTTGTAGACCGTTCTGTATTTTAAAAGTTCTGGTAGAAGTTATATTGCGACATTTTACAACAAACGTTCTACCATGAAGCATGTCATTCAGAATATAAAGCAGTGGTTTACTCATGCCATATCTGATCAACTTATAGAAAAGACCGTCTAGCCAAACGGCATCGAAAGCCTTCTCCAAGTCAACCAGACATGCACCCGTACACTGATTTTTAGCTTTGTTCCATTGAATATCTGATACTAGTTTAGACGCGGCATGTGTGGTATCATGGCCCGCCTTAAAACCGAACTGATTTTCAGGAATAATATGTTTGTCCTCAGCCCATGTGGACAGAGCTCTATTGAGAACTTTCTCGAATACCTTGCTGATACTCGGAAGAAGACTAATTGACCGGAGATTTGCTGGATTGGAACCATCCTTACCTTTTTTAAGGAGAGGATGGACCACTGCCGTCTTCCAACGCACTGGATAATATGCATTATTCAGCGCATTGTTGAACAACGTGGTGTATATGTCCACCGCTTCCGAAGGGAGGTTTCGCAGCACAACATTGGGTATGCCGTCGACTCCTGCTGACTTCTTTTTCTTTATTTTGTGAAAGATGTCCACGAGGTCCATCTTAGAAACGAACAGGGTGTTATCCCCGTTTCGCTGGGCGATGACTGCATTTGCAAGTCGGTCGTCATTGAACCTAGTGAAACCAGGATTCTCGGATCGCCAATGCGAGATCTCGTCTCTAAGATAGAAGTGTCCAACGAAGGCTCTGTTCTCAAGGTCGTAATTCGGGCGAATGCACTCATTCACCTTATATACTCGCTCGAAAACAGCACCCACCGTCTCTACCTTCTCCTGAGCATCTTCCACTATAAAGTGGTCATCATCCAAGATGGCCTCATCCGGATCTATCCCTATTGTCAAAAGTAAGTTTTTGTTCTCTGTCGTCCTTTGGAGTTTAATACCCTGAAGGTCATTTTGATCTTTTCTCCTAAAAATTTTATTTATTTCCGGAAACATACTCGGGTTGTTGGACTGCACAGCCCGAATTTTATTGTTCCAGAAACATGAAATGGAAATTCTATAGTTTTCTTTAATAAGTTGTTGGAGATTTTTGATCTGTGACCTCAGAGTTCTAATCTCCAAATCGTGTCGGTCAGTAAACCTCCTGTGCAAGAGTTTGAGTCTCGACAGGAGTCTACTTTTTTGTTTGTAAAGTGAGTCTATTGTCGCGTTTCTGTACATGTTCGTTGGATCGTTTTGCCTATACTTAGGAATTGTCCTGTCCATTGTACTACGGATTGCATCCTCCATACGTTGCAGGTACCCATCGATCTCAACGTTCGACAGATTCCTGTTGCATGGCGGCGCAATACCGTTCGAACGAAGTTCCCTTGAGACGGCACCGGAAAAGCGCGGCCAACGTGTCTTACCGTAGTTGTAAGAGTGCGTCGGCACGTACTCCTCCAGTTCCACAAGGTCGTTCGGAAGCAGTATGACGGCGGCAAGTCCACAGTGGTCACTGTCGTACTCAACCGTCGTCAAACAATTTTTCGTCCGTCGAAGAATGTCGTCGGTCAGTTTCAGTCTTGAGTCTAAAAGCAATAGATCCAAATAAGAGCCACTTCGAGGATATGAAGGCCTGTCAGTAGCCAGCAGATCGACTTTACACTCAATGCTGTGGAGCCCCAGCCAATTGAATAGCTGGGTCCCCCTTGGATTGGCTAATTGATTTCCCCAATCTTGGTGTTTAGCATTGTAATCACCGGCCAAAAGGAAATAGTTTTCATCCGAATTCAGTTTCAGACATCGAAAAAGTGTTTCGAGCTCTGTTATAAAACATGAATTTTGAGAAGCCTCCGGCGCATAGATCGCGACCACATACAACCGCCTCCCCTGTTGGAGAGGAATGCATACGATACACGCTTCAAGCAACTGGAATCGGCGTACTTCACCACTATATATTACTTTATGAGCAATGCCCTTACGTATGAAGATCCCAACCCCACCCGCGAAAGTCGAGTTGGGTCGGTCCCTCCTTACGATAATGTAATTATTATTCGTCAAATTGTGATGCTGGTTTAGCCTAGTTTCGCTAACCATACATACATCAGGACGTTGGTCTTTTAACAACTCAAAGAAGTTGGTTCGTCGTTCTATCCTAACTAGCGAATTCACATTCACGGCTAGGATCTTAAAAGGCCTCTCCGGCAGCGCACCCGTTAACCTAAAAATAGCGCAGGCGACGGCACTGCACGGTAGATCAAGTCCACCTACCTAGCTACCCTACCCTACCTATTTTCTTACGGAGTGTTGATTTTTAAAATCAAAATAAAAAGTTCAATTGACCTTCACTCCTTACGCGTTTCGCCCAGGTACAAACAATGGGCTCATCAGTTAGATGTTGTTTGTACCCTTTTGAGACGCAATGTTTGGTCGATGTTTGTCGACACATATATAAAGTTTACAGTGCAAACACACTGTAAGCTTTATATTTCTAGGGGAATGGGATTGCATTCTTGCACCTAGAGAAGGATATCTAACTGATGAGCCCATTGTTTGTACCTGGGCGAAATGCGTACGTAGTGAAGGTCAATTGAACTTTTCATTTTGATTTTTAAAAATCAACACTCCGTAAGAAAATAATAAATTCTTTTTATTATTTTTTCTTTTTTTCAATAAACATCGGCCAGACCACGGGCAAACCTTCTCTAGGTGCAAGAATGCAATCCCATTCCCCTAGAAATATAAAGTTTACAGTGTGTTTGTACTGTAAACTTTATATATGTGTCGACAAACATCGACCAATCATTGCGTCTTAGAAAGGTACAAACAACATCTAACAACTGATGATCCCATTGTTTGTAGCTGGGCGAAACGCATAAGGAGTGAAGGTCAATTGAACTTTTCATTTTGATTTTTAAAAATCAACACTCCGTAAGGAAATAATAAATTCTTTTTATTATTTTTTCTTTTTTTCAATAAACATCGACCAGACCACGGGCAAACCTTCTCTAGGTGCAAGAATGCAATCCCATTCCCCTAGAAATATAAAGTTTACAGTGTGTTTGCACTGTAAACTTTATATATGTGTCGACAAACATCTACCAAACATTGCGTCTTAGAAAGGTACAAACAACATCTAACTGATGCGCCCATTGTTTTTTGTTTGTACCTGGGCGAAACGCATAAGGAGTGAAGGTCAATTGAATTTTCCATTTAGATTTTTAAAAATCAACACTCCGTAAGGAAATAATAAATTCTTTTTATTATTTTTTCTTTTTTTCAATAAACATTGGCCAGACCACGGGCAAACCTTCTCTGGGTGCAAGAATGCAATCCCATTCCCCTAGAAATATAAAGTATACAGTGTGTTTGCTCTGTAAACTTTATATATGTGTCGACAAACATTGACCAAACATTGCGTCTTAGAAAGGTACAAACAACATCTAACTGATGAGCCCATTGTTTGTACCTGGGCGAAACGCATAAGGAGTGAAGGTCAATTGAAATTTTCATTTTGAATTTTAAGATATAAATATTTCCCCTCGTGTTTTAGACATTTCACTTCCTAGCTTAATTTCCTTTGGTTTTCTTATAATTTTTTCCCAGTGCTTATGAACACCTCTCTACTTCCTAGCCACAATTCATATATTCATTTGCGAATACATTTTTCACTGTGTTTCACTAGCTTGCTAGCAATTAATATATTTTGGTTTGTGAATATATTTTCCACTGTGTCTATGAACACTTCCTAGCTTCCTAGCAATTAATATATATTCGTTTGAGAATATATTTTCCACTGTGTTTATGAACACTATGTTCCTATGTAGCTTCCTAGCCATTGATCGAATATATCGTTTGTGAATATATTTTTCCTTTGTATCTATCTCCTCGATTGTTAACTGGCGTGCAATGTGAGTGTGTGTGAAAGAGAAAAAACGAATTTCAAAACAATCAGACTTATTATGAGTTTCACGTGAACAGCTTTTCGCCCGGAACATTTTTGTTCGCCCGGAATTTCAAAATTTTTCTCTTCTTCTTCCATGTACCTACTTTTGGTTCAATTTTCCCCATTTTTTCAGTTGAACAACATTTTGTTCACAATGTAGCTCCGCAGAGTACATAAAAAAAAACTGCCTATTGAGACGCGGTGCCGGTGGCTATGAATATAGAAATGAATACCAATATATATAGATAACTACCTAGCGAGATGTGGTGGTTGTAAATCACCGAAAAATGCTGGAAATGGAGGTTGTTAGGCACCGAAAAGCTTATTTATTTTATTTAAAGAATATTCAAAGATTGATGATATTAAAAGTTAATGTTTGATTTCTGATTCCAATTTAGAATTAAATAAATATTATTTTTCAAAATAGTTTTTGTTTGTGAGCTGCAAATATCCCTAAGTGCAGTTTCTCACCACTTACAAACCATCTGTCTGCGTGATTCCATTTTTTTGGCTCCTGCGTAAATTCCTTTGTAGAATTTTTTGGCGCTGGTTCCATTATTAATTACACTTTGCACTTTAAACTCCGATTTTTTTTTTTTCAATACCGACGCATTTTTAAACGACGATTCTTTTCTTATACTAACGGTTTCTTGGACGCAACTCAGCCGCTCAATTCGTTTCTCCTTAGAATATGGCAAACTGTTTCTGCACTTAAATCAACATTTTCAGTGTCCCTTAACATTTTTTAAAGGTCAATGGCGGACAGAAAGGAATAACTTCTTATTTTTCTTAAAAGAAACCACCCACCTCTATCGCTAATTTTTTTTTTGTACTTTCAACATTTTTTGGTTTATTTCCTATTCGACCTTCCGAAACCGTTTTATTACATTAAACACCATAGATTTACTTTTTTAACAACTTCACTTATTTTGCGAACGGATTTTCCTTTTTGGTAATTGAAAGTCACAATTTGCCTTTCTCCAAAGGTTGTTTGCCTTGACATTTCGATTTTTTTTTTAATGCTATCACAATGAAAGCTCTACAGAAACTGCAACTAAATAATATAGATAACGTGGCAATTTCAGTTAGTTTTCTTAGAAAACAGCAGGTGTCCCACTTTGAGTGTGACCTGCATTAAAAAAAAATACTATACAGATCATTTTCATCTTTTTTTTTAAACAAATCGGGGTTGTTTTTTGATATTTTTTTTTTATTTTATAATAATTTGAGGTCAATATTAAGCAATAAAAATAAAAATTGTTTAAGAAAGTGAGCAACTCTGCATTTTTTTTCGTAAAGAAGTTTATTGAAGATTTTATTTCTTAGGTGTCCCACTTTGAGTGTGAGTTACTGTATATAACTTTCATTAAAACAAAACACGGTACGATTTTAGTTTTGTGAAAAATATATATAAAAAAACACACAATTTATTTATTCCGGTTTGAAAGAAAGATATACATGACTTGCCATCTGCTGGACAGAACAAGACTTAAGAACTACCCTTGTCTCTTATTCTAAAGTATACAATTCAAAGAGAGACATAAATAACTACTGCATAATTCTAGGACTCTTCAAAACACGAATGGTTTAAGTTGCCATTCGTAACACCCAGTGTGTTATGCTAGTCGAACTTTAAATGATCATGAACGAAATTACTCAGTCACTGAAAAGGAACTACTAGCAAAAGTTTGGTCAGTAAACTACTTTAGGCCGTATATATATGGTAGACCTGAGGAATTTGTTACGCGACCTTTTGAATGTTATAAAGTTGTCTTTGAGCAGGCTCAAGGTCAAGAAAAACAATGTTGTTAAGTGGTTAACGACGTTTCGAGCATGGATACGCTCTTCATCAGGTCTGTTTATTTGGAATAAATAAAAGAATTGTCAATTAAATTGTTCAACAAGAACTCAATGGTTATAACAATAAACTTACAATAATTAGATATGAAATTAGTTTTCACAATTAATGAACATAAGCAAGAATGAACTCCACAAGTATATACAAAAAGGACTATTGTCATTTAAGTCATTTCCACGACAGTTTAAATTTAAATTTAAAATTTTGGCAAACAAAAAAGTTTAAAAACTAAATCAGCAAACTAACAATGGAGATCTTAATTTGTTGTGACGATCAACTGGCTGTATAAGTTGCTAAGATTTTCACAGTCAGATCTTCTGTTGACTGTGTTCTTAGTGTTGAGAATATGCAACATTTCCAGCAACATTCTCTTATTACAGTTTCTCTCTGTGTCCAGTATCGCAACGTTATCTAAATCTGGCTTGTGTGATTCCTCAATACAATGTAAAGCCAGTACAGTTTTCTGTGCCCCAACATTGTTGATGTCAGAGCGGTGGCAGGAGAGTCGGTTTCTCAGTTTTTGTTTCGATGTGCCTACGTACACCGATGCACAAGAGGTGTTATTTCTACTACCCAAACAATTAATTTTGTAGATTACATCACACTTGTCTAACTTATCAACACTTCCCTTCGTATTTGTAAACACTAATGACTTGAGCGTGTTAGTGGACTTAAACGCTATTCTCGTTGAGTTTTTGTCACGTATAGGTGCTGCTTTCATACGTGTTGACAAAGACGGGATAAAGAAAGCACTCTTGTAAATCATAAGAGGGGAATCAGCAGGTTGTTCCATCGTTGTCTTTTTTTCCCAAATGCTAATCAATTTGTTGATTATCGCCATGGGGAAAGAATTCGAAAAAGGGTGTCTCTAAAGGCCCCGGCCCATAGAACGCGGTGCGTGCGTGCGGCACCGCTTTCAACTGACAGCTCGATTAAATACACACGTTCTTATGAGAGGTGACCCATAAGCAACGCGAGCAACGCGCCGAGTAGCCGAACTTCTATTTTGCCGCGGCTCTCACGCGGTGACAGAAGAGAGACATGCGCAGTCACAACCAATTTGAAGTTTTCTCTTATTTAGAAAAAATGACAATGGGCGCGTTCAAGAACCTATCGGATAGCCTATCTTGGATAGCCGTGTCTAGATACCTTTTTGAACGATCGACAACAGACAACAGCTGTGAAATATTAAAATTCGACTTTTGAAAACAGAAAAACATTCAAAATATCATTGCTAGACGATTATAACTTATTTTTTTCGATTTCCCACACGTAAACAACAACAACAAGCTATCCGGATGCGATTCTTGAACGCCCCCATTTTGACTAAATTTATCTGTCAAAACACCGCAACGGATTCTATGGGTCACCCCTATCAGTTGCGCGCGGCAAAACCCACCGCATCAGTTGCCGCGCCGCTTCTACCGCACGCACCGCGTTCTATGGGCCGGGGCCTTAATGATGTCGACGTTTTTTCGACGAAAATTGTTGTGGCAGGTATTTAAATCTCGATCAATAAAATTTTGTGCAGTATTGAATGTAACCTGTTTGGGTTGTTTTGAAAGGTAATTAATAAGTCTACCTGAAGAGGTTGGTTCCCCTGTGTCAAATATTGATAAAGGGTGACCCAGAATGCGAACTTCACACAAATTTTACAAAGTCATCTCAAATACGAAGGGAAGTGTTGATAAGTTAGACAAGTGTGATGTAATCTACAAAATTAATTGTTTGGGTAGTAGAAATAACACCTCTTGTGCATCGGTGTATGTAGGCACATCGAAACAAAAACTGAGAAACCGACTCTCCGGCCACCGCTCAGACATCAACAATGGTGGGGCACAGAAAACTGTACTGGCTTTACATTGTATTGAGGAATCACACAAGCCAGATTTAGATAGCGTTGCGATACTGGACACAGAGAGAAACTGTAATAAGAGAATGTTGCTGGAAATGTTGCATATTCTCAACACTAACAATACAGTCAACAGAAGATCTGACTGTGAAAATCTTAGCAACATATACAGCCAGCTGATCGTAACAACAAATTAAGATCTCCATTGTTAGTTTGTTGATTTGGTTTTTAAACTTTTTTGTTTGCCAAAATTTTAAATTATTATTATTTCTTCTTTATTTCGTGTCAATAACTTAAATAAATACAACATTTAGTACAAGATCAAACAAACAGATCGGGTTAAGTTATTTGACAGAAATAGCTAAGTACAATATATTGCCTTTAAGACAAGTGACGAATGTACGTGACAGTTAAATAAAATAATACACTTAAACTTATACAATTGAAACTATTGATGGGGAAAATATAAATAGAGGAATAAATCTATATAAGAGCAAAAATAATAACATATAAACAATTTCAAGCAATAATTATATCGTTGATGTTAAAAGAGCATCAATTTCAGAGTGATTAAACGAGAAAAGCCATATTTTAACATTTTTTAAGAATACTGTTCTAGTTCTTACTCTCTCACACCTAAGTGTCTCTGGTAATCTATTAAACAAACGGGGAACAGTAACATAATAAAAACGCGAAAAATGGGTTTTATGTGTTGTTGGTACAGCAACAAGGTATCTGGTGTTGACTCTCAAGTTATGACTGTCATGTACTCTAGCATCAAAATATCCGCAGTTTTCAAAAAATATTTTTAAAACTTTGTAGCAGTATAGGTGCCTTAAAGGAAGTAAATCGAGACGTTTGAACAACTCAAAAATGGGTACTCTGCGATTAGCTTTGGACATTATTCGAAATTCGAATCGGATGTTTTTGTTTAATTAATAATGGTTCAAGTTTATTTGTATAAGTGCCACCCCAACATGTAATCCCATACTGCAGTTTCGATTTCAATAAAGCATTATAAACCTGTTTTAAAATAGGTAGATTACAGTACATACTGAGGTGGAAATATTGTCTAACCATGGAATTTAGATATTTTTTTAAATAGTCCGTATGGTCCTTCCAACTAACCTTTTGATCCAATATAATACCTAAGTATTTAAAACTGTCAACGCGTTCAATAAGAAAACAACTATCACTACAACTTACTTGACTGTTAAATATCTGATGATCGCGTGTTTCAAGCAAACAAAATCGGCAGCAACTTGGCGAGTGATAATATAAAGGAAGCTCATCGCACACTAGTCCCTTGATATTAAAAACCATAAACTTTGTTTTATTGCTGATTATCAGTTTATGATACCCAAACCAACGTCGAAGTATATCTAAGTCATTATTGACATCTGATAACATATCAAGTAAGCTATTGTTAGAATAGGAAAGGGCTGTATCGTCAGCGAATGCAGTAATTTTGCCTTTGAAAGGTTGACTGAACAAGGAATTAACATATACGAGAAACAATATCGGGCCAAGGACTGATCCTTGAGGAACACCTAATCTTAAAAAGTTTTTTGAACTGAAAGCACTTTTTACTTTGACCATTTGTTTTCTTTCTGACAAATAAGACACAAACCATTCATAGATAAATCCTCTGAATCCAGCGTTAAAGAGCTTTTTTAGTAATATGGAGTGGTTTACCATATCGAAAGCTTTGATTATGCCGATAGATAATGTAGAGGGAGTTTGTGAAGCATTCAAACTGTTGTATATTTCACCGCATAATTTCAATAAAGCACTTTCAGTCGATTTACCAATTCTAAATCCAAACTGAGAATTATTAAAGAAATTGGTCCTATCTAGGAATGATAACATTCTAGTTTTTATGCCTTTCTCAAAAACATAATAGTTTTATAGATCTCCAGCGAAGAAAACTGTTCAAAGAAAAAACTTTCTGGTATAATATTGCTATGGATTAAACTATTGTCGTAATGATAAGTAGGATAACCCTCATTCCAAGATCCTATATTAGTTTAGAAGTTGTTAAATAGATTAGCAACTTCTGAAGGCTCAGTAACGGTTAAGTCACTATCATTAATAAAAATATCTGATTGAGGTCTATTATTGTTGAGAATTTCATTAACAACTCGCCATTCTTCCTTAGAATTACCTAGGTTTTTTGCTAGTTTATTGCTAAAGTATGTATTTCTACAAATAGGTATTTCCATTTTTACCTCACTGCATAACTTATCATAGTAATTCTTTAGCCTTTAATTGTTAGGGTGTTTAGTGACAGCTGAGCAAAGCTTGTTTTTCTTTTTAATTTTCTTTAGTAGTGAGGGGGTCATCCATTGCTTGAGGCATTTCAGTTTGCTACTTTGCTTACACAACTTTTGGCTACAATTCTCAATATGAGATTGAAGCTTATTGAGAAACAGTTTAAATGCAACAGATGGATTATCCGATTCATAAACTTCATCCCAAAATTCTAAGTTTAGGTTAGATCTTAAAGATACAAAATCAATTTTCTTGAATTCGATGTCGGAAATTTGGTTTTCTCGAGAAATTCTACAGTTGAGCTGAATACCTGTTAAATTATGGTCTGTGATTTTTAAGTCATAATTAATAGTCTTGTAATCAATATAAGTGTTTCTATGATATCTTATAAAAACATGGTCCAAACAAGAATTTAATCGAGTAGGCTGATTTAACAGAGACTCGAAACCAAATGAAGAGAGCAGAGTTAAATAATTATCTACATCAGGTGAATCAACCAGGATGTTCACATTTAAACCACCCAGAAAAACAATATTTTTGCATTTCTGACTATCCAAAAAACACGAGAACTCATCCAAAAAGGCACTTATAGTACACTTATGCAGTCTATAAACACAAATATAACAAAAATTAACACCAGAGACCTCACAACTAACACTGATTATATCAGCACTTACTAATAGGGCTTTTCGCGAAGCTATCTCTTTCTAATTATACCTCGTATTTCTTAAACGTCAAATTCTCACTTGTATGATAACAAAACAAAATTTCTTCGGTAGTGGCATGTAATTTCAGTAAAATTGTTATTAAAAAGTGTTTTTATTGAAAAAAATCAGTGAAAATCAGTGAAAAACAATAGTGTGAGAGTTTTAACATATTTATATATTAAAGAACAATTGAATATCTGTGAACTACTAACCAATGGCTTCAGAAATGTATTCCAAATGCAACCTGTTTTGCAAAGTTTATTCAGGTTATTAAAATAATTGAAAAATAGATATTTTTACCTTTTATGAAATGTAAATGTTATTAAAACGTACATATCTAATCTGTTATTTGATATTCTTGCCATCTGGGACATTTTATTGCTGCTGGTTAACTTGTTCAGATGAAATTGTTTTCGTGTTCTTAAGTACTTACTTGTTTGTTTTTCAGAGAGTTTTGTGAACATGGAGCTTTCTGCATATGCAAAAACATTAGACCCAGTTGTAAAACTGCGGTATCTAACAAAAATTGAAGTTGTTGGAAAGGATCCATATTCAATGGTACACTCAAAAGAGTTACCAAAAAATGTTAAAGTGGCATCCATTTTCAACTATTTAGTGAAAATGAGATCTGCATACACTGGAAATGAGTGCAACAATAGCCAGAGCATAAGCAAAGCTCAAGATCTTTTTGAAGCAGGGTGGTTGCGTGACATTGTTGGCACTCGTTTGCCTCAACGTTATGTTGTCTTGGGAAAGGTATGTATCAAATTGTTTACATCTCATAAACTCTAAGTTAAATTATTCCTTACCAACTTTTACTTTTAGGTACTTCATTCCCAGCGTTTGAATGAAAAACCACTGCAAGCTTGGGTGTTGGTGGATATGGATGGAGAAATTGAAAGTGCCCACTGCCAATGCAAGGCGGGCCTGTATGAAACATGCTCGCATGTTGGTATTGTTATGTTTGGACTGGAGAGTATTTATCGAGGATGCAACGCAAATCCCGTGAGTATGCCAAAATAATAATATTGCAAATAAAAATCAAATTAACACCTTATACATAAAAACATACACGCAAAACATACACACAATTCCACGAATACTATGAGATCTTTATTTTAAATATAAATATGAATTTTTTAACTTCGAGCGTGTCAACATCTTAGGTTTCGGTTACTGATGTAGCCTGTTATTGGCGTAGAGCTCCAGTCAAAAATCAAATTAATTCGTCAATTGAAAAAATTGATTTCAAGAAAAAATCTTCAGCAAGTTCAAGCTTAGGCATCGCTTTAAAGATCGACGAAGAAAAAAAAATTGAAATTCTGAAAACACTTCAAAAAGATGTTTTCCCAGCTGCCATAACATTGGTGAAAAACTTTGTAGTTGACGAATCTCCAAATTTTCAGTTTCTCGAAGATTATTACTTCGAGAACTTATTTAAGGTAGAATATTCCACTTATTCCAAAACAGATTTGGAAATAGTTGGAAGAAGCTTGAATTTTTCAATACCAACAGAAATTGCTAAAAAAATAGAGTCGGTTACGAGATTGCAGTCATTGACACCCAACAGCATATGGCAAAAAATTCGTATTGGGCGAATCACTGCTTCTATTTTCAAAGAAGTGTCGCGAACGAAAATAGACAAGCCGTCAATGAGTTTATTGAAAAAAATTTGCAAGCCAACAACATTTACAACTGCAGCAACTGTTTACGGCCAAAAAAATGAAAAACAAGCAGTAAAGTATGTTGAAACTTTTTTGGCCGCTAAACATTTGAAGTCACAAATGAGAGCTTGTGGAATTTTTGTTGATACAAATCATTGTTTTTATGCTGCTACTCCTGACGCAATTTTCGAATGCGATTGTTGTGGGCTCGCACCGGTAGAAGTGAAGTGTCCATTTAGTTTAAAAAATGGGGAGGATATTGATTTGAAACTAAGTGATACAAACTGTTGTATCTCTAAAATAAATAATAATACATACCAAATGAATGAAAGTCACTCGTATTATTATCAAATACAACTTCAAATTTTCATTTCAAAATCAAATTTTGGATATTTTTGTATATATTCACCGCTCCGCAAAATTGTGATAAAAGTTCCTCTCAATTTAGTTTTCATTGAAGAAAATATTTCAAAATGTGAAACTTATTTTTTTAAAATTGTTATTCCACAACTCTTAGGAGCACATTTTATAAAATAAAAATAAGAATAGTTTTTTTGCATGATTTCATTTTTTTTCATTTTATTATTCAAATGAATTTAGTTTAATGTAAATATATGTACATAAACGAATCTTAAGTTAAGTTAAGTTAAGTTAAGTTAAGTTAGGTTAAGTTAAGTTAAGTTAAGCTAAGTTAAGTTAAGTTAAGTTAGGTTAAGAAAAAAAAAAAAATTACAAAGCAAAATACAATCGAATAAATGAAAAATTTAAATGACTGTTTTTCTTAATTTCTAATCTAAATCTAAATCTAAATCTAAATCTAAATCTAAAGAAGTTATGGTTGAAGGAACAACCGACGGGCTTAAATTTACTAAAGCACAGCAGGTGCGAACTATGGCATCCATATACATTTCACCTGTGCTATTTTTTTTTGAAATTGCCGTCAAGGGCTGAGTATTTGACAAAATCAAATATTTTTGCCGCAGTGTTCCGATGACTCTCTCGATGTGGATTCTCAAATGGGCCAAATTTTTGGAATCCTCCACAGCAAATGGATCAAGTTGTAGTTTGCCTAAAGTAAGTATAATTCTAGTGAGATACAATTTCCTAACAATAATAATTTTAAATTACCTTCCATAAACGCGGGCATTTTTAATTCAGCTCCTTTTGACCTTACTGCTTCATGTATAAGGAAGCCTCTATCGGACAGAACAATATCTTCAGGCTCTAAGTAATTTAAAAAATCAGAGTTCTCCGAAATGAACTTGTCGCTACACCTTCCACCGTATCCATTTGAGGTATATACTATCGCTCCACTTGGAGCTATACCTATCAAATATTTAATAGTTTCGGTGTGTTTGTATGATGAATATGTAGCAGCTCTTGCAATAGGTTGACCTTAAAGAGAATTGATTTATAATTTTAAAATATATGTAGGTATTCAAGTTATTTGTACCATACCTGATTTTTCAATTCGAATTTCGTAGCAGTCTATAATCACTGCTAATTTGTTTCCAAAAATATTTTTGAAGTACTCCGGTGTGTAATGCAGTCTCACATCTTTACTGGGCCAAGATATAAATGCGCTGAGTTCCAAGCCCAAAACAATTACACAATCGTGAAATTTTTTGGATGCTGTGGAAGTAGATATTCCAAACATGTAACCCAGCAGCGTGAAAGGAAGATCCAAACGCAGTTTTATGAGGGTTAAAATCAAAACTTGAAATTTATTTAAGCCTTTTCGAAAACAGTTTTGGATGTTTTCTAATATGGCCTCATAAATTGTCATCAAAGTCTTGTAATGTGACAGTCCTGTAAAATAACGACACTTGTCATCATTTTCTTCGAAGAACTCCACACCCATTTTCGATTTCTCGATTTCTTTTTCTAGATCTACAATTTTGGAATGCTTTTGCGCCAAGAGTAGATCCCGTTTTTGTTTTTCGGACTCTAGCATAGCAATATCCATCATTGTCAGATCCGTTTGAGTCCCTTAAAACAAAACATAAGCAACGTTAGCACATTAAAATCATATTTGCTTAATGGAAATACTTTACCTATTGAACAATGAGTCGGGTTTTCGACCTCATTTATCTCTTCTAAATATTCATCTAAATATTCGACTTCTGAAAATGCTTCCTCTTCCGAGATTACTTGAACCTCGACTTGGACATTTTCAACACGGACAGGGACAGTACATTCAGCTAGTAAACAAAAAAAATTATCAGAAACAATCTAAGCATCAAATAAAAACTTACTCTCTTGTAATCCTTGAATTACTTTATTTGCATCGCGCCTCCTTTGACGTGCAAATCTTCTAGCTTCGAGTTCTGGTTTCTTCGATGTTTTATAACCCATATGTAGGCTTGGTACCCAATCAGGATTTAGATTATCCCAAAATTTAGCGGTCTTGCCTAATAACTCCTCATTAGTAACGTACCTACTTCATAACTCATTTCTACATACCTGTAATGAAATGCTTTGAACACACACGAGCCACTTTAGTGTTCAGGTGTTTCCTGTTGATAGCAGCTAACCACAGCCTGCGCCTTTCTTCCGACAGACTTTTCGACCTAGGAGTTCTACTCCTTAGTTGAGGAAAACGGTAGAAACCACAGTTTTCTGTGTTCAATGAGTGGTTTGAACACTGTTTCACGCAACAATTCACCGGCATTTTCACAACACTTTTATATATTTTCGCTCTTAGGAGTTTAAAGTTTCAGTTTGCACACTATTTCTTCCTTTTTATTACAAATTCACTTCACTAAACAATAATTCTCAAACTAATTTACGTTTTTGCCTAGTACCGCCAACAATTCTTTCATACAAGTGAGTTCAGCTGTCAATTTTTTTTTTCTCTCTCTTTTGACAGTGACACTATCGCGAAAAGCCCTATTTACACTTATTAAACTTACAACCCATTATGTCATTTCTATAATAAACTGCGACACCGCCAGCAGCGTAAATTTAAATTTAAATTGTTGTGCAGATTCCCCAATGGAATCCAGGGAAAAAATAAGAAGACGATGATGTCACGGATGAAATTCCCAAGTTCGATGACAAAAAATAGGTTTACGATGATTTTTGTTTGTTTCTTTATTTCAAAGTATGTTTTTACACTTGTTCCTTCTTTTCTGTTAATTTTAAGATAATGTTTCTTAGTTCAATATTCGACTTTTAGGTTAAAGATACTTTTAATTTTTTCATACAAAGCAGAAGGCGACTTTTTTGAGTGATGGCTGCCAAAAGAATACTGAAGTAGCCACGGCGATGCAATGCGATGACGGGATGACGGCGAAAAAACGAAAGGCAGGATGCCAACGTAACAAAAAATAATTAATTCCATGAAAGTACTAGACCTAAGGGCCTGTTATAAGTTATTGTAAATATTTTCAAATTATTTCTGATTTGAACATTCCGCCCGCCTTGCATCCTCGCATGCAAAAATGTCAATGTTTAACAATTGGAAAATTTATGATGTTCTGCAAGATTAAATTCAAAGTTACGATTATAATGCAAAAAATATAAAAATATAAGTATACGTGATATAATTTCAATTCAGATGCATTTTAATATTACTTATTCTAGCAATGAATAAATGAAAATTAAGTTCACACCAAAGTTCTACGTTGTACCTAGGATCAAAAAGATAAGGTTTTTAAAAGCAAATTACTTCAATCAAAGGGTAAAATGCACAATTTGACGACAGAACGAGTGACAACTCCTTTTTGAGTTTTAACATCGACAACGCGAACTTTATCGTCGGGACCACGATGGACCTTTACGACCCTACCAAGGCACCACTCATTCGGAGGAAGTTGTTCATCCCTAAGAACGACAAGATCCCCGACTTCCATGTCTCGTTTGGGATATTTCCATTTATATCGTTTGATGAGTTCTTTGAGATATTCTTCCTTCCAACGTGCACTGAACTGATGATGAATGATTTTTAGTGTGTTCCATCTACGTATCAAACTTATGTGTTTATGAGATTCGGGGGGTTCTGGAGGACTTAGCAAAGGACCACCTCTTAAAAAATGTCCTGGCGTTAATGGAAGGAAATCATCGGGATTTTCAGAAAGGCGAGATAAAGGCCGAGAATTTGGACACGACTCGATTCGAGCCAAAAGCGTTGAGAATTCTTCAAAAGTATACTTTGAATTTCCCGCAACTTTCTTAAAGTGAATTTTGAAACTTTTCACTCCTGCCTCCCACAACCCACCCATGTGAGGGGAGCCAGGAGGAATGAACTTCCAGACAATTTGGGAAAAATTAAGTGATGAGCTACCAGGATAGCTAATAAGAGCCTTTTGAAAGTCTGACATCAATAATTTCGATGCACCGACAAAATTGGTTCCGTTATCCGTATAGATTGTGGCCGGCAGTCCCCTGCGAGCAACAAAACGATTAAAAGAAGCGAGAAAAGCAGCGGTGGATAAATCGCTCACGGCTTCTAAATGTATCGCTTTTGTCGCAAAACATACAAAAAGGCATGCATAACCTTTTTCCAACCGACATTTTCTTCCATAGTAATTTTTAATTACAAACGGACCAGCAAAATCTATACCGGTATTGGTGAACGGTAAGCTCATAGTGGTTCGTTCCACAGGTAACGCACCCATTATTTGAGATTGAACGGATTTTTTGTATAACGCACAAGGTTTGCAGGATCGAATATATTTTTTGATTAGGGTTTTAAGTTTGGGTATCCAGTACTGTAGGCGAACTAATCTGATCATTAGCTGGATTTCTCCATGTAAAGATAATTCATGAATATAAGCGATTAAAAGCGAAGAGATATAAGATTCATATGGCAAAAGAATAGGAAATCTTTCGCTATACGACAAGGTGGAAGATGCAAGTCTTCCATTCGACCGCATGATTTGGTTAGAATCTAGAAACGGATTAAGGGTTAAAAGGCTACTCTTTGGTCCTATCAAATATCCATTTGCTAATGATTGATACTCTTTCGAAAAATATTGTCTTTGAGTGGATTTAATCAATATATTGTTGGTGAATTTGATTTCTTCATGGAGAAGAGTTTTGGAAGGATATTTGTTTCGCATTGAAGGTCTCCGAGCTGAGTTACAAAAACGGATTATGTAACTGATAACTCTTACAGCTTTATGCCAAGTAGAAAAACGACACACAACTTCGCTTTCAAATTCACTCGACAATATATTAATGTTGATTTTATATTCTGGAATGGTATTTTCGGGGGGTATAGATAATTCGGAGGATGGCCACTTATCTTCCGCTTCTCGCAACCACCAGGGTCCATTCCATCAAAGAGGATTGACCTGTAATTCCGTGGGCGAAACACCACGGGTAGCTAAATCGGCAGGATTTTCGGGAGACGCGACATGATTCCACTTTATCTCGGGAACATTTGATAGGATTTCGGAAGTCCTGTTGGCCACATATGTTTTCCAAGTACTGGATGGTTTGTTTAGCCACGCTAAAACAATGGTTGAATCTGACCATAGGTAGATGGGAATATCTTTCAGAAATTGGAATTGGTTGAGGAGTGATCGGATCATTCGTGATAAAAGAACAGCCCCTTGGAGTTCTAATCGTGGAAGTGAGATTGTGTTGACAGGTGCAACTTTCGATTTTGCCCATAATAAGTTTGAGCTATAGTCGGAGGAATTGTGATGCACTCGTACATACACAGTGGCGGCATAAGCCTTTTCCGAGGCATCAGAAAACCCGTGTATCTGAAATACTTTCCACGGAGAAAATTCAATCCATCGAGGAATGGAAATTTTTTGAATATCCGCGAATTCGTCCAAAAAGGATTTCCACTTTTGTTCACAGAGACACGAAATGTTTTCATCCCACCCGGTTTTGTCCTTCCAAATTTGTTGCATTAAAATTTTTGCTGTTATAATGATTGGGGCAAGCCAACCCGCTGGATCATATAATTTAGCAATCGTCGATAAAACTGATCGTTTAGTTATTGAAACCATTAAAAGATTTAAAGGATTTATGGAAAATGAAAAACTGTCAGAGGAGGCATTCCACTGAATACCCAGAGTTTTGGTAGAACTATCCTCTTCTATTTTTAAAAAATCTTTGTTCAGAAGATGTTCCTTGGGGATGTGGTCTAACAGCTCGGGATGATTAGCAGTCCATTTTCGTAAATTGAACCCTGCAGATTCAATTGCTGTTATAAGTTCAATTTGACTTCGTCGCGCGGTAGCAACATCATGAGCGCCCGAAAGAACATCATCTACATAAAATTCTTCCTTTAAGATTTTTGAACCACGAGGATATTCTTCGCTAACATCTGAAGCCAATTGATGTAAAGTCCGTATAGCCAAATAGGGTGCACAATTTACCCCAAAGGTAACAGTATTAAGTTGATAGTCAATAACTTTCTGATCTGAACTAGGACGGAATAGAATGCGTTGAAACTGTGCATGTTTAGGACTAATATTTATTTGGCGATACATTTGTTCGATATCGCCATTAAATACGTATCGATAAAACCGCCAGTTAAGGATCAAGAAAGTAATGTCACTTTGGAGAATCGGTCCCGCATATAGAAGATCGTTCAGACTTTTCCCATTGGAAGAACTGCTTGACGCATTAAATACTACCCGCAATTTGGTAGTGGTACTTTGCGGTTTTAAAACAGCGTGGTGTGGGAGATAATATGATTCGACATTGTTGTCCTTGTATAATTCGTAGGGGGGAGTAGGCGTCATATGTTTTAATGTTACATACTCCGCCAAAACCTTGTGATATTCTTCTCGGAGAGATGGTTTAGCCATCATTGATTTTTCGTTGCGAAGGTACTGTCTCATCGCATTGAAACGTGAATGACCTAATTGAGGTTCGCTGGGAGGGTTTTTAAACGGAAGCTTAACGACATATCGACCCGTTAATGGATCTCGAAAAGTCCTATCGTGATACAAATCCTCACAAAAATTATCGGAGGGAGTTAACATCGAAGTTTGAGGTATCTCCTCAAGCTTCCAAAATCTTTCAAGTTTTTGATCAATTGACAAATCATCGCATTGAGTCACAAAAGTTGAAAAGGTTGATACAATAGGAACATTATCATAAGGCCCTAGAAGAACCCAACCAAAAACGGTATTCTGTGCGAGAATACTACTCAAAACCTTTGGTTTCAAACCCTCTAAAATAATATATGGATAAAGATCGGCTCCAATTAGCATATCGATAGTTGAACTTTGATAAAAAAGCGGATCTGCCAAAGGAATATCAAAATTAAATTTGGTTTGACTAAGATCCATTGAAATCGCGGGCAAGTTACCGGTCAACTTCTTCAGAACTAGAGCTTGAACTTGTATTTCAAAATCTTTGACATGATTGGAACCAAGGGTAAAGGAACAAAGTTGTGAAGAGGAAGCTGTTTCGGTTGCACCCATACAACATATTCGGGCTTGAGTCGATTGAGTTGGTAAACCGATCAATTTTTGAAAATGTTCGGATATGAAAGACACTTCCGAACCTTGATCGATTAAAGCTCGAAGATTGAAGTCGATTCCACGATGTCGAATTTTAACTAGAGCAGTTGCCGTGGTACCCGTGGTGCGATGGTTAGCATGTCCACCTGCTATCCCAGAGGTTCGAGGTTCGAATCCCAGCAGAGGCGCAAAAATGTTTTTTCCCGGGTATCGCCTATCGCGAGGAATTGGCAAGTCCTCCGTTAGTAAATTCATGCCATGAAAAGCGCTTTCTCAATTAGCCGTTCGGATCCGGCATAAAATTGTAGGTCCCCTCCATTCCCTCACAAGGCATGGTTGTGAGAAATGCGCTAGGCCCAGGGGCTCCTCGCTCTGTAGCGCCACCCTATTAAATTAAGTTGCTAATAAAACTTGCCTAAAACCTTTGGAAAACATAACATTATGATTGGTAGTTGGAGTGGACTGTATGGTTTGATGATCTAAAGTTGATGAAGATGAAGAAGAAGCCACGACTGGAGAAGAAGATGAAGAAGAAACAACGACTGGGGATGAAGATGATGAATCACGCTTAGATAAAAATTCCGCAGATTGATTTCTGGAATTATTAGTTGGCGATACCTTTCGTTCAAAATGTAACAACGTATGATGTCTACCTTTGCACCGAAGACAAGTGCTCATACTTTGACATTGGTTTGCGTTATTAGTCATTGCAAGACAGTTGAAACAAAATTTATGTTTCCGAACTGTTTTATGCCTGTCATCGACGGACATTTTTAAAAATGTCGGGCAAAGTCGAAGTGGATGTTGTTCACTACAAACTTGACACGAAGGTACAACTTTCATGTGAAAGTTTCGCACCGGCTTGTCTTTGGATTTGACATTAGTTGAAATTGATTTTGCAGCTTGCGATTTTGTTGTTTTGTTAGTGTTCTGTTTCATTTCAGATACACTTTCGAGAATGCGATAGCGATTCGATAAAAAGGTGTTTAATTGATCCCAAGTTGGAATATCAGTAGGATTTTTTAATGAACTTTCCCAAAGATTGAGAGTAGTGTCAGGAAGTCGAGAAGCACAAAGATAGATGATGATTGCATTCCAGGATTCGACATTGATATCATACGACTTGAGTTCAATTAAAGCATCATTAATATTGCTTTGCAGTGACTTTATTTCCCTACTAGATTCTATAAGGATTGGTTGTTGATTCAATAGAATTTGGATTTGGTTATTAACCAAAATCCTTTTGTTTTCGTATTGATCTTTCAACGCATTCCACGCAAGACTAAAATTCTGATCTGTTAACCCGAACTTATTTACGATAGCAAATGCTTGATCCTTTGTTTTTGCACGTAAATGAAATAATTTATGCACATCACTTAGCTTGGAATGATTAATGTACACCGCTGTGAACATATCTCTAAAGGAAGGCCACTCTAAATAATTGCCATGGAATTCCTGAGTATCACAGGCGGGGACTTTAATGTTGTGCGAACTTTTGTTATTTTGTGAAATACTAACGTTTACGTCTTGGTTTTTTATTGCGATAGGATCTAAAACTTGAGGAGCTAAAGACTTTAAAAAGTCAGAAATGGAACTCAGACATTCGAAAAAAGTGGAAGAGGAACTTTGATATTTAGATTTAATCTCACTGATGGAAGCTCTTAATGACTCATCATCAGATTTCATACACTGAGTGTAAATTAATTTCAATTCCCGCCACAAATCTAACAACTCAGTTCGATATGATTCCAACAAAGAAATCGTATGAGTGGCACCTGGTTTAGCCCTAAAGGCCGCATGAAACTCGACCAACTGATCGGAAGCGAAAATTAAATCGCCTAGTGAGCTCATTGTATCGACAATGCGCTTTTACCACTGGATTGAAAGTTAATATAAAAAGACCGAAATGTAAAATTTTCCGCGTATAACGAACAACTCGGTGTGGAATGAAAGATATATAATTTTATATTTAAAAACCCAATTATAAGATACGTATAATATATATATATGTATAATATATAATGCATCAAAAAATGAAATTATAAACGTACCTTTTACAAAAAAAAATGTTTAAGCAGACTATTTCTTCTTTTACGATGTTGACTATGATGGTGGTGGTGCTGACTCCGATGACGATGAGAACTGCGATGATGCTGATGATGACGATGAGAATTGCGATGATGCTGATGATGACGATGAGAATTGCGATGATGCTGATGATGACGATGAGAATTGCGATGATGCTGATGATGACTCCGATGACGATGAGAACTGCGATGATGCTGTGGTAGCGTCGATGATAATTTGGTGCATTTGGTGCAGAACGATGGTATCTGCGCACGGTAAGCACTGCGGGAGCGTCGATGATGTTTGGCGCTTTACCGTGGATGTGCACAACGATGATTTGGATGTGCACAACGATGATTTGGATGTGCACAACGATGATTTGGATGTGCACAACGATGGTTTGGATGTGCACAACGATGATTTGGATGTGCACAACGATGATTTGGATGTGCACGATGATTTGGATGTGCACAACGATGATTTGGATGTGCACAACGATGATTTGGATGTGCACAACGATGATTTGGATGTGCACAACGATGATTTGGATGTGTGACTACACCCACGAAAGCATGTGTGAAATTCCCTTGTTGGAATTTAGAAAAACGATGCAAAAAGATGATATCTGCAGGAGAGCCGATAATATTAGGCGCTTCACAGTGGCTGTACAGAACGATGATTATGTGTCTGTGCACATGCACCCAAGCAAGTACAATTTCGCCACACTTCCACGATGATTTTCCTCGAAATATTTCTTGAGGCGGTAGGGAAACTCCTTTGCACTTCCAAAAAACGTTGAAAAACACTCTTTCCCTTGACGATGGCCAAGAAAACGCTTGATTTCTACCATCCGGCTCGAAGGACCATGTGCAGATTCCCCAATAAAATCCAGGGAAAAAATAAGAAGACGATGATGTCACGGATGAAATTCCCAAGTTCGATGACAAAAAATAGGTTTACTTTGATTTTTGTTTGTTTCTTTATTTCAAAGTATGTTTTTACACTTGTTCCTTCTTTTCTGTTAATTTTAAGATAATGTTTCTTAGTTCAATATTCGACTTTTAGGTTTAAGATACTTTTAATTTTTTCATACAAAGCAGAAGGCGACTTTTTTGAGTGATGGCTGCCAAAAGAATACTGAAGTAGCCACGGCGATGCAATGCGATGACGGGATGACGGCGAAAAAACGAAAGGCAGGATGCCAACGTAACAAAAAATAATTAATTCTTCATGTACCATGAAAGTACTAGACCTAAGGGCCTGTTATAAGTTATTGTAAATATTTTCAAATTATTTCTGATTTGAACAATTGTCGTGGAAATGACTTAAATGACAATAGTCCTTTTTGTATATACTTGTGGAGTTCATTCTTGCTTATTATGTTCATTAATTGTGAAAACTAATTTCATGTCTAATTATTGAGTTTAACTGCTGAGTTGAACGGACGTGTTTCTCAGAGTGTCGTGGGGTGCGCGCTTTTGATTTCATATAAACTGTTCATATCTAACAATAAACTCTTTAACCATGTTGTGTTCAATTTGCAAAGTCGAACTAAATGAAAGTAGTGTAATGCCAATCGACTGCAGTGACTGTAAAATGTTTTTTCATGGGTCATGTGTTAATATACAAAAAGAAGACACTGAATTTATGTCTACAAGTGGTAATCTATTTCGATGTGACAAATGTCGTTTATCACGCCGTCGTCAATCGCTACAACAACCTCTTATCACGGAGAACCCACAGCAGCATACAAGTCATACACAAACCAAAAAAAAAAAACAACATCAGAATGCGCAGCAAATATATCCAACAAACAACAACAGCACTCAGCACTCTTCATCTTTGAATCAAATGAACCAAATAAACCTACCAAGCACAAACGATGTTGCTTGTCCTCCACCGGTCAATAGTTCAATAACCCTTCAACTGCTTTATGAGGAAATAATAAGTCTAAAACAAACCAACTGTGACTTTTTAAATACGGTGCAGCAGCTTAAAGAAGAAAACAAAAATCTCCGTACTTTGGTGGCGAACCTAGAGAGCAAGGTGAACTGGAGAGAACAAAAGCAGCTGGAGAATGTCATCGAGATTGTTGGTGTACCTAATCTGAAAAACACAAATGCAAAAGAAAGAGTAAACACTATTTTTGACAAAGCATTAAATGTGTCGGTGTCTAGTAACGATATCAATAAGTGTTATATTAAACGAATCAAGATGCAAGTCATTCCAACTCAAAATCTGGGGCACACATTGACATTCTATGTATCCATCTCTCATCGTATGAAGTCAAACAGAAAGTTATGATAGCCAAACGTAGTGCTCGGAAGAAGCTCAACTCTCATCTGTTTAATGAAGACAACAACACTAGCATTTATATTAACGATTCTTTTACAAAACATACAAGGAAATTATTTATGGCAGCTAAGAAATTCAAAGTTGAAAACAAATTTAAGTATTTATGGTTCCGAAATTCTCAAATCTTAATGAGGAAGGCTGAAGGTAGTGAGGTTGTTGTTGTAAGATCATTTGAAGATTTAGCAGCTGTCAAAAGGCAATAGCATGATCGACAATTTTGATCTTACATACGATAGCCTTACTACCCGAACCTTAAATAATGTTAATGATGAATATTTAAAATGTAATTAGCCCAGTTCACACTGTACAATTAGTTGGACAGACTTCGTTTGATGGAAGTTGGATGGTCTGATGTAGTTTTCGTTCACACCACCTATCAAGCTTGTCGTCCAACTTTATGTCACATACCCTTCCACTCCGTCCAACTTCTAGATTTTCAAAAATTTTTGAAAACCATTCAATAAATTAGACAAGCGGTCGTATGAAGAGTTCACACTATCAAGCATTGGTTTGTCAAACCTAAGCTTGTCCAACTAATTGTACAGTGTCAACAGGGCTATTCAGATAACAAGTCTCTTTTTATAATTCATCAAAATATACGTAGCCTGCGTTAGAATTTCGATGTATTGTGTGCAAATCTTGAAGCATTCGCTAATTTACCGGAGAGAATTTTTGTATCAGAAATTTGGATTTATTCATATGAAAGTGGACACTATTGTATTCCGGGTTATAACTTTTTTGCAAATGCTAACGATAGCTATTCCTCTGGTGGAGTTGGAGTTTTTGTAAGTAACGAGTATGATTGCGATGTGAGGGTGATTAATTTGATAAGTGCGGATGTTATTGAGGTGTGTTGTAACATAAAAGATGAAATATTTAAATTTATTTGTGTTTATAGATTGCAGGCTTTGTCACCTAATTCTTTCATTGAGGAAATTTCTGTTTTTTTTGTCCCACAATTCAACTAAAAATCTTATTATTTTAGGCGATTTCAATATTGATACGTTAAGTAACTGTTCCACATCTGATTCATATAAAGCACTAATGGCTGAAAATGGTCTTACTTCATATGTAAACGATACTACAAGGCCAATTTCAGGTAGTTGCCTCGATCATGTTTTTGCACGATTTAGAAATATTCCACCTCATCTCCCTTTCGGCATCAACTTTGACCTGCAAATAACAGATCACTGCATGACGGGGATATATTTTGAAAGTGTGATGTATGGCAACTTCAAAGTTAACAATAATTTACCGCCCATAGTCTCCAAAGTAGACTATACGAATTTAAATACCAAATTGCGTTTTGAGAATTGGGAATGTGTTTTCATTGAAGATAATGCATCAGTGGCTTACGATGCGTTCTTAAAAATTTTAAAAGACCATACAAGACAGTCAACCTCTACTATACTAAAAAAGAAATCTGAAACTTTTCTCAAACCTTGGGTTAAACTGACACTTGTCAAGCAAATTAAACTTAAAAACAAACTGAGAAAACAATGTCTCAAACATCATACCAACTCAATCCTGAAAGTTCGGTATAAGCGTTTATGTAAAAAAATAAACAAAGAAATTAAATCGGCCAAGCTTAACTATTACCGCTCTAAAATAAACTCAGCAAAGGGTGACGTAAAAAAAGAGTGGCAAGTGATAAATAGCATTCTAAACCGTAAATCTTCTTCTAATCCAAATACTATTGTGCTAAAAAAGACAGTGTTAAAATTGAAACACCAGTAGATGTTGCGAACGAATTTAGTAATTATTTCGGTTCTATTGGACAGAATTCTTTCGTTAAAACCCCTAACTTCTTGGGCAATTTTTCTGAAAATGAACTATCGCAAAGAAACAGTTTCTTTTTTCAGCCAATTACTGGTCTTGATGTGTTGAAAACGATTAATTCTTTAAATAATTCAGCTTCTCATGGTAGAGATGAAATCTCAAATATACTTTTGAAACGTATTGGACCAAACATTGTTGACGTTCTATCGCATCTTTTCAATTTAAGTATCGATTCTGGGATATTCCCAGATGCACTTAAGATTGGTGTAGTTATACCTCTATTCAAAAAGGGAAGCAAGCAGGATATATCCAATTACAGACCGATTTCTTTACTTTCCTCAATTTCAAAAGTTTTTGAGAAACTTGTCAAAGCTAGGATGCAGGCTTATCTTCATACAACTGACTTTTTTAACCCAATGCAGTTTGGTTTTAGGGCTGGAAGATCTACTGAAGATGCTCTTTTGGATTTTTTTTGTTTTTTCACTTCCAATAATAGGAAAAATTAGTGCCTTTGCAGATGACCTTGGAATTGCATATTGCTCTTCTAGCCCATTAAATCAAATCTATGACATCAATCACGATATTCATTTGCTGAGATGTTGGTTTGCAAAACATGAGCTTATTGTTAGTAACAAAACTAAACTTATGTTTTTTAATCTGTCGCAAAGAGTATCACCAGACATTCATATAGTTTTTCATTCATATGAGTGTACCAATCTACAAGTTTGTAGCAGTAGATGCTTTATAATCGAAAACGTTGAAAGTTTTCAATATCTTGGAGTTACTTTTGACCAAAATTTAAACTGGATGAAATACATATCGCTTTTAAAATGCTATCTTCTTTCCGCCAGCCGCTGTTTTTATCACTTGAGGAACCACTGCTCCTTGAATCTGCTGAAGATGGTATACTATGGTATTTTTGATTCAAAATTGCAATATGGTATATGCTGCTGGGGTGGAGCTTATTTAACCCCTCTGCAACAACTTACCGTTATCCAAAAATCAGCAATTCGAAGTGCTTGTAAAACTCATCGCCAAGCTCACTCAATTGAATTATTTAGACGTTTGCAAGTTCTACCAGTGCGACACCTATTTTACATTAAGGTTCTTAAAGTTTTTTTTAAAAGATCTGGTTTTTTGCAAAGCCCCATCTCGGACATAAGAAATCTACGTAGTCATTCCACTTATTTTGTAATTGTTCCTTCTTTTCGCACCACAAGTTACAGAAACTCTTACCCCATAATATCTCGTAAGCTCTTTAATACACTCCCGTTGAATATTCGCAAGATACGAAATTTAAATTGTTTTTTAAAAGAATTAAAAGCCTGGCTTCTTGAGTTTGATCACCAAGACATCGAAAGGTTAGTGGAATATGCTACTTAAAATTCAAATAAAAAAAAAAAAAAAACATGTAAAATTAAATAACTTGTTTCTGAAATTTTTAGTTTGTTGTTTTTCTTGCACTTCAAAAATTATTTGTCTTTTTTCCTTACTTAATTTACCATTTTATTGTAGTTCTTTTTCATTTAAAAACTTTCTTTAAAAATTTATTAAAAATCCTTACTGCTCACCCCGCATAAAACTATTAAATTGATGTGTCATCAACACTATTTTATTCCTTAAATAATGATGGCACTAACTATTCTTATTTTTTATTTTTAATGTTAGGAATATTATGTTAAATTGTACGAATAAGAATAAAGAAACATTGAATTGAATTGAAGTTTATTGTTATAACCATTGTGTTCTTGTTGAACAATTTAATTGACAATTCTTTTATTTATTCCAAATAAACAGACCTGATGAAGAGCGTATCCATGCTCGAAACGTCGTTAACCACTTAACAACATTGTTTTTCTTGACCTTGAGCCTGCTCAAAGACAACTTTTATGGTAGACCTTTTGATTTACTAACAGATCATCAACCACTTTAATGGTTGCAATCCGAACATAAGGGCAAAGATATCAATCAACGTCTTCAAAGATGGTTGCTGCAACTAGGAGAATATAAAAATATAATTAATATAGATTATGTATATAAAGGGAAAAGAGAATAAAGCCGCGGATTTTCTAAGTCGAATCAATACCGAAACAGGAGAAATAAATGCGATTGAGACAATCACACATAAGGAGGGAGAAGTTACACCCTACACAAATTTAAATTTTGAAATTGATGATATGAGTGTAGATAACAATACAATTCATTCCCTAGAAAAAGAACAGAATGACCATTTCCCAATACTTGACACAATAGGTTTTATACGCAAATCATTCTAACAAACAATTAGACAAAAGAGAAAGAAATACTAAATATTAAGAGAATAGTGTATATTAATTCCGAAGATATCCAAGAAGAGAGACTCATAGATATATTCAGAAGGTTCATAAAGATAAAAGGTAAAATAGAGGTATTATATACTCAGAGTTAACGGAACATGATTATTATTTGGTTCAACTAAAACTAATTGAATTATTTGACATAGAAAATATTAAATTTTATAAATGCATGTATCACGCAAAAAATATAAAAACTGAAGAAGACGCCTATAAACAGATAGCATGATACCATAAGTACGAAACAGGTCATGCAGGCATAAACGAAAATTATGAAGGTTTAAAGAAACTCAAATACTTTAAAAACCTAAAAGAAATCATACAAAAATATATTAAAAATTGCGACACATGCAATCGAGCCAAATACGATAAAAAAACCAATAAAGCCAAAGTTTTATCACACCGAAACACTAAGTGACATAAATCAAATAGTACACGCAGACATTTACACTAACTGCAAAAACAACTTCTTCACTTTCATTGACAAATTCCCTAAACACTGTACTATGTTCTATTTAGAAGACAAAAATAGTTTAACTATCAAAGAAATATTGCAACTATATTTTTCTATCAAAGGCAAACCCAAATTATTTTAGACAACGAATCCCAAGGCATAAACGATAAAGTCTTCTTAATGCAAGAGAACATCGAAGTTCACTTCACCAAACCGAATAGCCACACAGGTAACTCAGAGATTGAGAGACTTCACAGCACCATCAGTGAGAAAATGTGAGTACTCACAACCGAAAATAAGAATTAACAACTAAAGAAAAAATATATAAGTGTGTAGAATGGTATAACAAGTCAGTTCAGTACATTCAGCAATAAAATTCAAACCAATAGATGTTCTAGAAGAAAGAAAAGATAAACAAAAAGTTAAAACAAACATGCAGGATATAAAGGACAGGACGAGAAAATATTAAAACTTTCATTAGAGGAGATACAATCAAAATAAATGAGAAGACATTTTATTTCAACTCAGTTAATGTTTTGACATGCGACGATGAAGAAGGGATGACGTTTCTTCAGCAGCTGACCACTGACAACTTTGAAGTGAAAGACATCAACAACCATGCCAGCAGCTCTCAAACTAATAAAAGTCAGGTGCTGCCAAACAATTATTTTTAATAAAAATGCCGTCAGCCACGTAAAACCTAGTAGTTCTCTTATTGTAAATTTATTTAATACTAGGTATGCCAGCGACTTCGTCCGCAAGAATTGGCATAACTTTTTTGTTTATCAACCGTTTGACATGAAATAAAAACTAAATGTTAAGTGAAGCTTACCACAATATATTACTGAAAACCCCATCTAGATAGGATAAGCCGTTTCTGAGATAAGATTTTTATTAGATTGCACAAACAAACAAACTGTTACGTTTTTACTATATGTATAGATATTATTTTAAATTTTTTCGTATAACATATCAGGTTTAGGTAATAAATTGATTTTTAATCATTTTTTCGAAACTATTAGAGATAATGATATCTTTCTTTTAGTTGAAACATTTGTTGATCGAGACATGGAACACTTTAGTACATATTTTCAAGAATTTACATTGCAATGGATCCCAGCAACGAGAAATCAAGCATATGGAAGAGCGAGTGAAGGATACTTATTTGGGATAAAAAAACATTTAGCATAACAGCAAAATATACCAGCAACAACACCAATGCCAACGGAAGAAGGCATATACCCACACAGGCGATGATAATAGTGACGATAACATACAGCAATAACACCACCAGCGACTTAGCATTGACTCCACGTGGAGTGACATTTCATTGACTGGTACAGCGCACATGCACTTACTACCAAAAGGTGTATAAGGCAACCAGTGAAATACATGAAAACTCATTCCGGTACCAGCAGCGCAGGAGTAAAGTTCAGGAACCAAGACTGGGTGAGTAAATAGTGTCCAACGCTATCTCGTTGTGAATCCAAAGTGTCCAACGCTATCTCGTTGTGAATGCATAGTGTCCAACGCTATCTCGTTGTGAATCCATAGTGTCCAACGCTATCTCGTTGTGAATCCATAGTGTCAAACGCTATCTCGTTGTGAATGCATAGTGTCCAACGCTATCTCGTTGTGAATCCATAGTGTCCAACGCTATCTCGTTGTGAATCCATAGTATCCAACGCTATATCGTTGTGAACCCATAGTGTCCAACGCTATCTCGTTGTGAATCCATAGTGTCCAACGCTATCTCGTTGTGAATCCATAGTGTCCAACGCTATCTCGTTGTGAATCCATAGTGTCCAACGCTATCTCGTTGTGAATCCATAGTGTCCAACGCTATCTCGTTGTGAATCCATAGTGTCCAACGCTATCTCGTTGTGAGTCCATAGTGTCCAACGCTATCTCGTTGTGAATCCATAGTGTCCAACGCTATCTCGTTGTGAATCCATAGTGTCCAACGCTATCTCGTTGTGAATCCATAGTGTCCAACGCTATCTCGTTGTGAATCCATATTGTCCAACGCTATCTCGTTGTGAATCCATAGTGTCCAACGCTATCTCGTTGTGAATCCATAGTGTCCAACGCTATCTCGTTGTGAATCCATAGTGTCCAACGCTATCTCGTTGTGAATCCATAGTGTCCAACGCTATCTCGTTGTGAATCCATAGTGTCCAACGCTATCTCGTTGTGAATTCATAGTGTCCAACGCTATCTCGTTGTGAATCCATAGTGTCCAACGCTATCTCGTTGTGAATTCATAGTGTCCAACGCTATCTCGTTGTGAATCCATAGTGTCCAACGCTATCTCGTTGTGAATCCATAGTGTCCAACGCTATCTCGTTGTGAATCCATAGTGTCCAACGCTATCTCGTTGTGAATTCATAGTGTCCAACGCTATCTCGTTGTGAATCCATAGTGTCCAACGCTATGTCGTTGTGAATCTATAGTGGCTCCTGCTATCTCAGAGCAACCACTAACTCCCTCTTTCTAGTATCCTCACAGAATCTACTTTACCAAGAGAGAGATACCAGGAACCCAGCGTTACTCTTTATCCAAGACCCAGACCTGGAAACACCTAACCCAAGATAGAAGACCATAATCCAAGTGTCTGAAGTACCAATCCAAGACAGGAAACCTTTATCCGACTGGCACGAGGAATAATCCAAGAATCTGGTCGTGAATCCCGGACCAGACCGCATCCCAGCCGAACCCCAGTAGAGTTTCACCCAGAAGAGGCGTGGCATCCACCCTAACCAATACAGTCACAGGAATAGAAACTTGAATTAAAATTATAAACATTGTATTAAATGTATGAACCAACCCTATTTGTAATATCGGAAATAAACTAGCTTCAATAATCTAAAGTTTTGCTGCTTCTTTGGAAGACTCTGGATCCGCTGAGCATACCTCAGCCTTTGACAAAAAGCAACCTCACAAATGGCGCCCGAGCAGGGACTTCTTTGAAGTTGGTTAGCCGATTTACCGACCGACCGTTCCAGAAGGATCAACTTGCTAAGAAGTCCATACCGACCGACCTGTATTACACCGAATGAAGATTGATCCAGTCAGAGGAGTTATTTCTTATCCAGATTTACCGACCGACCGACCGTTCCAGAAGAACTAACTCTCTGAGGGATCATACCGACCGACCTGTAATAAACCGAGGATACCGACCGATAAAAACCAGAGGAGCTCACTACCGAGCCAGAAAAGAATAGAAAAGAGAAAGCTAAAATTTTGAACCTGTGCCAGTGGCTTAGAACCATGCCAAATACCAACAGCAATATCGACATGGACGTCGAAGAAAATCTGGCGTCCATCTACTTGCTCAAGAAGACGGAGCTCATTGAGAAGATGGCTCCCAAGAGATTCGATACCATTGGCACTGTGTCCACTTTACGATCCCGCTTGAGCGCGTATATCAAAGACTCCAGGACTCACCGTTCGACACAGAACCTGTGCACGGAAATTTCACAGTTGGTTCAAGAACGGGAGTATAAAGACGAAAATGAAGCATCAACGCAACCTGCCAATATAACCGAGACGACGGAAGAGCTTAGTGCCCAACTCCAGTTACGTGTACCTCCAGCCGTAGGAGGACGGTACCACCAGACCACTGGAGCCGGCCCTGCAACTAGTTTAAGCTCAACCACCGCGCGTTCACCAACTCACTATCCGGAGCTAGATAGCATAAACCAACCAGGTCGATACAAAATGTACCGAAGTCCCGAGGCCGAAACCATGAACACCGTTCGTAAGTGGGGCCTTAAGTTCGATGGTTCGGGAAATGCCCTAGAGTTTATGGAACGTCTAGAAGAATTGGTACACTGTTATTTCATACCTGCAGAACACATCCTCCGGACCTTTCCGGAAATCTTCAGAGGTTCCGCCCTAGAATGGCTACGAATCCACGGAGGAAGTTTCCAGACGTGGGAAGAGTTCCGTGAAACATTCCTCAATTATTTCTTACCGCCACGATTCGTCCACAAGTTGGAGGAGGAAATCTGGCGGAAGAAACAAGGGCCTCGGGAGAAGGCCAGAGATTTCATCCGTGCTATGGAATATCTCATTCGACAACATCCCAAGATGAGTCAGGAAGACAACGTGGATCGAATATACGACAGCCTCCGACCGGAATACCGGCTTTTCGTACGAAGGAAAGATTTCCAGACGTTGGGAGAACTTACTGACTTGGCCGAGGAGTATGAATATGTTAAGAATGAAGAAAAGAACGTGAAACCCGCCTTGGCTCACCCACCTCCAGTATCCCGAGCACAATTTGGTGCAATATCGGTACCGTATGACCGTAACACGCATTGCTGGAACTGCAAGCAAAGGGGACACCAGAAGAGGAACTGCCACCGACCTTTTCGGTTGTTTTGCTCAAGCTGCGGGGAGGATGAGCGCTTAACCAAAGACTGTCCTTGCAAACGCCATCCTCAGCCCACCCAGAACTGGAACACTCGAACATCCGCCATTATGGGAGTTGCGGAAAACCGGACGGAAGGCAACGGAGCACGGTACGCCAGGCACGAGGAGAGGAACCAGTCCAGATTGGCTGTCCTCAAAATTACTACCCCTGAATCACCACAGGCACAAGAGCCTGTTCAGAAAGCGGTAACCCGCGGACAGCCATGTACCTTGGTTTGTCACCGTAACCGATGGTGGCTAAAGAGATACCGACCCTTTCCTCAGTGGGCATCTCCCCATAAGCAAACACCTCACCGGCTGATCGGTGAGCCAATTCACTTAGAGCCAGCAGTCGTAGTAGAACCACGACAACCACCCAACCCGACTCCGTCCCTTTGGTATGATCCCCGATATTTTGTCCCCATAAAAATAGGAGGACAGATCTTCAATGCCCTCGTGGACACGGGTTCTACCAAGTCCTTCGTGGGTCCAGCGTTACGGAATCAATTAAGAGCCCTTAGACTACCTGTTCGATACCAAAGGCGCGAAGTCCAGCTGGCTAATGGCAACCCGGTTGTTACTCGGGAACACTACTCCATAAGGTTCAATCTGAAAGGAGGGGCAGTGGGAGGAGAGGCAACCTTTTTAAGCGAATTAGCGGACGACGCCATATTAGGAGTCGACATTTTAGACCGGGTGAAGTTCTCGATCACCCTAGCGGGAGAACCATTGACGCACCGCAACATACCGCGCCCCTTTAATGAACCGATCTGCACCCTAGTCAACAATGTGCAGCTACCTAGTGGAGATAAGGACGCTTTGGGAAAATTTTTGGCCAAAGAGTTGCCCCAGTTTGAGGAACTAAGCGGACCATCCAATGTCGCTACCCATCGAATCCGACTCACAACCGATCAGCCGTTCAAACAACGATACTACCCGAGGAATCCTGCGATGCAGAAAGTCATCAACCAGGAAATAGATGAGTTATTGGAAAAGGGAAGAATCGAACCATCCAAGAGTCCATTCAGTTCCCCGATAGTGCTAGTAAATAAGAAGGACAGTTTCTGGAGACTATGCATCGACTATCGCCAGCAGAATGAGATTTAAGTCAAAGATGCGTACCCACTTCCCCTAATTCATGCAATCCTCGACAAGCTGCGAGGAGCCAAATTCATCTCGACCATTGACCTGAAACAGGGTTATTGGCAAATCCCCTTAGAGTATGAATCCCGAGCCTGTACGGCTTTTACCGTGCCCGGACGTGGATTATTCCAATGGAAGGTCATGCCATTTGGATTACATTCAGCCCTGGCAACTTTTCAGCGGGTACTAGACCAAGTAATTGGTATTGATATGGAGGAGTATGCGTTTGCATACCTAGATGACATCATTGTCATTAGAAAGACCTTCGATGACCATCTTGGGCACCTGGCTAAAGTTTTTGAACAGTTGAGAAGAGCCAACTTAAAAATAAATTCCGAAAAGTGCGAGTTCTGTAAGCCAGAATTAAAATATTTAGGGCATGTGGTGAGCCGACAGGGCATCCACACTGATCCCGACAAAGTGGCGGCGGTGAGGGAATTAAAAGCCACCACCAATGTCAGAGAACTGAGACGAGTTTTAGGGATAACATCCTGGTATCGGAGGTTCATCCAGGACTTCTCCACGGTAGTCTCCCCGCTGACCAAACTTTTGAAGAAGAACCAGGCATGGTCGTGGCAAGCCGAACAGGAGGAAGCATTCAATGCACTGAAAGGGAAACTTACGGAAGCCCCCGTTTTAACCTGCCCAAACTTCAATGAACCTTTTACGCTACAAACTGATGCTAGCGACTACGGTCTCGGGGTAGTCCTGTCCCAGAAGGAAGACGGCCAGGAGAAGGTCGTGGCATATGCCAGTCGCACCCTGACAGAGCTAGAGAAAAAGGACACGGTCACCGAGAAGGAATGCCTGGCCATACTATGGGGAATCAGGAAGTTGCGACCTTACTTGGAAGGATACCACTTCACGGTCATAACCGACCATCACTCCCTCAAATGGCTCCATTCACTGGAAAATCCCTCAGGGCGATTGGCCCGTTGGGCGATCGAGCTTCAGCAGTATGACTTTAACATACAATACCGTAAAGGCTCTTTTAATGTAGTAGCCGACGCAATGTCCAGGGATCCCCTGCCCATCACCACTGTTAATTTCTTGTCGGCCAGCGTTGATTCGAAGGTAGACTGGATTCTCCGACAACAGCAATTAGTAGCCCAGCATCCAACCCGCTTCCCTGATTTTCGACTCAAAGGTGACCAACTGTTTCGGAGATTTCACAACAGCAACCCACTTAACGACCCTAACACAGAGTGGAAACTATGTGTCCCTAAAAATAATTGAAGAGAAGTACTCGAAAACAACCATGATTTAGATACCGCCGGACACCTAGGGATTGCCAAAACCACGGAAAGAATTGCCCGACATCATTATTGGCCTGGACTGAAAGCGGATGTGGCCAAATACGTCGGCCAATGTATCAAATGCAATCAATACAAGGTGTCCCAACAAAAACCGTGTGGTCAGATGCACACCATGGCAGTAGAAGGACCCTGGGAGGTTCTATGCCTAGATTTCGTTGGACCACTGCCAAGGTCCATGAAAGGTAATACCATGATGTTGGCCATGGTCGATAAATTTACTAAATGGGTGGAAGCCGTACCACTCCGGGCAGCAACTACGAGCGGAGTTGTCAAAGCCCTTCGGGAAAGAATCTTCACCCGGTTTGGTGTACCAAAAATTATCATTTCGGATAATGGCACCCAGTTTGTTAGTCAACAGTTCAAAGAGTTTTTAGATGACGAAAGCATCCAACAACGCCTCACCGCCCCCTATACCCCGCAAGAGAATCCCACCGAACGCGTAAATCGTGTCACTAAAACCATGATAGCACAATTCGTACAAGACAACCACCGCACTTGGGATGAACACCTCCCCGAATTTACCTTCGCCATAAACACGAGCAAGCATACTTCAACCGGTTTCTCCCCCGCCCTACTCAACTTTGGACGAGAAATCCGTGGACCATAAGACCCCGATATCCCCACCACACTCAACGGACCAACAACTGATTTGTTGTCTCTTCGACACGAGAGAATGAAAGCCCTCTATCAACTAGTCAGACTGAATTTGGAAAACGCTGCAGATAGACAAAGTAAGCACTACAACTTACGAAGGCGATCGTGGAAACCAAGCATCGGTGAACAAGTGTATAAGAGGAACAGAGTACTCTCGTCAGGGGTAAACTATTTCGCCAAAAAGCTTGCACCCAAATACGATGGACCATATCGTGTGATGAAATTTATTTCCCCTGTTATCATCGTCCTACAGAGAGAAGGAGACCAGCATAAAAATAAGAAAAGGAGAGACGAATGTCGAGCTCACGTACGGGATATAAAAGCCTTCCAGACCAACGACGAGGTCATTAAGTCAGCAGCCATGAACGCGGCAAGTAATAAAAGAAAAGTGACGCGAAAAGTAAATCAAAAAAATAAAGGGCAAACAAAGGTGACCCCACCCGATGGAGCAGCCGCAGCATCACCTTTTGTGCGGCTAAATAGTGTGCCAGCTAGGATGAGGCCACCCTGTCTCCGGTCAGCCCAGCCAGTACGCAGTCCCATCCATGTGGAATCCGTGGTAGTAATTCGACCACCAATACCCGTCGCGGACCAGATGATGGCCATCAGGGAGATGAGGCGACTGGCAGAGCAAAAGTGGGCAACACGTGGTGAAAGTGAGGATGGAACCCCAGGAACTGAGCTCACTACAACCGAAAAGCAACCAACACCAAGGCCCACACATCCAGGTTCCCCAATATTAATATGTGACAGCCCGTCGGTGACAAACTACCCCCAACTCCGGGAAGGGGCATGCCGGATGTCGACATGGACGAAGACCAACGACGATCCCAGGCGGTCTCCAGTTCGAACCAAATCCGCAGGGATTCCAACTCCAGTACCCCGAGCAGCTCAAACCGACAGTCGATGGCCAGCCCAGACAACCCATTCGCCGGCATCAACGTCCTGAAACATCCTTTGTATCGACCCGACGCGAAACGACAACGATTCACCATCAGACGAAAATATGGAACAGTGGTCGTCAAGGTCACCAATCAACAAGCAATCCTAACCTATCAGGGTCAGCGGAAGATCGTACTCCTGAACCGTTGAAACCAGACGATATCAATTATGAAGAAGTTTTTGTTTTTTGTTTGTCACAGAATTGTTTTTAAGTTTTGGAAAAAAAAAAAAAAAAAAAAATTTGCCTAAATTGGAAAAAAAAAAATATATACTCGTTTATATAAGAATGAAAAAAAAAATTTGCCTAAACTGGAAAAAAATATATATATACTCGTTTATATAAGAATAAAGAAATGAAATTGCCTAATTTAGCCATGGAATTTTTTTTCTTCTAAGTAAGCAAAAGGGGGGGGGGGGTAAGCAAGCCTTACCCCAACTATACAACACCACATCTACAACTATTTAGCCGACATAACAACACCACGCTCGGTGTAACGGCCCACAGGCTAGGACCTGCACACTCACCTATGTCTCCGATGCAGACGAGAAGGTTTTCGTCTACGTAAGAAAGGAGGGAGTGTAATGACCCATTACATATTCACTCCTACAAAAAAAAAACAACAGCAAAATATACCAGCAACAACACCAAAGAGAATGGAAGAAGGCATATACCCACACAGGCGATGATAATAGTGACGATAACATACAGCAATAACACCACCAGCGACTTAGCATTGACTCCACGTGGAGTGATATTTCATTGACTGGTACAGCTCACATGCACTTACTACCAAAAGGTGTATAAGGCAACCAGTGAATACATGAAAATTCATTCCGGTACCGGCAGCGCAGAAGTAAAGTTCAGGAACCAAGACTGGGTGAGTAAAAAGTGTCCAACGCTATCTCGTTGTGAATCCATAGTGTCCAACGCTATCTCGTTGTGAATCCATAGTGTCCAACGCTATCTCGTTGTGAATCCATAGTGTCCAACGCTATCTCGTTGTGAATCCATAGTGTCCAACGCTATCTCGTTGTGAATCCATAGTGTCAAACGCTATCTCGTTGTGAATCCATAGTGTCCAACGCTATCTCGTTGTGAATCCATAGTGTCCAACGCTATCTCGTTGTGAATCCATAGTGTCCAACGCTATCTCGTTGTGAATCCATAGTGTCCAACGCTATCTCGTTGTGAATCCATAGTGTCCAACGCTATCTCGTTGTGAATCCATAGTGTCCAACGCTATCTCGCTGTGAATCCATAGTGTCCAACGCTATCTCGTTGTGAATCCATAGTGTCCAACGCTATCTCGTTGTGAATCCATAGTGTCCAACGCTATCTCGTTGTGAATCCATAGTGTCCAACGCTATCTCGTTGTGAATCCATAGTGTCCAACGCTATCTCGTTGTGAATCCATAGTGTCCAACGCTATCTCGTTGTGAATCCATAGTGTCCAACGCTATCTCGTTGTGAATCCATAGTGTCCAACGCTATCTCGTTGTGAATTCATAGTGTCCAACGCTATCTCGTTGTGAATCCATAGTGTCCAACGCTATCTCGTTGTGAATCCATAGTGTCCAACGCTATCTCGTTGTGAATCCATAGTGTCCAACGCTATCTCGTTGTGAATCCATAGTGTCCAACGCTATCTCGTTGTGAATCCATAGTGTTCAACGCTATCTCGTTGTGAATTCATAGTGTCCAACGCTATCTCGTTGTGAATCCATAGTGTCCAACGCTATCTCGTTGTGAATCCATAGTGTCCAACGCTATCTCGTTGTGAATCCATAGTGTCCAACGCTATCTCGTTGTGAATCCATAGTGTCCAACGCTTTCTCGTTGTGAATCCATAGTGTCCAACGCTATCTCGTTGTGAATCCATAGTGTCCAACGCTGTCTCGTTGTGAATCCATAGTGTCCAACGCTATCTCGTTGTGAATCTATAGTGGCTCCTGCTATCTCAGAGCAACCACTAACTCCCTCTTTCTAGTATCCATACAGAATCTACTTTACCAAGAGAGAGATACCAGGAACCCAGCGTTACTCTTTATCCAAGACCCAGACCTGGAAACACCTAACCCAAGATAGAAGACCATAATCCAAGTGTCTGAAGTACCAATCCAAGACAGGAAACCTTTATCCGACTGGCACGAGGAATAATCCAAGAATCTGGTCGTGAATCCCGGACCAGACCGCATCCCAGCCGAACCCCAGTAGAGTTTCACCCAGAAGAGGCGTGGCATCCACCCTAACCAATACAGTCACAGGAATAGAAACTTGAATTAAAATTATAAACATTGTATTAAATGTATGAACCAACCCTATTTGTAATATCGGAAATAAACTAGCTTCAATAATCTAAAGTTTTGCTGCTTCTTTGGAAGACTCTGGATCCGCTGAGCATACCTCAGCCTTTGACAAAAAGCAACCTCACAATATGTGGGAGTATTTTCTGGTAACCAAAACATCCTTTTGATAAAATATCTCAGCAGTTTTTCCACTTCATCATACTGCAGATAACCCCATACTTGACCAGCATAGCACATCACAGACCTCATCACAGCTTCAAAGAGCTTATATTTAGCGCTTGGAGCTATATGTTTTTTTCCAAGGACTCCTGCCCAGTTACAGTTGATGGCTTTTTTTGCTTCCACTAGTTTCTCCAGGAGATGTTTTTTGAAAGAGAGCTGTGGTGTAATGATGACTCCAAGATATCTATATTCTCTCACCAACTCGAGGTCTGCATTTCCCCATGTCCATTTCTCTTCTCTTGCATATCGTCCTGTGCCGTTTCGGAACACCATTACTTTGGATTTACTTGTGTTGACCGTAAGACTCCAGAGACGGCAGTATTGTTGCAATTTGTTTATCATAATCTGCATCATGTTTGGAGTCTCGGCGAATATGACGATGTCATCTGCGTACATTAATGCTTTAATTGTTACACCAGCAAAAAGAATACCACCTGGTAGAGCTGCCGTAAGGTCATCTAAGAACAGTGAAAAGAGGAGTGGGCTCAGAAGACAGCCTTGCCTTACCCCACTTGTCGTCTGAAACCATTCTGAGGACTCGACTCCATCCCAAACCATAGTCAGATTATTTTCATATATCATTTGCAGTGTGTTGGGCATCTTGGATGATAAACCTAAGCAACATTTTCCACAAGCGGGCTAGCATACAGAATTCGGGTTTGGCTTTCTGGGATACATAGCTGATGTTTGAAATGCTCGGCAAGCAAATTCGTGTTTATTTTGGTTTTCTTTCCAAAAGAGATACCATTTAGCAAACGCGCTAGTTTCCAAAATGAACGACTGTCTTTTACTTCAGAAAATGCCTGCATCAGGTGATAGGAGTATTCTTTTTGTTTCAGTTTACAGGTATTTTTGAACGCCTTATTTGCTTCTTGATACATCATTTTCGCAATGTTTGAGTTCGTTGTTCTAAGAAGACTCAGTAATCTGAAAGATTTTTTCCTTGCTTTCTCACAGTCAGCATCAAACCATGGTTCTTTCTTTAAAAGCGAGCGACCTGCTTGAAAGAGTTGTGACGCATGTGTTATATACGACACTAAGGTGTCTATCCCCTGAGGTGAATTGAACACGTCGTCATTTGCAGCTTCCAACTCATGATCAAGCCTTATTTGATAAGCGTTCATACACGATTTTTTCCACTGCAGTTGCGGGAGTAACTTCAAATATTCGTGGGCGTTCGTTGCGTTTCCTCTTAGACTGCATTTTACTAGGAGTGGTAAATGGTCAGAGTAAATCAATTCTTCCACTCTAAAATCATTCACACATTCAAACCATTTACCTCGAATAAGGCAGTTATCTATAGTAGAACAAGACATTCCCCTTATAAATGTAAAGTGCGCTTCTTTATCGCTTTCGGATCTGCCGTTCAACATTGTTAGGCCAACTGTTTCACACATTTCAATGAATCTTTTCCCGTTACTATCTAAATACAAGTCCAAAGCTGACCTGAGTGTTCCAAATGAAGACGTGGTGAAGTTTGACTCAATCTGTAGTAGCGTATAGTGAAAAATTGTATATAATACCGGTATACATTAATTGTAACAAATGGACGGAGGAATTCGATGGCCTTAATGACTTTCTTATGGAGTTTCGTTAGGAAAATATTATGGTAATTGGAGATTGCAACGCTAGGGTTGGAAACTTACAGCTAATTCAGATAGAACCCGAATTTACACCTGAAACAGTGAGCAGCATGAGATCGGCACTGGATACAATAGTTGATTGAAATGGAAAAAAATTTATCGAGATGTGCGAGACCATTGGTCTGACTTTGTTGAATGGAAGAACAAAGAGTGACCAAGATGGACATTATACATTTATAAGAGGAACGGCCTGTTCAACAATTGACTATTGTCTCGTACGAGGAAAATGGTTTGATGTCGTGGCTGATTTAAAAGTTGAAGAACTGGTCTTATCCGATCACCTACCGCTATCCGTCCGCGACGACTCAGTCCATGGTCACGAAAACATGAAGCTGCTCCCGAAACTTCAGTGGAAAAACGCCAAACGCGACAGATATAAAGTGAACTGAAAAGCTAACTACGGCATATAACTATATATTTAACATGGCGGAACTCCCAGAAAGTTTCCGTAGGAATATAATTTTCCCCCTGTTCAAAAAGGGCGATGAATACGATCCGAACAACAACCGCAAAAATATCCTTCATGAACTCAGTTATGAAAATCTTTACTGGTATAATACACGACAGACTTACAACCTGGGTACATGAAAATAAATTGCTCAGCGAGTATCAGGCAGGTTTTAGGAAGGATTATTCAACGGTGGATAACATTTTTTCATTGACATGCATCGCTAGGTCATATTTCGAAAAAGGAAAAAAGTTATATGCTTTTTGTTGACTTTAAAGCTGCGTTCGACTCGATTGACTGAAAAGCTCTTTTCTATAAACTGAGTTGCCTTGGAATGTCGACAAAAATGCTTAATATAGTAACGTGTCTATACGGAAACAATATGACCGCAGTATGGGACGGAAATGAAGCTTCTACCTGGTTTCAATCGACGTCTGGCGTTAAACAAGGTTGTTCATTAAGTCCTCTTCTGTTTTCACTTTTTTTGGAGGAAATTTCATCGGTTCTTCCCGGAGGTATTCGTTTCACTGGTTTAAGTATCAAAACTCTGATGTATGCGGACGATATCGTCATGCTGGCGGAAACTCCACAAATGATGCAGATGATGATCAACAGACTCCAAGATTACTATCGCCTTTGGAATCTCACGGTTAATACCGCTAAGTCGAAAATAATGATCTTTCGAAATGGAACAGGCAGATACGCCAGAGAGGAGAAATGGACGTTTGAAAATAGGGACTTGGAGCTAGGTAAGGAGTACAAGTACCTTGGAGTTTTAATTACACCCAAGCTATCTTTCAAAAAGCATCTTGAGGGAAAATTGGCAGAATCCAAAAAAGCCATTAACTGTAACTGGAGAGGAGTTCTTGGCAAAAAAAAATGTGGCCCCGAGCGCCAAATATAAGCTATTTGAAGCAGTGATGAGGTCGATCATGTTCTATGCTGGACAAGTATGGGGTTTTTTGTAGTACGAGGAAGTAGAAAAACTACTACGATACTTTGTTAAAAAAATGTTCCGGCTTCCGGAAAATACCACTACATACATGCTGCATTTAGAGACTGGCGTTGCTTTAAATGAGCCTTTATCTAAAATGCTAACTGATTAATATTTAATAACTGTTATTTTGTTTTGTTTAGAATATACTCTTTTTTCTGGGCTGACGGCATAAGCCAATGCTTTCTATTGTGAATTATTGTAAAGCAAATCGAAATTGAAGTTAAATAATAAACACATTACTTACTACTTACTTACTTATAAAGGATAAGATTGTTAATAAACTAAACACAAAAATAGAGAAGAATATAACGAGGAACAAGAAGAAGGACTAGTTAGGAATTATAAAGCATTTAAACATAAAGAAGAACCTAGATATAGAAAACCTTAGCTACATAATGTACATCCTTCAAATATTAAAAGACCAACTAAATTTTCAGATCAAGTGGATATTAGTAATTCTACTAATGACAGCGACGACAATTGACGCAACGGTGCCGTGAAATAAGGTAGATGGTAATTAGGTCGAATCAGCCTAATTCGACATTATTTCTATCCTAGTGGAAATAAGACCGATTTCATGCTTTCGACATAATCATGGCTGTTCTGATTTTCGTACGGGCTCAAAACGAAAACCGAAATTGAATCCGAACGGACTTAAAAAGTGTGTTCTTATTCCCGAACGGATTCACTACTGGTTTTTTTGTCACAAAAACGTGTTGGAAATAAAATTTTTGTGTTCATTGGAACTGTTTACAGTTTTAGTGCATGTTAATGCTAATATAGTTTACTATTTTTCAATTCTAGCAGTATTGTTCTACAGAATTCATTAACCGGATTCAATTCCGCTAACAAAATGATAAGCGAATTGAAAACGAACGAATTCGGAATTGAGAACCGCAAATATTCAAAAACGGGAGGACATGGTATCCGAACGGAAATCAGAACAGGGGTAATAGGCTATATATTTTATCCCTTTATTCCCAAGGGAACGAGAATGCATACGGGAACTTTGACCCAATAGCCTTTGTTACCATCTACCACCCAAACTATTGAACCTATTTGTATTAATTTTGATGCAGAGACAGTCTTGAGCGTGAACAAGGACATGGGCTGTATTTGTTATCCTAATATTCCTACGGGAACGGCAACGTAAACGGGTACCTTGAAACTTCTGGATCGATTTCAAAAGTTCTTTCACCGTGAGGTGATTTCTGTCAAATTGTCGATTACACAGTTGACCTGGGAAGAAATGTCTATCTAGATCTTCAAATAAATATTGGCAATCGGTAATGACTGTGTGAAAAGTCGATTTCGGCGCCGACTAATGAGATAGTTAACCATATCAACTAATAAATTATGTTTTACGTATTGGGGGATTTTGTCCAATGTCTATCAGTAGACAATATTATGGACACTCAGCAAGTCACATCAAACCCTATAGAGTTTCTCAATTAATTAGAACTATCAGGAGTGGCAGCAAGTTGGTGTTCCAGTGCCAATAATGAGTAATCTAGAATTGTACACAGCCACAAATAACACATCTGGGATGCGGCATTATAAAAGTTTTAATAATGACTGGAACAGCGAAATTAGAAAACTATTGATTCCCCGTATTTCTTTAATTCGCATTGGTTAGTCATTTTAGTTTAAGAGAGTGTATCAAACTCGCAAAACCTTTTTATTTGACAAAAGATGGAAAAAGTAAGAACGTCGTGTGCAAAAATGTACTGAAATAAAATAATATAACAATAGTTTACTAAAACAAAAAAAAAATGGGCACGACTGGGTCGCACGAACTTGCGATTGTGTTCTAATTACGATATCAAAATCTAAAGGCTGAGTTAAAGGTTTTGGTATTAGCTCTTCATAATATATTTTGTGGTACAGGGTTGCCAACTACACATTAATTATGGAAATTGAATTAAATCACGCAAAATAATGAAAAAATTAAATTAAATATTCCAAAGGCTTCAAGCAAAAATCTAAAAACGCCATTCTTTTGCAATCGCTATTACACATGAATGATAAAAATTTAATCAAAATCGTTGGAGTAGTTTTTCCAAAAAACCGTTTTTTTTCACTTTTTTTTAAAAACTGTTTTTTAAAAGTCGAGTATGCAAGGTTCTAGATCTTAACAGGAGTTATTTTGACAAAAAATTTGAAATAAATCAAATTTATGGTTTCGAAGTTACTTTCAAAAATCAAAATTTTTTAAAAAATTTTATAAAAATTTCCAAAACTAAGTTTTTTTAAATATTGATATGCAGTCTTTCTTTAACAGCTTACGACTTCTTTAATCCAAAATTTCGTCAAGATCGTGTCAGCCATTAACGAGAAAGTCAGTTTTAAAAAAAACGGTACTATGGGAGGTACCGTTTTTAGGCCTTTTCCAAAAAAAATTTTTACATCAGAAGAAAAACAATCCTAAATTAATCCTTCACACAAAATTTCATCGAAATCGTTGGAGCCATTTTCGACAAAAATAAGTATTATCATATCGGTTGTATGGCAGGTACCGTTATTTCAAGACCTAGAGACCCAATTCCAAAAACCCCTCTGTATTAAGCTCCACAGACCCTAACTGCAAATTTTGAAAAAAAATCGGTCAAGTGGTTCAGGCTGTAGATCCATATACAGACAGACATACAGACATACAGACATACAGACAGACAGACAGAATTGCAGGACCCACTTTTTTCGTATTCTCTATCGTCGTAATGTCGTATTTAATTGTTATCTCAACATTTTTTTTCTGCACGATTGCAAGACTTGCCTTAAAGTACCTATAATTGCAAGTGAAAATGCTGCCGAAAGTCACTATTCCACGCGGATGAAGTCGCGGGCACAGCTAGTAGTATTATATGTTTGTGTAGATTTGTCGAAAAGTGAAAGGTGTTCTGATTTCTGTTCATCTAGTTTTAAGTTATTTACAAGGCATAAGAATTATATTTTTACTGTTTCTAGTTCTTCTAATTTTTTTAACCGAGTGGTTTCTTTATAGCCCCTATCTGAATGTTTTTATGCTTATGTGGATGTTCTCCAGTGTTTTTAGTTTGTCTTTTATTTATACGGAATTGAGGTTATATATTTAACTTTTCAATTGGTATAGTTCTTGTAATATTTTTGAATTTTGAATAAGATAAATATTTGTCTAAGTAATCTGGTTTTTGAATGGCTTTTCCCCAACTAGTGGTGTTTGCTAAATCATTTATAGCTATATATAAATATATCCTTTCCTTATATATATAAAATTTCCCTGTCACAATGTTAGTTACCGTACTCCTCCGAAACGGCTTTACCGATTCTTACTAAATTTTATATGCGTATTCAGTAGGTCTGAGAATCGGTAACTAATTATTTTCCATACCCCTAACTGATAAGGGTCATCTACCCTTAACATTGTTTCTTTAATTTATACTGTGACACGAGAATTTTATAAATTAGATTTTACAGTCTCAGTGTAAATGTCATATTTATTAATTTAACTTGTTAGAAAATAAAATTTAAAATTTAATTCAAGCTGCGTGCGGAAGAGTAAATTCACTTACGAGACGCTATTAACAACAACGCCGAAGTCGCCGAAATTGGTAACTCTGTCATTTTGAAATCATCGTACGTAGGCAGTCCACGTCATACGCAGGATGCTATGGTTTACGTGCGCGAATATGGACGACCGTGTTTATTTATCACGTTCACATGTAATCCAAAATGGCCAGAGATTACATCTTTGCTATTGCCTGGCCAAAATGCAATACATCGTCATGACATTACAGCACGTGTATTCAGACAAAAGTTGAAGTCTCTAATAGGTTTCATTACTAAATTACATGAATTCGGTCGCACACGTTGCTGGCTGTATTCAGTTGAGTGGCAAAAGCGAGGATTACCTCATGCGCACATTGGTTTGTTTAATCGACAAAATCCGTCCTGAAGAATTCGATAGTATCATTTCTGCGGAAATTCCAGATCCGTCTACTGACCAAGTGCTGTTTGATATTGTTACAGCAAACATGATCCATGGTCCATGCGGTACTCTTTATCGTTCATCGCCCTGCATAGCAGATGGAAAATGTACTAAAAATGTTCCTAAAGATTTCACTAATGATACAATAACAAATAACGACGGATATCCAATATATCGTCGAAGAAATCCCGATAATGGCGGACAATCATTTATTAAAAATATCAGCAACACACACATTGATATTGACAATCGTTGGGTGGTGCCGTATTCACCTCTGCTAAGCAAGACATACAATGCACATTAATGTTGAGTTTTGCAGTTCTGTGAAGAGCATCAAATATATTTGCAAGTATGTCCATAAAGGCAGTGATATGGCTGTGTTTAGAGTAGAAAATACTAATGCAAATGCTCCTCCAATGAATAAAAACGATGAAATTACGCTCTACCAAATTGGTCGGTACATCAGCTCCAATGAAGCTGCTTGGTGTATCTTCGTTTTTCCAATCCATGAACGGGATCCATCAGTTGTTCAGTTAGCCGTCCATCTTGAAAACGGTCAGCGTGTATTTTTTACGAACGAGACAGTGATTGATCGTGCTAAAAATCCACCTAAACACTCACCGGATTTTTTGAATTGTGTAATAGTACGGATGATTTTGGTGCCTTTGCAAGAATATTACTCTATTCACAAGTACCACGCTATTTCACATGGACTCAAACAAAAAAATGGATGCCCCGCAAGCAAGGCTCACCAGTTGATGCATGTCTCAATTTATTTAAATCGAACGCTTTGGGGCGATTATTTACAGTCAATCAAAGACACACTGAGTGCTTTTATCTTCGACTGTTGTTGGTTAATGTTACTGGCCCATTATCATTTCAGGATATACGTAAAGTGAATGGGCAACGGTATCCAACATATAAAGAGAACATACGCTGATGAGATCGACGCTTGCTTAAATTCATCTCCATTGTGGCGTCATGTTGAAAAAGTTCAGCTCAAAGTAAACATGCGCGTTCAAATGCTTCAAGATCCATCCGCTGAAAAATTCTCAAAACAGCTCTTAAATATCGGTGATGGAAAAGTTGCTACAGATGAAACTGGATACATAAAATTACTCTAATTAAAAAAATATTTCCCGATATACACGCACAGTACAAATTGCTTGGCTTGATGAAAGAGCTATTTTAGCAGATGTTGACAATGTAAATTTAATGATACAACAGTTGTTGCCAGGGAATACAAATCAATTGATACAGTTTGCGATGCCAGCGAAGCTATCAATTTTCCTACAGAATTTTTGAACTTACTGGATTTGCAGGCATGCCACCGTATAATTTACAATTGAAGGTTGGATCTCCAAATATCTTGCTTCGCAATTTAAACCCGCCACGGCTGTGCAACGGTACGCGGTTAGTTATTCGAAAATTGATGAAAAACGTTATCGAAGCCAGCATTTTAAATGGCAAGTTCAAAGGTGAAAATATACTAATACCCCGGATTCCTATTATACCTACAGATGTACCAATTCAATTCAAACGAATTCAGTTTCCGCTTAGATTGGCATTTGCAATGACAATCAACAAATCCCAAGGCCAAACGATGTCTGTTTGTGTCTCAGATTTAAGTACACCCTGTTTTTCACATGGACAATTGTACGTAGCATGCTCTCGAGTGGGTAACCATCAAGTTTGTTTGTGCTTGCTAAAGATGGGCTAACGAAAAATATTGTTCACGATATAGCTTTAAAAGATTAATTATGTGATATTATGTGATATGTTATTTTAAGAAATAAACTATAGTAACTTAAAATTAATATTGTTTGGCGTTTGCTATTTTTATATTCCCTTATCGTTCATAGCGCTCCATGCCTATTTCACGCATATGCTACATACTTATACACTTATAATAAGTAAGTTACTTTTTGTCTACACTAGAATTTATCTAGAAATTAGAAATAATTTATAAGGCAAATCAACGTTTGCCGGGTCAGCTAGTATATATATATATATATCAGTGACGAAGCGTCCATATATTGAGTAGAAAGAGTGCTTCCGTTAACGAATTTAAAAAAATCTTAGTTAGCCTGCAAAATTTAAATTCAAAATTCCAAAACTTATTAATTTTTCTATTATATTTTTGATATTATATTATACCAGTCTGCTCTTATCCAATCTATCTCGTTAAATAAATGTCAACATCATTTTGAGAACATTATAATATCATTTTGAGAACATTATAATATTATATATATATAATATATATATAAATATAAATATATTATATAACTACATAAAAGAAATCATGGTCTGTCTGCTAATTACATACAACTTAAAATACCCCCACAGCAAACCAACAGAGAATGCTCAAAATCTTTGCATTATTTTTACGAATGTACGAAGTGACTAAAATGCGTAACACATATGCATTCTCTTTTACTGTCTTCTTTTCTTAGCTCAATCTCAAAATACCCACACCAACAGAAAGTACACAACATCACTCATAAATGTTGATAAGCGAAAATGCTTTGCAAAAAATACTCATAATGCGCAATGGCTAGGCATTCCATTATTTGGCTTTATTAACTCAGATCTCAACCCAAAGTGGAACACATTTTTTTAGGTTTCTTGCCTTTGGACCAACGTGTGAAGAATGAGTTGAGTGAATGCATTACGAAAATGCCATGACATAAAACAGGAGATAGAGAGAAAACAAAGATGTATATGAGTTGTTTCTTGTTCTTAACAGTTCACTGTTAATGAGTTTGATTTCATGAAAAAAAGTGGTAGGTAGTACTTATTTTATTGACTAGGTCAGTTTTTTCGCTATCAGAAAACAAAGAGTGCATTGGTTTTAAAGTTTGTGGTTTTTAAACTATTTTCGTGGCTGTGGGTAACTTATAAAGATTTAAACTATTATTTCCTGATTTAATATGAATGCGTGTAATTGTGTAATAGAAAGTTTTTTTCCATAAACCATTCTCGGCTAGGTCGTTCGAAGAAAAAAAAAATAATAGTAGATGTTGGCAGACCGAAACCATCCTTAAATATAAACACCGTTACAAAGCGTTGTACTTCACATTTTTCAATACAAACTTGTGAAAGTTTTCCGTGGCTAACAGGATGTACGAAAACAAAAAGAAAATATTGTTGGCCTTGCCTTATTAGCAATGAAAAAATGTTTGGAAAAGTGGTGGATTTACTGACATGAACATTTGAGTCTCAAATTTCTGGTTTTATTTTGAGTGCTTCCGCAAACGAAAATGTCACGCTTCGTGCCTGATATATATATATTTATATATATACATTACATATATATATATATATATATATATATATATATATATATATATATATATATATATATATATATATATATATATATATATATATATATATATCTTTCTGATTTTAATTCTGCTAAATGTTATATTATTTTATTTTATTTTATTTTTTCAGCCGTGGCACATTCAGAACTCTCCATTTTTGATCTATTGTAGTTCTTAAAGTATTTACGGTGGTGCATGCCATTAAAGGTGTAGTGCCCCAAACAAGTTTTTCCCTGGTAAATATTGTGAATATTATTTTTGTGTGGTTCGTTGTGCAGGATTGTCATGTAATGTTAGACTGTGTTTGTTATTTTAGTATAAAATGTCGAAAGGCTCGCTAGCCATAAAAGAGAAACAAGTTTAGTTGGGAGTTAAATTTAATCTGATCTTTATTCATCAAATATCGTTCTTATATAGTAAACCCTAGCACTACCAATTACCAAATCGTTTTTTGGTGTAACCCAAATTGTCTCGTAGCATTATCTAGGTTGCGCAAGATCTTTTTTATATGTTTAATGCGTATTATGTCATTCTATGTCATTCAGTTTGTTTGTTTCCGCATATTAATGTTTGGAATAATCAAATATCATAATACGTTTATGTGACGGCGCGGCCGGCGTCCTTACTCGTTAAATGATATACTGAATGAGCAGGTGGCAAAAAGAACTACTAATAATAATTAATTAAGTAGGAATGAATCAGGCACGAAGCGTGACATTTTTTGTTTGCGGAAGCACTCAAAATAAAACCAAAAATTTGAGACTCAAATGAGACCCACACTCCTTTACATGCCTTTTGGGGGCTTTCGAAAAATTGTTCATGTCATTAAATCCATCACTTTTCCAAACACTTTTTTCATTGCTAATAAGGCAAGGCAAACAATATTTCCTTTTTGTTTTCATACATCCTGTTAGCCACGGAAAACTTTCACAAGTTTGCATTGAAAAATTTGGAGTACACCGCTTTGTAACGGTGTTTATATTTAAGGATGGTTTCTGTCTGCCAACATCTATTATTTTTTTTTTTTCTTCGAACGACCTAGCCGTTTTATGGAAAAAACTTTCTATTACACAATTACACGCATTCATATTAAATCAGGAAATATTAGCTTAAATCCTTATAAGTCACCCACAGCCACGAAAATAGTTTAAAAACCACAAACTTTAAAACCAATTCGCTATTTGTTTTCTGATAGTTAAAAAACTGACCCTGTCAATAAAATGAGTACTACCTACCCCTTTTTTTCACGAAATCAAACTCATTATCAGTGAACTGTTAAGAACAAGAAACAACTCATATACATCTTTGTTTTCTCTCTATCTCCTGTTTTATGTCATGGCATTTTCGTAATGCATTCACTGAACTCATTCTTCACACGTTGGTCCAAAAGCAAGAAACCTAAAAAAATCTGTTCCACTTTGGGTTGAGATCTGAGTTAATAAAGCAAAATAATGGAATGCCTAGCCATTTCGCATTATGAGTATTTTTTGCAGAGCATTTTCGCTTTTCAACATTTATGAGTGATGTTGTGTACTCTCTGTTGGTGTGGGTATTTTGAGATTGAGCTAAGAAAAAAGACAATTAAAGAGAATGCATACGTGTTACGCATTTTAGTCACTTTGTACATTCGTAAAAATAATGCAAAGATGTTGAGCATTCTCTGTTATGGTTTGCTGTGGGGGTATTTTAAGTTGTATGTAATTAGCAGACAGACCATGATTTCTTTTATGTAGTTATTTTGGTAAAATATTATAATGTTCTCAGAATGATGCTGACATTTATTTAACGAGATAGATTGGATAAGAACAAAATGAATAAGTTTTGAAATTTTGAATTTAATTTTTACAGACTACCTAAGACTTTTTAAATTCGTTAACGGAAGCACTCATTCCACTCAATATATGGACGCTTCGACACTGGAATGAATATATATTTTAAGAGCACTGACGACTATGCATTGGCAATGACTTTTTTAATATAATGGTTTATCGTTCAGGTAGGTACACTACATTTTAACTTAGCTTCACCCACTCCTATTCCCAGTTTAATTTACTGCACAACTATTTTATCGTAAAATAAGTTTAAGAATATTGCGATAAAAAATTCAAAAATAGGACATCGAAATCTCTAAAATCACAAAGGAGGTGGTGCATACTTGGGCCCATTGCGTACACCTATGAGTCTAGTACCAAATGAAAGCTTACGTTCAGCCCAATCAGTCTGCCAATATTTTTGAATTCGGTCTTGGTGATCTTGAGATAATTAGACTTGAAGTTGAGCGCCGCAAATGGAAAAAACCTGACATTTCTGCAAATAATTACGTATATCTCGAAAAGTATAGTATAGTATAACAATCATAAAATCATAAAAATATCTTTCATTTCATATAAAATACATATTTTAAATGCCTTATATTTCGGAAAGAAAGACCAAAAAGTTGTTTGAAAAGAAACATTTTCGTTGACGTTTGCCAGCCAATATCTCGAAAAAATCAGTGAGGATCTATATTTTGTAACCACTGTAATCCTTAATTAATGCACGTGATATGCTTTATGTATGATAGCGTAATTATATATCAAATAGAAGCCCCATAGAAATATGCACCATCTCCTTTTTAAGACTTCCGGAAAATAATCCAGGCGAAGCTACTGCTCACAGTATTTTTCACACCCGGATTTTATTTGAATATCTCTTAAAGTTGATAAAAAGTTGTTGAACGACTGAATCGTTCGCAGTTGTGCAATGAGTACTAATGGTCATATTTTAGTTTATATGTATTTATATTTAACTAGCTGGTGCCCTACCAGATAGGTTAGGCACAATGTCATTGTTAAAAAAAATTTTCAAATATCGAACAACTTAAGACGCACACTATGAACTCGCGAACGAAAAAATCGATTTTGATGAAGCTCTTGTTTGAAAGGTATTGTATTGCTTTTTTTCATACAAACGCTCAACACAACAATACTTTTCAAACAAAAATAAAAAAAAACCATATGAACTGGATCAGTCGTTCGCGAGTTTATCTTGAAAACATGAAAAGTGCAACTTTGTATATATGTAAACTAGGGTGCTTTTCATCACGGATCAATCCGAAACCGGACTACGATTATGTCAAAAAGTAATATTTCGACCAGTTTAAGTTACCTTGATTTTCAAAAATACTTTCGCCCGGTGTATTTCCTCCTTCTGAGCACCATGTACCGTTGCTGTTTACTAATTTCTCAATTCGAGCAGCGTTATATTCGAAAGCCGTTGAAATTGTGGATAAGAGGCAAAATAGCGCAACACCTTAAAGAAATGAACAAAGATTTTGAAAACAGGTTATCATAATAATTAAAAAATATTTATAAATATAATATAAGAGCTATTAAGCGAATGATGGCAAAGTTTTCAGATTATTTTATTTAGAAAGTCACAAAGTTAAAAAATCAGAATAAATTTTGAAGAAGCTTTCATTTATGTGTGCCGTTGTCGGTACCGAAAAATTATATTTACCTACATATTAACAGAAAAAATAAGGGTGTGGTACGGAATCCCCAAAAAAAAAAAAATTCCCATCGGTCAAAATCCCCAAAAATTAAATACCAACTTGCTAATATCCCCACAGACATATTGTACATGGATGAAATCCACACCTACATAATGTTTTTTTGTTAAAATCCCCACGAAATCTCCAAATCCCCAGTGTCCGTGTACATCTAAATTATGTGCATTTTTTTTCCGAAAAATCTCATGAAATTATCTCATTGTGATACTAATTATAATTAATAAATGATAAATGATTAACAGTTTCTTAAAACAACAACTATGAAAGCATGACTGCATCCATTTTTCAGTCTGACTTACTTATTCATGGTGTGCAGTGTTCTGTCTTAGTTATAAGAAACTTTTTTTTGAACTTTTTCTATTCGTTTCATTTAACACTTTGAAAGGGACCTTATCTTGCTCGCATTTTTGTAGCATAAGTAACATATTACGTTTTCAAATATTTTTTATTAACTAACAAATTTTGAAAATGTGTTTTCATTTAACATTTATGTAATAAACATAACAAATTTTATAAAGAATTTTATGTTTACTCTTGTATTTCATTTTCCTGTAAACATCCCCATAACAAATATGTTCAATTAATGAATCATGCGATAAAATCGCGGCGATTTCATCTCGTGACTCACTTCTTGAACATATTTGTTTAGGGGATATTGGTTTGGGGATTTTGTGTTTGTTGGTTTCAGAGCTGGGGATTTTAATTTGGGGATTTCCGTTTGGGGCTTTTGTTTTGGGGCAAACGTACCCAACCCAAAAAATTATTATGTCATATTATTTTCGATATGACTTTTCCCTAATTTTAAGCACAAGTCGCTTATGCTTCCGAGCACGATACGTTTTGTCTATAGGATGGGTTAAACATCGATATTTTTCAGCAAGCGTCTTGAAGATTATGTAATGGCAGCGATAGCAGATTTTGAGAACTTTTCATCGAATACTGGAACTTTTCAAGAGGCAATAAATAAAGTAAAGAAAAAACAGAGCGGAGAAAAGCCATGGAAAAAGAAGTCGCTTCATTGAAAGAAAACAAAACTTGGCGATTGACATCTTTACCAAGAGGAGCGAAAGCAATTCCTTGCAAATGGGTTTATTGCTTGAAAAAGAATCCCGATGGCAGTAATGATAAAGATAAAGCAAGATTTGTGGCCAAAGGATTCAGTCAACGTGAAGAGAGAAATTTACGGTAGGAAGACTTAAAATACAAGTTTCAACTGAAAAGCTAGTGGCTGATATAATGACGAAACCACTTCCTTGTCCAAGATTAAAACTTTTGTCCAGAGAAATGGGACTTACTCACAAATGTAAAGAACCAATAAACAAGGAAAAGTGTTGAAAGTATTATCATTTTATGTTAATTTACTTTGAATTGAATTGAATCTGTTTTAATTTTGATCAAGTTTTGTGTTTTTATATTCAGCTTTTTATTTTTGTTTTTCTATTATTCTAATCAAATGTTTTCTCACAGTTAGTTCTATCAAATAAACTTTTATGAATATTAATTCTTTAAATATAAAAATACAATTAAAAATTCTTAAGTCCAAACTGGAGTTTATCTTACAAATCTGGTCAGGTGGCAAACAAATATCATTGCGCCTGCTTGAAAGAATTCAAAACAGAGCAAATAAATTGCATATACATTATGTTTTCAATCCGAGAAATTAACATCACCAGGGGGTCGATTCTGTAACTGTGAAGCTGTGAAGTGAAGATCCTCAACACATAGATTAGACACTACTTGGATCAAAATGATTTTCTATGTACAAATCAATCCGGATTTTGCCCTGGCCATAGCTGCACGACAGCTCTTTTAAATGTTGTCGAAGAAATAAGAGAGAGTGTTGACAAGAACTATGTTACTTTCCTCACGCTCTTAGACTTTTCAAAGGCATTTGATACCGTGGACCACCATAACTTATGCACTAAATTGAAGGATAAATTTCAGTTTGTTTCATCTTCAGTGAAACTTATTTTTTCGTATTTACATATCTTTGTAACAAAACCTAAAGTAGAAATAGAAATAGTTCCTCTGCCTGAACACTTTTCGCAATCTCGTCCTTACTTTATGAAATCTGACACGACACGACACGAGGCAGCAGTATTTTTCCTTTTATACAAAGATTATAATTTTATACAAAACTTAAGCCCACAAGTGGCAATAAAGTTGAATTAACGTAAAGCTTAAATTTTAAAGCATTTTTTACTACAATCTTCAAGGTATCAAGCAGTGGTTGCCAACAATCAAACGTAAACCTTCCTTCCGCTAAGTTGTGGTGTTCCCCAAGGATCGATTTTGGGACCTCTTCTATTTACAATGTATATAAATGAGCTGCCGTCTCTAGGTTTCAATTCGTCCTTTCATATGTATGCGGACGACGCAACGTACAGCTTCGATATAGCTGTCCTCTCGGTTTAATCGAAAGTGGGGCATGGGACATAAACGAAGATTTAAAAAAGGTCCAATTGTGGTCACAATCTAATGGACTATGTTTAAATCCAAGCAAAACCAAATGTCTGATTATTTCTAGAAAAGCAGTAGAAACGGATAATTTTCCCTCATTACTGCTCAATAATACTTCTATCCAGTTTGTTGAATCAGCAAAAAACCTAGGAGTAGTATTTAACAAAACGCTTGCCTGGACAAACCATATAAATATAATCATCGGAAGAGTATATGGAGGCTTGCGAATGTTATGGACTACACAACACATTACCCCAATCAAAACAAGAATGATACTTGCCAAATCACTTCTCATTCCCTTATTATTATATGGCTGTGAAATATTTAGTAATTGTAATTTCAGGGGCAAAAGGAGTCTTAATGTTGTTTATAATAGTGTAGTAAGGTATGTTTTTGGTATGCGTAGATATGAACATATCACTGCATGCTCAAAAATAATACATGGTGTCTCTCTTAATAATTTATTTGCAATGAGAACCCTCGTAATGCTTAATAATGTTATGCAAACAAAAAGACCACAATATCTTTACAACAAAATTCAGTTTCCCCGCTCCAACAGAACCTTTGATCTTACTCCTTTACGCTACTCTTACCTTATTTCTAGTCGTCAATTTTTTGTACACGCGATTCGGTTGTGGAACTCCTTACCTGTGGGTATAAGGATGATAGGATACAGCTCTCGGTTCAAGAGGAGACTTGGACAATATTTTGCGGCCCTTCGATGATAAACAATTCTTAACTTTCTTAACTTTATTTTGGTATCTTAATGGTTTTATTATATAATGCAAAATTCTTTCTTTTTTTAGTTTCTAATCAAATGTAATTTCCAACTATCTTTTTTCTTTTTTCTTATTTTCTTTTTTTGATTTCTAATCAGATGTAATCAGATTATTTTTTTACTTATCATCATTCAATTTTTGTTTTATATAAATAGTATACTATACTGAATCTTGCACTATCTTAAAAGATGTTGTATCTTATTGTGTTAGAAATTGCTATAAATAAATAAATAAATAAATAAAATAAATAAAAGTGATAAAAAATATCACATTTTCACAGCGAACTCGATTCCCGTTCTGTGAAAAAGTTAAAACAAACGTCAAAATTTCTTAACATGATAAATTATTTATCACGAAAGAATTTGTCAGTGAAGTTTAAATTTGAAAATGGTAATTCTGTGAAGACTGAAATTAAATAATTTTTATCACTTCACAGCTTCACAGTTACAGAATCGACCCCCAGAGGTGTGAGTTAGCCTTGCTTTCCTCCCCTGAAACGATGTAGCCATCTTGAAAGGAAAGAGCATCAGTTCACCCTTCAGCAAAATTTCGGTCGCACAGTTAAGAACAGAGATTCATATTTTAGTCACTCAACCCGGATGTGAAATACTTTGCCTGACTCAATATTTCCCACGCATTACAATGCACAGAAATTCAAAAATAAAGTTTTAAGGTTTGTTTCAGCATTTCCTTCCATCTCCTTTTCTAATTTCCTAGCACCCACACTGTGTCTTAAACAGTTTGAGCTTGAATTATAAAAAGAGTCTACTACTCAAGCAAAAAATACGGCCTTCGTTTTGAAAATTCAGTTGCTTTCTTCCTCACCCCGTTGGCCTATGAAACAAACGATATAACTTTATGAGCATAACCCTTTTGATCACTGATTCCTAATGAAGTTCGAGGTAGCCAGGGGTTCCCTTCTCTGAATTCCCTGCAATGAGATTTCGAAAACCTGTCGAGCAATGCGTTGAAGTGCATTCGCTCTACATAGCCCAGCCACAGTAGCTTTGCGATGCGTACTCTTCTATCTAGCTCGTTGTTGTATCTTTTTCTCCACACATTGCCTTCGCCGCCGAGACCTAAGACCAGTCGGAGTATTTTTCTTTTGTAACGACCAAGGGTTTATTCATCCGCTTTCGATAAGGTTCACGCCTTCGCGCCGTGAAGCAGGACTGGCATTATTAAGGGCTTATACAGTAGGGTGGAGCACGGATGTATGGGGATTTTTTGAACGCGTAATTTGTTGTTCTAATAGTGATGATTATATGTGTTGCACTAAAACAAACACATATTTTTTTTTTTTGTTATTTGAACAATATCTTCTGCCTCCGCTTTAGCCTCAAACTTTAAGATTTATTTTAGAGAACGAAAGGTGTTTTAATGTACTGTCGTTAGCTTATAAAAGGATGCAAGTTAATATTCTATTTATAAGTAAGGCATGTTAAGATAGACTTATTATAAAAAAGAAGAAAAGTCTTTCACAAATATGTTTTAAAAAAATATTTCAAGCCGACAACGGCCTTTTCAACCGAAAAGAGTCGGTTCCCATTAGAACACCGTAGTTAAATCGGAATGAGCGCTGATAGTGACAAGATGGGGGACCGTCCTGTACTACTGCGTGCTGTTGTCATGTGTTATTTGTTCTATGTAGTATTAGTGTAGTTAGTCTTGTGGTGTATCAGCCAAATGGTCTATGTCGCCCGACTGCAACCCCCCTACTTCGCAGATTTATGTGTGGAGTAGGTTTCATGTAAATGTAAATGTAAAGATATTTCAATTTGCTCGAAAATCACGTTTAGTCTCAAACTTTGGCATTTCCTTTTTCGCCTGTATTTTCGCGGTGCCGTGAAATAAGGCCAAGTGAAATAAAGTCAAATTTTAACGTTTGGCATTATATCACTTTGTCAAAGTCTTATTTCCCTTATAAGCCTTATTTCCCTTTGTCTGCTCGGCATTTTTTCACTTCATCAAAGTGTTATAATGCCAAACGTCAAAATTTGGCTTTATTTGACCTTTAGAAAGCGAAATTAGGCCAAATCCTTCAATTTGGCCTTGTGTCATGGCACCTATTTAAGCCTTTATTGTACCCAAACGTTCAATTTTTTGCACTGAAAAATGGAAGCTTCAGTCGTTATTTTCACAGCCTGCTCCACAGCTTGAGTATGGCATGGCAGCCTTAAAAAGATCAGTTGGTCTTCTCCATCCGATGATGCGATGTTCTCTATTTCCTCTGTTGTAATCGATGGTTCACTTACTCTCGCCTGCCAGTCAATTATGTCGATGTGATCGGATGCATTGAAGTTTACCATTGCCACTTCAAAATGCCTATGTTTCAGACACACTGCGGGTCTTCAGCATCCGTCGAGCTGCCAGCTCACGAACATTTTCAGCCATGCGTAAAGTAATTATTTCGTTGAATTACTGGATCAGATCTTCTGAGAGATACCTATAGGCTGCCTTGCAATCATACTGTAGAGATGTCGCGTACTATCTTTGCACGACGATTTAGCTGACGATGGAATCTCTTTGGCTACATACAGACAAAGTAATCGAATGGCACGTGTTAGCCAACGAGCATGAGACATTCTGCCCTATCATAGATTCCATCATAATCGAAAAAAGTCTAAGTTTCCCGATGTAACTATCACATTATCCATTCGGAGTGGAACGAATTTCGAAATTCGTAAATTTGGTATCACCAAATCCGAGTGGAATGTAAATTAGTCGTCTTAATATACGAAAGAAGTTGTGTTTGCAGAAAAATGTGAATGATCTTTCACATTTGGCGTAAAACAGCTGATTTAGAAAAACAGGACGGTGGTATTTAGCGTTGTAACTGGAAATGCTTTCTTCGATTCCGTTCGGATTTTGTGAACACAAATTTTCGTAGTTCGTAACTTTGCTGTCCGTGTGGAAGTTTTCTACGATGGAATCTGTGATAGATCTGATTTTTTCGGAGAACTTATTTCCTAAATCTTGTAGAAAATCTCCTGAGAGTACCGCTGCAGTAATGTCGTACTAGTTTGAAGTGCTTTTCACAAAGGTCTAGTGTAATTTTCTGGCCCAGAAGTTGATCCGTCAAAGTAGAGAAAAAAGTGTCTCAATGGCAATTCATTCATGTGGAGTAAACAAATTATCCATTGAAGTTCTTTCTGCAGCCTCTTTTCAAGTACCTAGGCGTATAACACCACCATTTTTTTAAGTATTAACGATTTATTTGTGCATTTGGACGCCATGGGCGATATAGGCGTTGAAAAGTTTCATGTGAAAAAGGAGAGTTGAGGGAAAATGCGGCGTTTTAATGCACCAATTGAAAAAGGGAACTTATATTTATCTAGCTGAAAGCAAATGAAAAAAAAAAACAAAGTTTCATTTCAAATTTCAATGACCTGGCGGAGGCAGTTACTCTCAGTCGATTCATATTATATTTTAACTAAGTAAATATGAGCCTAAAAGACACATAATTTTTGCTATTACATGTCGGTTAAGTGAAAAAAAAAATTACGCTCCACCCTATTATACAGGGCTGCCTAGTTTTTTCTGGAGAGGGTTTTGTTTACTTCTTAACCAAAGAATCGGTTGGCAAGAGTTATTCTCCGTTTGATCTCCGCACTAGTGTTGTTATATTATCGAAGTTATACGCGTCATACGCGGCCTTGAAATCGATAAAAAAATGGTCTATATCGATATAACATTCTAGGGTTTTTTCCAAGATACTTTGGTTCGATTCGTCGGGCATGCTTTCTTCCGACCATATCATGCAGATCAGCTGGTGCAGGTTTCTTTCCAACTGGTCTCTCCTGCTGCCTTGTAAAGTTCGGCATCATGGCCCTCTGCACTTGCAATCTCACTTTATTTAAATTTGCATATGGCAAGCTGAACATCTTCATGGTCGGGAAGACGGCATTCTCGGTCATCGTCCAAGTTGAATGTGTATTCTGCCCGACAAGGGAATTTGTGTCCGCATCGCCGTTAAGCAGTCTGCAGAAGTGTTCTTTCCAGATCCTCAGTAGCGAGTGCGTCTGTATTACTATGTTTCCCTGCTGATATTTACTGGTTTGAGTTCGGAGCCTGCCACCCTGGCAAGGTGTTTTTAAATTTTGGTAAGATTTCCGAACATCATTCGTGTCATGACATCTCAATTTCAAACAAGCGCTTCTCATGCTGCTTCTTTTATTTTTGTGTTCTTCCTTTCTTTGCTCCTTATATATGTAATATGTATATCTCGTTATACTGCACGAAAGCAGCCCTTGTTCTCTTTTTCATCAATATTTATTGTCGTGCTTTTTGATTTGCTGCACTTCCCTGCCTGCATTCTCCATCGAACCATGGGTTTCATTTCATTCACGAGTAGAACCCAGAACCTCAGAGGAAGCGGTTCTAATGGTTTGTTGGCATTGCTGCCACTGGCCTTCAATGCTTGATGCTCGTGGCATAAGATTCAAGGATAGTTGGACAGTCGATTGGAAAAGAAACAGGTAATCTCTTGTGATTGTAGCTTTCCGACGTCATATCTTTTCACAGCGTTAGTGTGCACAAGTAGTGAAGAGGATATCCTCATTCGTACAATTGCTACACTAGTACTGGTTCGAGCAAAAGTTGGCCTCTCGGAAGGTTCGAACATCTATCACGCTGGAAGAGTGCGTCGCATCGATTACTACATAGTCAATTTGGTTGTCGGTAGATTGATTTGGGGATCCTCATGTACCTTTATGAATATTGAGGTGCGGGAAGCACAAAAAATTTAGCATCCGTATATCACACTGGTTGGTGTTATATACAAGCCACCTAATGTTACTTATCCAAATAGTGTTCTGAAAGAAGTATCACCTAACTACAATCACGGTTTTACTGTAGGAGACCTTAACATTGACCTTTAAGATGCTGAAAATAGTAGAGTTAAACACTTAATTGATAGTCTGCTCTCTCTTAACCGTTTCCCCATTCAAAGAGCTAACCCAACACATTTTTCATCATTTACATCTACATTATTACTTACTTACTTACTTACTTAGGTGGGCATTACAGTTCGGGGTGAACCTGGGCCTCAACCAACATCCTTCTATAACGATTTCGATCTCGGGCGAGCTCTCTCCAGTTTCGCACTCCAAGTCGGTTGAGGTCTTCATCCACTTGATTGCGCCACCTAAGACGAGGTCTTCCCCTTCCGCGATTTCCCTGCAATGTGCTTTCGAACACCCGACGAGCCGGAGCGTTTGGGTCCATCCGCTCTACATGGCCCAACCATCGTAGCCTCGCGATGCGTACTCTTCTGGCTATGCCCATGTCGCGGTACAGCTCAAACAGCTCGTTGTTGTATCTTCTTCTCCACACATTGTCTTCGCATACGGGACCAAAGATCATTCGGAGAATTTTTCTTTCGAAACGACCAAGAGTTTCCTCATCCGCTTTCGATAAGGTCCATGTTTCCGCGCCGTAAAGCAGGACTGGGATGATTAAGGTTTTATACAAGGTCACCTTGGTTTTTCTAGAGTGGGTTTTGTTTCTCAATTGCCTTCTTAACCCAAAGAAGCAACGGTTGGCAAGAGTTATTCTCCGTTTGATCTCCGCACTGATGTTGTTGTCCGTGTCTACAGCGGATCCTAGGTAGACGAAGTCCTGTACTACCTCGAAGTTATGTCTGTCTATTGTGACGTTTTGTCCAATTCGTCGATGTTCTGTGTCCTTGTTCTTCGTTTTGCCCTCATTAACCATCAAACCCATTTTTGCCGCTTCTGTTTCAATACTCGCAAAAGCACCTATGACATCACGCTTTTTTCTTCCCATTACGTCAATATCGTCTGCATAGGCGAGTAATTGTACAGACTTTTGAAAGATTGTTCCTCTGGTGTTGACGTTTGAGTTTCTTACAATCTGCTCAAGTATGATGTTGAAGAAATCGCATGACAGTTTGTCGCCTTGCCTAAAGCCTTTTTCGACATCAAAGGTCTAGGTGAGTTCTTTACCGACCTTGACGGAGCAGCGTGAATTCTCCAAAGTCATCCTGCATAGTCGTACGAGTTTTGCAGGGATGCCGAAACTAGACATGGCTCTGTACAGCTCGTCTCTGTAAATACTGTCATACGCGGCCTTGAAATCGATAAAGAGGTGGTGAATATCGATATTATGTTCTCGGGTTTTTTCCAAGATCTGCCGTAATGTGAAAATTTGGTCTATTGTGGACTTCCCTGGTCTAAAACCACATTGATAAGGACCTATCAAGTTGTTGACGTGGGGTTTCAGACGTTCACATATTACAGCAGACAAGATCTTATAAGCGACGTTAAGGAGGCTTATCCCTCTGTAATTGGCGCAATTGTGAGGGTCTCCCTTCTTTAGGATCGGGCATACGATACTGAGGTTCCATTCATCGGGCATGCTTTCTTCCGACCATATCATGCAGATCAGCTGGTGCATGCTCCTTTCCAACTGATCTTCAGCTGCCTTGAAAAGTTCGGCATCAAGGCCATCTGCACCTGCAGTCTTATTTGATTTAAGTTTGCATATGGCAAGCTTAACCTCTTCTAGGTCGGGAGGACGGCATTCTTGATCATCGTCCAAGCTGAATGGGGCAATCTGCCTGACAGCGGAATTTGTGTCTTCATCGCCATTATTAGAAGTTTTTATTGTTAACAAACTTGACCGTATAAACTTTTATGGGAATCTTGATTTTCCCGGTTTCTCAAAACACGACCTTATAATTTCCTTTTGAAAGCTTAATCCAAATTTAATACAATTTCGTTTAGAGACTTTGAGTCATTAAATATGCAGTCAATTATCTCCAATATCTAAGTTCAGACCTGGATAGCATATACAGGGTGCGACAGAGAAACTTACTTGTTTGAAAGGTCAATAAAAAAAAGCACTTCAGTTATTGTTTAAAATTTTTTTTTTATTTGAGAATTCAATTTTTTTTTATGCATTTATGCATTTTGTGCGATTTTTGAAATTCGTATCCACTCTTTGCAGCATATCAATCGGTATGTTGGCAATGGCGTCGCGAATGTTGTTCTTGAGGTGTGCTATGATCCGTGGTCGATCGATATAAACCAGGGATTTGAAATAACCCCATAAAAAGAAATCGCATTAAGTCAAATCAGGAGAGCGTGCCGGCCATTGGAGATCGCCTCTGAGAGAGATGAGGCGGTTGGGGAAATGTTATAAATAAATAAATAGGGTGGCGCAACAGAGCGAGGAGCCCCTGGGCCTAGCGCATTTCTCACAACCATCCCTTGTGAGGGAATGGAGGGGATCTACAATTTTCTGCCGGTTCCGAACGGCTAATTGAGAAAGCGCTTTTCATGGCAATGAATACTAACGGAGGACTTGCCAATTCCTCGCGAAAGGCGATACCCGTAGAAAAAACATTTTTGCCTCTGGTTGGATTCGAACTCGAACCTCTGGATTAACAGGCGGACATGCTATCCATCACACCACGGGTACTGGGGAAATGTTGTCGCAACAAATTCATTGAGTCTCGTGCTGTGTGTGCTGTGGCTCCATCTTGCTGAAACCACACGTTCCTAACGTTCATTTCTTCGAGCCTTGGAAGAAAAAATTCCTAGATCATGTTCCTGTAACGAGCTCCATTCACGGTGACTGCGCGTTCGTTTTCTTCCAAAAAATAAGGACCTATTATTCCCATTACCGACATCGCACACCAGACAGTAACTCGCTCTTAATTAAGTGGCTTGTGGTGAAGCTCACACAGATTTACACCACGCCAGGAACGAGTCTGTGAGGAGGAATTTCAAAGCGAGCGCGGAAGGCACGTTTCATAGCAACAAGTGAGCGACCGTTAGTAAAGAAGCTCTCAACTGCGAAGGCCCGCTGCTCTCTAGACCAGAGCATGATGGCAACTGACTGGAGGGCGATACAAACTTGGGAACTTCCCCCTCCAGATGAGCCCCCTCTTGCCCCTCAAGTAAGTAAGTTTCTCTGGTGCACCCTGTATAATTTACCAGAAGTTGATGAGCAGGTCGCTTTCTTCACTGAAACAATCAACCACATTTTTGAAAATAACGTTCATATGAAAACAGTTCGAATCAAAAATAGCGAATTAGGACGGTACAACAACAATATCGATAAGCTTATTGCTAAGCGAAATGCTGCTTTTAAGAGATGGAAATATTTCAGAACTCCTTTTTGCTGGGTTAATACAAAACTTTACGAAACGCAGTAAATGTTGAAATTAAAAACTCTAAACGTAGATACTATTCTACTAAATAAAATAAAAAAAATAAATAGGGTGGTGCAACAAAGCGAGGAGCCCCTGGCCCTAGCGCATTTCTCACAACCATTCCTTGTGAGGGAATGGAGGGGACTACAATTTTCTGCCGGTTCCAAACGGATAATTGAGAAAGCGCTTTCATGGCAATGAATTTACTAACGGAGGACTTGCCAATTCCTCACGAAAGGCGATACCCGTGAAAAAACATTTTTGGTTCTACTAAATTCAGTAACTTAAACTCAAAGGTGTTGTGGAAGAACATTAAATCCCTTGGTATTTCGAAGCAACAACAATAACCCGATGTAGAGTGCGATGCAAATGATCACAAGAAACAATTCATATATGTTCAAATTCTAACGAAAACGAAGAAACTGAAATTAATAGTGTTTTAAACAGTAATCATGATTTTCAAAGAAGCTTTAGCTTCAGTAGAGTTTATGAAATCGAAGTGTTCCAAACTAAAAAAGATATTTAATGTTATATTATGATAAAAATTGGCCTTGACAATATGCATCCTAGGTTCGTCAAAATTATCCTTCCATTTATAACACCCTTTATAACATACATTTTTAACAGTATTTTAACTTCCTCTTCCTACACAAAACTGTGGAAAGCCTCAAAAATAATTCTCATGCCAAGGAAGACGAATTGAAATAAGAAGGAGTACCGCCCAGCATTTATCCTTCCTTTCTTTCGAAATCCTTTGAAAAGCTTTTGGGTCGGCAGATCATCACCTTTTTAGAAACTAGCCAACTGCTTTCTTCTTCCCAATAAGGTTTTAGGCCTTAACAAAGCTGCACAACGGCCTTTCTTAAAATAATAAATGATATTCTAAGGCGTTTGATACTGTCTCACATAGTATAATTTAGAAAAAACTTAAGCATTCCTTAATCTTAGATAGTTCTTCTCTGTTTCTTATAAAAGAATACCTCACCCAAAGAACTCAAGCAGTTTTTGCTGATTCAGTATTGTCTGGTTTTCTTTCGACTCACCCTGGGATGCCCCAAGAATCAATTCTTGGGCCACTCTTATTAACCTTGTTCAATAATGATCCCCCGTAAATTCTCCAGCATTGCAAGATTCACATATACGCAAACGATGTGCAAGTTCACTTAAGCTATCCCTTAGGTATGGTTGAAGATTTTTTTTTTTTGTTGGAGGTTTTTAAAATACCAGCTGGAGCACTCAGACCTAAATACCGGTCCATTGAACTACCAGATAGCAACCTTCTATTTGTTATAGCTTTCCAGATGTTCGGAGAAAAGCCAAAAGACGCTGTCATGATAAGGAGCCTAAATTACCAGCTCTCACCATGTCTGCGCCGAGTATCTGTAACCTCATGCGAGAAAAAGCAGGACATTCACAGAGGAAGTGCTCTGCGGTGTCCTCATCCTCTCCACAAGATTCACAGAGTGTGGTATCACGCCAATCAGCTTCCTACAGTCTTTTCTGCTACGAGCTAGCAAAAATGTTGCAGTCTTCTTACTAACGTTGGGGAGCATACGCTTGGTTTGTCTGCATCCAATGGAGGCATGCCATCTACGGTTGCGCTCTTCACAGATCCAATCGTTGATTGAAGCCCTCACTGAAGACGCTGGCAGACCTAGCGACGGTTGAGGTCCTGAGAAAGCTGTCTGAGATCCCTGCCTAGCGAGTTCATCGGCGATCTCATTTCCAGTTATGCCGTGATGGCCTGGAACCCAAATGAGACTCAAAGAATTTAATCTACCGATCCCATTCAGAGAGCTCTTGCATTCCTGGATCACTTTCGAGGTGGTTAGAGGGTTGAGAAGGGCCTTAAGCACAGCTTGGCTATCGCTGCAAACAAAGATACTTCTCCCCGCCCATCCATTGTTCGTTACGTGGCTCAAGGACATTAGGAAAGCATAAGCCTCCGCTTGAAAAACGGATGCGTATGATCCCAAAGATGAGTGCAGTCGTATGTCGTCGTTCTCAACAAAGGCACCAGCACCAGAACCCTCGTCGGTTTTGGAGCCATCTGTGAAGATACGATAACAGTTTTTTCCAGGCTCAGATTCTGGAGCGAACCAGTCCTGAACCGAAGGAAAGCTGACTGAGTAATTTTGACGCAGTTTGAGCCTTGGGATCATCGTGTCAGACGGCATATTCATTAGACGTGGGTCAAAAGATATGCTGCTTGCGAGTTCCTCAAAGCTCCAGTGCGAATTGTGCCAGAGACCACATCGCTTTAAACGAGAAATGGTCTTGAGAGTACACCCCATGATGTAGGTGTCAAGGGGAGGAAGATTCAACAGTGCGTCGAGAGCAGCACCCGGGTGCTGGTGAAGGCCCCCGTAACACCCAGACAAATTGTTCTTTGAAGTTTGGCAAACGAGGCAATAACGTATTTACGCGAGAGCTTATTCCACCAGACAACTGACGCATAGGAGATGATTGGTCTTATCATAGCCGTATAGATCCAAAGGACCCTTTTCGGTGAAAGACCCCATGTCTTGCCAAAAGCTCCTTTACATTGCCAGAAAACTGACAGTGCTTTAGTAGTTTTAGACTCGACATGTTTCGACCAAAGAAGTTTGTTATCCAGGATTACTCCAAGATGCTTGACTTCATTTGAAAAGGGGATGTTGACGCCTTTAAGCGTAAGATGGGTCAGACCAGTCAATTTTCTACGTCTCGTGAAGAGGACAACCTCGGTTTTAAGAGGATTGATGGAGAGACCGTTTCTAACACACCAGGTGTCAATCATACAAAGCGCAGCCTGTACTCGGGAGCAAACAGCTTGGAGGCTGGAGCCAACCGAGAGCACGGCGACGTCGTTTGCATATGCTTGGGCGTGAACGTTAGAACCATTGAGCATTACAAGTAGAGAGTCGATCAACATGCACCACAGAAGAGGAGATAAAACGCCACCATGTGGGCAGCCCTTATTTACTCCCGTTGCAACATATTGTCCACAGTCCGCTTCAGCGATTACGGTTCTCTTCATTAGCATTGCTTTAATCCACAACACTAATGACTCGTTCACACCGTGTTCTCTGGCAGCATTACACATACCATCGAAGCTAGCATTGTCAGAAGCACCTTGAATGTCGATGAAAATGCCTACCGCAAATTCTTTCCTGTCAAGCGCGCATTCAATCCTGCTAACAAGATTTTGAAGTGCGGTCTCTCAAGATTTTCCTCTTTGGTAAGCATGTTGCATCTGAGACAGAGGGTGTAATTGGAGTGAGGTCTTACGAATGTAAATCTCAACCATTCTTTCCAGCGTCTTAAGCAGAAAGGAGGTAAGACTGATGGGTCTAAAGCTCTTGGCGAGTGAGTAGTCTTGTTTACCAATTTTTGGTATGAAGGCAACTCTAACACTCTGCCATGAAGTTGGTATATACGCTAGGGCTAAACTACAAGTGAAAATATTTTTCAAAGTAGGAAGCAAAAGGTTTATACTTTCCTGCAACATAGCTGGGTAAACACCGTCAGTGCCAGGTGACTTGAAACTGTCAAAAGATGCCACGGCATATTTGATGGCTTTGTCGGTAACAACTAACGATGACGTGTACCAGATAAGTCGAGTGGATTTATCGGGTTCACCTGATCTAAGGGAAATAGATTGCTGTGGTCCGATTGATATCTGGTTTCCTGGAAAATGAGTTTCCAGCATAAGACTGAGTGTCTCTGCTTTGGACTCGGTATAGGAATCGTCTGATTTCCTGAGCGTTTCTAGTTTGTTTACCTTGCTCCTTTTAAGGGCTTTAGTAAGTCGACTAGTTTCACTGAGTGTTTCTATACTTTCACAGATTTCTTTGTAGGAGGCGTTCTTTGATCTTCGAATTAACCTTCTAAAGTCCTTCTGTTTAGATCGATACAGGTTCCAGTCGACATCTGATTTGGTCTTGAAGGACCTATTCAGAATACTTCTGGTTTCCCTGCGAAGTTTCTGTAGTTCATTGTTCCACCACGCAACCATAGATCTACTAGGTAATTGTCTAACTGGACATGCCTGCTCGAAGCTACTTGTAAGGGCACAATTCAGTTCTAGAACTGCATCTTCCACTTTTTGTGATGTTGAGAACTTAGGTAGAGTTTTGACGAAATTACCGAGCTCATCGTTGAAAAGTGTCCAGCTAGTTTTTCTGGGATTTCTTCTAGCTAAAGGAGTGGGAATCACATTTGCTACATGGAATTGAATGTATCTGTGGTCTGAGAGTGACACGTACAGCAATACTTTCCAGTTGGTAATCTCCTTGGCATATCTGTTAGATAATGTCAAGTCAATTACGTCCTGTCGTATAGCCGTAACAAAAGTTGGCGTATTACCAACATTGTTAATGTTCAAGTCAGAAGACAGAATGTAATTAAGAAGATGGCTGCCTCTCATGTTGCATTTGACGCCACCCCAAACTAAGTTTTGAGCGTTAACATCACAGCACATGATAAGCCCCAACTTCCGGTTTTCACAAAACTCCACCAAATCCACAACCTGTCTTGAGGGAGGGGGTAGAATGGAGTTCCAGGGAAAGTAAACTGACGCAACGACGAAAGTTTTCCACTCACCGTCCGTTTCGTAGTTTATCATAGCCGCAACCAGGTCTTGACCACAGAAGTGATCAAGTTTAGTTGCTGCAAAAGAGCTCGGTATGATGAGACAGGTCCGGGGTAAGTCAGACCGTTCGTCATAGAGAATATTGAACCCTCGTAGCCCTCCAAGACCAAAAACTCGGCCCTTCCAGGCCCATGGCTCTTGGAATCCTACGAGGTGAGTTTTTGTATTCAACACGGAAAGCCTGCTACATATAAGTGCAGTAGCAGCCTTAGAATGTTGAAGGTTTATCTGAGTTATTATCATTGATAAATACTAGTAATCCTTCCATCACTTTCACCGATTGGAATTAAGTTGGAAATAAATCCTTCCAAGATGAAAATGCAGACGGGAGTCGTACCTAGCCTTGATGATAGCCACAGAAGCTTGATCTACTCCCACAACAAGGTAAGAATCGTTTTCACCATCCCGATTCCTAGCCTTCTTGTGGTTAGAGACTTTCCGCTTCGTAGTGTCGATACCATCATTCTGGGTAACGAGGCGTTGAAGCACATCTTCAGTTTTCCTGAGTTGCCCCGGGATAAAACAGATGGCTTTTGTCAAAACTGGCACCCTGTAAATTTCAAAAGAGGAATTTAGGAGGGGTTGAATTTTAGGCACAGAGGCACGTAGCCAGTCAGCGGTCTGCTGATTAGAACACTCGACCAAAAAGGTTCCGTCCTCCAAACAACATCCCTCAGACTGGATCTGCGTACTTTCTGCCATAGCCAGCTCCCACAGATGATCTTCACAGTGCTTGCGCTCTGTGATGGTCATGCTGTTGTCATTGCCAGCCTTACAGATACGCACTTTGAAAACAGAGACAGCCGCTCTTTTACAGGGCAGCCGTCTTTTATTTCGCTGTGCGACGGATTTTTCTCCTTTCGAGGCTTTATCCCGTCCGGTCAGTGTCCGTGGACCAGACTGACTAGCAGTCACGGTTTCATTCACCAACGTTTCGGTTGGACCTCCAGGAGTTTTAACCATGCCGGCTTCGTCCCTTCCAGCCAGTGTCCGTGGACCGAATTCGCAAGCCTTGCGACCTGTTCCTTCAGTTTCATTCACCGACTTTCCAGTTAGACCAACAGGAAGATTTGCAGAGCTTCCGGAAACCTTCTTCCTTTTGAACCTGTTCGCGTTTGCAGAAGTTGGGGTGACTTCGGTTACAGGAGACCCTCCTGAATTGGTTTGTGAGACCTCTTCCGACCTGTCCCTTTTCACCGCCGTCACCAAAGGTTTGCAACTTAATTCAGTGCCTTCGGCCACCCTGGTGTCCTCTTTGCACTGAGCCTTTGCCGCTCGCCTTCTCTCCAGCTTCTGTTGGCGCTTGGAAAGCAGTTCTCCGGAGGATGCCATCGTTGGAGTGGGATCCGCTTGTTCAGCTTCACTTAGTCCGGTGATAGCACCGCTCTGGCCAATAGCTAAGCCCGGATGAGAGATTAGCTTTGGAGGTAAGACCTTCGAGCTGCCTTCCTCATCTTTCCAGCTCAGACCACGAAGAGCTTCATGGAGAGAACTGCCTTCGACTCGCGTGTATCCACCAGTTATGGTGTGCGTTTGTATGTTAGATGGGGCCTCCAGAATCCGTGCCCCTGCCGTAGTGAAGACTACGGGTGGATTTTCGCTTTTACGATTGCCACCTGGAGAATAAAAATCCTTTGGGTTATCTTCCATACTGTTTTTTTATCAATTCTTGGTTTTTCATTCATTTTCCCCATCCTTCGACCACCTCTCGGCATCGAGCTCGGTTCAAATTAACTACTTAAGCCCCCCCACCGCGACAAGGTGACTGATCGTCGGGAAGGATATGTGAAGATCGTTGGGAAGAATGGTTGAAGATGCAATTGCGCGATTGAACGATTATCTTTCGCTTACAGTACAAAAAATAATCACAAAATAATCACCTAAAGCTTAGCTCGAAAAAATGCCAAGCTATTATTATCAGTAATACTGCCATCGATACAACATGTTTGCCATGTGTTGGGCTTGATGGGTCAAAGTTGAGTTACGTTAAAACTGTAAAGAACCTCGGTGTAATTTTCAACCAGACTCTTTCATGGGACGTGTGCACTTGGTCGAACATATGCTTCTTTACGTGTGCTCGATCTCTCCGGAAGTTGTCTTCCGGTATTTACGAAAATGGCGTTAGCTCTACTCTCTCAACTACCTTATTCGGTAACCCGACTTTCTGCTGCCCGGATAGTGTGAGCAAACGCAAACTGCAAGTTGCGCTTGATAATATAGTGCGACTTATCTACGGCTTGCAAACGATTCGATCATGTTACTGAAAATGCGAAGAATGTTAAGCAAACCAACCAACAATGCTCTTACACACCTTTATTTTAATGCTGACACGATGGGAAATGATGGCTTTATCGTTTCCAAAGCAAACACATAATTTATTAATTATTCCAATTCCCACACCTTTCCTATAACTTTCAGCTCCTATTACCACCCAACTTCCCCAGCTGCGTGAGGCCAGACGAAATGTGATCTTCCATAGAAGTTCAAAGTTTTGCCTCGCGCGCTGATAGCCCAGTCATTATAGTAAGTTCACCTCGGAGTTTGAGATACCCAGCTGTAAATTTGTATAAGCTTCTATTTTGACACCACAAAAGTTGTATCAAAACTACATACTGTAGGGTGTCAGCGTCTATTAAAAATCAAAGGTCAAAGGTCACAAAAATCATTTACACACCTTTATTTTAATGCTGACACGATGGGAAACGATGGCTTAATCATTTCCCAAACAAACACAAACTTAGTTATTTATTCCAATTGCCATACCTTTCCCATAACCTTCAGGTCCTATTGCCACCCAACTTCCCTAGCAGCGTGAGGCCAGACGAAATGTGATCTTCCATAGAAGTTCAATGTTTTGCCTCGCGCGCTGACATTTATTTCATTTATGTTGACTAGCCACATTTTTGGTTTTGCTTTTTGTGATCTCTTTGGCTATTCAACCACTCACTATTGTACTTCACCATTAACAAGAGCATTTGTGTAAAATAAACATTTTTATTTAATTGAACATTTGTGGCGTGTTATTTAATCGAACATTTGTTGCGAGTTATTTAATTGAACATTTTGTAGCGAGTTATTTAATCGAACATTTGGCGACCGTGACAGGACTCCAGCTAAAAAAGTTTAGCGGCCTGTATTGAACAAAAATTGAAAGTGAGAAAAAAACAGTAACAACTTTTTAAATAAAACGTGAAGTGAGTCGAAAAACAAAAGCTACAAAGCTAGTGAAAAGAGAAGTAATAAAACAAAAATAAAAAGCGAAATAAATATATGGCATCGTTAACTGAATTAACAAATCATCAAGAAGAAGTAGGCAAGGAAATCTGTAACCTCGCCCGCAATTATGGAAAGGATGGCCCGATAAGAAAAACCTCGCAGTATTTGAATTCGAAAAGGGCCAAAATCAATGAATTGTGGGAATCCATTGACAATGTGGACAGCGAGATACGAGATAATCATACGCTATCAACTAACTGATCACGATTATTTTATGAAAGGATACTACGACGAGGTAAAAAAGGTTTATGAAGGAATTAGAGATGACATCATTAAGAACTACGCTGATGCAGATAAAAAAAAGAACGCCAATGCTGAAGAAAAGACAGCAGCAGTCAATTCACCGCCACCGAAACAGAACAAGGAGATCCCAGTAGGACCAACAGCAGTCAAGCCCCAGCAGGGCCTACAATGTAACTCACTACCGTATCACCAAAATTTAATCTTCCAGCGGGGCTGACAACAAAACTCAGCTCAGAAGTAAAAAAAAAATGACTACGGAAAATATATTTCGCCTGCTCTATAAAATTTTCCGAGCCTCGTTAAGCAACTGCCCATTGAGTTTGCGGGAAACCATTCCCTAGCAATTTAATCAAAAACGAAAACTCTTTTGAGCAATTGGGAGGATATCACCACCGAGCTTCAGGACCAGTTAGACTTGAGGATTACTTGGTTACCTAGCAATTATACATTGGCTTATGGAACGCCAAATCAACAAAACCAAATAAAATCCACACCAATCAAGCTGCCTAAAATTGAGATCCCGAAATTCGATGGAAGTTATTTTAATTATGAGATGGCATGAAACACACTAGTTGACAGGTTCAACAATAAGAAACTATTACTACGAGTAAGTGCTCAATTGAATCGATTGTTCCATTATAACATCATTGTCGACAGCGTCAAAAAGAGTCTTAAGAGGCTTCATGACACTACAAAGGAAGTAATACAAGCCACTTAATAACCTCGTTTGACAACAGTGGATGGGATCCAGTAGTCGTTAATCTACTGCTGGACAGAAAGGACAAGGAAGAAAAAAGAAGAAAGTGGTAGCCACGGGTTCTGAGAGTTCTAGGGAAGTTTCTTGTCAATTCTGTAAATCAAATAGCCATAAGATCTTTAATTGTAAAAAATTCATTTCTCTTTCCGTTGAAGATCGCAATCAGAAGGTGCGAAAACTTCAGGTATACATCAACTGTTTGCAAAGCCATCATTTGTCAACGTGTCAGCAGCAGCGCAGGTGTGAAATGTGCAACGGGAGACACAACACATATTAAACGATCAGCATCTGGTAAGTGTGAAAGCATTATTGGTTGGGTGGGTAAACTTCCATTACACATAAAAATGCCTCATTAGGAGTTGTGTTTAAGGGTTGTGAGGTATATCTCGCGATCGCGATTGTGTACATTGCATGTTCCAACCGTATGCGTATTCCTTGCAGAGCTTTGTTAGACCCAGGATCGCAGTTAAACTTTGTCACTACTTCTTTAGCACACCAATTAGGATATAAAAAACAAAGAAGGGACATTTCAATCAGCGGAATCGGAAGCAAAGAAATTCAGGCTAATTATATCATAAACATTTTATTAGAGTCCAGAACATCATCGTTCAAAAGAACTATCAAGGCCAGTATAATTCCAAAAATTACTGATTGTCAGGCAACTGCACCTCAGGACATGAAAACTTGGAAATTGCCCTCCAACTCCAACATCGTTCTAGCGGACCCCAATATAATTAATTCCCGGCACATAGACTTATTAGTAGGAGCAGAAATATTCTTTGAGCTTCTCATGCCAGGGAAGTCTCAGATGTCCAGCAGTCTTCCTTTACTGCGAAACACACAAATTGGGATGGATACTAGCTGGAAGTGCTAAAGATCATAATCACACTTCTTACTGTCATTCTGTTTCAAAACCAAGTCTGAGCTCTCTAGATAAATTGGTTCTTTCTTGTTGAAGGTAAATCAAAAATCTACAGTGAAGAAGAATTTAAATGTGAAAAGCATTTCAATGATAATATGGAAATAACACCCAATGGTCAATACATAGTGCGACTGACTCAGTATGAACGATTGGGTCATATGTCACTAATTCCAGAGAAAAACATACCAATGTCAAACTATTTTCTTCCACACCATTGCGTAGTTAAGCCCGAGAGTTCTTGAACAAAGCTTCGGCTAGTTTTCGATGCTTCTGCAAAGACAGCATCAGGGTATTCACTTAATGATACCCTCGTGGTTGGCCTAACAGTCGTATTCTTGAAAATATTCCTATAGAAAATAGAGAAAAAACGTTGACTATTTATCAATCCGAGGTAATTAAAACACTTGGTTTAAATTGGGATCCAAGTCAAGACACCTTCAAATTTCGCTACGACTATAAAAGAAGCGGTCTTTGCCAACTTGGCAAAATTCTCCGGCCATTCTCCTAGGAAAAATATTTCTCCAAGAACTATGGAAAACCAGTATTTATTGGGATGAAGCCTTGCCTCCAGAGCAGGCTTCCAAGTGGCTTAACTATTTGGAAAAAATTTCCTACTTACAGGAAATAAGCATACCCGCTTTGCTTTAATAGATTCAGCAACTAAATTAGAATTGCATGCCTTCTCCGATAGCAGCGAAAGTTCTTTTGGTGCATGCATTTACCAAAAATCTACTGACAATGAAGGGAAAATCTTTGTACAACTGCTATGTTCAAAATCTCGTGTCGTTCCCTTAAAAGCGACAAGTATTGCGCGATTAGAGTTTCAAGCGGCTGTTCTATTGGTAGAGTAAGTGCAAAAAATTATTCCAATAACTAGTATGACAATTACGTCGATAAATTATTACACAGATTCCACAACAGTTTTATCATGGATAAAATCCCCCTCCTATACTTGGGAGACTTATATTGCAAAATGGTGTAGATAAAATTCAATCAAATCCTGCAGATCTTATTTCGCGTGGAGTAGGACTTCGCGATCTTATGAGATCAACCATTTGGTTTGATGGTCCTGAGTTTTTAAAACAAAATGACACGTCAAATTACCAAATGGAGTATTCAATACCACAACAAATCTCTGGGAGTCGGAAGCTCAAAACGGTGTTGACTATGTCAATCCCAGATGATGTAGTCACTCTTATTGATCATAAAAATTCGTTTTACTTACTGCAATAAATGTTTGCATTTTGTTCTAGATTCTTAATGAGTTTCAAATCTCGTCGAGAAGAAAACAAAAATACTGGTCCATTAACATTGGAAAATATCCAGAACGGGACCATTCTTTTGTGGAGGAGTGTTCAAATTAATTCTTTCCCCGAAGAGTATAAGGCGCTTCAGGTTGGTAAGCCTCTTCACAACAATTCACAAATATTGTCTTTGAGTCCATACTTTGATATTACAACAAAGTTGATACATGTGGAAGGAAGACTTAAACACGCTGAGATTCCTTCTCAAGCAAAAAACCAAATATTACTCCCAAAAAATAATATAGTTACAACATTGCTCTTAGATCACTTACATAAGAAACACTTACATGCTTCCCATAGAACACTGGTATCTATCTCCAGGCAAGAGTTTTGGATTTTGAGCGTAGGAAGAGAAACGCAAAAGGTACTCTCTAAATGTATCCAATGTTTCCGTGCCAAACCCAGATCCATCGATCAATTAATGGGTAATCTACCTAAGGAAAGAATAATACCGTCTCGTCCATTCCACTTTTGTGGACCCATACGAACACATTATAATATTCGCGGAAAAACTCCAACCAAATCTTATCTTGCAGTATTTGTATGCTTTTCCACAAAAGCTGTTCATATTGAGGTGGTTAACAACCTTACCACAGAATCATTTATTAATTGCTTGAAACGCTTTGTTGGAAGACGGGGCTTATGCCATACCATATTCTGTGACAATGCCACAAATTTCGTTGGAGCAAGAAATCAATTAAGGGACGTTCAAGATTTTGTTCAGTCATCTGAAACTCAATCGTTAATCAATTCAAACTGTCTGAAAATGGGAATCAACTGGAAGCACATACCACCACGATCACCTCATTTTGGAGGCCTGTGGGAGGCAGCTGTTAAATCGGCCAAAGTATTATTATTAAAATATTTAGGAGAAGCTTCTTTAACTTCTGAAGAACTTTCAACCGTCGTAGTTCAAATTGAGTCTATCTTAAATTCACGCCCTCTTACACCTAACTCGTCAGATCCCAATGACTTGCAGGCGTTGACTCCAGGTCATTTTCTAATTGGCGCTCCATTGACTTTGCTTCCAGAGCCTGACATTACTGATCACAAAATCTCCAGATTAGACAAATTTCGTCCGATTCAGCATATTCAACAACATTTCTGACAGAGATGGTAGGACGAATACCTCCATCTCCTTCAACAGAAATTAAAGTGGAAAGTGCAATCTCCAAATCTAGAAGCTGGACCAATGGTTGTTTTAAAAGATGCACACCAGCCTCCAATGAAATGGAATGTTGGGGGCCATTTTTATTCGTCGGGGTGGCGCTGGCATGCTTGTCCGGCTCCTGCTCGTCGATGGGTGTGGGACTTGATCCTTATAACCCGTATCCAAAAACTCATGCCAGTCTTTGTTGCCATTTAGATGTTTTTCAGGGACTTGCGAGAAATCTCCGTTGCCATTTCTACTATCCTTCAGTCCATCATTTTTCTTCTACTCACTCCTTTTTGCCTAACTCACCCTTAGCAATACATCCTACCAATCAAACCACAATTATTCATTTGCCATACATACAGTAATTCATTCAATAACTCAAAAGTAAACTAAATTATCATTCTTCCCCTCAGTGGGTGCTTATATCAATTTTAAGTTTTAACTATATTCAAATTATTGATCCTCTTCCAAATTTATGCATCTATACTATAGATATAATATATTCAAAAGTTAATCGTCGAAATATACCGTGCCTATAATTTACTTATTTTCAATGATCCCCCAGAATTCAACCCCCTCACAAAGTTTCTATATGTGTAAAATCAAATAATTTGAATCAAGTAATAATGACTCACCGTTTATTACATCCGCTGACGATGTTGTGGCCACAGCATACGGGCAGAATTCCGATGGTATACTTAATTCCTCGATCGACTATTCTGCACTGTTGGTTTTTTATTAATAAAGAAAAATTACTTGATTCTACGTTATACACTCCATTAAGTTGGTAAGTTAACGCCCCGCCCACTTTCGCACTTTCTGGGTATATCCCGGTAAATGTATATATAGATATATATACCCCTACTACGGATCTCGAAGCAATATTAATCACAATTCACAAAATTGTGCCTTATGGGTCAATTGAAAAATAAAAGATATTCGGCAAAGTGGTGCAATAAATTAAGAACAAAATTGAATCTACCGGGATGCGAACACGGGTCTGCTGCCGCAGCTCCCTTATTGGGTGAGCGCTCAGCCTCCTAAGCCAAAAGTTTGTTTGGGTTCTGCGGGATATTCGCAAGGTTTTAATCGGTATCGTGATCTGATTATCCAAAAATAATAAATTTCCACTATGATACAGCTCACAGACCTTTTTTCGTAGGCTGCTTCGGTATACACTGAGGCGACTACCAGTTTTGGTAATAATAGCCATAGCCACAACCCACCGGTTCAATCTGCCGTTTTCCTTTTTTAATATAAATCAAATTAGTTTCAATCAACATTCATTCCCAACTAACAACAATCTAACATACCTTTCCAGAAATTTCGCAATGGAATAAATTCTACAAAATATGTCCGCAATTCTCACTCAAAAATCAAAAACAGTCTTAAGCTTAATCACCAAAATGAAAGAATAATTAAACTTAAATTAGTTAACCTTTTAACCGAACAAAGACACTACCAATTTATGCATTCCAGCGACCCTCACTTCTCGACCGTTCTCAAACCTTTGTCCAGCTTAACCGGTTCAATTGATTCAGAACCGTCAACTTCTCCTCTCCGGGGACTAACTCCTGTTTCCTGAGCTTTCTCTCACTAAACCGATTCACGCATAAACTCAAAAGCTTACATATTGGGATCAAAGTAGTGTTGCCACTATCCCACACTCAAAACAAACACTTTATCATTCAACACTCCAGACAAAATCCAAATTCCGTAACTCAGGACTTTGCAGTTCATTCACAGATTTCATCACCAATATTCCAGACATTCCACACTATTCCCCACCATTCGCAAGCCAACACTCTCTAACAATAGGTTTGTTCGTTGAAGCCCTAGGGTCGCCATGGGGTCGCCACAAAGCGTTTTTTGAGAAACCTAAATTCGCACTGAATGTCAAATTGAGTGTTTTTTGAGCCATAGGTTTGCCACAGGTTTTCCCCAAACTCGCCCTAGCTTTTTGCTGTGGCGATTTGAGGGCTGTCAAATGGCATGTGTTTTTATTTAAATGACAGGGATGTGTGGCGATTTATGGTTTAGCGTTTTTTGAGGACTGGAAAACCCAGTTTTTTTTGACAACTCATGGGGTTGTCAAGAAAACCTGGGTCAACCCTGGGGAAAGTTCAACGAACAGACCTAATCATCATACCTCAGTATTCACCATTATCCAGTTCACCATACCTCACTATTCACCATTCTCCAGTCCACCACAGACTTCTACCGGCTGGTGTGTGATATCGCACTAAGGTAACACTTTGGAGACTGGAAGTGAGTGGAAAGTTTGCTAGTTGCTCTCAATTCTTTCCACGAAAACTGACAAATTAAATTGCAAATAGAACGAATGTTGTTTATTTATGTCGTTTTCCAAAATTCACTCCCAAATGAAATCGGGAGTGATTTGGAGAGTTGGAGTGATTTTTTTGACAGATAAGCTATACAAAAAATGTCAAAGCTGTCACTTCAACTCTCTAATGTCGATTTCCAGTGGTACACAAAAGCACTTTTAAAAGTGCTTTTTCGCTCGAAATATGTTACATTGAGGCACTAGATCACTTTTTTTTGCCCCGAAAAAGCACTTTTACGAATCTCGATTCAGAGGCAAGATTTACACGCACTTTCACGTACACCAACACAAAACATTTGACGTTTACCAGTTTGCAGTTTGATTATTTTGCATTTTTGGTTAAAGGACTGTGAAAGAGAGATAATAAAAATAAACAATAAACTGTTTTGTGAAAATGGATCGCTCAATTTCAGCTGAAATCATCAAAATATATATGAGTCGTCATCTAGTTCTGATTCTAACGAAGAAGTGTTTGAAATTCTGAAATTCTTTACACAAAACGAAAGTCATTCTGTGAATAATTTTGTTCAAAGTGTTGTGTACAATTATTAATAAAGTTTCGAAAACATTCTTTCTATATAAATTGCAGAACAAAACAAACGGGAAGAGTTGGTTGTCAAAAATAGCACACATACAATGATAAAAAAAGAATTTTGTCTTTTCTGTTCCAGTGAGCACGAAAAAAAAGCACTTTTTTAGAGTGCTTTTATTTTTGCAAAGGAAATCGACATAATTCACTCCGGATTTTGTTTTTGGAAAGACGACATTACATTTGTATCCCAAGGACACTAGCATAGAAGTTTCATTATAAGAAACTGATTTATGGTTTAAACCGCGGTCAGTTGTCGCGTTTATTCACCTACAGTAAAATGCTACCGGCGAGATCTTGGATCAATGTTGTGTCACGTACAACCTCCTCAACGGGTCTCCACCTTGCCGTGGTGAGGAGGCTTACGCTGGAAACCTCAAGCATGATGGCTATGGTTAGATGCTTCTGAGCGGAAAATCAGCTACCAGCTAGGGTTTTGGGCAAACTAAGTGAGACCCACCCCTATGAAAATTTATGAAAAGGAAACAAAAAAGCAATAAAAAAATAGCGGGGATATACGCTAAAGTGTCAGCAGATGTCACGGCTGCTGGCTTGGGCTTTGCCTTACGATCTCAATATCGTAAGGAGAAGTCGCCAGTGACTGACTTTTCTTATTTCACTTTTTGTTTGGATTGTTTGACGATTTTACTTATAATTTTGGATCTTTTCCTTTTTTCTTTTTCTTTTTTCGTTCTTTTCTTTTTCTTTTTCTTTTTACATTTTCTTATAGATCCAACTTATATAGTACTCAAATTAACTCCTAAAAATAAAAACGATAAAGCTGAACTAAAAATGAACAACTTAAAGAACAACAACGTTTCGAAGATGACCGAGGAAGAGGAAAACCTCCTCCTAGACCCATTCTCCAGCTTAGGTATGGAAGATGGAGCCAGTGGTGAGGCTATCATTGTTGATGACATCAGCGATGCCAGCTCCATAGCGGACTCCAATACGTCAAACCTATCGTGCGTGTCCAGGCGGAGTAAAATCTCCAACTGCAAGCGCACGGTCAAAAGGCTGGGGAAGGTTGACTGGAACGATATGACTGACACTGACCGGAAAAGACTCCACAACGCACGAGCCTTTTTAGACAGGGAGAACTTGGGAAAAGACGGGCCTACTGCTAGTCTAGCACCAAGCCCCCTGCAAGGTAAGACCGACAAAACTGACAAGACCGACCAAAACGAACCGCACAACACACGAGCCTTTTTGGATAGGGAGGGCTTGGGAAAGGATGGGCCTACTGCTAATCCAGCACCGAACCCTCTCTCCCTTCTAGGTGAGAGTGCTAAGACTTTGATGGGTCCGCCTGCTCCATACGCTGATAAAATTCAGCCGAAGAAAAGGCCAACCCCATCGATGGCTGGTGCAAAGACTATAACGAATACAGGACATAACACGAAGGACAGACAGACAGACCCTAGAGTACGGAAACACAGCGGAACTCCTAACCCAGAAATGGGAAACGAAGTCCTTGCTGAGGGGAAGGAAGAACGGTTGCGTGAAGGTAGTGTAGAAGGCCTCAGCCCTCCGCAAGACCTGAACGTGACTGAGGAATCCAACCCCGAAAACCCGGCACTAGACAAAACAACGGACAGTCTGGCAACTGTCATCGACAGAAATGCCGGACAACGACGACGAGCTGGGGTCCTCAGTAATAATGAACTACTACTGAGACAAAGACGCAACGCGGAAAGGATCGTCAGACGCCTGTCGAAAAAGGACCCTGAATCCTTAACGGTAAAGGCCAAAAGGGCGCTGGTCAGGTCCGAACAAAGACTACGGACAGTGACACCAACAGACATAACAAAACGAACTGGACAAGACCCAACAAACAAAAAACAAGCTGGCTGCGGAGCAAGTACCGGAACTAGGGAGGTGGCCTCCCTGCCCTTTGTCGACACCGGTATGCCGAGCTGCTCAAAAAGAGCAAGAAATGCCAGCTCCTCCCCAAATAACTCCTCACCCAACAGGATACCTAAGAGGATGAAGACCTCCTCAGTCCCTGCTGTAAAGGGCCACCCAGTCGCTATCGCCGACTTTGGGAAACCCGACCGCAAACTGAGTGAAGACGAATGGCAGTTACTTGAACTAAGAATCCTGGAAGAGGTAAACGAGGCGATCGTCAAGAGTAGGCCACCGCCACTCTTCGGGGACCTCACTACCGTCCATGGTTTCAAGATGATGTACTGCGAAAATGAATGGACCCTTCAATGGCTCCAGGAGTTTGTGAAGAAGACGGCAGCTCCCTGGCAGAATGCCGATTTACGGCTTGTGACTGCCAGTGAGATTAAAGATCTTAACCGACCAATAGGAAAACTATTGGTCAGAGGCCCCGCTATTCCCCGCGATCGGCTGGAAAAGTATATCCTTTCTCTAAATGCTGAACTTCTGAGTGATCAATGGAAGATCATGAAGGTGGAGAAAACGGAGACAGGAACTGAAGTGATTGTGAGATTGAACCACAACTCCATACCACTTTTAAGACGAGTCAGCTTTAAAGTTCGCGTTTTTCATAACCCGATGCAAGCTCAGGCTGATAGCCAGAATCAAAAAACAGGTTAGTAAGGCGTTGTATATAAAACAAATTATGTCATGGAATTGAAGTTAATACAAATAAATCTCCAACATAGTAAAGCCGCCTCCGCCAACCTGGTCTACCTCATGGAGAGTAGACAAATTGATGTAGCCCTTATACAAGAACCTTGGGTCGCAAGAGGAAAAATTAAGGGCCTACACTCCAAAGAACTTACGCTGTACAAATCTAATTTTGTCAGCCCAGACAGTAACCTCAGAACATGCATAGTAGCTAGAAAACAGTTAAATCTTTTTCTTCTAACTACTTATAGCACAATAGACCAGACCGCAGTAAAGATGGAACGTGAGGGACTCCCACCTCTAATTTTAGCTTCCATCTACATGCCACATGATGGAATTGAAGGACCACCAGCGAATATTACTTACCAACTGGTAGAATACACAAGTAAGAGTAGACTAGATATTATTATGGGCTGTGACGCCAACGCACACCATGTGCAATGGGGAAGCACCGACACAAATTCTAGGGGGGAACTCTTATTTGAGTTTATTTTAAGAAACAATCTTTTGGTTATCAATAGAGGTAACACACCTACCTTTGTTACAAAAAACCGTAAAGAAGTACTTGACATTACCCTCACTAATAACTCGGACACTTGTCCAGTAGAGCAGTGGAAAGTACTAGAAGAACTCTCTTTCTCAGACCATCGTCTGATAAATTTTATCATTCCCACTACAGATCGCCCAATCAAACCATTTCGTAATAATAGACGAACAGATTAGGCAACCTTTAGTAGGGAGGTAGACGATAACATAGATTCCCTAAATACAAATAGGTACCTTGAACCGCAAAGCCTTGATAAGTTGACTGCAGAACTCACAGGGATTCTGAGAAATGCCCTGGATAAAAGCTGTCCTCTGATCACAACGGTAAAAAAGAACAAAAAACCAATTTGGTGGACCAACGAGCTGAGCAGCATTAGGAAAGAAACTAGAAGACTTTTCAATGCTGCCAAACGAACCGGCTCCGAAAATGACTGGGAACATTACAAATCCAGCCAAAGGAAATTCAAAAATGAAACTCAACGAGCAAAACGCTGCTCATGGAGAAATTTTTGCAGCGAAATTGAGTGTACGAACAAATCGGCCAGACTACGGAAAATCCTCTCTAAGGAGACCATACCTCTTGGTTCTCTGAAGAGACCGGATAACCACTGGACTGAATCCCCGGTAGAGAGTCTGGAACATCTGTTCGATTCGCACTTCCCTGGATGAAGCCCTATAGAGAACGGTGAAGTAGATACCACTAATTACTCTAGACATGAAATCCCGATAGATATCGTAACAGAAGAGAAGTTGGAATGGGCTATCAACTCCTTCTCCCCTTTTAAATCTCCGTGTCACGATGGCATTTTTCCTATGATGCTTCAAAAAAGCAGAGAAAAAGTCATCCCACATCTCAAGAACATTTTTGAAAGTAGCCTTATATGGGGTTACATTCCCAAAATATGGCGGGAAGTTAAAGTCGATTTCATACCGAAAGCCGGCAAACCCAGCCATACAGAAGCAAAAGACTTCAGACCTATAAATCTGACCTCCTTTATACTGAAAACTTTTGAAAGGTTGCTTGATTTACATATCCGTAGTTTTATGAAACCGGAACATGCTTACACCTTTCAACATGCTTACACAAAAGGAAGAAGTGTGGAAACAGCACTTCACTGTGTAAAAACCATAGAAAAAACGCTGCAAGATAAGGAATACACTCTGGCAGCTTTCCTGGACATTGAAAAAGCTTTCAACAAAGTACAGAACAGTGCAATTAAGAAGACCCTAAATGATCTAGAAGTTGAAGAAACAATAACAAATTGGATCATGAATATGCTAACAAAACGTCAGATCCACAGTGAACTGGGAGGTACAAACTTGAAAAAGTGTGTGTCAAGGGGAACCCCACAAGGAGGTATCCTCTCACCCCTGCTCTGGATCCTGGTCATGAATGAGATCGTCGTAGCTCTCAAATATGATGGCGTAAAAGTGGTCGCCTATGCCGATGATCTAGCTCTTCTGGCAACGGGGAAATTCCCTTCCACTATTAGCGCACAATTGAACTATACACTAACCAAGGTAATCGCTTGGACAAAAAGGTGCGGCCTTGCAGTGAACCCCCTCAAAACAGAGCTGGTACTCTTTACAAATAGAAGAAAAATACCTACTTTCGAGTTACCAAGACTAAATGGGACCCCTCTTAAAATCTCTGATCAAGCCAGATACCTGGGTGTGATCTTAGACAAAAAACTAAATTGGAGTCCCAATATACAAGAAAGATATAAGAAAGCTATGATAGCACTATATTCGTGCAACAGGATTTTTGGCAAAAACTGGGGACCAAATCCCAAGATCATCCTGTGGATGTATACTGCCATTGTTAGACCTATCCTATCTTATGGCAACTTGGTCTGGTGGAAGGCGTTGGAAAAATCCACGCATTTAAAAACCCTAACCAAAGTTCAAAGATCTGCCTGTATTTGCGTAACTGGTGCAATGAGAACTACACCGACCGCGAGTTTGGAAGTAATCCTCAATCTCACACCTCTTGATCTCTACGTTCAAGAAGCGGCAGCAAATAGTGCACTTAGACTAAACCAATGTAATGTCTGGAAAACCAGCCAAATAGGACACGCACACATTTTATCAAGATACGCAGATAACAATATCTGCACGGATTACATAACTCCATACTTGGACTTTAAAAAATCCTTGACAACTAGCTTCCCCAATAGACAAGAATGGGAGAATGAAACACCTTACGAAACGTCTATAGCAATCTATACCGACGGTTCAAAAATGGAAGTTGGAACAGGGGCAGGTTTCTTTTCAGAAAGCCTAAAACTTGCCAGTTCATTCAGACTTCCTAATCACAGCAGCGTCTTCCAAGCCGAGATCTTGGCAGTTATAAACGCTGCAAAACAGGTGTCCATGATGGCGCTATCACATGCTGATATCACTTTTTTCATTGATAGCCAAGCAGCAATAAAAGCGATTTCTGCCACTCTTGTCAAATCAAGGCTTGTTTCTTGCTGTCGCGAAGAGCTAAGGGTTCTTGGCACACAGCATAACGTTAGACTCTGCTGGGTCCCCGGTCATAGTGGTATACCGGGAAACGAAAAAGCGGACGAACTAGCGAGGAAAGGATCAGCACTTGACCCTTCTCTCATTGATAAATCAATCAGGATCCCACCCTGTGAAATGAAACAGATCATTGGTAACAAAATAATGCGAAAATCCAATGAAAGATGGGAATGCCTAGATTCCTGTGTTACTTCCAGGAAACTATGGCCGAAATATGATAAGAAAGAATCTGAAAAGCTGCTATCATTGAATAGAATTTCATTGCGAACGCTTATCAGTATCATAACTGGACATAACCTACTTGGTTATCACAAAAAGAAAATGGGTTTTTGCACCGATGACCTATGCAGAGGATGCAATGACGAAGATGAACATGAGGACACTAGTCACTTCCTTTGTCAATGCCCAGCACTCTGTCATACTAGGAAAAAATTTCTAGGAAATTACTTCTTTAATGAACTAGAAGAATTATCAGACGCTCCAAAGAGCAGCCTGTTAAACTTCACTAAGAACACAAAATGGTTAAATACTGAACAGACATAAAATCATAGGTTTCTGGGACGTTACAATACGTCAGGGTATCACAACGGATCTACATTGATCTAAGTGTGATGGTAATAAGATCAACCGTCAGCCCATTTTACCTAACCTAACCTGTGTCACGTACAAAAAAAGGAAGCAATTAGTTCTACTCTTGCAGAGCATTTAAATTTAAACTTTATTTTCAGTTATGAAGTTTCGCAAGAAAAGCTAAATTGCCATAAAGTCTTCAAGAATAAGAAAGAACAAAAAAATGGACCAAACGTTTCTTCTTAATTCGATTCTTTAATTATCGGCTTTTTATTCGGTTATTATTGCGCAAGTAATCTTCATTCATAATCCACATCTTCATAACACAACACCTCGGTATCCGTTTACAGCTGACCATTCGTTGGTACCTCTATACTCTATAGGACATTGACTTGTAGTGGATTATGCATCGGCGAGTCGATCGTCAACCAACTGCTTCCCCCTTCACTGCCCCCATCTTCCTCTCTTTTTTGCTCTCCAAGCATCAATTTCTTGTGGTTCACCGTCACAAAGGAAATTAGAAAAAAACATCGCATTGGGGAAGTGCCAAATAAAAATGTTTTGGGACCTCCCAAAGTATCCTCCCATTCTATCTTTGTTTTGCCGTCGGTTGTTTTGCGATGAGCATTGCAAATGCCGTCGGCACTTGTATTTGATGGATGTGGAGCTGTCCAAGTCCATTATGTTTTTTTTTTTGCTGCATGTTGGTTGCAACAACATTTGTCGTTATTTCGCGAAGTGTTTCGTGATTCTTAAAAATAGTGTGTACAATTTTTTTGAATGCGGTAAGTAATCTTATTCCTCGTATAATTAAGCAATCTCCACCTATTCAATCGTTCTTTTTTTTCATTAATTATTCCAGACCGAACAACTTTAAAACGTTTGGCGGAACCCACTATTTCCTAGCCGGGCTACTTCTCCGTGAACTTTTCGGAAAAGTACACACTCCTAAATATTTGGACGAGATAGTCATGAGCTGTGGGTTAAGTAGTATCCTCTCAAATCCCTATACAGGGTGCTCCGTAATTCGTTTTACATACTTTGGGATATGATTCTTGGTCATATTCTAAGAAAAAAATTGTTATACAGTAAAGTCCGTTTCTCATCTTAGACATTACTTTTTGACAATTTAAAAAAAGGCTAACTTTGACCCTGACCTGTGTAAAATTCGATATCTCTGTCAAAACTGATGATAGAGACCTATTCTAAGACTTAATTTTTTGTAAAAATAACAACCTTTAAGATTGTATTTAAGTTGACCTTCCATAGGTTTAGGGTGGCCAGATTTTAAATTTTAAATGTAGTTCAAATTTTCTTCCCCAAGCAAAGTTTTGACTTTAAGGTAATTTTTTTCAGAAAATGCCTGGTAAACATAGAGTTTCTTTATTTTCTACAGATGAACAAAAAAATAATAAAGAAAAATCTCTTGATTAAGTGCACTCAAAAACCCATACATTTTATGATATACAAAACGGGTAAAATTTAAAAAAAAAATAAAAAAAATTTTTAGCTTTGAGGTTTGTTTGAATAGAACAATAATATGGGCATTTTTAGGAGTTTTTTTTATGTATTTTATACAAATGTATTTTATACAAATACAATTATAACAAGTGCTCAAAGCGCCCTCCTTCGTTTTGAATGCATGCCAGAGCCCGTTTTTGGATTTCATTCTGAATGTTTGCTTTAAATTTGGGGTATGAATGTTCAATAGGTAAATAAGTCGTATAAAAAAATAAGAAAACAAATTTGTTCATCAGTTTATCATAATAAGTCACGATTGCAGTTTGATCAGAGAGCTTTTTGAAATGCCTGCATTGGCAAAGAAGAATACGCAGACATTTTATTCGTATATGGGTTTGGAAATGGGATTTCAAGAAGAACACAACTAAGATACTAGGATTTTTATCCTAACAGACGACTCTCTTCTCAAAATGTTTTCGGAAAATGCTTTCGAAGGCTTCGAGAAACTTGATCAGTATAGTAGAGTTATTGAGAGCGAACATCCACAATGAAGTCCAAAACCGGGTTCTGCCATGCATTCAGAACGAAGGAGGGCACTTTGAGCACTTGTTATAATTGTATTTGTATAAAACAAATAAAAAACTACTTAAAGTGCCCACATTATTGTTCTATTCCAACAAAACTCAAAGCTAAAATTTTTTTATTTTTTTTTTATTTTACCCATTTTGTATTTTTTCAGGAATCATAAAATGTATGGGTTTTTGAGTACACTTATTCAAGAGTTTTTTCTTTATTATTGTTTTGTTCATCTGTAAAAAAAAGGAAACTTAATGTTTAACAGGCATTTTCTGAAAAAAATGACCTTAAAGTCAAAACTTTGCTTGGGGAAGAAAATTTGAACTCCATTTAAAATTGAAAATCTGGCAACTCTAAACCTATGGAAGGTCAAGTTAAATAAAGTCTTAAAGGTTGTTATTGCTCAAAAAAATTAAGTCTAAATTAGGTCTCCATCATCAGTATTGGCAGAGATATTGTTCACGTCAACCACAATTACTGAATATGTTGCTCCAAAAAAAAATAAGTTTGCAGACGTTTTGTGTGACCACAATTGCTACTCCACCAAGCAAAATTCCACAGACACAAATAATGCCACACTGGCACCAACACGAATTCCTCCTTCCAAAAAAAATACGCCTTTTAATTTTTCGTCATGATGCACGTAGTGATTGTTTATTAACTTAGAAAAATGTAATATTTAAAATTTTAATGACCAAAAGGGTAAAATTTGTTAATTTGGAAAAAGTAAAACAACCAAGTCAAAATGGCGGAAGTCCCAAGAAAAATAGGTTAATTATAAAAAATGATGATGTTGCTCGGTTGGTGGTTGACAGTAGAATGACGTCGTCGCTATGCGACGAACCACTTACAAAAAAAACTGTAGTAGATTATACGAAAATTCTGTTCATGGATTAATTAGTTCCAGAGGGCGAACCATGAATGGTACCAAACTCTAGTTTTTGATTACGCTGGGGAGTGGCAGTGTTCACACTAGATTCGTGTGAACATTACCGCCCCCCTTGGCGAGATACGCCAAAAAAAGGTTACTGAAAATAAAGTAAGTGAAAATTGATTAATTGGCAATTTATTTAATAGGCAATAGGCACAGTTTTACTATGGGTCGGACTATTTCTCCGTTTTGGGTCTTTAGTGTTGCAACTCTGACTCGACCATCGGAACCCGGGTATATATTTATAACACGGCCTAGACGCCATTCGGTGGACGGCAGATTTTCGTTTTTAATGACGACCAAATCATCAACTTTAATGTTGGTTTGATGTGTTTTCCATTTGTGTAGTTGATGTAGTTCCTTGAGATATTCATCTTTCCATCTGTGGCAGAACTGTTGTTGGAGGCATTTTACTTTTTCCCACCGATTGATTAACGATAAATTTGCATCGGCCAGATTCGGTTCCGGAAAAGATAAAGCTGACCGCCGCGTAAAAAATGCCCCGGCGTCAATGCCAACAGATCAGAAGGATCTGTGGACATGGACGATATTGGGCGCGAGTTCAAACACGCTTCGATACGTGCTAAAACCGTTGCAAATTCTTCGAACGTAAACTTGGCCTTGGTCCCCAGCCCCTTTAAATGGCTTTTGAAACTTTTAACGCCGGCTTCCCATAGACCTCCCATGTGAGGTGTCCCGGTTGGAATAAAATTCCATTTCAAACCCTGAGATGTCATGAGACTTGTATTTGCTGGGTTGTTGCTTTGAGATAGACCCGAAGAAGCGAAAAACAAAGCACAATACGCGCATTGCGCGGGATAGACTCGAAAAAAATCAAGAAAATCTTCCGGTTCTTGTTGAACTACCAATGAGTTGGTGTTTTGTTCGGAGTTGTCGAGAGAAATGCCTGTTAGTCCCACTAGAGGACTCTGAAAAATTGCGAAAGAGGATTCGTTGAAATGGAGTGTCTCTAGGGTCGACCAAGATTCGGCGTTATAAGACAAATTTGTAAATCTCCAGCGGAGAATGCGAGATGGTATGGCGAGATTACCACTGATTCCGAAAATGGATGTATTCTTATTGGTTATGGGCAAGTTCAAAACGCTTTTGTCTTACCACTGAGATAAAGGATATTTCGGAACCAGGGTCGATAAGAGCGCGAACTATGTGCAACGATGCAAACTAGTACCGTTGCAAGCAATGTTTTCTTAGAGGCACCGACATGAAAGTTTTGAAACGACGTTTCAGGCACGAATGGCTGTGACGACGACGACATTTGAGGAGCTTTAGTTGCACTAATGAGATTAGTGGACTGTATTTTACTATTTCCGTCTTCGTTAAGAAGAAGGAAGAAGGTAGTCGTTTAAATTTCAAAAGGGAAAATTGAAAAGGAAAATGGAAAGTAGTCGATTAAATTTCAAAAAAAGTCAAAATTTAAAAAACACTAGAATCTTCAAAAAGCTTGAAAGATTCTATTGGGGCCAACCACCCCGGCTTGGATACACCGCTACCGACGGTGTGTTCGGCACGAACGGGTACCAAACGCAATAAAAAACGCGGTAGAATCTTCGAAAGGCTTGAAAGATTCTACTGGAGGGCCAACCACCCATGTGACATAACGAGGACAAAACGCGATAAAGAAAACACGATAAAGAAAAAACGCAGACTCCTTCGAAGAAGAAGGAAGTCGATTAAATTTAAAAAAAAGTCAAAATTTAAAAAAACTAGAATCTTCAAAAGCTTGAAAGATTCTATTGGGGGCGAACCACCCCGACTTGAATACACCGTTACCGATGGTGTGTTCGGCACGAACGGGTACCAAACGCGTTAAAAAACGCGGTAGAATCTTCAAAAGCCTTGAAAGATTCTACTGGAGGGCCAACCACCCATGTAACATAACGAGGACGAAACGCGATAAGGAAAACGCGATAAAGAAAAACGCAGACTCCTTCGAAGAAGAAGGAAGTCGATTAAATTTCAAAAAGAATCAATATTTAAAAGCACAAAAATCTTCAAAAGGCTTGAAAGACTCTACTGGGGGCCAACCACCCCGGCTTGATACACCGTTACCAACGGTGTGTTTGGCACGAACGGGTACAAAAACGCGATAAAAACGCGTCCGAATCTTCAAAAGGTTTGAAAGATTCTACTGGGGGGCCAACCACCCATGCGACCTAAACGAGGCCAAAACGCGATAAAAAAAACGCGATAAAGAAAAAACGCAGACTCCTTCGAAGAAGAAGGAAGTCGATTAAATTTCAAAAAGAATAAAATTTAAAGCAAAAGAATCTCCAAAAGGCTTGAAAGACTCTACTGGGGGCCAACCACCCCGGCTTGATACACCGTTACCAACGGTGTGTTTGGCACGAACGGGTACAAAAACGCGCTAAAAACGCGTCCGAATCTTCAAAAGGCTTGAAAGATTCTACCGGGGGGCCAACCACCCATGCGACCTAAACGAGGACAGAACGCGATAAAGAAAACGCGATAAAGAAAAACGCAGACTCCTTCGAAGCAGAAGGAAGTCGATTAAATTTCAAAAAGAATCAAAGTTTAAAGCACAAGAATCTTCAATAGGCTTGAAAGACTCTACTGGGGGCCAACCACCCCGGCTTGATACACCGTTACCAACGGTGTGTTTGGCACGAACGGGTACAAAAACGCGATAAAAAATGCGTCAGAATCTTCAAAAGGCTTGAAAGATTCTACTGGGGGGGCCTACCACCCATGCGACCTAAACGAGGACAAAACGCGATAAAGAAAACGCGATAAAGAAAAAACGCAGACTCAGAAGAGAAAACGCAGAAGAAGAAGGCAGTCTATCAAATTTCACAAAACGAAAATTTAAAGCACTGGAATCTTCAAAAGGCTTGAAAGATTCCGTTACCAATGGTATGTGCGGCACGAACGAGGACAAAACTCGATTAAAAAAAAAAAGAACGCAGGCTCCTTCGAAGAAGAAGGAAGTCGATTAAATTTCAAAAAGAATCAAAATTTAAAGCTCAAGAATCTTCAAAAAGTTTGAAAGACTCTCATGGGGGCCAACCACCCCGGCTTGATACACCGTTACCAACGGTGTGTTTGGCACGAACGGGTACAAAAACGCGATAAAAAACGCGTCAGAAACTTCAAAAGGCTTGAAAGATTCTACTGGGGGGCCAACCACCCATGCGACATGACGGTGCGACATGAACGAGGACAAAAAACTCGATATAGAACGCAGACTCCTTCGAAGAAGAAGGCAGTCTATAAAATTTCACAAAACGAAAATTTAAAGCACTGGAATCTTCAAAAGGCTTGAAAGATTCCGTTACTAATGGTATGTGCGGCACTAACGAGGACAAAACTCGATAAAAAAAGAACGCAGACTCCTTCGAAGAAGAAGGCAGTCTATCAAATTTCACAAGACGAAAATTTAAAGCACTGGAATCTTCAAAAGGCTTGAAAGATTCCGTTACCAATGGTATGTGCGGCACGAAATAGAAAAGTAGAACGCTATAAAAAACGCAGACTCCTTCAAAGAAGAAGGCAGTCTATTAAATTTCAAAAAAATCAAAATTTAGAGGCACTAGAATCTTCAAAAGGCTTGAAAGATTCAAAAAATTTCAAAAAAAGTTAAAATTTCAAAGCGCAAGAATCTTCAACAGGCTTGATAGATTCTACTGAAGGCCAACCACCCCGGCTTGGATACACCGTTACGAACGGTATGTGCGGCACGAACGTGAGAAAAAATTTAAAAGGTAAAAAATTTTAGATTTTAAAATTTCAAAAAAATCAAAATTTTGAAGCACAAGAACCTTCAAAAGGCTTGAAAGATTCTACTGGGGGCCAACCGCCCCGGCTTGAATACACCGTTACGAACAGTGTGTGCGGCACGAACGAGCGAGATTTTAGAGATTTTAAAGTGCACGAATCCTCAAAAGGCTTGAATGATTCTAAAAATTTAAAAAAATTAAAATTTTGAAGCACAAGAATCTTCAAAAGGCTTGACAGATTCTACTGGGGGCCAACCACCCTGGCTTGGATACACCGTTACGAACGGTGTGTGCGGCACGAACGAGAAAAAAAAATTTCAAAAAGTCAAAATTTCAAAGTTTAAGAATCTTCAAAAGGCTTGAAGGATTCTAAAAATTTCAAAAAAAAGTTAAAATTTTAAAGCGCAAGAATCTTCAAAAGGCTTGAAGGATTCTAAAAATTTCAAAAAAAAGTTAAAATTTTAAAGCGCAAGAATCTTCAAAAGGCTTGAAGTATTCTAAAAATTTCAAAAAAAGTTAAAATTTCAAAGCGCAAGAATCTTCAACTGGCTTGATAGATTCTGCTGGGGGCCAACCACCCCGGCTTGGATACACCGTTACGAACGGTGTGTGCGGCACGAACGAGAGAAAAAATTTCAAATGAGTCAAAAAAATCACGATTTAAAGCGCAAGAATCTTCAAAAGCTTGAAAGATTCTAAAAATTTCAAAAAAAAGTTAAAATTTTAAAGCGCAAGAATCTTCAACAGGCTTGATAGATTCTACTGGGGGCCAACCACCCCGGCTTGGATACACCGTAACGAACGATGTGTGCGGCAAAAACTAGAAAAAAGTAACACGCGTGTTATATTTTAAGTAAAAAGGCAGAGACGTCGCACAGTGTGGTATTTGGGTGTAAAAGCTGGCCAAAAATATTTGATATCACCATATATTAAATATTGCTTATACTTTCATGTTTAAAATTAAAAATAACAAAAAGAAACAACTTTCATAAAGATACAAGTATTTTATTTTTCTTCAGAAACATTTTCACAACAAACAGCACTTTCTGAGCTGTTTCAAATTGTTTCAAGCAAAACATCTGTGGGCAATGATTTTTTTTATGTTTGTAAGATCTCATACTTGTAATAAATGGATCTGAAGCCTGTTCAAAACATCTGTGTTGCAAAAAAACAGCTTGCAAACATTTTATGTACTAACACAAAAAACACAAGGTATTATACAGGGGGGCGCATTGGGGCGGCTAAATTTTTTTGTACACAGTTCAGAAAATATAGCAGCACATAACAACACAAATTTCACTGCTTAGAAATACTTAGAAACATATTAAAATGCTTTTCAAATAAAACGAGTAATGAATATTTTCATACATTTCATGATAGGGCAAGTTATAGCGTTTAGAGACAAAAACAAAAAATAGAAATGAAAAATATATATATCACGAAATAATAATTACCTGGTCTGTAGCCATTCATACCAACTTTTATTAAGTAAAAAAAAATATCAAAAATATACAACGTTCAATGCAGTTTACACATTTTTTGACTTTAGACTGATTGCCTAGAACGTGATGACAGTATAAAGCTTTTATGGTTTTGAAATATGATACTCTTACTATTAAGCTTTACAAAAAATAATATATCAGTGTTGCCAACTTGAAATTAAAAAATACCATTTTGGCCAGCTTTTACACCCAAATACCACACTGTGCGTCGTGATAGGATGAAGTGAGTTTATTAACTAACTTAACATTCAATAAAGAAACAGTATCATATGTTTTAATATAAGTATGAGTGCATGAGAACAAAAGAGAGAGATATAGTTCATATTACATTTTGTGAGATATATAATATACATACATACAACATGCCCCTTTATATATATATATATTAAAGTATAAACTCAAATACTATACTTTTCAATTAGGATTGTTCTTTAAATTTTTCATTTACATATAAACTATTTGGATAAGCGAGTTGTACACAAGATTGGAAAAAATATAATAAAAAGCAATTCAATTTTTTACTATTGGTTTTCCGGATCTCAATGTCAATGTGCCTGTGGATTGTTCGGATTCAATCGTTGTTTGGCTGCTACTTTTAATTATAGGATTTGTTTTATCAATTATTACATCTCTTTTATTGCGGCGATATTTCTTCCCGTCAGTATCCGTTACTATAACAGATCTAGGCATTTTGGTGATCTCCACAACCTTTCCCTTTTTCCATGGCTCTTTGGGGAACTGTTTGAAGTATATTGGTGCGTGTTCCATTATTTCAGGTCGTTCTCCAGCATGCCTATCATATGCTAATTTCATTTTACTTTGATATAGTTTAGTTTGCTGTCTATAGAGTGTGTCATCTGGAAGCGATTGTTTGAGTTCCAATTTGCTTAGTGGAATTCTAGTTCTTAACTTTCGAGACATTAGTAACTGTGACGGTGAATACATGAGATGTTGTGTTGTTCGGAGGTTGAGGAGTCCTAGGTAGGGGTCTGTGTTTGTTTCATTGCATTTTGTTAAGAGCTTTTTGACTGTTTGTATGGATCTCTCAACTAATCCATTCGATTTTGGGTAGTACGGACTGCTCGTCGTATGATCAAATTTCCACTCATCTGCAAAATGTTTGAATTCAGCAGAATTAAATGGTGGTCCTTTGTCTGACATGAGTTGCGATGGTATTCCATGTCGAGCAAATATTGATTTCAGATTCACAATAATTTCGCTGGCTTTATATGATCTCAGTTTTGCAATTTCAATGTATTTCGAATAGTAATCAACTAGTAAGAAATACAACTCTTTTTTCCATTCAAAAAGGTCGAGGCCTACTTTCTGAAATGGAAGATCTGGCAACTCGTGTGGTATCAGTAATTCTTTGCGATTGTTGTTTAAATATTTAATGCATGTCTTACAGTTTTCTACTGACTTTTGTATGTCTGCATTCATACCCGGCCAAAATACTAAACCTCTGGCTCTGCGTTTACTTTTTTCGATTCCAGGGTGGCCGTCATGAATGTATTCCAAAATCACCTCGATAAGAGATGATGGAATCATCAGTGATTGCCCTTTGAATATCATTTCATCAATAACTGATAGTTCATTTCGATAACTCCATAACGCTTGAACTTCAGAACTTAACTTCTTTTTATTTTCGGGCCACTGATTTTGGATTAATAGTCGAACCTTCTGCATTGTTTTGTCTTGCGCTGTTTCATTCACAATTTGTTTTAGCATTGGTTCTGATATAGCAAGACTCGACTTTATCAATCCTACATGGACTTTAATTTCTTTATCCAAATTGCTTTCCTCTTTGTGACATAGTGGTGCTCGCGACAACATATCTGCTACTAATAATTTTTTTCCAGGCTTATATACCACTTCCAGATCATACAGTTGTAGTCGGAGCATCATCCTTTGTAACCTAGCCGGTACATTAGCTAGTGGCTTTTTGAACAGCGGTATCAATGGTTTGTGATCAGTTTCCACGACTGTTGTTTGCCCATATATATACTGATGATATTTTTCGCAGCTAAAAAGAATGGCATACAGTTCCTTCTCTATCTGCGCATAGTTTCTCTGGCAATCTGTTAAAGTTTTAGATGCGAAGGCTAAAGGGCGATTATCTTGTAAAATACATCCACCTACTGCAAATTGTGAGGCATCAGCTGATATAACCATTGCCTTGGTTGTGTCAAAATAAGCCATGACAGGTGGCTCTGTGACCAAGGATTTGAGTTTGGAAAAGATTTTTTCTAAGGATTCATTCCATTGAAAGACTCTGTTTTTCTTCAGAAGCTTTCTTAAAGGCTCGGTTTCGTTGGACAAATTTTGAATGAATGAACCGAAGTATGTTATCATTCCCAAAAACCTATGAACATCTTTTACGCAGGTGGGAGACGGCATGTTCAAAATTGCTTCGACTTTTTGCGGATCTGTATGAACACCCAGTTCATTGAACACGTGACCAAAATATTTGACTTCTGTGAGACCAAACCTACATTTGTCTTCATTTAGTTTAAGACCGACTTTATCCATTCGTTCGAGTACCTTAATTAATTTTTCATTGTGTTCTTTAATACTGTTGCCGTATACCAATATATCGTCAACATACACAATTACATTAATATCAATAAACATTTCCGTCATCACACGGTGAAAAATTTCTTGTGCAACCTTCAGTCCGTACGGCATTCTAAGAAATCTGTACCGCCCAAAAGGTGTGTTGAAGGTGCACAGTTCAGAGCTATTGCTGTTTAACTTCAGCATCCAATACGCTTTACTAGCGTCTAGAGTAGAGTAATATTTTGAACCAGCTAATTTTGACTTGATAAATTCAATATTGGGGATGGGATAGTGTTCTCGCTGAAGTGCTTTATTGAGATTTCGTGGATCTAGACAAAGCCGTAGTGATCCATCTGCCTTTTCCACCAAGACTATTGAACTGACCCAGGAAGTTGGGCTATTGACTCTAACTATGACCTCGTTTTGTTCCATTCTATCCAATTCTTTTTTAAGCTTGTCGTATAATTGAAATGGAATTTTTCTCGGAGCATCGATAACTGGAATCACATCTGTGTCAACTTTTAAATCAAATTCCCCTTCCAGACAACCTAGACCCTTGAACAAATTACTAAATTTAGAAGGGATGCTTTTGATGATTAGACTTGATTCATTTGTAAATTGATTGACAGTTCCTGCGTTCCGATTCACCAATCCTAATCTGACGCAGTCAAATTTTCCAAGCACTGTTGCGACATTTTCTTCCACGATCAAAAAATCTATGTTTAAACTTTTAGTCTCGCTCAAGAACGCATTGACAAGACACTGACAGTTGACCCACCAAATGCTCTTAAGTTTCCAAAGCATTTGTGAAGCATAACTTGTTTGTTGTAATTTATGAACTTAAATGTGCTTAGTGACATAACATTTGCTTCTGCACCCGTATCTAATTCTACTTTAATTCGCTTATTGTTAATTTTAATGAACTCTGTAAAATTTATATAAGTTTCACCATTATCTTCATTAGTTTTTTCTAACTTCTTTACATTAAGTGTTCCTATAAGAAAATCAATATCTTCATTTACATCTATACTACTATCTGATTTGTTTTTTATTTTTAGTGATTGGACTTTATTAAACTTACAATACTTAGCAAAGTGATTTAGACGTTTGCAAATATGACATCGTTGACCAAGGGCTGGGCATTTGTTACGGTGGTACCAGCTTCCACATTGTTCACATCTCTTGCCTGACTGGTTTTCTTTGACGTTGTACTTGCCGTTGTTGCTGTGGTTACTGTTGCTCTTTCCTTTATTCATCTGCTTTAGTTGTTGTTGCTTGTTGTTATTTTTGGATGTTTGTGGCACTGGACTGCTGCTGTTGTGTTTTTGTACGAAGTTTATGTTGCTTTCCGAATGAACTGTGACTGTAGACATCTCTTGTGACTGTGACTGACTAAGTATATACGATTTCGCACGTTTTTCTGCTGTCTCCAGAGTAAGATCATCTATGTCGAGTAACAGACGCCTTAATTTGTCATCGTTTAGACCAATTATAAAAACATCTCTGACCATGCTGTTTTGAAGAGTGTCATAGTCACACGCTACAACTAGTTCCTTCAAGTGAGTAAGAAACTGATCTACTGTTTCGGCTGACTTTTGTCTCGCAGACAAGAACTTGTAGCGCTCAAATACAATATTTGTTCGAGGATCACAATAATTTCCAAAATTCTTTACTACCTCGACGAAATTAAGATTTTTAGGAAATGTATTAAATATCCGTAGACCATCATCTCCGATATACGAAAGAATAGCAGTAACCTTCCTTGCATCTTCTTTTATACCCACAAGATCCAAAAAAATTTCCAGCTTTTGTATCCAGAATTTCCAAGCTGCACTCAAATTTGGTTGATTGAAATTCATTTCTTTCGGTGGCTTTGCACCAGTGGCGTGGCGTCCATACAACACGATTCCTATCGTCTTACCTTTGTGTGTAAAATGTGTCCCTTGTTCGTAGAAAAAACCAGCAACATAAGTCTACAACAAGTCTACAAAGCAGTCAACAGCCTATCTTTGCCCATACATACAATGTTCTTCAAGCACTTTTAAATTTGCGAGATACACACACAATACACAAAGGACAAAGCATACACAAAACACAAAGCATTGAAAATCGCCACGCAGAACATATTCTGTGTTTGTCCCTGTCTTTCCTACGATATACTTCCACCCCGGTGCCTCCCTTTTCAATACACGTTCTCTCATTGAAAAAAGTAAGACGACAATTTTCGTCTTACTGACTGCAATTTCTGCTTGGAAAAAATAATACAGTTTTCGCCTTAGAGTAATGTACGGCGAATTCGGTTTTGTTGTGCTGTTTTTTTTTTGTTCTACTGATCATTGTTTTGAATTATTTGCAAGTTTAAAGTGAATTTCAACCTAAATGACTTAAAGTATAGAAAAATTGGCTTCGATTAATCCACGTTTGGAATTTAAGATACCTTCTGTTTATTCCTTATTAATTTGTATAGGAGCCATTCCATATGAAAACGGTCAATCCGAAATGTTGCTATACCTCCGATTTTGCTCAAACTTTGTAGAAATGTTTCTTTGCTATCGAAATACGAAATCGTCAAAGGATTTTTTTTTGTAATTTTCCTCTCCCCTCCAGCCATACTCAAAGAACCGAACATAGCGATTTTATGGGCTTCAGACTTTGCACTCTTAAATTGTCTGTATTCAAGCGATTTGGACGATTAAGGTGTCATTTTAAAGCTGATAAAGCATTCTTTTCAAATAAATCAAAAGGTTTAAGATATTTGAGTTTTTTGTAACTTTAATAGAATTACAAAATATTTCGTAACTGTAATATCTTACTTTAGTTCATTTACGAAAAATTTTGTACATTATACAAAAGTTTTGTAAATTTAGAAAAATATTTCGTACATTCTACGAAAATGTTCCCCTTTTTGTTTGGAAAAATATACAAAAGTTTCGTTATATCTATGAATGCATTTGTAATTTTCAATCAGATTGGATTCGTTAAACTACGAAAGTCTATTCGTAGAATAAACGAAAGTCATTCGTGGTTTTGCACCACGAAATTTTCGTAGAATATACGAACGTTTTAGTTATATATACGAAATATTTTTTTGGGTGCATAAAATCGCTATGTTCGGTTCTTTGAATATGGCTGGAGGGGAGAGGAAAATTACAAAAAAAAAATCCTTTGACGATTTCGTATTTCGATAGCAAAGAAACATTTCTACAAAGTTTGAGCAAAATCGGAGGTATAGCAACATTTCGGATTGACCGTTTTCATATGGAATGTCTCGTAGGTGATTCATTTTTCTCGACTTACCATTTGAAAATATCCACGCCACGCCACTGCTTTGCACCAAAAGAAAACTCCATTTTGTAATTTGAAGTTAGGTTATCCAAAAAATTTGCAATTTTTCGTGGTGGCAGTGGCGGTGGTGGCGGTGGTGGCGATATAGGAGATGTAGGAGATATAGGTGATGAAATACTTTCTTCTTGTTCCACAGACGACTCCAGACTATTGTCTTCTATTATTTGGAAGCTGGAATCAAAAGATATCCCAGAATCTCTTACAGATTTGCCGTTTTTATCCAGCTTTACTACTCAATTGACATGTGCTTTAACAACAATTTATTTTTTTTTTTTTTTTTGTTCCACTTTGTAAAGCTGTTTGACAGTTTGTTTTTCTTTATTTTGCTTTATTCTTTTCCTTTTTAATTTTACTTGACTTTGACTTTTTCTTTTCGAGATTATAGCTTTAGATTCACATCTGACACCATGTTATATTTTAAGTAAAAAGGCAGAGACGTCGTGATAGGATGAAGTGAGTTTATTAACTAACTTAACATTCAATAAAGAAACAGTATCATATGTTCTAATATAAGTATGAGTGCATGAGAACAAAAGAGAGAGATATAGTTCATATTACATTTTGTGAGATATATAATATACATACATACAACAACGCGATAAAAAAATGCAGACTCCTTCAAAGAGGAAGACAGTCTATTAAAATTCACAAAAAACCCATAAAATAGGCTGGGGAACAAAACCACTCGCCAATATCGAAAATGCAATTGAAATTGAAAAATGAAAAAATAATTGCCTTCGACTACCGCGATGGACACCGACTACCTCGTAACCGCCTCAACCACAAACAAAAAAACCCAAAAAACGGTCTTTGTTTCAAGGAAAAAAAATGACGCGTTTGTCGGCTAAAGTGCAACACAAAGGTACCAAAAAAATAAAAATTTTTTTGTTTAAATGGGACTAAAAAATTGCCAATTAAAAAAACTCACTTACCCTTTACACGGTGTTAAAAAAATGCCAAAAAAACAGGAAAACTCCGCTCTGGTCCCACGTTGACGATGGGCACACTTCCGCGTGGCTAGGAGGGCAAGGCAGCGTGATGTCGAGCGCTGGTCAGCGCAATGTGGAGCGCAAAGCAGCGTGGTATGGAGCGCAAAGCAGCGTGGCTAGGAGCGCAAAGCAGCGTGATGTCGAGCGCTGGTCAGCGCAATGTGGAGCGCAAAGCAGCGTGGTATGGAGCGCAAAGCAGCGTGGCTAGGAGCGCAAAGCAGCGTGGTGTGGAGTGCAAAGCAGCGTGGCTAGGAGCGCAAAGCAGCGTGATGTGGCGCGCAAAGCAGCGTGGTGTGGAGCGCAAGCAGTGTGGTATGGCTCGCAAAGCAGCGTGGCTAGGAGCGCAAAGGCGTGATGTCGAGCGCAAAGCAGCGTGTTGTGGAGCGCAAAGGCGTGCTTCTTATTCGGTTGATGGACCAAATGTAAGTGTGACCACAATTGCTACTCCACCAAGCAAAATTCCACAGACACAAATAATGCCACACTGGCACCAACACGAATTCCTCCTTCCAAAAAAATACGCCTTTTAATTTTTCTTCATGATGCACGTAGTGATTGTTTATTAACTAAGAAAAATGTAATATTTAAAATTTTAATGACCAAAAGGGTAAAATTGGTTAATTTGGAAAAAGTAAAACAACCAAGTCAAAATGGCGGAAGGCCCAAGAAAAATAGGTTAATTATAAAAAATTATGATGTTGCTCGGTTGGTGGTTGACAGTAGAATGACGTAGTCGCTATGCGACGAACCACTTACAAAAAAAAATGTAGTAGATTATACGAAAATTCTGTTCATGGATTAATTAGTTCCAGAGGGCGAACCATGAATGGTACCAAACTCTAGTTTTTGATTACGCTGGTTACAATTTCGCTGCCACCAAGAATTTCCAATTTGAGAAAAAAAACGCCTTTATCTTAATTTGCTGCACGTAGTATTGTTTATTTGTTGTACTTTGATTTGTTTCTTCTTATATATGTATAGATACAATTATAAATGAATTTTTTAATGCAATATGCAGACTTTTAATTCTACTTATGAAATTTATGAGAAAATCTTAGCTCAACCCAATACAATGGCAGATGGCCTAAAAGAATTTACTTTAAGTGAGATGTGTTTGCTGGTTGGCTGATGAAATGACAATGATGGTCGTCGCTATGCGACCAACCAATTTGCAAGCAAAAAGTACTAGATTTGTACATTGACTATTTAATTTAAGAGGGCGAACCATCAATTGGTACCAAACCCTAGTTTTTTGAGAGTAGCACTGTTGACACTGGAGTCGTGGGAACATTACCGCCCCCCTTGGCGAGATACGCCAAAAAAAAATTGTTACTGAAAATAAAGTAAGTGAAAATTGATTAATTGGCAATTAGTTAATAGGCAATAGGCACAGTTTTACTATGGGTCGGACTATTTCTCCGTTTTGGGTCTTTAGTGTTGCGACTCTGACTCTACCATCGGAACCCGGGTATATTTATAACACGCCCTAGACGCCATTCGGTAGAGGGCAGATTTTCGTTTTTAATGACGACCAAATCATCAACTTTAATATCGGTCTGAGGTGTTTTCCATTTGTGTCGTTGATGTAGCTCCTTGAGATACTCATCCTTCCATCTGTGGCAGAACTGTTGTTGGAGGCATTTTACCTTCTCCCACCGATTGATTAACGATAAATTTGCATCGGCCAGATTCGGTTCCGGAAAAGATAAAAGCAGACCGCCTCGTAAAAAATGCCCCGGCGTCAATGCCAACAGATCAGAAGGATCTGTGGACATGGACGATATTGGACGTGAGTTCAAACACGCTTCGATACGTGCTAGAACCGTTGCAAATTCTTCGAACGTGAACTTGGTCTTGGTCCCCAGCCTTCTTAAATGGCTTTTGAAACTTTTAACGCCGGCTTCCCATAAACCACCCATGTGAGGTGCCCCTGGCGGAATAAAATTCCATTTCAAACCCTGAACGCCATACTTAAGGCTCGTTTCTTTGGGTATGGTGCCTACAAACTTCTTAAACTTTTTGCGTAAAATTGCATCGGCACCTGTAAAGTTCGTTCCATTGTCGGAAAACACTTCTTTAGGTAAGCCTCGTCTTGAGGTGAACCTGGCAAAGGCCGCGAGGAACGCTTCAGATGACAAATCACTTGCTTCTTCAAGGTGAACTGCCTTGGTGGAAAAGCAGACAAACACACATGCATACCCTTTGGTCATACGACAATTCCGTGCATTGAAACTCTTGATTATGAAGGGACCCGCGAAGTCGATTCCAGTAAATGTGAACGGTGGAGAAAAGGTAACTCTTTCGGGCGGTAGGGCAGCCATCATCTGCTTGCTTAAGTCTCTTTTGTTGGTCGCGCATATGGTGCAACGACGGATGCAAGACTTAACCAGAATTTGGAGTTTTGGTACGCAGAAACTTTATCGTGTTAGTCGCACCATTAAAGAGTTGCCACCGTGCATAGAAATCTCATGAATGAATTGAACCAGGAGACAAGCAAAACGGGATTCAGAGGGTAGTATTATAGGGTGACGTTCATTGTACGAAATATCTGAGTTGACTCTAAGAAGCTTGTTTGAATCTAAAAATGGATTAAAGGACAAAATAGAACTTTTCGTTGACACTGGCTTGCCAGCTGCAAGCAGAGAATATTCTGTCGAAAAATGAGCTTCTTGAGCCAATCAGATTAGACGAATTTTCACAAACTTCATTTCTGGTTGCGAGATGTCACGAGACTTGTATTTGCTGGGCTGTTGCTTTGAGACAGACCCGAAGAAGCGAAAAACATAGCACAATACGCTATAGCGCGGGATAACGTCGAAAAACGGTCAAGAAAATCTTCCGGTTTTTGTTGAACTACCAATGCGTTGGTGTTTTGTTCGGAGTCGTCGATAGAAATGCCTGTTAGTCCCACTAAAGGACTCTGAAAATTTGGCTGGACCACTTACGAGGAAACCTCTTTCTGTTCGAGATCTTCAGTACGTGGAACGTCTGGTAATGCCACCGGCCATTGAGAGGCTGGTTCACAGAGCCATGATGGGCCCCGACACCACATACGATTCTGCTTCAGATCGGGGGACATTACACCTCGAGTGGCCAAGTCCGCGGGATTTTTGGCAGATCTGACTTGCTTCCATACTGCGTTGCCGACATTGTCCTGTATTTCACTGGTACGGTTTGCAACAAAGGTTTTCCAAACGCACGGAGGTTTTTTGAGCCAGGCCAAAATTATGGATGAGTCTGTCCATAAAAAGATTTGATATGCCTGGACTTTAAAATTGGGTAAGAAAATTTTATTATTTTTGAAAGCAAAAGTGCTCAACACAGCTCAAGACGCGGTAAAGAGAATGTCTTTAAAGGGGTAACTTTGGACTTCGCACACATCAAGTAGGAGGTTGCTTTTCCATTGCGGTGACTTGCGCGTATATTAAGCGATGCCGCATATGCTTTCTCGGATGAGTCACAGAAACCATGAAACTGAATCTCCACAGTGGGGGAATATTCAACCCAACGTGGGATTTCTATAACCTGTATTTCAGGTAACGACTCTGCAAACTCTTTCCAAGTGGCAAATGATTCAGGGCTAATACGCTCGTCCCATTCAGTGTGCTCCGCCCCAATGCGTTGCATCAACGTTTTGGCAATTATCACTACGGGGGCCAACCACCCCGCAGGATCGAAAAGACGAGCAATTTGAGAGAAGACCTCTCTTTTGGTCGGATTTGTCGACAGTGGAATGCGTTGTGTTGTGAAGTAAAAATTGTCTCCTTTGGCATTCCATCGTACCCCTAGTGTTTTTGTGGTGCTGTCAGCATCGAGCTTCAAGAAACTTTCGTTCAGCACATGTTCTGGTGGCAAATGGTTAAGTAAGCTAGACGAATTTGCGGTCCACTTACGTAGTGGAAACCCCGCTGAGTTAAGCAACGCTATAAGTTCGATTTGTGCCTGTTTAGCCGAACTGAGAGAATGACCACCAGATAGAACATCGTCGACATAGAACTCCGATTGAATGATTCTAGACGCTAGGGGATACACGTTTCTGCCTTCTTTTGCCAGTTGCAAGAGGGTGCGGATGGCCAAATATGGGGCACAATTTACACCAAAAGTGACGGTTTGAAGTTCAAAGTCTTCGATTTTGGACTCTGGGGTACTGCGAAAGAGGATTCGTTGAAATGGAGTTTCTCTAGGGTCGACCAAGATTTGGCGGTACATTTTCTCAATGTCCGCATTAAAGACAAATTTATAAAATCTCCAGCGGAGAATGAGTGATGGTAAATCTTGCTGCAATATTTGCCCTGGATACAACAAATCGTTTAAACTTACCCCATTCGACGACCATTGAGACGCATTAAAAACAACCCTCACTTTGGTGGTCGTGCTTTCAGGCTTTATGACCGCATGATGTGGCAGATAGAACGAGTTTACTTGACCTTTGGAAATCTTTTCGACCGGAGGCGCTTTCCGCCTATGGCCGAGGGCGAGGTATTCAAAAATAACTCTTGAATATTGAGACTTGAGCTCCGCTTTCATATCTAACGATCTTTCGACTCTAGAGAACTGCCTTAATGCGATGTGCCTAACTTGCCCTTTGACGATTGTGCCTTGAACGGCAGACGAACAACATACCTCCCATCCGATCGTCTCGACGTTGTGTTTTTATATAGTTCGTCACAGTAGCAGTCCTCTGTTGATCGAATGACTGTGGACGGCAGTTCCCCGAGCTCCCAAAATTTTCGTAGTTGAGTATCCAAATTGGAAGTACTCGAACTGTTCGATACTACGAACGTATTGAACGATTGGAACGACTCCGGAACTGGTCCGGACAGTACCCAGCCGAACATTGTGTTCTGAGCCACGAGGGAATCTGCGATAAGTTGGAGACCGTTCCTTATGATCGATGGGTATAGATCCGCACCGATCAGCAGATCGACCTGGGACGATTTATTAAACGTGGGATCAGCCAGTCTGAGGCCGCCACAAAGGTTGGGATCGATGATACTAAACGATGAACTTGGCAGATTGTTCGTCAATGATCGAAGCACAATTGCGTGGGCAGAAATGGTGATCTGGGCTTCATCTAAGCACGTGATTGCCAACGCACAGATTTTTTTCGACGTTATGGCGAGATTACCACTGATTCCGGAAATGGTTGTATTCTTATCCGTTACGGGCAAATTCTAACGCTTTTGTACTGCCTCTGAGATAAAGGATATTTCGGAACCAGGGTCGATAAGAGCGCGAGCTATGTGTTTGGTTTCTTTGCCAACAATGCAAACTAGTGCCGTTGCAAGCAATATTTTCTTCGGAGCACCGACATGAAAGTTTTGAAACGACGCTTGAGGCACGAATGGAAGTGACGACGCCAATATTTGAGGAGCTGTTGTTGCACTAGGGAGATTAGTGGACTGTATTTCATTTCCGTTTTCGTTAGCGTTGAGGTGCAACAGTGAGTGATGCCGTTTTTTACAGTGGCCACAAGAATATTTGCTCGTACAAGCGACCCTGCATGACTCGCGCTTAAACAGTTGTTGCACAGTTTGTGCTGCCGTACCGTTTGGATTCTCGTTTGGATCGACATTGCCGAAAATTTGGCACACTCATAAATGGAGTGCGCAGCCGCACAGATTTTGCCCCCCCCTGTTTTGGCAAGGTATGTGTTGACTCTATTATTGTTTCGAACATTCGTCTGCTTTTTTGGAAGTCTATTAAGCCCTTTGCCTTTTGTCGAAGTGGTATCAGAAATGGACTCCAGCACCTGAAAGCGAGACGTTAAGAACGAGTCTAACTGCTGCCAGGTGGGAACCTTCGTCGGCTCTTCCAGGGATTGTTCCCATAGAGTCAAGGTAGTTTTGGGCAGTTTACTTGAACACGCAAAGACGAGAATCGGATCCCAGTTTCGCGTTATAACCTCATGCGCCTGCAACGTTGCTACCGAATCATTTACAGTACTGTGAAGAGCTCGGATCAATTTGGCCGATTCTTCATGTACTGTTGGCAAGTTAAAGATATTTTTTACCTGATTGTTGACCAAGATTCTAGTATTTTCAAACGTAGCCCGCAACGCTTCCCAGGCTAGAGAAAAGCTGGCATTGGTTAGCGGAAATTGGCTGACAATCCGATAAGCCTCGTCTTTGGTTTTGGCTCTAAGGTGGAAGAGTTTTCCTACTTCACCCAACTGGGGGTGTTTAATGTAGACTGCCTCAAACCTATCTCGGAAAACCGGCCAGGAAATATAATCCCCCTTGAAGACCTCCGTCTCACATGGAGGTAATTTAAGGTGGCGAGGAGCGCATATTATTTCAGATATCGAGTTTTTGCCAGTACCCTCAGGTTTCAATCGTACTTTGATTGGCAACGCTGGCTAGCTAAAGTGTAGTTGATAGTGAAATTAAGCTCCATAAATTTTGTAATAAATTAATATTATTAGAAAAGTTTCCCTTTCTTTTAAAGTGTTTTAATTATCAGAAAATCATCGTTGACTTGAAAATCTTTTATTCGAAGGTGAGCTAAAGTAGTGCATTGTAGAATAAATTGCATAAGAAATTAGTAACCTACAAAGGACACCGCCAAATAAGAGCTATAAGCAAAATAACAATAAGCAGTTTAATAACAATAGAGGCTCAGATCTAACACAATCGCAAAAACGACCATGTTCTGAATTTTCACCAGATTTGCATTCACGTTCTCAAGAAAGCAGTTCTCCAAGCACTTCCCAAATCGGTAATATGCAAGTGGTGGATCTAAAAACACTTGAATGTTCACTTGCGGCATTACTTGACGATCGTCTCAAAAACTTGGCAACAAAATCTGACTTGGTTGAAGTCAGAACGAAAATGGAGGGCCTACAGCGTAGCAATGAAATGCTTCAATCTAAACTTCAGCAAGTTGAGAATAAATGTCAGATTCTCGAACGTCAGATTGATTTTCTTGAAAAAAAATCCAACGAGAATGATGTTGTACTGCATATTCCAACGCTGGAGGATGATCAGCATGTAGTCGAGAAAGCAAGAAATGTTTGTTTGGATCTCTAACAACAAAATAACCCGGCAAAAATTACAAGAACAAAAGTGATTCGCTCTAGGAACAATCAAGTAGCAATTGTTATTGTAGAACTGCAACAAAGAGATGACCTAAATCGTTTGATGAGGGCTGCCAACAAATTACGTGACACCGGAATATCTATGCACCGCGATTATACCAGAGCAGCGCAGGAAAAACGAAGACACCTTCTGCAGATAAAATCGAACATAATTGCCAAGAACAGAAACACCAAAGTTCTTATACGTGGTCAAAATCTTTTCATCGAAAATAAAACATTTTTTTTGGACCAGAACAACATATTAAAGTCCAAAGACGAGGATGGAATGCAAATATATAACAAAATTATGACACACGACAATGACAGCTTACAATTCACGGAGAATGATCAACAAGTCAACAGCGTCGGTATTGCAGCAAACCTGCCATTGCCCAGAGGTGTCGGTAGGAGTATAAATAGTTGTGTTTAGTACTAAAGCCGTCTGCCAAACTATGAGTTACGTAGCAATAAATGTTTTAAATAAGAAAAATGAATATTTTAAGATTTTGTCATATAATGTATCACGGTTGAGTAACAAATCATTATTTAGTGAGTTTTTTAAATTTGTAAACAGCTTTGATATAATATTTTTATATGAAACGTTTGTAACTGAAATAAACTTTGCAAGTATTGAAAATAAATTGATAGACTATAAGTTTAAATGGATCCCAGCAGTCAGGAGTAGTACGCGTGGCAGAGCAAGCGGAGGGTGCTACTTTGGGTTCAAACAAAAGCTGAAGGATTTAAAATGTGAGTTTCGGATTCACAACGATATAACGTTCCTACACTTGGAAATCAATAATAAAAGTCTTTGGATACTACCATCATACGTAAATTGCAATAATTGGGAGAACGACTTCGAAAGAATAACGGAGATAATAAACAGTTTGGGATCTTCAAACGTTTTGTGGATTGGTGATTTGAACGCGAGAATTGGTCTTGAGAAAGGAGTGATGAACGAAGTAAAAGGATGTTGCAGACAATCAAAGGATACTATTTGTAATGCCAGAGGAAAGAGATTGATTGAACTATGTGACACTTATGGTCTTAGAATACAAAATGGAACCAGTTTGAGCGATTGTTCGGGAAATCTTACATTTGTTGGCAGACAAGGATCATCAGTGATTGATTATGTAATCTTAGGTGAAGATTGGGAGCCTTTTGTGACAGATTTTGAGGTCAAAGGATTCCCTTATTCAGACCATCTCCCGGTGGTAGTAACATTCCAACGACTTGTACAACCAAATGAAGAAAATCTTAACACGCGATTGCTTCCTAGACTCAAATGGAACATTGCAAACGCCCAGACATATAAACAACGACTCGACGTAAATCTTCAAACTCTACAAAATGTAGACTTTTCTATGTTGGAGCAGATTGTGAAGTCATCTTACCCTCATCAACATTTCAGTGCAAAAAGAAGAAAAGTTGCAAAGGAACCTTGGTTTGATGATGAATGTCATAAAGCTCGCAAGGTATCTTTTGCATGTTTGAGAAGTTTGCGTTAATCTACCCATGATCTATTTCGAAGAAACTAAATCGAGGCCAATTCGCACTATAAGGAGATATGTAAGACCAAAAAGAAGAATTATGAAGAAATACAAGCATCCAGACTGGCAACATGCAAAACTGCTACCGATTTTTGGAAACTTGCAAGCAATTTGGGGTGCCCTCGAAACTATGCGCTAACAGTCTACCCGCCCATTTTAATGAATTACTGAATCCTGTAACCATGACAACAAATTGGCATTATGCGATTCCTGGATTCAACAATGAAATACTTGATAAGAAATTTACCCCACAAGAACTTGAAATAGTGCTAGGATCCCTTAAAGATGGAAAAGCAGCAGGTGCGGATGGTATTCCCGCGGAGTTTTATAAATACGGTACCGTTATGCTAAATGAATGTCTTGTTACGCTTTTTAACAAAGTAATCGAAGAGGATCTCTCGGTAACTGAATTTCGAGATGCTATTATATGCCCGATACATAAAAAAGGATCCTTGTTAGATACAACTAACTATCGAGGAATTTCCTTTCTAAATGCAACGTACAAGATATTCACAACGATGTTGAAGAAACGACTCCTAACGTGGATTACAACCCAGAACCTTTTAAAAGAGTTTCAAGCTGGTTTTCGATCAGGATACTCTACAATTGATAACATTTTCATGCTTAGAAATCTTGCAGAACACTTCTGTATGCAGCGAAAAAAATTGTATGTATTCTTCATAGATTTTAAACAGCGTTTGACTCAATTAACCGAGGTGCTTTATTCTACAAGTTATATGGTCTGGGAATGTCGCTGAAATTTGGACGTGTTCTGGAAAAGCTGTACAAAGGAACAAGGGCTGCAGTATGGAACGGAGCTGAGCTTTCAGAATGGTTCAATACTACATCGGGAGTTAGGCAGGGTTGCACATTGAGTCCCACCTTGTTTTCATTCTTTATAGATGACCTCGTCGATTACCTTCCTGGTGGTGTTGACTTTGCAGGAGAGCGTATTAAGGCTCTAATGTTTGCAGATGATATTGTCATCTTTGCGTATTCACCAGAAACATTACAACTTATGATTAACAGGGTACACCACTACTGCTGTCTATGGAACTTAACAGTCAATACTCAAAAATCTAAGGTGATGATAATTAAAAAAGGCGGTGGAAGCAATGCATCGAATGAAAAATGGAACTACAACGGAAATGATGTAGAATGTGTTAGTGAATACAAGTACTTAGGCGTAATTCTGTCAAAAAACCTGAGCTTGGAGGCACATTTCAAGGAGAAACTTCAAAAGGCTAAAACAGCGATTAATATATCTTTGAAAAGATGCTTTATGAATGTAGATATAGCTCACAGCAGTAAACATAAGATATTTGAGGCAGTTGCGGAAAGTATACTTCTGTATGGCGCTCAAGCATGGGGATGTAAAAAGTTTCACAGTGTAGAGAAGCTCTTAACTCACTATGTGAAGAGATTATTTCGTCTGCCAATAAACACGCCAAACTACGTTATAATGCTGGAAACCGGACTTGCTCCTCTATTCATTAAAACCTTGAAGATGCAAGCTGATTATGTCCTGCACGTTTTCAGAATGCCTGAATTTCGGCTCGTTAGAAAAATAGCAATCAAAGCGGTACAAAGCCATAATAACTGGTACGGTGAGTGGTCACGTCTCGCAGATTAATGCAATTTAAATTTTAATCTAAATACGGAAGATGTAACTCACAGTAAAACTCTTATGTACAAGGTTATAGCAGCAGTAGATGAGAAGTGCAGAACAGAATATGAAGCTGAAGCAGCCGGGTCCTTGTTCAGAACAACCTACAGTAGGCTTAGCCACAATCTCGCAGAAAGAAATTACTTCCATGATGAGAACAATGTAAGCGTTATTGTAACTATGGTCAAGTTAAGAAGCGAATTACTCAACTTAAACTTCATACCGCATAGGCCTGATCTACCAATAGAGTGTACTATTTGCAATTTAGCGGAGAGGGAGAACGTTATTCATTTCGTCGGAAGGTGTCCAACTCTCAGGGAAACTAGGAGAAGTATCCTGGGGAGTGATTTTCTAACAGAGGATCAAGTTATTAGTTTGCTGAATGAGATGGATGTTTCCAAACTTTACAATTATTGCAAAATTGGGTTAAAATACAGATCTAGAATATTCAACGAATACTTCTGAATTGTGATACATGTTATTTGCTTTTTTGTTGGAAATTTAATTTATATTTGGTAGTGTATTACAGTTATTTAATTTACTTAATTGTCAATCTGGCAGACGGCAAATGCCATGCTTATATGATTTTTGTATACCTAATTATGAAATAACTGTTAATTGAATCGTAAATCAATAAAAATCAACTATCTATCTATATCTATCTATCAATCGTGCTTCGTGATCTAGGAAAAATGCTGAGCATGCCACATAATTTTCGTTGCACAGTTTATACTTGGTTTCTATGGCTTCAATGTCTAATGCTGCTTCTCTTGTCTTTGGCCTGAATTTTATGCATAGGGCATAGGTTTCTTTGACTTCGAGCCACAGTCCTCTTAGCTCTGACTTTCTGACTTCGAGAGCGGAAAGTGTGTGCCCGTGTTCCGGCACCTCTTTCGCCGCTTGGTGAAACTTGACCAGTTGATCAGTCGAGAAAATTAAGTCTTCCATCAGAGCCATCACAGAAAGTGTTTTCAAGATTGTATAAATGACAAGGAAGCTACAAGAATTCAAGAAAATTTAACTCGTGGCTTAAAGCACTCGGAAGGGGGAAAAAAACGCAGACTCTCAAAAAAAGTCAAAATTTAAATTTAAAAATTTTGAAGCACAAGAATCTTCAAAGGGCTTGAAAGGTTCTACTGGGGGCCAACCACCCCGGCTTGGATACACCGTTACGAATGGTGTGTGCGGCACGAACGAGAGAAAAAATTTCAAAAAGTTCAAAATTTTAAAGTGCACGAATCCTCAAAAGGCTTGAATGATTCAAAAAACTTTAAAAAAATTTAAATTTTGAAGCACAAGAATCTTCAAAAGGCTTGAAGGATTCTACTGGGGGCCAACCACCCCGGCTTGGATACACCGTTACGAACGGTGTGTGCGGCACGAACGAGAGAAAAAATTTCAAAAAAGTCAAAATTTTAAATTTAAAAATTTAAAAAAAAAAAATCAAAATTTAGAAGCTCTAGAATCTTGAAAAGGCTTGAAGGATTCTACTGGGGGCCAACCAACCCGGCTTGGATACACCGTTACTAACGGTGTGTGTGCGGCACGAACTAGAAAATGGTAAAAACGCTATACAAAACGCAGACTCCTTCAAAGAGGAAGGCAGTCCATTAAATTTCAAATAAAACCAAAAAACAGGCTGGAGAACAAAACCAAATCGCGTTTACCGAAGTTGCCTATCGAAAAATGAAGGGTTAAACTACCGTGATGGAACCCTGGTTGTCCAGGAACCTCTTCAACCACAAAAAACCATAAACCGATATTTCGTATCAGGAAAAAAAATGACGCGTTTGTCGGCTAAAGTGCAACACAAAGGAACCAAAAAATAAAAATTTTTTTTTTTTTTTGTTTAAATGTAACTAAAAAATTGCCAATTAAAAAAACTTTCACTCACCCTTTACAAATTTGGTTGAAAACTTTTAGGTTGCTCCGATGTGCACACTTCCCAGTGGCTGGTCAGGTCTCGTGATGATGTGATGTTTTTCGCCAACAAAATGGCCGAAAAGCGTGGGCAGCGTGTGGTGTTGGCAGCGTGTGGTGTTGCAGCGTGCCGGGTTTTTTGGCGTGGGTAGCGTGTGGTGTTGCAGCGTGCCGGTTTTTCAGCGTGGGCAGCGTGGGCGGAGTGTGGTGTTGCAGCGTGCCGGGTTTTTTGCGTGGGCAGCGTGTTGTGTTGCAGCGTGCCGGGTTTTTTGGCGTGGGCAGCGTGTGGTGTTGGCCACGTGCCGGGTTTTTTGGCGTGGGCAGCGTGGTCAGCGTCGATGGCGTCTAAGTATCCGGCTCGAAGGACCAAATTTTAACGTCAACCACAATTACTGAATATGTTGCTCCAAAAAAAAAAATGAGTTTGCAGACCACAATTTCGCTGCCACTAAGAATTTACTATTTGAGAAAAAAAACGCCTTTATGTTAATTTGCTGCACGTAGTATTGTTTATTTGTTGTACTTTGATTTGTTTCTTCTTATATATGTATAGATACAATTATAAATGAATTTTTTAATGCAATATGCAGACTTTTAATTTTATTTATGAAATTTATGATAAAAACTTAGCTCAACCCAATACAATGGCAGATGGCCTAAAAGAATTTACTTTAAGTGAGATGTGTTTGCTGGTTGGCTGATGAAATGACAATGATGGTCGTCGCTATGCGACCAACCAATTTGCAAGCAAAAAGTACTAGATTTGTACATTGACTATTTAATTTAAGAGGGCGAACCATCAATTGGTACCAAACCCTAGTTTTTTGAGAGTAGCACTGTTGACACTGGAGTCGTGGGAACATTACCGCCCCCCTTGGCGAGATACGCCAAAAAAAAATTGTTACTGAAAATAAAGTAAGTGAAAATTGATTAATTGGCAATTAGTTAATAGGCAATAGGCACAGTTTTACTATGGGTCGGACTATTTCTCCGTTTTGGGTCTTTAGTGTTGCGACTCTGACTCTACCATCGGAACCCGGGTATATTTATAACACGCCCTAGACGCCATTCGGTAGAGGGCAGATTTTCGTTTTTAATGACGACCAAATCATCAACTTTAATATCGGTCTGAGGTGTTTTCCATTTGTGTCGTTGATGTAGCTCCTTGAGATACTCATCCTTCCATCTGTGGCAGAACTGTTGTTGGAGGCATTTTACCTTCTCCCACCGATTGATTAACGATAAATTTGCATCGGCCAGATTCGGTTCCGGAAAAGATAAAAGCAGACCGCCTCGTAAAAAATGCCCCGGCGTCAATGCCAACAGATCAGAAGGATCTGTGGACATGGACGATATTGGACGTGAGTTCAAACACGCTTCGATACGTGCTAGAACCGTTGCAAATTCTTCGAACGTGAACTTGGTCTTGGTCCCCAGCCTTCTTAAATGGCTTTTGAAACTTTTAACGCCGGCTTCCCATAAACCACCCATGTGAGGTGCCCCTGGCGGAATAAAATTCCATTTCAAACCCTGAACGCCATACTTAAGGCTCGTTTCTTTGGGTATGGTGCCTACAAACTTCTTAAACTTTTTGCGTAAAATTGCATCGGCACCTGTAAAGTTCGTTCCATTGTCGGAAAACACTTCTTTAGGTAAGCCTCGTCTTGAGGTGAACCTGGCAAAGGCCGCGAGGAACGCTTCAGATGACAAATCACTTGCTTCTTCAAGGTGAACTGCCTTGGTGGAAAAGCAGACAAACACACATGCATACCCTTTGGTCATACGACAATTCCGTGCATTGAAACTCTTGATTATGAAGGGACCCGCGAAGTCGATTCCAGTAAATGTGAACGGTGGAGAAAAGGTAACTCTTTCGGGCGGTAGGGCAGCCATCATCTGCTTGCTTAAGTCTCTTTTGTTGGTCGCGCATATGGTGCAACGACGGATGCAAGACTTAACCAGAATTTGGAGTTTTGGTACGCAGAAACTTTATCGTGTTAGTCGCACCATTAAAGAGTTGCCACCGTGCATAGAAATCTCATGAATGAATTGAACCAGGAGACAAGCAAAACGGGATTCAGAGGGTAGTATTATAGGGTGACGTTCATTGTACGAAATATCTGAGTTGACTCTAAGAAGCTTGTTTGAATCTAAAAATGGATTAAAGGACAAAATAGAACTTTTCGTTGACACTGGCTTGCCAGCTGCAAGCAGAGAATATTCTGTCGAAAAATGAGCTTCTTGAGCCAATCAGATTAGACGAATTTTCACAAACTTCATTTCTGGTTGCGAGATGTCACGAGACTTGTATTTGCTGGGCTGTTGCTTTGAGACAGACCCGAAGAAGCGAAAAACATAGCACAATACGCTATAGCGCGGGATAACGTCGAAAAACGGTCAAGAAAATCTTCCGGTTTTTGTTGAACTACCAATGCGTTGGTGTTTTGTTCGGAGTCGTCGATAGAAATGCCTGTTAGTCCCACTAAAGGACTCTGAAAATTTGGCTGGACCACTTACGAGGAAACCTCTTTCTGTTCGAGATCTTCAGTACGTGGAACGTCTGGTAATGCCACCGGCCATTGAGAGGCTGGTTCACAGAGCCATGATGGGCCCCGACACCACATACGATTCTGCTTCAGATCGGGGGACATTACACCTCGAGTGGCCAAGTCCGCGGGATTTTTGGCAGATCTGACTTGCTTCCATACTGCGTTGCCGACATTGTCCTGTATTTCACTGGTACGGTTTGCAACAAAGGTTTTCCAAACGCACGGAGGTTTTTTGAGCCAGGCCAAAATTATGGATGAGTCTGTCCATAAAAAGATTTGATATGCCTGGACTTTAAAATTGGGTAAGAAAATTTTATTATTTTTGAAAGCAAAAGTGCTCAACACAGCTCAAGACGCGGTAAAGAGAATGTCTTTAAAGGGGTAACTTTGGACTTCGCACACATCAAGTAGGAGGTTGCTTTTCCATTGCGGTGACTTGCGCGTATATTAAGCGATGCCGCATATGCTTTCTCGGATGAGTCACAGAAACCATGAAACTGAATCTCCACAGTGGGGGAATATTCAACCCAACGTGGGATTTCTATAACCTGTATTTCAGGTAACGACTCTGCAAACTCTTTCCAAGTGGCAAATGATTCAGGGCTAATACGCTCGTCCCATTCAGTGTGCTCCGCCCCAATGCGTTGCATCAACGTTTTGGCAATTATCACTACGGGGGCCAACCACCCCGCAGGATCGAAAAGACGAGCAATTTGAGAGAAGACCTCTCTTTTGGTCGGATTTGTCGACAGTGGAATGCGTTGTGTTGTGAAGTAAAAATTGTCTCCTTTGGCATTCCATCGTACCCCTAGTGTTTTTGTGGTGCTGTCAGCATCGAGCTTCAAGAAACTTTCGTTCAGCACATGTTCTGGTGGCAAATGGTTAAGTAAGCTAGACGAATTTGCGGTCCACTTACGTAGTGGAAACCCCGCTGAGTTAAGCAACGCTATAAGTTCGATTTGTGCCTGTTTAGCCGAACTGAGAGAATGACCACCAGATAGAACATCGTCGACATAGAACTCCGATTGAATGATTCTAGACGCTAGGGGATACACGTTTCTGCCTTCTTTTGCCAGTTGCAAGAGGGTGCGGATGGCCAAATATGGGGCACAATTTACACCAAAAGTGACGGTTTGAAGTTCAAAGTCTTCGATTTTGGACTCTGGGGTACTGCGAAAGAGGATTCGTTGAAATGGAGTTTCTCTAGGGTCGACCAAGATTTGGCGGTACATTTTCTCAATGTCCGCATTAAAGACAAATTTATAAAATCTCCAGCGGAGAATGAGTGATGGTAAATCTTGCTGCAATATTTGCCCTGGATACAACAAATCGTTTAAACTTACCCCATTCGACGACCATTGAGACGCATTAAAAACAACCCTCACTTTGGTGGTCGTGCTTTCAGGCTTTATGACCGCATGATGTGGCAGATAGAACGAGTTTACTTGACCTTTGGAAATCTTTTCGACCGGAGGCGCTTTCCGCCTATGGCCGAGGGCGAGGTATTCAAAAATAACTCTTGAATATTGAGACTTGAGCTCCGCTTTCATATCTAACGATCTTTCGACTCTAGAGAACTGCCTTAATGCGATGTGCCTAACTTGCCCTTTGACGATTGTGCCTTGAACGGCAGACGAACAACATACCTCCCATCCGATCGTCTCGACGTTGTGTTTTTATATAGTTCGTCACAGTAGCAGTCCTCTGTTGATCGAATGACTGTGGACGGCAGTTCCCCGAGCTCCCAAAATTTTCGTAGTTGAGTATCCAAATTGGAAGTACTCGAACTGTTCGATACTACGAACGTATTGAACGATTGGAACGACTCCGGAACTGGTCCGGACAGTACCCAGCCGAACATTGTGTTCTGAGCCACGAGGGAATCTGCGATAAGTTGGAGACCGTTCCTTATGATCGATGGGTATAGATCCGCACCGATCAGCAGATCGACCTGGGACGATTTATTAAACGTGGGATCAGCCAGTCTGAGGCCGCCACAAAGGTTGGGATCGATGATACTAAACGATGAACTTGGCAGATTGTTCGTCAATGATCGAAGCACAATTGCGTGGGCAGAAATGGTGATCTGGGCTTCATCTAAGCACGTGATTGCCAACGCACAGATTTTTTTCGACGTTATGGCGAGATTACCACTGATTCCGGAAATGGTTGTATTCTTATCCGTTACGGGCAAATTCTAACGCTTTTGTACTGCCTCTGAGATAAAGGATATTTCGGAACCAGGGTCGATAAGAGCGCGAGCTATGTGTTTGGTTTCTTTGCCAACAATGCAAACTAGTGCCGTTGCAAGCAATATTTTCTTCGGAGCACCGACATGAAAGTTTTGAAACGACGCTTGAGGCACGAATGGAAGTGACGACGCCAATATTTGAGGAGCTGTTGTTGCACTAGGGAGATTAGTGGACTGTATTTCATTTCCGTTTTCGTTAGCGTTGAGGTGCAACAGTGAGTGATGCCGTTTTTTACAGTGGCCACAAGAATATTTGCTCGTACAAGCGACCCTGCATGACTCGCGCTTAAACAGTTGTTGCACAGTTTGTGCTGCCGTACCGTTTGGATTCTCGTTTGGATCGACATTGCCGAAAATTTGGCACACTCATAAATGGAGTGCGCAGCCGCACAGATTTTGCCCCCCCCTGTTTTGGCAAGGTATGTGTTGACTCTATTATTGTTTCGAACATTCGTCTGCTTTTTTGGAAGTCTATTAAGCCCTTTGCCTTTTGTCGAAGTGGTATCAGAAATGGACTCCAGCACCTGAAAGCGAGACGTTAAGAACGAGTCTAACTGCTGCCAGGTGGGAACCTTCGTCGGCTCTTCCAGGGATTGTTCCCATAGAGTCAAGGTAGTTTTGGGCAGTTTACTTGAACACGCAAAGACGAGAATCGGATCCCAGTTTCGCGTTATAACCTCATGCGCCTGCAACGTTGCTACCGAATCATTTACAGTACTGTGAAGAGCTCGGATCAATTTGGCCGATTCTTCATGTACTGTTGGCAAGTTAAAGATATTTTTTACCTGATTGTTGACCAAGATTCTAGTATTTTCAAACGTAGCCCGCAACGCTTCCCAGGCTAGAGAAAAGCTGGCATTGGTTAGCGGAAATTGGCTGACAATCCGATAAGCCTCGTCTTTGGTTTTGGCTCTAAGGTGGAAGAGTTTTCCTACTTCACCCAACTGGGGGTGTTTAATGTAGACTGCCTCAAACCTATCTCGGAAAACCGGCCAGGAAATATAATCCCCCTTGAAGACCTCCGTCTCACATGGAGGTAATTTAAGGTGGCGAGGAGCGCATATTATTTCAGATATCGAGTTTTTGCCAGTACCCTCAGGTTTCAATCGTACTTTGATTGGCAACGCTGGCTAGCTAAAGTGTAGTTGATAGTGAAATTAAGCTCCATAAATTTTGTAATAAATTAATATTATTAGAAAAGTTTCCCTTTCTTTTAAAGTGTTTTAATTATCAGAAAATCATCGTTGACTTGAAAATCTTTTATTCGAAGGTGAGCTAAAGTAGTGCATTGTAGAATAAATTGCATAAGAAATTAGTAACCTACAAAGGACACCGCCAAATAAGAGCTATAAGCAAAATAACAATAAGCAGTTTAATAACAATAGAGGCTCAGATCTAACACAATCGCAAAAACGACCATGTTCTGAATTTTCACCAGATTTGCATTCACGTTCTCAAGAAAGCAGTTCTCCAAGCACTTCCCAAATCGGTAATATGCAAGTGGTGGATCTAAAAACACTTGAATGTTCACTTGCGGCATTACTTGACGATCGTCTCAAAAACTTGGCAACAAAATCTGACTTGGTTGAAGTCAGAACGAAAATGGAGGGCCTACAGCGTAGCAATGAAATGCTTCAATCTAAACTTCAGCAAGTTGAGAATAAATGTCAGATTCTCGAACGTCAGATTGATTTTCTTGAAAAAAAATCCAACGAGAATGATGTTGTACTGCATATTCCAACGCTGGAGGATGATCAGCATGTAGTCGAGAAAGCAAGAAATGTTTGTTTGGATCTCTAACAACAAAATAACCCGGCAAAAATTACAAGAACAAAAGTGATTCGCTCTAGGAACAATCAAGTAGCAATTGTTATTGTAGAACTGCAACAAAGAGATGACCTAAATCGTTTGATGAGGGCTGCCAACAAATTACGTGACACCGGAATATCTATGCACCGCGATTATACCAGAGCAGCGCAGGAAAAACGAAGACACCTTCTGCAGATAAAATCGAACATAATTGCCAAGAACAGAAACACCAAAGTTCTTATACGTGGTCAAAATCTTTTCATCGAAAATAAAACATTTTTTTTGGACCAGAACAACATATTAAAGTCCAAAGACGAGGATGGAATGCAAATATATAACAAAATTATGACACACGACAATGACAGCTTACAATTCACGGAGAATGATCAACAAGTCAACAGCGTCGGTATTGCAGCAAACCTGCCATTGCCCAGAGGTGTCGGTAGGAGTATAAATAGTTGTGTTTAGTACTAAAGCCGTCTGCCAAACTATGAGTTACGTAGCAATAAATGTTTTAAATAAGAAAAATGAATATTTTAAGATTTTGTCATATAATGTATCACGGTTGAGTAACAAATCATTATTTAGTGAGTTTTTTAAATTTGTAAACAGCTTTGATATAATATTTTTATATGAAACGTTTGTAACTGAAATAAACTTTGCAAGTATTGAAAATAAATTGATAGACTATAAGTTTAAATGGATCCCAGCAGTCAGGAGTAGTACGCGTGGCAGAGCAAGCGGAGGGTGCTACTTTGGGTTCAAACAAAAGCTGAAGGATTTAAAATGTGAGTTTCGGATTCACAACGATATAACGTTCCTACACTTGGAAATCAATAATAAAAGTCTTTGGATACTACCATCATACGTAAATTGCAATAATTGGGAGAACGACTTCGAAAGAATAACGGAGATAATAAACAGTTTGGGATCTTCAAACGTTTTGTGGATTGGTGATTTGAACGCGAGAATTGGTCTTGAGAAAGGAGTGATGAACGAAGTAAAAGGATGTTGCAGACAATCAAAGGATACTATTTGTAATGCCAGAGGAAAGAGATTGATTGAACTATGTGACACTTATGGTCTTAGAATACAAAATGGAACCAGTTTGAGCGATTGTTCGGGAAATCTTACATTTGTTGGCAGACAAGGATCATCAGTGATTGATTATGTAATCTTAGGTGAAGATTGGGAGCCTTTTGTGACAGATTTTGAGGTCAAAGGATTCCCTTATTCAGACCATCTCCCGGTGGTAGTAACATTCCAACGACTTGTACAACCAAATGAAGAAAATCTTAACACGCGATTGCTTCCTAGACTCAAATGGAACATTGCAAACGCCCAGACATATAAACAACGACTCGACGTAAATCTTCAAACTCTACAAAATGTAGACTTTTCTATGTTGGAGCAGATTGTGAAGTCATCTTACCCTCATCAACATTTCAGTGCAAAAAGAAGAAAAGTTGCAAAGGAACCTTGGTTTGATGATGAATGTCATAAAGCTCGCAAGGTATCTTTTGCATGTTTGAGAAGTTTGCGTTAATCTACCCATGATCTATTTCGAAGAAACTAAATCGAGGCCAATTCGCACTATAAGGAGATATGTAAGACCAAAAAGAAGAATTATGAAGAAATACAAGCATCCAGACTGGCAACATGCAAAACTGCTACCGATTTTTGGAAACTTGCAAGCAATTTGGGGTGCCCTCGAAACTATGCGCTAACAGTCTACCCGCCCATTTTAATGAATTACTGAATCCTGTAACCATGACAACAAATTGGCATTATGCGATTCCTGGATTCAACAATGAAATACTTGATAAGAAATTTACCCCACAAGAACTTGAAATAGTGCTAGGATCCCTTAAAGATGGAAAAGCAGCAGGTGCGGATGGTATTCCCGCGGAGTTTTATAAATACGGTACCGTTATGCTAAATGAATGTCTTGTTACGCTTTTTAACAAAGTAATCGAAGAGGATCTCTCGGTAACTGAATTTCGAGATGCTATTATATGCCCGATACATAAAAAAGGATCCTTGTTAGATACAACTAACTATCGAGGAATTTCCTTTCTAAATGCAACGTACAAGATATTCACAACGATGTTGAAGAAACGACTCCTAACGTGGATTACAACCCAGAACCTTTTAAAAGAGTTTCAAGCTGGTTTTCGATCAGGATACTCTACAATTGATAACATTTTCATGCTTAGAAATCTTGCAGAACACTTCTGTATGCAGCGAAAAAAATTGTATGTATTCTTCATAGATTTTAAACAGCGTTTGACTCAATTAACCGAGGTGCTTTATTCTACAAGTTATATGGTCTGGGAATGTCGCTGAAATTTGGACGTGTTCTGGAAAAGCTGTACAAAGGAACAAGGGCTGCAGTATGGAACGGAGCTGAGCTTTCAGAATGGTTCAATACTACATCGGGAGTTAGGCAGGGTTGCACATTGAGTCCCACCTTGTTTTCATTCTTTATAGATGACCTCGTCGATTACCTTCCTGGTGGTGTTGACTTTGCAGGAGAGCGTATTAAGGCTCTAATGTTTGCAGATGATATTGTCATCTTTGCGTATTCACCAGAAACATTACAACTTATGATTAACAGGGTACACCACTACTGCTGTCTATGGAACTTAACAGTCAATACTCAAAAATCTAAGGTGATGATAATTAAAAAAGGCGGTGGAAGCAATGCATCGAATGAAAAATGGAACTACAACGGAAATGATGTAGAATGTGTTAGTGAATACAAGTACTTAGGCGTAATTCTGTCAAAAAACCTGAGCTTGGAGGCACATTTCAAGGAGAAACTTCAAAAGGCTAAAACAGCGATTAATATATCTTTGAAAAGATGCTTTATGAATGTAGATATAGCTCACAGCAGTAAACATAAGATATTTGAGGCAGTTGCGGAAAGTATACTTCTGTATGGCGCTCAAGCATGGGGATGTAAAAAGTTTCACAGTGTAGAGAAGCTCTTAACTCACTATGTGAAGAGATTATTTCGTCTGCCAATAAACACGCCAAACTACGTTATAATGCTGGAAACCGGACTTGCTCCTCTATTCATTAAAACCTTGAAGATGCAAGCTGATTATGTCCTGCACGTTTTCAGAATGCCTGAATTTCGGCTCGTTAGAAAAATAGCAATCAAAGCGGTACAAAGCCATAATAACTGGTACGGTGAGTGGTCACGTCTCGCAGATTAATGCAATTTAAATTTTAATCTAAATACGGAAGATGTAACTCACAGTAAAACTCTTATGTACAAGGTTATAGCAGCAGTAGATGAGAAGTGCAGAACAGAATATGAAGCTGAAGCAGCCGGGTCCTTGTTCAGAACAACCTACAGTAGGCTTAGCCACAATCTCGCAGAAAGAAATTACTTCCATGATGAGAACAATGTAAGCGTTATTGTAACTATGGTCAAGTTAAGAAGCGAATTACTCAACTTAAACTTCATACCGCATAGGCCTGATCTACCAATAGAGTGTACTATTTGCAATTTAGCGGAGAGGGAGAACGTTATTCATTTCGTCGGAAGGTGTCCAACTCTCAGGGAAACTAGGAGAAGTATCCTGGGGAGTGATTTTCTAACAGAGGATCAAGTTATTAGTTTGCTGAATGAGATGGATGTTTCCAAACTTTACAATTATTGCAAAATTGGGTTAAAATACAGATCTAGAATATTCAACGAATACTTCTGAATTGTGATACATGTTATTTGCTTTTTTGTTGGAAATTTAATTTATATTTGGTAGTGTATTACAGTTATTTAATTTACTTAATTGTCAATCTGGCAGACGGCAAATGCCATGCTTATATGATTTTTGTATACCTAATTATGAAATAACTGTTAATTGAATCGTAAATCAATAAAAATCAACTATCTATCTATATCTATCTATCAATCGTGCTTCGTGATCTAGGAAAAATGCTGAGCATGCCACATAATTTTCGTTGCACAGTTTATACTTGGTTTCTATGGCTTCAATGTCTAATGCTGCTTCTCTTGTCTTTGGCCTGAATTTTATGCATAGGGCATAGGTTTCTTTGACTTCGAGCCACAGTCCTCTTAGCTCTGACTTTCTGACTTCGAGAGCGGAAAGTGTGTGCCCGTGTTCCGGCACCTCTTTCGCCGCTTGGTGAAACTTGACCAGTTGATCAGTCGAGAAAATTAAGTCTTCCATCAGAGCCATCACAGAAAGTGTTTTCAAGATTGTATAAATGACAAGGAAGCTACAAGAATTCAAGAAAATTTAACTCGTGGCTTAAAGCACTCGGAAGGGGGAAAAAAACGCAGACTCTCAAAAAAAGTCAAAATTTAAATTTAAAAATTTTGAAGCACAAGAATCTTCAAAGGGCTTGAAAGGTTCTACTGGGGGCCAACCACCCCGGCTTGGATACACCGTTACGAATGGTGTGTGCGGCACGAACGAGAGAAAAAATTTCAAAAAGTTCAAAATTTTAAAGTGCACGAATCCTCAAAAGGCTTGAATGATTCAAAAAACTTTAAAAAAATTTAAATTTTGAAGCACAAGAATCTTCAAAAGGCTTGAAGGATTCTACTGGGGGCCAACCACCCCGGCTTGGATACACCGTTACGAACGGTGTGTGCGGCACGAACGAGAGAAAAAATTTCAAAAAAGTCAAAATTTTAAATTTAAAAATTTAAAAAAAAAAAATCAAAATTTAGAAGCTCTAGAATCTTGAAAAGGCTTGAAGGATTCTACTGGGGGCCAACCAACCCGGCTTGGATACACCGTTACTAACGGTGTGTGTGCGGCACGAACTAGAAAATGGTAAAAACGCTATACAAAACGCAGACTCCTTCAAAGAGGAAGGCAGTCCATTAAATTTCAAATAAAACCAAAAAACAGGCTGGAGAACAAAACCAAATCGCGTTTACCGAAGTTGCCTATCGAAAAATGAAGGGTTAAACTACCGTGATGGAACCCTGGTTGTCCAGGAACCTCTTCAACCACAAAAAACCATAAACCGATATTTCGTATCAGGAAAAAAAATGACGCGTTTGTCGGCTAAAGTGCAACACAAAGGAACCAAAAAATAAAAATTTTTTTTTTTTTTTGTTTAAATGTAACTAAAAAATTGCCAATTAAAAAAACTTTCACTCACCCTTTACAAATTTGGTTGAAAACTTTTAGGTTGCTCCGATGTGCACACTTCCCAGTGGCTGGTCAGGTCTCGTGATGATGTGATGTTTTTCGCCAACAAAATGGCCGAAAAGCGTGGGCAGCGTGTGGTGTTGGCAGCGTGTGGTGTTGCAGCGTGCCGGGTTTTTTGGCGTGGGTAGCGTGTGGTGTTGCAGCGTGCCGGTTTTTCAGCGTGGGCAGCGTGGGCGGAGTGTGGTGTTGCAGCGTGCCGGGTTTTTTGCGTGGGCAGCGTGTTGTGTTGCAGCGTGCCGGGTTTTTTGGCGTGGGCAGCGTGTGGTGTTGGCCACGTGCCGGGTTTTTTGGCGTGGGCAGCGTGGTCAGCGTCGATGGCGTCTAAGTATCCGGCTCGAAGGACCAAATTTTAACGTCAACCACAATTACTGAATATGTTGCTCCAAAAAAAAAAATGAGTTTGCAGACCACAATTTCGCTGCCACTAAGAATTTACTATTTGAGAAAAAAAACGCCTTTATGTTAATTTGCTGCACGTAGTATTGTTTATTTGTTGTACTTTGATTTGTTTCTTCTTATATATGTATAGATACAATTATAAATGAATTTTTTAATGCAATATGCAGACTTTTAATTTTATTTATGAAATTTATGATAAAAACTTAGCTCAACCCAATACAATGGCAGATGGCCCGAAAGAATTTACTTTAAATGAGAGGTGTTTGCTGGTTGGCTGATGAAATGACAATGATGGTCGTCGCTATGCGACGAACCAATTTGCAAACAAAAAGTACTAGATTTGTACATTGACTATTTAATTTAAGAGGGCGAACCATCAATTGGTACCAAACCCTAGTTTTTTGAGAGTGGCACTGTTTACACTGGAGTCATGTGAACAGATATCGAATTTAACACAGGTCAGGGTAAACCAAAGTTAGCCTTTTTATAAATTGTCAAAAAGTGATGTCAAAGTTGAGAAACGGACTTTACTGTTAAACAATTTTTTTCTTAGAATATAACCGAAAATCATATCCCAAAGTATGTAAAACGAATTACGGAAATGTTGTGTTTCCTTGGGATTATATCCTTACTTGTTTATCTTTCTCTTTCCTTTTAATTTACCCTACTGCCGTATGTCTTTGGCATGGAAAACCCCTACTGTCTTCCCACTCAGATTTTGCAACTCATACAGGCAGTTGCTAACGACACGATGAACCCGAGCCTTCACAAATTTTGGAAGCAACTTGGCGTTCAGTCCCTGGTAAACTTGCTTTGGGCAAAGTTTCGCCGGAACACTTCTTGCCCAACTTTAAATGATACTGGCCGTGATCGAGTATTGTACGTCTTCTGTGAATTCGCGTGTGCTTTTTTTAAATTTTGTGAAATATTTTGCCGGGTTAAAACGAAGTTCGTTTCACGTGTTCTTACTTCCAAGTCTGGATCATTTAATGCCCCTTAACTTCGAAATATTTTGTAGCTTGACGCCTGATTAACCATCTTTTGGCCGAAAAGTGCAAAGTAAAGTTGACACGCTATTGATTCACGGTTGTCAGACCTCAGCACACAAGCGACATACGACAAAAAGTTGTCCCAACTATCTTGTACTTCAGCTACGAATACTCGAAGCATACTAAGTAGACTCTGGTTAACTCTTTCTGAGATATTAGCTTGGGGTGAATAAAGTGCGGTTTTGACGTGTTGCACCTTATAGCTCTCTAGACACTTTCGAAACTCAGTTGAAACGAATTGCTTTCCGTTGTCTGACTCCGGAGTGCTAAGCGCGTGGAAAATCTCAGTTTCTATATATTTAATAATATTCTTCGAAGCGGCTGTAACGTAAACAAAATCAGATTATTACTTGAAAATAGAAATGACGACAAAAAAAAATGCAAACTTTCTTTTGTAACACTTTTCAGTTGTATTATATATTTCTCACACAAGATTTTTTTTTTTTTTTTTTTTTTTTAAAGGGGAATCTTATATGCTAATCTGGAGATCTCCAACCAGAGTAGCAGCCTTCCCTTTTTTTTGTGTTGCAGTAGTTGGAAATAAGTTGTTAGTAATTTCACATAATTATATAACCTCAGAGCGGGATTCGAACCCACACGTCCTAAACACTCTACCACTGCACCACGGCCGCCATGTTGCAATAAAAGATGATGTAGCTCTCTTAATTACCTTTACAATGATTTTTTAATAAGTTGTGATAGCATTAAAATTGAAGGAGTTATGGTCCAAAAACTCATTGATTTAAAAGAAAAAAACATTGGATGCTCCCCTTATTTGCAGTACAGCTCACTTTATTTACGTGCAAAAGACTTTTAATAGTGCTCATTTTAAAGCTTATTTCAAGCACTACAAAACATCCTGTTGTGACAACAAATGCAAACGACCGAATTCTACACTACAAACCAAGTAAACAACAGCAGGTGAATGACCAACAGGTTAATGAACGTCACCACCAGTTGGCGAATAAATATGACACCTCCTGCAACTATCAGCGTTCTCGTGCTCGGAGCCGTTGCAGTGCATTGCATTGTATTGCTTGCATTGCATTTCTTTCCATTTCAATTATGTATATATTGTTTGTCTGTATCTCGAATTATTTATTGCCTAGTTAGCAGTTAAGTTGTATAAATATCTTGAATAGGAAATAAATAATTCACTTGCTAGTAAACCAGCGAGCCAAAAGACATTTAAGTTTTCTCTTCATTGACTTCCTCCCACCAGCGGCAAGGAGTTAATTAACAACTTAATCTGTCAACTATTCATGATCCGGCTCGAAGGACCATGAATAGTTGACAGATTAAGTTGTTAATTAACTCCTTGCCGCTGGTGGGAGGAAGTCAATGAAGAGAAAACTTAAATGTCTTTTGGCTCGCTGGTTTACTAGCAAGTGAATTATTTATTTCCTATTCAAGATATTTATACAACTTAACTGCTAACTAGGCAATAAATAATTCGAGATACAGACAAACAATATATACATAATTGAAATGGAAAGAAATGCAATGCAAGCAATACAATGCAATGCACTGCAACGGCTCCGAGCACGAGAACGCTGATAGTTGCAGGAGGTGTCATATTTATTCGCCAACTGGTGGTGACGTTCATTAACCTGTTGGTCATTCACCTGCTGTTGTTTACTTGGTTTGTAGTGTAGAATTCGGTCGTTTGCATTTGTTGTCACAACATGCTGGGCCCCTCAAAATGAAGATACACAGAAGTCGATGTCGTCAAAGGATGTTTGTGTGTTACGTCGTTGTTGAGACTTCGTCTTGTTGAGACTTCGCATTGGAATAGTGGTGATGGTTGGTGGTGCAAGTGGCTGATCTCTTTTTCGAAAGATGATGAAGATGATAACAGCTACGATAACTATTATAGTAAGACAGCCAGTGACTCCAAACAGTGAATATTGGTGAACTCGATGGGTACTGAATTCATTCAATATATATTCCTGATTTTTTTGAAGGTTTATTGCATTTTCCAATGTAGCAAACTCTATCGAAGTGTTTGATGGCAGCATCGACTGTTTCTCTCTTTTGAAGTTAAACGAAGTTAACGTCTCAGAAAGATCGAATGACGGTAGAAATGATGATTTTAGTCGGCTTGACATTGTTTGCTTTCCAACAATTGTCGTGGTTTGGTCATGAATTATACATTTTGCTGGTAGCTTAATCAGCCCACTCCCTCGCAGTGTAAAGGGCTCAGTATTGTAATCACAGTTAATATTAACTGTGGTTGAATTTGGAGTGCTGTATATCCATGCGTTTGGTTGATGCATCTCAATCCAGTACAGCCTTGGTGATATGTCCTCAATCGTGCATGAGTCCATAATTTTCTTGTGTTGTATAATGTTTGTTTCACAAACACTAGTTGACGCTCCGGTTGTATACAGAGGATGCTGAAGTGGGCACCAGAAGATGTCGGAAGGCCTTATTTTACAAAGTAGGAATTCATCTTTGTTGATTGGATAAACATGGTTGCCTTGTAAGTTTACCATTAAATAGTCCGATGATGGAACAATTCGTGTAAAGCGTTCATTGTGATTTGTTGGAACTGACAATACTTTGTATAGCTTGAATTCTTCATTATACAACAACGGGAGACTGATCTCAATTATGATATTGTTGTTCGTCACTCTAGCTCTTGGGCTTACAATTTTATACAGCTGCAGTATGGATTCGTGATGTCTTTCGCCAGGAATCATTAAAGATATTCTCATGAATCTTAGTCAACTCATTTTTGAATTGTCGGACTGAAAGGATAAGAGGGTGTATTCTTCCAGCATGCGTTGATAGCAGAATATCAAGCAATATGCTCTGGGTTGCTTTATAATTGATCATAATAAGTATCCCGTTAAGAGCAGTTGCTGAAAATCTCTCCATGTACTCGAATTTACTTGTTTCGTTTTCCAAATTCGTGACAATAGAACTTAGTAACATAATTTGATTAGAATTTTTCGATTGTTCTTTCTTGAAAATATTGACCGTGGAATCAACAATAGTTGTTTGATTTTTCATGAGTTGTAGCAAGTGTTTTTCATTTTCTTGCACAGCTTCTATTGTTTGCTCATATTTCTCCGCAAATCTTTGATCAAGTATTCCGAACAATTCATTAGTGACTGTTCCAATAAAGTCAAATGGTGATCGTCTTTGCCTTTTTAATGAATCGTCGTTTGCGTGTAAGAGAATTTCATTGTTGAGCTCTATTTGTTGAAGTTGATATTCAAATTGGTTCAGTATTCCTTCGCACTTAATAGAATCTAGTTTCTCCATTCCCGATGATGAACATACTCTCTCCATTTTTGAAACAATTTCCTTGTATGCTTCGTATTCCTGCCAATAGTTCGTCAAATTAAAGAAAACAATTGTCTTCCATGAGCTTGAAATCAAATTTGCCTGTCCCACATCTTCGAAGTATATTCCAGGGTGTGTTTGAAATGGAACTATCTCGACATCGTAGGGGACTGGAGTGGAGCCGACTATGTTGAGTAAGGCAAACAAAGTGCATAAAGAAAGAATTTTATGTGAGCGATTTGTGGATGTATTGACTTGTCTCACTTCCCTATCTTCCTCATCATTTTATATTGGTAATTTACATAACTTTGTTATGGGTCGCTTGAACTGTTTATTGTTACTAAATACAGTTGCAGCCCGAACACCGTTGTCACTCCCAGGATGAACTTCTGATATCCTTCCCATCATCCAGGTGGTCGGTGGTAGCCGGTCTTCCTTGATAAGAACTATATCGCCAGTTTGAATGTTGTCTTCTTTTTGTTTCCATTTAGGCAATTGTTGAAGCTGTGACAAATATTCTGATGACCAGATTTTCCAAAAGTCTTGAGTCATTTTTTGTATTAGTTGCCAGCGTGAGCGGAACGTTTTCTTTTCATCAATGGGTTGTTCGGGTACAGCATTCAGAGAACTTCCGATTAGAAAATGTCCCGGAGTAAGTATCGTAGTGTTGTCAATGTCGTTTTCGATTGCCGTAAGTGGTCGGGAGTTTAGGCATGCTTCTATTTGAGTCAACAATGTCGAAAGTTCCTCAAATGTTAACATGGTGTCTCCAATTATTCGTTTTAGGTGAAATTTTGTGGATTTAACGCTTGACTCCCACAAACCGCCAAAGTGCGGTGCTGCTGGTGGTATGAAATGCCATTGCATTTCATGTTTCGTAAGCATTGATGATGCGTCTACTACACCGTACTTAATGGCTGCTCTCACTTGTTGTTGGATTTCCTTGTTAGCTCCAATGAATGTAGTTCCATTGTCACTGTAGAAATGTGAACATATCCCTCTTCTTGATGTGAACCGCTTCAATGCTGCTATGAATGCTGCTGAAGTGAGGTCACTCACAAGCTCGATGTGAACTGCTTTTGTAGCAAAGCAGACAAATATAGCGATGTAGCCCTTAGTTGACCGGTTTCCTCGTCCTTTTGAGATCAGTATTTGAATTGGTCCAGCATAGTCAACACCCGTATGTGTAAAGGGTCTTGATTGTGTCACTCTTGCTGCTGGAAGTAGCCCCATTTGTTGAGTATTTGGTTGAGCAGCAAATCTAAAGCATCTTATACATTTATTTATTACTTGTCGGACACATCTTTTTGCTTGTATAATCCAGTAGCGTTGTCTCAATTTAGCCATTGTAAGTCGAATACCACCATGCAGTGTGCGTTCATGGGCATCTTCTACTAATAGTTTTGTGAACCACTCTTGATGTGGTAAAATGATAGGATGTTTCTCTGAGCTAGACAGATCCGCGTTTTGTAGCCGCCCGCCCACAACAAGGATGTTCTCGTTGTTCAGAAACGGGTTCAGAGATAGTACCTTACTCTTTTTGTTGATCGCCTTCCCATCTCGTAAAGATTCTAGTTCCTTGGAATACACCTTCTCTTGTAGATACCGTATGATTCCTTTACTTCCATCGCTCAATTCCCTTGTTGTTAGGTTACCCGTTTCCGATGGTTTCTTCTTTAGTTTGTTTTTGCAGTTCGATATGAATCGTCTGCAATAAGCAGCGACTCTTATTAGTTTTGTGTATGAAGAAAATCTCTTAGTCAGGTCGTCAATTTCTTCAACTCTAATTGTTAAAACCCTTTTTGCTTCGGGTATATCGATCACTGCGATTGGCTGTTGGTTATTTAATGGCCATTGTTCAGAATCGAATTTCAGCCAATAAGGTCCATTCCACCATAAATCATTGGTTGCCATCTGTTCTGGAAGGCATCCTCTTGAACCATCATCAGCTGGATTATCAGTTGACCGAACATGTCTCCAGCAGCTAACGTTTACTGCCTCTTGTATTTCTGAGACTCGGTTCACAACAAATGTTTTCCAGGTCGACGGACATTTTTGTAGCCAGGCCAACGTTATTCTCGAATCTGTCCAAGCAAATATGTTTTTAACTTGGCACCCAAATGTCTTCATTGTTTCTGCCAGCAACTTTGATAACAGGTGAGCACCACATAGTTCCAATTTCGGAAGAGATATTTTTTTTCGGATTGGGGCCACCTTTGTTTTTGCAGCTACAATTGTTGTAGCAAAGAAACCCGTTGGTAGAGCTATCCTGGCATAAACTACTGCTGCATATGCTTCCTCTGAAGCATCACAAAATCCGTGAAGCTCAAATTCTTGAACCTTTGTGGAGTTTATCCACCTTGGAATTCGAATGTCTTCCACTGCAATCAGGTTTATCCTTAGTTTGTTCCACTGTTTTTGCAGTTCGGTTGGAAGTGGTTCGTCCCATTGAAGCTCTGCTTGCCAAATACGTTGCATTAAAATTTTGGCACTGACAGTTACTGGAGCCAACCATCCAAGAGGATCGAATAACTTGGCTATTTCGGACAATGTTTTGCGTTTGGTAAGTATTTCCTTAGTTATTTTTGTATCGACGTTCACCTTGAATTGAAATGTGTCACTTAAAGGATTCCAGTGTATACCCAAAGTTTTTATAGTTTCGTCTTTCATCACGTCTTTGTTTTGTTGATTTCGTAACTCAATCGGTATATGTTGTAGTAGTTTTCTGTTGTTTGCAGCCCATTTTCGAAGCTGAAAGCCTGCTCCCTTAAGCATCTCGTCAAGTTCTTTCTGAGCTGCCCTGCACTCCGCGATGGTATCTCCTCCAGACATAACATCATCAACATAGAAGTCATTGTTAATTATTTCTGCAGCGGTCGGATAGTTGGATTGTTCGTCCTTAGCTAGTTGTTGAAGAGTCCTAATAGCCAGATAAGGTGCTGATGCTGTACCATACGTGACAGTCGTTAGTTTGTACTCTTTAATAGGTTGGTTGTTAGAACTGCGCCATAATATCCTCTGGTAATCTTGGTGTTCTTCGTGTAATTCAATTTGGCGGTACATTTTTTCAATGTCCGAAGAAAAAACATATTTATATTTTCTCCAACGCGTCAAAATTGTAGTTATGTCGTCTTGGAGCTTAGGGCCTATCAGCATTAATTGATTTAAGCTTACTCCAGTCGTTGATTTTGCTGACCCGTCAAAAACAACACGAAGTTTGGTTGTTGTACTTGTAGGTTTAATAACGGCATGATGTGGCATATAGAAAATATTGTTTTTGTTGGATGAGTTGTTACTGACTTCTACCATGTGCCCCAGGTTGAGAAACTCGTTTATAACTTGTGTATAATCGTTTTTTAGTGTAGGATTCCTGTTAAGCTGCAACTCCAGCTGTCGAAATCTAGCTGTAGCTCTATTTCTTGATTCACCAAGTGGATTTGTTTGGATTAATTCTTCGTCGAATGGGATCTTCACAACATATCTCCCATTGTCCTTTCGGTAGTGTGTATCCTTATAGATTTGTTCGCACCGTTTATCTTCCGGCTTTTGGAATTTTGGTTGATTAACCTCTTCTATCTCCCAAAATTTTTCTAGTTGTTGATCAATTGATGTAAGTGCTACTAGTCCAGTAACCCTGTATGTGTCGGGAATGTCGTTTGATGTTCGTCCAGAGATCAGCCAACCTAACTGTGATCTTTGAGCGATTAGTGATCTAGCAGCGACTCGTTTAATACCACTTAACATGATGTCGCCATATGTATCAGCTCCAATTATCATATCAATTGGCCCAGGAATATTGAATGTTGGATCAGCAAGCTCTAGACGATCGAACTTTTCAACTTGTTTAGTGTTTGCTTGCTTCGAAGGTAACTGCCTTGTCAATTTTGACAGCACCAGAGCTTCTATTTTTAGCTTAAAACTCGAGGCAAAATGTGGCATTATGGTCACATCTACGTTATTGGTGGCAATTCCTGCTTTTGTTGCTCCTAGTCCGCTGACTTCAACACAAACGTCCTGTCTCTTAAGTTTCAGTGTCTGTACAACCGACTCGGTGATTAGCGAGGCTTGGGATCCAGGATCGATAAGTGCTCTGACTGTAACGTACTGTCCCTTGTCATTATTAACTTTTAGAATTGCCGTTGCGATTAAAACATTCTGGTTCTGTTCGCTATGATTTATTTGTGCGGATGATCTTGCAGCTTCTATCAATTCTGTTTGTTTTGGCTTATCAGTCCATTCCATGTGAAGAAGTGAATGATGTTTCTTGTTGCAATGTTGGCAATTTTTCTTGCTAAAACATTGGATCTGTTTGTTATGCCTCAAACAGTTCAGGCAAAGCTTTGCCTGCTTGCACTGTGTCCATCTTTCTTTTGGCGATAATTTTAAAAACTTTTGACATGCGTATATTTTATGGTCTCCTTTGCATATTGGACACTGAATAACTTTTGCATCTATGATGAAGTTACGGACTCCAGATCTTGGTTCCTCAAATGAGTTCTTTTGTTTTTTGTTTGTTGACATTACTTCAAGAGCTTGGTAACGTCTTTCCAGAAAGTCGAGGAGAGTCTTCATTTTCGGCATTTTATTTGGCTCCTCTAAACCTTGTTCAAACAAATTTCTTGATTCTGTGTCAAGTGACTTTGTAGTCATATGAACAATCATAGGACCCCATGAAGAAGTGTCGTAGCCCAAATTTTTTAGTGCCGCTAGTCCCTCTTTAATGGCATCCAAGCTGTTTTTAATGGAAGACGCTGTTGGAGCGCTATTGTGTCCAGATTTGAGCATCTTCTCTATATGCATAGACACTATTTTTCGCTCATTGTTGTATCTACTTTTTAAGATCTCCCAAGCGCTATTATAGTTTTCACTTGAAAAAGTTAGATGCTTTATGAGTTGCAGGGGCTCTCCTTCCAAATGAGTTTTTAAATACTCCATTTTTTCAGTCGTTGTTAAATTGGCCTTGGCGTGTATTATATTGAGGAACAGGTCATAAAACTGCTGCCACTCCAAATAATTACCCTTAAATGTCGGTATTTTAAGTCTTGGAAGCATTGATTCAGTCTTATGTTCCTTCGGCTTGTTGTTACTACTGGAGAGTTTTGATGCCATTGTATTGAGAAATCTGTTGACCTCTTGTTTGACATTTTTATATTCCTTATTCGTTACATAAGGTTTCTCAAGGTCTTCTTCAGATGAATTGCAGATGAAGTCTTCATGTAATTCAGTGAATGTTCGCAACTGCTCCAGCAGTATTTTTTGTTGAAAGTCGTAAATGTCCTTGGAATATTCATCGAATGTTTGTTCAAATTCTTCTATGTTCTCGATAATGGCCGTTATCCTCAGCTTTAACTTTGTCAACCGTTGACCTTGTACGGTAGTTGAATTCTTGTCCGGCTTTGCGGTGTCGGCTTTGTAGGCAGAAGCATTAGATGTCTTTTCAATTTTCTTTGAAGTTTCTGCAGTGGTAGCATCTTGAGGGACTTTAGGCCTTTCCATTTCCTTCGAAGCTTGTGCGATGTTCTTTGAAGTTTCTGCAGTGGGAGCATCTTGAGGGACTTCAGGCCTTTCCATTTCCTTCGAAGCTTGTGCGATGTTCTTTGAAGTTTCTGCAGTGGGAGCATCGTGAGGCACTTCAGGCTTTTCCATTTCCTTCGAAGCTTGTGCGACACTTGGATCTATATTTTCCAATTCTCGTTTGAAACTTTCGTACAATGATTTTACTCTGTTGTACGTATCCCTTTGTATGTAGGGTGTATCAAATTTTACAAAGGGAACTATTTGAATATGGTTTGCGTGAAATTCAGACCAAAATTTTTCGAGGCGTTCTAGCCTTTCTTCTTTGTATTTCTGTGTTTTTCTGGAGGCACTATCCTTGCCGAAGTTTCGACATTGCTTTTCGATTTCTTCTCTCAAGGCCTTTTGCTTCGAGCTTATAATAAACACATCTGTTTCGTCCAACATCTTAGTTTTTTGTTTGAATTGTCTTGTTCTATATTGTAGATAATCTTATAGATAGCGACAGTAGTTTTTTCGTACTTTGATTGCGTTACATTATACACGAGAATTGGAAAATATAGATCCAAGTGTCGCACAAGCTTCGAAGGAAATGGAAAAGCCTGAAGTCCCTCACGATGCTCCCACTGCAGAAACTTCAAAGAACATCGCACAAGCTTCGAAGGAAATGGAAAGGCCTGAAGTCCCTCAAGATGCTCCCACTGCAGAAACTTCAAAGAACATCGCACAAGCTTCGAAGGAAATGGAAAGGCCTAAAGTCCCTCAAGATGCTACCACTGCAGAAACTTCAAAGAAAATTGAAAAGACATCTAATGCTTCTGCCTACAAAGCCGACACCGCAAAGCCGGACAAGAATTCAACTACCGTACAAGGTCAACGGTTGACAAAGTTAAAGCTGAGGATAACGGCCATTATCGAGAACATAGAAGAATTTGAACAAACATTCGATGAATATTCCAAGGACATTTACGACTTTCAACAAAAAATACTGCTGGAGCAGTTGCGAACATTCACTGAATTACATGAAGACTTCATCTGCAATTCATCTGAAGAAGACCTTGAGAAACCTTATGTAACGAATAAGGAATATAAAAATGTCAAACAAGAGGTCAACAGATTTCTCAATACAATGGCATCAAAACTCTCCAGTAGTAACAACAAGCCGAAGGAACATAAGACTGAATCAATGCTTCCAAGACTTAAAATACCGACATTTAAGGGTAATTATTTGGAGTGGCAGCAGTTTTATGACCTGTTCCTCAATATAATACACGCCAAGGCCAATTTAACAACGACTGAAAAAATGGAGTATTTAAAAACTCATTTGGAAGGAGAGCCCCTGCAACTCATAAAGCATCTAACTTTTTCAAGTGAAAACTATAATAGCGCTTGGGAGATCTTAAAAAGTAGATACAACAATGAGCGAAAAATAGTGTCTATGCATATAGAGAAGATGCTCAAATCTGGACACAATAGCGCTCCAACAGCGTCTTCCATTAAAAACAGCTTGGATGCCATTAAAGAGGGACTAGCGGCACTAAAAAATTTGGGCTACGACACTTCTTCATGGGGTCCTATGATTGTTCATATGACTACAAAGTCACTTGACACAGAATCAAGAAATTTGTTTGAACAAGGTTTAGAGGAGCCAAATAAAATGCCGAAAATGAAGACTCTCCTCGACTTTCTGGAAAGACGTTACCAAGCTCTTGAAGTAATGTCAACAAACAAAAAACAAAAGAACTCATTTGAGGAACCAAGATCTGAAGTCCGTAACTTCATCATAGATGCAAAAGTTATTCAGTGTCCAATATGCAAAGGAGACCATAAAATATACGCATGTCAAAAGTTTTTAAAATTATCGCCAAAAGAAAGATGGACACAGTGCAAGCAGGCAAAGCTTTGCCTGAACTGTTTGAGGCATAACAAACAGATCCAATGTTTTAGCAAGAAAAATTGCCAACATTGCAACAAGAAACATCATTCACTTCTTCACATGGAATGGACTGATAAGCCAAAACAAACAGAATTGATAGAAGCTGCAAGATCATCCGCACAAATAAATCATAGCGAACAGAACCAGAATGTTTTAATCGCAACGGCAATTCTAAAAGTTAATAATGACAAGGGACAGTACGTTACAGTCAGAGCACTTATCGATCCTGGATCCCAAGCCTCGCTAATCACCGAGTCGGTTGTACAGACACTGAAACTTAAGAGACAGGACGTTTGTGTTGAAGTCAGCGGACTAGGAGCAACAAAAGCAGGAATTGCCACCAATAAGGTAGATGTGACCATAATGCCACATTTTGCCTCGAGTTTTAAGCTAAAAATAGAAGCTCTGGTGCTGTCAAAATTGACAAGGCAGTTACCTTCGAAGCAAGCAAACACTAAACAAGTTGAAAAGTTCGATCGTCTAGAGCTTGCTGATCCAACATTCAATATTCCTGGGCCAATTGATATGATAATTGGAGCTGATACATATGGCGACATCATGTTAAGTGGTATTAAACGAGTCGCTGCTAGATCACTAATCGCTCAAAGATCACAGTTAGGTTGGCTGATCTCTGGACGAACATCAAACGACATTCCCGACACATACAGGGTTACTGGACTAGTAGCACTTACATCAATTGATCAACAACTAGAAAAATTTTGGGAGATAGAAGAGGTTAATCAACCAAAATTCCAAAAGCCGGAAGATAAACGGTGCGAACAAATCTATAAGGATACACACTACCGAAAGGACAATGGGAGATATGTTGTGAAGATCCCATTCGACGAAGAATTAATCCAAACAAATCCACTTGGTGAATCAAGAAATAGAGCTACAGCTAGATTTCGACAGCTGGAGTTGCAGCTTAACAGGAATCCTACACTAAAAAACGATTATACACAAGTTATAAACGAGTTTCTCAACCTGGGGCACATGGTAGAAGTCAGTAACAACTCATCCAACAAAAACAATATTTTCTATATGCCACATCATGCCGTTATTAAACCTACAAGTACAACAACCAAACTTCGTGTTGTTTTTGACGGGTCAGCAAAATCAACGACTGGAGTAAGCTTAAATCAATTAATGCTGATAGGCCCTAAGCTCCAAGACGACATAACTACAATTTTGACGCGTTGGAGAAAATATAAATATGTTTTTTCTTCGGACATTGAAAAAATGTACCGCCAAATTGAATTACACGAAGAACACCAAGATTACCAGAGGATATTATGGCGCAGTTCTAACAACCAACCTATTAAAGAGTACAAACTAACGACTGTCACGTATGGTACAGCATCAGCACCTTATCTGGCTATTAGGACTCTTCAACAACTAGCTAAGGACGAACAATCCAACTATCCGACCGCTGCAGAAATAATTAACAATGACTTCTATGTTGATGATGTTATGTCTGGAGGAGATACCATCGCGGAGTGCAGGGCAGCTCAGAAAGAACTTGACGAGATGCTTAAGGGAGCAGGCTTTCAGCTTCGAAAATGGGCTGCAAACAACAGAAAACTACTACAACATATACCGATTGAGTTACGAAATCAACAAAACAAAGACGTGATGAAAGACGAAACTATAAAAACTTTGGGTATACACTGGAATCCTTTAAGTGACACATTTCAATTCAAGGTGAACGTCGATACAAAAATAACTAAGGAAATACTTACCAAACGCAAAACATTGTCCGAAATAGCCAAGTTATTCGATCCTCTTGGATGGTTGGCTCCAGTAACTGTCAGTGCCAAAATTTTAATGCAACGTATTTGGCAAGCAGAGCTTCAATGGGACGAACCACTTCCAACCGAACTGCAAAAACAGTGGAACAAACTAAGGATAAACCTGATTGCAGTGGAAGACATTCGAATTCCAAGGTGGATAAACTCCACAAAGGTTCAAGAATTTGAGCTTCACGGATTTTGTGATGCTTCAGAGGAAGCATATGCAGCAGTAGTTTATGCCAGGATAGCTCTACCAACGGGTTTCTTTGCTACAACAATTGTAGCTGCAAAAACAAAGGTGGCCCCAATCCGAAAAAAAATATCTCTTCCGAAATTGGAACTATGTGGTGCTCACCTGTTATCAAAGTTGCTGGCAGAAACAATGAAGACATTTGGGTGCCAAGTTAAAAACATATTTGCTTGGACAGATTCGAGAATAACGTTGGCCTGGCTACAAAAATGTCCGTCGACCTGGAAAACATTTGTTGCGAACCGAGTCTCAGAAATACAAGAGGCAGTAAACGTTAGCTGCTGGAGACATGTTCGGTCAACTGATAATCCAGCTGATGATGGTTCAAGAGGATGCCTTCCAGAACAGATGGCAACCAATGATTTATGGTGGAATGGACCTTATTGGCTGAAATTCGATTCTGAACAATGGCCATTAAATAACCAACAGCCAATCGCAGTGATCGATATACCCGAAGCAAAAAGGGTTTTAACAATTAGAGTTGAAGAAATTGACGACCTGACTAAGAGATTTTCTTCATACACAAAACTAATAAGAGTCGCTGCTTATTGCAGACGATTCATATCGAACTGCAAAAACAAACTAAAGAAGAAACCATCGGAAACGGGTAACCTAACAACAAGGGAATTGAGCGATGGAAGTAAAGGAATCATACGGTATCTACAAGAGAAGGTGTATTCCAAGGAACTAGAATCTTTACGAGATGGGAAGGCGATCAACAAAAAGAGTAAGGTACTATCTCTGAACCCGTTTCTGAACAACGAGAACATCCTTGTTGTGGGCGGGCGGCTACAAAACGCGGATCTGTCTAGCTCAGAGAAACATCCTATCATTTTACCACATCAAGAGTGGTTCACAAAACTATTAGTAGAAGATGCCCATGAACGCACACTGCATGGTGGTATTCGACTTACAATGGCTAAATTGAGACAACGCTACTGGATTATACAAGCAAAAAGATGTGTCCGACAAGTAATAAATAAATGTATAAGATGCTTTAGATTTGCTGCTCAACCAAATACTCAACAAATGGGGCTACTTCCAGCAGCAAGAGTGACACAATCAAGACCCTTTACACATACGGGTGTTGACTATGCTGGGCCAATTCAAATACTGATCTCAAAAGGACGAGGAAACCGGTCAACTAAGGGCTACATCGCTATATTTGTCTGCTTTGCTACAAAAGCAGTTCACATCGAGCTTGTGAGTGACCTCACTTCAGCAGCATTCATAGCAGCATTGAAGCGGTTCACATCAAGAAGAGGGATATGTTCACATTTCTACAGTGACAATGGAACTACATTCATTGGAGCTAACAAGGAAATTCAACAACAAGTGAGAGCAGCCATTAAGTACGGTGTAGTAGACGCATCATCAATGCTTACGAAACATGAAATGCAATGGCATTTCATACCACCAGCAGCACCGCACTTTGGCGGTTTGTGGGAGTCAAGCGTTAAATCCACAAAATTTCACCTAAAACGAATAATTGGAGACACCATGTTAACATTTGAGGAACTTTCGACATTGTTGACTCAAATAGAAGCATGCCTAAACTCCCGACCACTTACGGCAATCGAAAACGACATTGACAACACTACGATACTTACTCCGGGACATTTTCTAATCGGAAGTTCTCTGAATGCTGTACCCGAACAACCCATTGATGAAAAGAAAACGTTCCGCTCACGCTGGCAACTAATACAAAAAATGACTCAAGACTTTTGGAAAATCTGGTCATCAGAATATTTGTCACAGCTTCAACAATTGCCTAAATGGAAACAAAAAGAAGACAACATTCAAACTGGCGATATAGTTCTTATCAAGGAAGACCGGCTACCACCGACCACCTGGATGATGGGAAGGATATCAGAAGTTCATCCTGGGAGTGACAACGGTGTTCGGGCTGCAACTGTATTTAGTAACAATAAACAGTTCAAGCGACCCATAACAAAGTTATGTAAATTACCAATATAAAATGATGAGGAAGATAGGGAAGTGAGACAAGTCAATACATCCACAAATCGCTCACATAAAATTCTTTCTTTATGCACTTTGTTTGCCTTTCTCAACATAGTCGGCTCCACTCCAGTCCCCTACGATGTCGAGATAGTTCCATTTCAAACACACCCTGGAATATACTTCGAAGATGTGGGACAGGCAAATTTGATTTCAAGCTCATGGAAGACAATTGTTTTCTTTAATTTGACGAACTATTGGCAGGAATACGAAGCATACAAGGAAATTGTTTCAAAAATGGAGAGAGTATGTTCATCATCGGGAATGGAGAAACTAGATTCTATTAAGTGCGAAGGAATACTGAACCAATTTGAATATCAACTTCAACAAATAGAGCTCAACAATGAAATTCTCTTACACGCAAACGACGATTCATTAAAAAGGCAAAGACGATCACCATTTGACTTTATTGGAACAGTCACTAATGAATTGTTCGGAATACTTGATCAAAGATTTGCGGAGAAATATGAGCAAACAATAGAAGCTGTGCAAGAAAATGAAAAACACTTGCTACAACTCATGAAAAATCAAACAACTATTGTTGATTCCACGGTCAATATTTTCAAGAAAGAACAATCGAAAAATTCTAATCAAATTATGTTACTAAGTTCTATTGTCACGAATTTGGAAAACGAAACAAGTAAATTCGAGTACATGGAGAGATTTTCAGCAACTGCTCTTAACGGGATACTTATTATGATCAATTATAAAGCAACCCAGAGCATATTGCTTGATATTCTGCTATCAACGCATGCTGGAAGAATACACCCTCTTATCCTTTCAGTCCGACAATTCAAAAATGAGTTGACTAAGATTCATGAGAATATCTTTAATGATTCCTGGCGAAAGACATCACGAATCCATACTGCAGCTGTATAAAATTGTAAGCCCAAGAGCTAGAGTGACGAACAACAATATCATAATTGAGATCAGTCTCCCGTTGTTGTATAATGAAGAATTCAAGCTATACAAAGTATTGTCAGTTCCAACAAATCACAATGAACGCTTTACACGAATTGTTCCATCATCGGACTATTTAATGGTAAACTTACAAGGCAACCATGTTTATCCAATCAACAAAGATGAATTCCTACTTTGTAAAATAAGGCCTTCCGACATCTTCTGGTGCCCACTTCAGCATCCTCTGTATACAACCGGAGCGTCAACTAGTGTTTGTGAAACAAACATTATACACAAGTTTCTGTTTTTGCAGACCACAATTTCGCTGCCACTAAGAATTTACTATTTGAGAAAAAAACGCCTTTATGTTAATTTGCTGCACGTAGTATTGTTTATTTGTTGTACTTTGATTTGTTTCTTCTTATATATGTATAGATACAATTATAAATGAATTTTTTAATGCAATATGCAGACTTTTAATTTTATTTATGAAATTTATGATAAAAACTTAGCTCAACCCAATACAATGGCAGATGGCCCGAAAGAATTTACTTTAAATGAGAGGTGTTTGCTGGTTGGCTGATGAAATGACAATGATGGTCGTCGCTATGCGACGAACCAATTTGCAAACAAAAAGTACTAGATTTGTACATTGACTATTTAATTTAAGAGGGCGAACCATCAATTGGTACCAAACCCTAGTTTTTTGAGAGTGGCACTGTTTACACTGGAGTCATGTGAACAGATATCGAATTTAACACAGGTCAGGGTAAACCAAAGTTAGCCTTTTTATAAATTGTCAAAAAGTGATGTCAAAGTTGAGAAACGGACTTTACTGTTAAACAATTTTTTTCTTAGAATATAACCGAAAATCATATCCCAAAGTATGTAAAACGAATTACGGAAATGTTGTGTTTCCTTGGGATTATATCCTTACTTGTTTATCTTTCTCTTTCCTTTTAATTTACCCTACTGCCGTATGTCTTTGGCATGGAAAACCCCTACTGTCTTCCCACTCAGATTTTGCAACTCATACAGGCAGTTGCTAACGACACGATGAACCCGAGCCTTCACAAATTTTGGAAGCAACTTGGCGTTCAGTCCCTGGTAAACTTGCTTTGGGCAAAGTTTCGCCGGAACACTTCTTGCCCAACTTTAAATGATACTGGCCGTGATCGAGTATTGTACGTCTTCTGTGAATTCGCGTGTGCTTTTTTTAAATTTTGTGAAATATTTTGCCGGGTTAAAACGAAGTTCGTTTCACGTGTTCTTACTTCCAAGTCTGGATCATTTAATGCCCCTTAACTTCGAAATATTTTGTAGCTTGACGCCTGATTAACCATCTTTTGGCCGAAAAGTGCAAAGTAAAGTTGACACGCTATTGATTCACGGTTGTCAGACCTCAGCACACAAGCGACATACGACAAAAAGTTGTCCCAACTATCTTGTACTTCAGCTACGAATACTCGAAGCATACTAAGTAGACTCTGGTTAACTCTTTCTGAGATATTAGCTTGGGGTGAATAAAGTGCGGTTTTGACGTGTTGCACCTTATAGCTCTCTAGACACTTTCGAAACTCAGTTGAAACGAATTGCTTTCCGTTGTCTGACTCCGGAGTGCTAAGCGCGTGGAAAATCTCAGTTTCTATATATTTAATAATATTCTTCGAAGCGGCTGTAACGTAAACAAAATCAGATTATTACTTGAAAATAGAAATGACGACAAAAAAAAATGCAAACTTTCTTTTGTAACACTTTTCAGTTGTATTATATATTTCTCACACAAGATTTTTTTTTTTTTTTTTTTTTTTTAAAGGGGAATCTTATATGCTAATCTGGAGATCTCCAACCAGAGTAGCAGCCTTCCCTTTTTTTTGTGTTGCAGTAGTTGGAAATAAGTTGTTAGTAATTTCACATAATTATATAACCTCAGAGCGGGATTCGAACCCACACGTCCTAAACACTCTACCACTGCACCACGGCCGCCATGTTGCAATAAAAGATGATGTAGCTCTCTTAATTACCTTTACAATGATTTTTTAATAAGTTGTGATAGCATTAAAATTGAAGGAGTTATGGTCCAAAAACTCATTGATTTAAAAGAAAAAAACATTGGATGCTCCCCTTATTTGCAGTACAGCTCACTTTATTTACGTGCAAAAGACTTTTAATAGTGCTCATTTTAAAGCTTATTTCAAGCACTACAAAACATCCTCTTTTATTAGAATGCATAAAATGCATCTGCTTGCCGCTAAATGGCATTGACCACAACGATTAAATTTCAGACAAAATAAAAAATGGCTTTGATCTTTTATATCTATCTTAATATTGCTCTTAGAATACTTTATAAAAACCAAATTGTTCATTGTTTTACCTGCTAAAATTTTGTTTTTTATAAAATTTTTGATAAAACGTATAGTTTTGGAGATATTTGCAATAAATAGATGAAAAACGTGAAAAAATTGCGAATTTTCAGTTGCCAATAACTCGAAAAATATTGGACTTAATGAAAAACTTTATATTTAATTTTTTGCTTAAAATTAGGCCTTTTATCGATATCCGAGGTTATTTTGAAAAAAAAATTCGCCCCCGAAAAGGGGTGGCAACCACCCCCAGGGTGGTGTCGGTGCTCAAATCATTTTCACTTTTGAAGTTAAGGGTAAGATGAGCCTAATTCCAAAATGTCATGCAAATCGGTTCACAGTAATAAGATTCGGACCTAAAATGCTTCACTGACTGCACTAGAAGTAGATGGTCATAAGATGTGTCAAAGTAGAAAAGAGAAAAAAGAGAATCAGATTGTCATACTTTTGTGGCACAGGGTGACCCGGCAAAAAAAAAATCATAAGCATATATTTTTTGAAAACATTTGTATTTAAGTTTCATAACATTAGACAATAAATACATTATAATATAAAAATATCACACGTGTGTTACACTAAGGTATTTTTGTTTGTTGCTTGATTTTTTATTGTTAGTGTTGAAGAACTTAAGAATATGGTAAACTCGTACTCGTATATAAAATTTTATAATAAATTCTTTGTTTTGATTTTTACAACAATTGTAATTGAATTCACTATTTAGAACATCAAACATTTTCATTTCAAAATTATTAAAAAAATACATATTTGGAAAGTTTGAAATATATTTTTGTTCAAGGTTCTCTAACGCATTTAAAAAATCTTGTGTAGGTCGTGTCAATTTTGCACCTTCATATTCTTTAAAATCAGTGAAAATGGAGGAAATACTAGGTTGCTCACTTATTTCCACTTCACACTTATGCTTTTGACGGTATTTTTTTAAAATATAACCCGCAAAATAATAAAAAGCATTTTTACTGCCGAAATTCTCAGTCAAATCAGATTCGATTTTGAAAGCGGATATTACTTCATTCTTTTGTTCTTGTGGCAGTTGCCTACTCACATCAACATCCGGAAATTCCAAGGGCATAGTTGGTTCACAGTTTCCGTGGGTAATATCCTCCATGTATTTGGCTACAAAAGACCTTTTGAATGCACATGTGAATTGAAAAGGTGTGAGCAACTTATTATTTCCTCCCCTATTGCGTAGAACAGCAAATGTGTTCTCTAAACAATCTTGATTATGGTTTCTTGTAAGAAGAATTTTCACGTCATCTACTTTTAGTTCTTCAAATAAATCAATTAAAGCAAATATATTCTGTTGCCATCCTTTTATAAATCGCATTTTTTTAGTAACATTTATTGAATTGTCAAAAAAAGTGATATTTTCAAAAAAAAAAAAACCTTCATTTCATTCAAAAAATCAACTTGCTCTTTGGTCGCAAAAAATGGCCTTCTGAATGCTTTTGCTCTAAATTTTGACGAATAAGATAAACAAATCAAACAATTTATCACATTTTTCAATTATTTCTGCCGTCTTTATTGCAGTTGAAGAAGTAGCACCTATACTGGCGAAAGTGTAAATACCAGCCGAAACTGTTGCACTTATTGATTGAGAGGCAAGCCTTACTCGCATCTTTTGAAAATTATTAATTATTAAAATATGGTCATCTGTCAACTTTGGAGCCATTCTGTGTCGAAGTTCTTTGTCTCGTAAATAGAAACTAACAACAACGTCCTTAAAAGAAGATTTCTCGTTACTATTTGTAATAATGTCATATTTCATGAAATTCCGCCAGAAAGATTTTAAAAGATGCGGAGTGTATCACTTGCCCCCTTGGTCTGAAATGATAAGCCTAGGCTTCATCTTCACCTCCAGCAACTGCTGAACACACGTGAACACTATTTGCTTTAACGACTTAGCTAGACAAGCCGAATTGACAAAATGATAACCGAGCAGTTGCTTATACCGATGAGTAATACCTCTTGCCATTACGACAACAGATAATGCCAAGTTTCATCCCCTCTTTCCAAATTCCCTATATTCCTCAGCATGTCCCAGCTCCACAACCCAAGCCACAGCTCAAGCCACAAACAAAGCCACAACCAAAGCCCCATAAATCAATTCAATCCAAAATCAAACCCAAAGACGCCACTTATCAATCCTCGCTTCCTAAAAGGGTGTCTTTCAATATTGAAACTAACCACAAAGAAAGGCTCAGCGAGGATGACCTTCTTAGGTCAAACTCTGAGAGCGAAACAGATGACGACTTCAACCAGACCGTGGTGGGGGTTAGTCTACTTAGTTGTTCCCAAGATGGTGCAGCTAACTCAGATTAACCTCCAACACTCCAAGCAGGCTTCGGCCTCCCTTCTTCTCCGCCTAAACAAGAGAGGGGAAGATATTGTCCTTATTCAAGAGCCCTGGATCATCAAGTCCATCGTTCGAGGATTAAGGACTCCTGGATATACTCTACTGTATATGAAGGACAAAGGTGAACCCAGATCCTGCATATTGGTTAGAAGTAGCACTAATGTATTTTTACTCCCTCATTACAGCAATCGTGATGTAACCACAATAAGATACCAGACCAGTGACAACATCTACTGGCTGGTATCAGCTTACCTCGGCCATGACCATCCTGGCCCTCCTCCATGCGACTTATTTAAAAGAATTGTCGCTGCAGCAGAACGGCAGAAGATCTGCCTCATCATTGGATGCGATGCTAATGCGCATCACACAGTATGGGGTAGTACTGACATAAATGAAAGGGGTGAGTCACTTTTTGATTTTATTTTAAGTACTAACCTTATAGTAAGTAATATTGGCAATAAACCAACATTCATTACCAAAAACAGACAAGAAGTGTTAGATATCACTCTTGTCTCCGATTCGGTTCATTATAGGATTACTAATTGGAAAGTATCTACTGAACACTCCTTTGCTGATCATAGATACATTCAATTTGATCTAAATGAGGAACCTCTCAAGCAACCAGTCTTCCGAAACTATCGGAAAACTGACTGGCAAAAATATCGCGTAATTTTGAAAAAGTTTATTAAACCTGAACTTTTACAAAACCCTACAAACAAACATGAAAAAATAAATAAGTAGGGTGGCGCAACAGAGCGAGGAGCCCCTGGGCCTAGCGCATTTCTCACAGCCATGCCTTGTGAGGGAATGGAGGGGACCTACAATTTTCTGCCGGTTCCGAACGGCTAATTGAGAAAGCGCTTTTCATGGCAATGAATACTAACGGAGGATTTGCCAATTCCTCGCGAAAGGCGATACCCGTAGAAAAAACATTTTTGCCTCTGTTGGGATTCGAACTCGAACCTCTGGATTAACAGGCGGACATGTTATCCATCACACCACGGGTACCACACAAACAAACATGATCTAGACAAAAAAGTCAATGATCTTACCACTGCCCTTAACCATGCACTGCAGAAATCATGTCCTCTTATAAAAATAAGAGGAAAACAGAAACCACTGTGGTGGAGCTCGGGGCAAGAACTTTAAAAGACTGGGACTCCTACAAGGAATCCCTCAAAACTTATAAATATCAACTGAAGAAAAATAAAAGAACTTCCTGGAGAAACTTCTGTGGAAAAATTTAAGATACTTCAGAAGCTTCTAGATTAAGAAAAATCCTCTCAAAGAGTCCGACCATGTCTAGCAGTTTGAAAACAGCTGACGGCTGGACAGAATCAGGCGAAGAAACGCTCAATTTGCTTCTGGACACTCACTTTCCAGGAAGCTCTAAGAACTTATGCAACTATGATTCCACAGAACCAGGTAGCATAATAACAAACAACCCCGATCTGATTACAAGGGAAAAATTAGTTTGGGCCATTAACAGCTTTGACCCATACAAATCCCCTGGAACTGATGGTATAATTCCAGCCGAACTTCAAAAGGCCGCGGACATTATTATCCCTGTCCTTGAAGTAATTCTCATCGGCTGTACCACCTTGAACTATATCCCCACTCAGTGGAGAGAAGTCAAGGTGGTGTTTGTACCTAAGGCTGGGAAATCATCCCACGTAAACCCAAAAGATCTCCGACCAATAAATCTATCATCTTTCCTTCTAAAAACTTTAGAACGACTGATTGATATCCACCTGCGTACAGCTATAGATCCAAAATTGTTATCTGCAGGACAACACGCCTACTGCAAGGGAAAATCTGTAGAAACGGCCCTACACACCCTGGTACGTACTATAGAATATTCCCTCCATCACAAAGAATTCACTCTGGCCGCCTTCCTCGACATAGAGGGCGCCTTCAACAACGTCAGCAACTCTGCAATTACAAAGGCACTGACGAAGCTCAACGTAGATGATTCCATAGTGGAGTTGATAAATCTAATGCTAAAAAGCAGGAGAATCAACTCTACTCTAGGAAACTTCTCTGCAAAGAGATCTGTCAGTAGAGGAACACCGCAAGGCGGAGTCCTATCCCCTCTTCTGTGGAATATAGTCGTCAATGAACTTCTAGTTGACTTAGAAGCTGAGGGATTCAAAGTGATTGCATATGCAGATGACGTCTCCATTGCGGTGTCCGGCAAACATGCTCACGTCCTTACGGACCTGATGCAGACCGCTCTAAATAAACTTGTAAAATGGGCGGGAAAATGTGATCTAGGGGTCAACCCTCAGAAAACTGAACTCGTTCTCTTCACCAGCAAATATAAAATTCCTCAACTAATAACTCCATCAATAAATGGAATCTCACTTGTACTTTCAAACGAAGCCAAATATCTAGTTATAATCCTAGACAAAAAGCTAAATTGGAAAGCCAATATACAGAAAAGAATCAGGAAATCCACCGTGGCCTTATTTTCCTGCAAAAAAGAAATTGGTAACAAATGGGGTTTCTCCCCTCAAATCACCCACTGGCTCTACACCGCGGTCATCAGACCAATACTCACATACGGAGTAGTGGTATGGTGGACCGCTCTTGATAAAAGGACCTACTGCGATAATTTAAGCAAGGTCCAACGAACAGCCTGTCTGTGTATAAGCGGAGCACTGAGATCAACACCCTCAGCTGCACTAAATACACTCCTTAACCTCACACCACTAGATATCTTCAGCAAACAAATGGCCGCCAGTGCAGCCACTCGTATGAGAGCTATCTCCCAATGGACCGATAACAACATCGGTCACGTTACAATCCTGAATTTATTCGGATCAATCCCCTGTCACTCCGACTACACCATCCCCCAATTGGTTTTTGATAATAAGTTCCAAGTCTCAATCCCACCGAGAACGACCTGGGAAGACGAAGAATTTTTGAGAGATGATTCAATTCATTTCTATACAGATGGTTCAAAGACCGAAGAAGGGGTAGGCTGTGGGGTGTACTCAAACCGACTTAACGTAAGTCTCTCGTTCCGCCTTCAGAACCATTGTAGCGTGTTCCAAGCGGAAATTCTGGCGATCAAAGAGGTCCTATCATGGCTAAGAGAAAACGTGATATCCTCAACGAATATCCGGATTTTCTCAGATAGTCAAGCAGCCCTCAAATCACTCGGCGCTGTTTCTACGAACTCAGTAACCACCCTTAACTGTCGCCTATCTCTTAGGGAGATGGCTGAACAGTTCAATATTCACCTTATTTGGGTGCCGGGGCACAGAGATATCATGGGTAACTGCAAAGCCGATGAACTCGCCAGAGAAGGAACCGTTCTACCGATCTCAACCAGCAGGTTGAATATTGGTTTACCAATCGCTACATGTAAACTTATGCTAAAGCAAGAGGCAATGGATAGAACAAATCATAGGTGGTTCAATATCACCACGTGCGTGGCAACAAAACGGATATGGCCAGGGATAGATCCAAAACGCACAAGACATTTGTTATCAATTGCCAGATTGCAAGTTAGCTCCGTAATCAATGTCATCACCGGACATTGTCTGATAGGAAGACACGCCATAAGACTTGGCGTTCCCTCAAATGACTTCTGCAGAAGTTGCTTAGATGAGGAGGAGGAGGAGACAATCCCACACCTCCTCTGCTCATGTCCTGCACTCTCTTTTAATATTGAAACTACTCCATCTAATTCCTCTGTTCCAAGCCCACAAATCTCTGTCCCTTTTCCAAGCTTCGACCTAACGTCTATAGCAAAATACCCTAATTTCGTCAGATCCCACATACTCAATCCAAACTCTTCCCAGTCTCCTCAAGGGTCTTTCCCCTACATTGGCCCCTCTTACCCCCCGTAGTCAAACTCACACAGCAAAACACTGATTCAACTGAATCGCATTACGCTCTCTCGAGACTTAGAGACAAAAAAACTTATGAGAACATACGAATCTTTTTGTCTTATCTTCACGACAAATCGGACTCCCTTTGCTATGAAGGTAAGACCAGAACTAGTGTTATGGTCTCTATTCAACAGGAAGGTCTCCCCACTGACGTCACTAGTCTCAAGAAGCTCTTTGTTAAATACCACGAGTATTTTGAGGTGCCTCCTCAAAAAGTTGAAAGTGGTCTATGTGCTTTTGGACATTACATCCACTCTAAACGCATTTCACACCTTCAACTTAGCAGAGCTGACCATGAAAAGTTTTTTCGTTCATAATTCAGCATCTCAGAATCTGCCTGTTACCTTTTACTACCAAAACGTAAGAGGACTTCTCTCAAAAACAAGAGTAGTAATTCAACAATCCCATGCTTTGCCTTTTGAAGTCTTTGCCCTGACTGAAACTAATCTTATCCCTAGCATTAACAACCAGGAATTGTTCCCATCTACTTTTAATGTTTATCGAGATGACGATCAAGACCGTGACACTGATGACTCTCCTTGTCGTGGTGTCCTCATTGCTGTCATCAATACAATTGATTCATCTCTTCTCTCAACATCCTCCTCTCCCAGCCTTGATTTTGTCTCAATCAAAATCACTCTACGCCATAAATCGCTTTACATTATCTGCTTCTATATTTTACCATCGCAACCCCTCGAATCTTATGAATTTGCAATCAAAACGATGGACGACATTTCAGATTTATGTGAACCCCATGATGAGATCCTTATTTTCGGTGATTTCAACCTGCCGTATCTAAACTGGACTTTGTCAGATGACCTATCGTTTTACATTGCTCCTAGCCCCATCTCTGCTAAAGAATGTCTGATCGTTGACTTCTCCTACTTCCTCTCCGTGGTATAACCATAGGCCCCGTACTCTAAGAAATAAGAGGAACAAATTATGGACAATCTTCCTTCGTACTCGATCTCCTACTGACTATTCAGCTTACCTTGGCTCTTATTCACATTTCTGTGAGCTTTCCAACACCCTTTACCAACGCTATTTAATCGAAATGAAATCTAACATTATTAATGACCCTAAGTCTTTTTATAAATTTGTCAACCACAAAAGAAAATCTGACGGGTACCATTCCTCCCTTTCCTTCAATAATGAATCCTCATCCGATGCACTCGCCGTAGCAAACTATTTCGCAAATTACTTCAAACAATCTTTCACGGACGATTCGTTTGTGCCTGACTCAGATTATTTCTCGTTTTTACCGAATTTTTTTTTTGATCCATTCCTTCCACGTTTCTTTAACTCCGACCTAATTGAAGAAAAGTTAAATCATCTAAGTGATGAGTTTATTCCTGGCCCCGATCATATTATACCTGCCATATTTCTTAAGAAGTGCTCCTCAACTCTTTCCCTTCCCCTCTCTAAAATCTTTAACTTGTCCATATCCCTTGGTGTTTTCCCCCAAGCTTGGAAAACGGCGTTTATAACCCCTATACACAAAAAAGGTCCTAAGTGCGACGTGAAAAATTATCGTCCCATCGCTAAACTATCGCATATACCCAAAATTTTCGAAAGCATATTGTATGAAAACTTAAGTTTTCGTTGCAAATCTCTCATCTCCCCTAGACAACACGGGTTCCTCAAAGGCAGGTCAACAACAACAAACCTCGTTGACTTTGTCTCATTTTCCCTCTCAGCCTTGGAGAATGGAAAGGAGGTCGATGTAATTTCAACTGACTTTAGTAAAGCTTTCGATAAAATCTCTCACAAACTTATTCTTTTTAAATTTTCCACCCTCGGCCTTGGACCTATTCTGTTGAGATGGATTTCTTCTTATTTAGAAAACCGTTTTTACAGCGTTCGGTTCACATCCGCCTTATCCAGCCGCTTTCTAGCTACATCCGGTGTTCCCCAAGGCAGCCATTTAGGCCCTCTCCTCTTCATTCTCAGTATTATCGACATTGAAATGATCATCAAACACTCCTCTATCTCCCTCTATGCGGACGATACTAAGTTTTAGCGGATCATTTCTTCTTCTGAAGACTCTTCCCTCCTCCAACTTGACCTCAACAATTTTTCAATATGGTGCTCCAAAAACTGCCTGGAGCTAAATGTTTCCAAGTGCCAATCAATAACCTTCTCACGTAAACGCATCAAATCTACTCCCGTCTCTATCTTCTAAACGGTCAAATCATTTCCACCGTTGAGGTGATCCGGGACCTTGGGATTATTTGCGACCGTGAGCTGAATTTCCTCAAACATATCGACGATATAATCCTTAAGGCAAATTCAGCACTTGACTTCGTGAAGCGATGGTCCAAAGAATTTGCAGACCCTTACGTAACCCGATCCCTTTACATTTCATTTGTTCGTCCACTTCTTGAATACGCTTGTCAAGTCTGGTCGCCTTTCCAACAAGTGCACATTGCCAGAATTGAGAGCATACAACGCCGTTTCCTCCGTTTTGCTCTTCGAGGTCTTAATTGGAGTAAACCCCTGATATTACCTCCTTATCAAGACCGAATCAGACTCCTAAACCTAAATACGCTGAAAGATCGAAGAGAAATATTTGACGTTCTCTTCATTCACCGAATCCTCACAGGTACCATTGACTGTCCAGCCCTTAACGAATCCATTTTTCTAAATACTAACCCTCGTAACACCCGTAATCCCCGTCTCTTCTATCTTCCCACTCATCGAACCTCTTACGGCTCCAATGAACCCATCTCCCGAATGCTGAGAAATGTCAACTCCCACTCCTCTTGCTTTGACTTCTATATGAGTACTCCCTGCCTAAAACTTCGTCTCCTTAGCCCTCCAACTACTTAGTAAGTCTTAGCTATTAAGTTTCTTAGTTTGTAAGTTAATAGCTTATACTCCCTGCCTCTCCTAAGCCCTCCAACTAGTTAGTAAGTCTTAGCTATTAAGTTTCTTAGTTTGTAAGTTAATAGCTTGTATTAAGCCTAATAAATGGGGGTTTTGCCCCCACCAAAATTAAAAAAATTAAAATTAAAACAGCATAATTTGCAGCTAATCGAGTTTTAACTTGTCCGTCGTCTTCCAACCCTATTATATCTCCGGTATTTTTATTTAAAAAAAGGTGAGTTTTTAAAGATATTTCATTTAGTCATATCACACAATTAAGAGCAGTTTCTGGTAAAACCTGTATTTTGAGCTTTAAAGCATTAAACAATTCCTTGTGAAATCCAGGCCTAGAAGGCCAATTTTTTGTAAATCGAGTTAAGGTTTTTTTGGATGGAAAAGTTAAATTGTGTTGTAAAAAGTGATACGCGTTTGGTGCTATGAAATATATACTAAGACAAAATTTTTTAAATTCGTTAGAGTACCTCCATCTTTTCTGATTTTTTTTTTTATTTAAAACTTGAGTCTCAACAATTCGAGAAAGTTCTACAGGCAAAATATTTCTCGTCTTTTTTAAATACAAAGCTTCTAAATATCTTTCACTTTTCAAAACCTCAATTTCCTTTTTTTAATAAATCATACTCTTTTTTTAAATATAGTACCTCTTCTGGTTCCGTTTAGTTAGTCTGCGTCGATCTATGCTCTTTGGATATTCCTGATGTTCCTGCTTCAATAGGAATGTCTACAAAACTTCCAGCTTGAACTGCCTCGTCTCGTTGCTCATCTGATTCCAAGTATTCCATTGAAACGTTGATGGTTTCAGCAGTTTGGGTTTCATATTTTTCAGGTGTTCCTATGAATAGAGAAATATTATTAGTCTCACCTTCTGTTTCGCATATTGGTGTTTCAGTAATATTTAAGTTGGGCAAGGCCGAAGTTTTTAAGCGAGACTTTGTAGCGGAATACATTTCTTCTGAAAAATGCCTTCCGCATACTCTGAAGTCCTGAGAAATTTTGCTGTTTGTTAGGTTTTAGAATGGCAGTTAGCCATTTTGTTCTCCTAAAAAAATGATACACAATAAGTTAATCAAAGTAACGAAAGAAGTTATGATATGTATGTAATTGACCTTTCAAGAAAATTTAATATTTGTTCTTATGGTGACACAAGCATTAATGCTATGAACATCAAGAGATCATATTTATTAAATTTATTTACAGGCATTTACATATCGCACATCCGGTGGAACAACGACTTAAGTGTGCCAAACTTTTCAAAAAGGTACTACTTATCAATAAAATACTGACACAATTGAAAATATTCTTTTTGTTGCCAAAAAGCAAATATTTTTTTTTAATGTTTTCAAATGAATGTTCATTTATGAAATTGCATTTTCTGGAGAATTGAGTAAGTCGTTGTCCCACCTGAGGTGCGTTACATCAGTGAATGAACTATTAAAAAAAGAAAAAAATTGCTTACCTCTCTTCGTTGCTTGGTAGTTTGAAATAATTAACTCCAGGACTTCTCACTTCCTCACGACCGCATACTAAGCACTTGAGATAGTGTTTACCCATTTTAATTAAATATTCTTTCACAGCACTTCAACTTTCAACACTAAGAAACTTACGCCAAATGATAAGAAAACGTCCGGGTGCGTCTTTAAAACTACGTTATGAAAAAATGTAAACATATTTCTGTGTATGCCTAATTACATTTTAATATGACCAGCTGCTATTAAAGAGGCACAATCTTTCAAAAATCCGTTCAATTGCTCGGATATGCCGACGATATTGACATAATTGGAAGAACGCAGCGTGATGTCAATGGCGCGTTTATGAGCATTGAGACGGAAGCGAAGAAGATGGGTTTAGTGGTAAATGAGGGCAAGACCAAGTATATGCTGTCATCAAGAAAGGACACCCAACACCGACGTCTTGGACAAAACGTCACGATTGACAGCTATAACTTTGAGGTAGTTAAGGACTTTGTCTACCTAGGCGCCGCTATTAATTCAGACAACGACACCAGCGCTGAAATCAAACGAAGAATAACTCTTGCCAATCGCTGTTTCTTCGGACTAAGAAGGCAATTGAGTAGTAAAGTCCTCTCTCGAGCAACTAAAGTGTCCCTGTATAAGACACTTATAATCCCGGTTCTTATATATGGCGCAGAGGCATGGACCTTGTCAAAGGCAGACGAGAACGCTTTAGGATGCTTCGAGAGAAAAATTCTTCGGGTGATTTTTGGTCCCGTCTGCATAGATGGAGAGTGGAGAAGAAGATTTAATGACGAACTGTACGGGCTGTACAGCGACACTGACCTTGTCAAACGAGTCAAGGTCCAGCGGCTTAGATGGCTGGGTCATGTAGAGCGAATGGACACCAACGCTCCGGCCCGGAAAGTCTTCGAATCCAATCCCGAGGGACGGCGCAGTAGAGGAAGACCGCGACTCAGGTAGCGCACGCAAGTAGGAGAGGACCTCAACCAACTTTGCGTGCAAAACTGGAGGCAGCTAGCTAGGGACCGAGCTGGCTGGAGAAGCATGTTGGTTGAGGCCCTAGTCCGACCCGGACTGTAGCGCCACCTTAAGTAAATAAGTAAGCTGCTATTAAATAAGTATCTCAAAAGTGGAAAAAAAAATTTCTGTACTTCGCTGATTGTGTTGTTTATGTATTTCTTAGAAGACCAGGTTAAAGATAAAATCATATTAATCATACCTACCATTGAAAAACTCGTTAAAAAACATGTAACCCAAAGAAAAAACCCGAACATAATAAAACAATTGAGTGTCATAAAAAAAATTAGATCTGGTCACCCAAGCTATTAAGCAGCACAACGAAACCATATACACACTCACGATCACTTGGGTGCGCCTTTAAAATTGCATTCATAAAAAATTGCAGGTCGCGTATCTAACATTGGAAGTTTATTGGTATTGACCTGGGAAAACCTATTGTGAAGGAGTCACAGCCAACGGCCTCTTAATTAATTGCTCTATTATTACTATTAACAGGTTGTAAGCCCTCGGCTGTGCCTCGATATCCGATTACCTCACATTCAGTTGTATTGCATAGAAATACATAACACTTGACTTGCTTGTGTATCCATGGAGTGCATTGTACTCAAAACAATATCATTCCCAAAGGCAGGCCACTGCCAGCCGACAGAAGTAATAAGGGATCATATTGCTTTGACTGCATGCGCGCTGTTTATGTCACAGCAATAGTCCTTGGGTATGAGCATTTGTTTATGATATAGGTCATTGGGGCTCACTCAAAAGAATGTGATGATGAAGCGTTTTAATCGGATATCGAAGTGTGGTCGATTGTTCGATAACCAGAAATGGAGCATAACAACGTTGTATAAATAGGGTATGAATCTGAGAATAAATTATCAATAGTGATCGTGGACTTGATCTGAACATACTCCCGGGTTTTAGTTAATATAAATCATTTAGCCGACAACAATTCCTGGATAGTTCTAAAAGTGTTTCCACTACCATCCCTTAACTTTGCAGCTAGTGCGAAGAGGTTTGAGCCTACAGCAGTGAATGCTTGTCGAGTTGGTAGTTTGGGAACCATGGAACATGTGTATCCTTCAAACATTTGGGATTGTTCGAAAGTATTACTTTACTATTCATAGTTTTGACCTACTTCCACTCATTGCATTTTTTTTATTTCTTTGCTGTTCATTGTTGAATGTAGTAGTAGACGTTGCAGTTGTGTAGAGAGTGTCCCTATACTCATTATTAGATATACTCTGTGCATGATGTTCTTTCGTGGTTGCCTATAGCTACGATTATTGAATAGGCTCGTGCGTATTATTCGGTGTCTTTTCGTGTTTCGTGTTAAGTATATAATGTGCTAGCGTGTGTGAGCAAAGCATTTGTTCACAACTAATTTTCAAGACAAGTGTTGTCTTCTTCTAGTTAGAAAAGAATGCGACTTCTAACTAGAAATTGTTGCTTACATTTTTGTGTTATAAACAGCTCGCGATATTTAGTTATTCCGTGTTTTATATGAAGTTTATTAAGTTTTAGGAGTGATTTAATTCCAATTTGAGTGAACTTTATTTGGTGTTTTTCCCCATGTTTAATCATTTAGTGTACTGTATAGTGTTGAATATAGAAAAGTGTTGTGTTGTGCAGTGGTTTGGCAAATGCATTTTGCCGACGGCATTTGACATATCCCGGTTGATTTCAATTTGTTTTTTAGTGGATTGTGTTTGCCTTGTAGGTAGAAGATCTGTTTTCTGTGCAAGTTTGACTTGGCTCAGAATTCAATATTTTATTATTTGTGATTTAAAATTTGAAGTGATCTTTTGTAAATTGTGTAGTTTAAGCATTAAGTCTTATAATATATGCATGCGTTGTTGCAGTGCAATAACTTTTATTAAAGAACATGCATTGTTACAGTGTTCTATGTTTTTTTACGATTTTGGATTTAAATAAAAATGTTTTTGAAATAGCAATGAGTGTTCTATTTCATTTTATTGCAGTAGGTTTTAGGTTTTCTATTGATTTTTATCTCCTTTTATTATAGTAGGTTTTAGGTTTCTATTAATTTTTTACGCGAGTGATCATATGATGTCGATTTGTTCGGAAGTTTTGTTCGACGGTAATAAGCAAATTTTTGTTATAGGCCGCTTCAACTGTCCGTTTTGTGTTTTTACCGTCACGACGCGTATCAGCCCGTCCGATCCGGTGTGGGTTTCTTGTATTCTGGCAAGATTCCAATTGGTCGATGGAAGTCGCTCATCTTTGAAAAGAACTAAGTCTCCTAGCTTCGACATTTCCTTAATCTGCGTCCATTTTGGTTGTTGCTGAAGCCTTGCGAGATATTCTGAATTCCATTTTCGCCAGAATCCTTCTGCTAAAACCTGGACACGTTTCCAGCGATCTGCATGTGTGATGCTGAGATTTAATTCGCCTTGTGGTATAGCGTGCAATGATTCGCCGACTAGAAAGTGTGCAGGGTGAGTGCATTTAAATCGTCTAAGCTGTCGGAGAGAGGGCAAAGAGGCCTAGAACATAAACAAGCCTCTATTTGAGCTAGAAGCGTCATGAGCTCCTCGAAAGTAAGCCTTTCCGTTCCAACGACTCGTTTTAAGTGGTACTGGACCGATTTCACACCCGCTTCCCATAATTCACCGAAGTGTGGAGAAGCTGGGGGAATAAAATGCCATTCGGTACCATGATTCGCCAAGTCTTCCGCAATCTCCTTCCAATCGTGTTGTGCTTCTTTCAATAATTTTACTAACTCGTTGTTAGCACCAACAAAACTAGTTCCACAGTCGCTATATACTTTCGTACAGATTACTCTTCTAGCAGTAAATCTTTTAAAGAATGCCAAAAACGCTTGAGTTGTCAGGTCTGACACGACCTCCAAATGAATAGCCTTTGTTGCTAAGCAAATAAATACATACTGTAACCTATGAGAATTTTCGCACCACGTGCCTTCCAGGATTTAATCTCGATGGGACCTGCATAGTCAATACCAGTATGACTAAACGGTCGAGACATGCGCACTATCGCTGCAGGCAAATTTCCCATTAATTGCTGCATTTCAGTTGCCTTTTGTCGAAAGCATGAAGAACACCTGTGCAATTGGTATTTAACGCTTCTTCTTATTTACCCAATCCAGTAACGTTGTCGAATGTAGCTAATCATTTGCTGGATACCGCCGTGTAGTGTATTTTTATGAGCATCTCGGACAACCAAATTCCTAAAATGATGGTTGTTTTGAAGGAATATCGGATGTTGGGCATCATAAGGAAGTAGAGAGTTCTCCAAACGTCCTCCCACTCGCAGTACTCCGGTAGCATCGATAAAAGCATTCAACGCACTTAACAGTTTGGGCGTTTTATTATTGCGAATTTGTTGCATTTCGTTCGTGAACATTTCTTTTTGAGCTGCCTTAACGATGAGTAGATGGGCAGCTTGCAATTCCTTAGGTTTTAGTGGACCTGAAATAGGCCCCAATTCGGGTGTACATATTGCTATAAAACGACAACAGGTGGCAACAACTCTAACAACTTTGAGAAGGCTCGAAAAGTTACATATAATTTGTAGTATACTGTCACTTTCTATTGCATTTATGCTTAAAACATTGATATTTCGTTGCTCTTCCAACGTATCTATTTCGATGGGTTGATCTGGAAGACCGAATACCCATTTGTATTGTAGGAATGCTGGACCATTCCACCACGGTTTAAGTGATTCCAATTCGGATGGATATACTCCCCTGGATCGGCAGGGTTATGAAGCGTTGCGACATGTTCCCAGCAATCGATCCCCACTAACCGCTGGATTTCCGACACACAGTTGGATACGAATCCAGGCCAATGCAATTGTGGAATCTGTCCACGCATAGATTTTGACATCAGGAATTAGCAGAACTTCCTTGGTGTATTGTAATAACTCTGCCAATACTACTGCACCACAAAGTTCCAGACGAGGTAAAGTTTTTTTTTCAAAAAAATTGTCGCTCTCATCATCAGCGACTCTGTTAAAAATTTTGATTGCAAGGTATGGTGCACTCGCTGTACCAAAAGTAACCGTTTTTAGTTTGAAAATTTTCACAGGTACGGTCTTCCCATCTCTAAACAGGATCAATTGATAATATCGATCTGCTTGATTGACCCAAATTCGCCGATACATTTTTTCAATGTCGGCGGTAAAGGTAACTCGATGAGTTCGCCTTTTCAACACCAGATCAATTATACTTGATTGTAATGCTGTGTCAATCGTTCATTCCGAGTGAACGAATCAATCATCAATCGTTCAATGGAAAGATTCGGTTATTTCTATCAATCATTCAATCACTTGAACTGGCGATTCGATCGACCGAAACTGAAACCAATAGACGCACGAGAACGAGGAACGACCGAAATTGAAACCAATCATTTGCAGTGCAGCGTTGTATTTTTAAATTTGTATAACTCTCTGTTTACGCTTCGTGTCTACCGACATACATACATAAATGCAGTCGAGTCAACATCGAAACAGAAACGTAGGCAAGAACCAATAGTGCAGTATGGTACTGAGTTGTAGATGGGGGATGGTTTTCTTTTTTAGATGTGCATATACATACACACATTACATTCATTTTACATTTTCTGTGAGAATCGCTTTAAGAAATTTGAAGTAGAAATCTTTCCATATCGCTTTAAAACAAGGACTAGAAAAGTTCTAAATCTATCAAATTCTAAAAGCTGAAAATATAAAATAAACATAAGTATGCATATGTGCTTCATCTGAAATGAAAAATATCGCTCACCTACTCAGAAATAGCACCACTCTATTAGCATCAAAGTAGACAGAGTACTGAAAACTGAAGTACTTGTTTGATTGGTTTCCATTTCGCTTTCGGTCAATAGTTTCGGGTCTCGTTCAAACGATTTGTTTCAGTCTCGGTCGTTCGTTTGGTTCAAGTGATTGGTGATTGGTTTCAGTCTCGTTCGTTCGTTTCGTTCAAACGATTGGTTTCAATCTCGGTCAGTCGTTTGGTTCAAGTGATTGGTTTCAGTCTCGGTTGTTCATTTCGTCCAAACGATTGGTTTCAATCTCGGTCGTTCGCCTATCGTTCAAGGTTCATTTTTTTGGTTTGATTGGTTTCATTTTCAGACGTTCGGCTCGTACAAATGATTGGTTTCGGTCTCGGTCGTTCGTTTCTATCAAATCATTGGTTTCAGTTTCGGTCGTCTTCACCCATTTCATACAAATACAGCATATAATAGTAAAATACTGAGTCACTTTCAGTGGCGTTCTATGGAAATGATTGAAATGGTGATGGATTGTTTTAGTTTTGTATGATTGCAATCATCAATCATTTCCAGTGAACGGGTCGAAAAGACCGAATCAATCGCGATTGACACAGCTTTACTTGATTGCTATTTTGAACCGACAAGCAACCAATCGTTAGGGGATTTGACATCCGTAGTTTTCGCTGCCGCATCGGAGTTTGGTAGTAGAACTCGCTTCTTTGAAAACCGCTTGATGCGGAAAGAAATAATGGAATGGGGTGTCTAAAACCGCATCATTACCATCTACCTCTTCCATTTGACCAAGGTCTTTGTATTCTAGGATACATTTCTTTTAGCCTTCAACAAGTTTCTCGTTTGAATCTATCCTCTTCTCCAGATGAAGAAACCGTCGTAAGGCGTTCTACCGACTCGATCCCATTTCTGGATAGCCTCCACCTCTCAATGGTAACTTCACTTGGTAACGTCCATCAGGTAAACGTGTTGTGTGTTGATTAAAGTGATCGTCACACGCAATATCTTCTTCAGTCTCTTGCTTCTGAAAAGGTGTCTCTTCTATAGTCCAAAATTTCTCTAATTAGGAACTCAGATCCGTTAGTTGAATAAAGCTTCGGACTTGTGGAATTTCGGCTGAAACTTTCCCAAATACAATCCATCCCAGTTCTGTGTTTTGAGCTACAGGTTCATTTCCATCTTCTGGACGCCTTATTTCAGGAAGAAATATTTCGGCACCAACTTCACTTCCGAAAAGTAAGTCTATAGATGCATGTTCATACAGATGAGGATCAGCTAACAAAAGACCATTCAGATGTTTCCAAGTGCTAGGTACCACTCGCTGGGCCGGGAGATGGCCAGTCAACGACTTAAAAACCAACGCCTGAATGGCAGTCTCGAACGTCGAGTGACGGGAAGCAAATCTTACTTCGACGGAGTGTTGCGCAGTGCCGTTGTTGACCAACCCTAACCCAGATACCTCTACATTTGTACGCCTTCTCTCCAATTTCATAAGTTGTGCCGCTGCTTTAGTGATGAAAGACTTTTCTGACCCTGTATCAATCAGAGCACGCAAAAGACGTATCTTATCTGAGCACCGGATGTGCGTAACCACGTTGCGACGCATGGTAACTAAAAGATTGTCCTACCGATCGATGGCTGAAAGACAGGCGCATTCGGATTTATGGACGTCTGAAAAGTTTTCGATTGAGACGAAGACCCGCTGGAACTGGTTGCAGGAAATTGTTGTACAAGTCTGTTGCTTGAAGATTGTTGCTGTTGTTTGTCATGTAGCAGAGAATGATGTCTTTGTTGGCAAAAGTAACATGAAGTAAGATTGTAACATGTTCCAACAAGATGTCCGTAAGACAAGCAATTTTCGCATATCTTCAGCCTGGAAACAGTTTCTTGACGACTTTTGACATCCATGTTGAGGAATTGTTGGCATTTTCTCAAGGTATGCTTGCCTTGACTGCACAGCTTACAAATCAGTTGCTCCGCGGTGTTGTTCCTGTTTACGGTGTGGTTTCTGTCTTCTGGTTTGGATGGCTGTTTGACGACTTGCTTAGCGTGCATAACTTTCGTCATAACTGGTTGAAAACTAATCCTTGTTTTGACGTGTGGCTCTTCTTTACTCCTGTATGCAGCTTCATGTTCCTGTTGACCAATCACTTCAAGAGTTCGGAAACGGATCTCCAAAAACTCGGTAATTTCCTTGAATGTAGGCAAATCTTTCCTATTACCAAGTTTTTCTTCCCACAGGTTTTGACAAGAATGCGGAAGTTTCTGGAAAAGGAACCAAATAAGGACAGTGTCCCAGTAAGACACAGGCACATCCATTTTCTCTAGCGCGAGAAAACATTCTCTGGTGGTGTACAGAAGATCTTTGATGCCCGTGGCAGTCTCACGAGTCATGGATGGTTGACCAAAAAGTGCTTGCATTTGGATGTGCACCAAAATACGCTTATGATCGTATCGATCATTTAACAACTCCGAAGCCTTACTGTAATTGGCAGCCTCTACAACAAAATTCTGCAGAAACCGATTTGCATCACCTGTCAAGCATGATTGCAAGAAATGCAGCTTGTCGATCTCATCAAGACTGCTGTTTTTGTGGATCAGAGACTGAAACCTGTCATAAAAAGCGCGCCAGGTGATATATGAACCGTCGAATTTGGGTAAATCTATTCGTGGAAGTCTTATTCCCGAATAAACTGATGTACCAGCTGTATTTTGGGGCGTAGCACCAAGGTTTTGAGCGTTAGTAACGATTGTTGCCCATTTTTCAATTACTTCCAAAAACTCTTAACGGTACTCCAGGTAAATTTCATCTATCTGTTCATAAACCACCTTCAACTCTTCTACTTTCATACTCTCTTCCAGCAATACACCTCCAACGATGGCTTCATAATATGTTTTTGCCGATGACATATCTTCTTCCAACTTGCTTAGACGAGCTGACGCATACGCCTTTGTTCGACGTTCTTTTGAGGACTTCTTAAAATTGGTAAAATCCTTAATAGTTTTTGCTAAGAGGTCTTTTTGTAATTGGCCGTACTTGAAATTTTTGGTCTCCCCCATAATAATACTTTATTTCTTTTATATTAACAGAAATACGACGAAAATCAATTAGACAAGTTTACGACACGAAAAGCAAAACTTACTGCTTGTCTGCAACTGTTGCTGCTTCTTCTGTGGTGCTGCTAATGCTGCTACTGCTGCTAGTGCTGCTAATGCTGTTAATGCTGCTCCTGCCGCCAAATATGTTGCTAGAAAACTATATCGATTTGTTGTGTCTCTTCTGGACACTTTTGTTTAGAAATTAGTTGAATTAAACCACTTGTTAACGAACTAAGTAGATTTTAAGTTTATTAAATTAGAGTTAATCAGCGACAAACTACTTTTTAAATGTACTTTTAAGGCACTTAATACAGATTGTAAAATCTTTTTTCTTATGGGGATATTCACCGCACACACTTTTAATGTTTTTAATGTTTATCTAGTTAAACTGATAATTTAAGGCAAGGAGGATCAAATGTAACGACTTGTGGTGTCGAAAATAAACGCAATCAGATTATTACTTGAAAATAAAACTGAAGAAAATAAAAAATGCAAACTTTCTTTTGTAACACTTTTCATATATATTTCTCACACAGGAACTCTTTCATATGACCTATGGTCTATTACATAGTAACATTAATTTCTTATCAAGTATTCTATGTTTTTTTTTGATTGACAGCTGTCAAAGTTGTGAGAAGGTTGAAAATTTGTGCGCTCTTTTGAATTTTTTAAATTAAAACAATAAAAGTTAATTTTATTTTATTTTTGAAACGTTAATTACATTTAATAAGTCTGTGTTCACACACGAAATACACAAAGGTTTGACCACTGGCAATACAAGGTACGATCTTATCCGATTTATTTTTTTGGGGCTATTCGATCGTTTTAAATTGTAAGTGCTGCATATGCAATCGAAAAGAAATTTGCAAAATACGTCGCCTGACCATACATCAACGAACAAAAAACGCACTGTTGAAACAATGGCATCGGTTGGAACAATGTCGATTGCTCAATTAAAGGTCCTTTTTGATGAGTGCTTAACCCCAAAATTGAAAGACATTGCTACGAAAAAAGAAGTCCTTGCTGTCTCAAACGAGCTTCAGTTATTACGGTCTCAAAACGGCTACCTGCTTAACCGAATAACAAACATGGAAAGCTACTGTCAAACGTTAGAGCGACAAATTGAAATGTTGTCACGAAAAGACACCGAAAACACTGTTGTTGTTCATTTTTCGGCAGAAGGGAAAACCAATAAAGTTGACTTTGCAAAACAAACTTGTAAAGGTCTTCTCCAGCTTCAAGAAAATGCAGAATTACCTATAAGTCAAACACAAGAATTCACAAATCGCAATACAAATAAAACAACAGCTGTTTTGAAATTTCATCCCGGCGAAACCGCAAATAAAGTAATCGAAGCAACTCCGAAACTGAAAAACACCGGAATTGTTATACATCGCGAGCAATCAATTATAACACGACAAAAAAGAACTGCACTGTATCAAATCAAATCGAGGCTAGCAGAAATGTTACCAACAGCAAAGATTTTTTTAAGAGGAATCAAATTGAACATTAATAATTTTGCGTTCACTTATAATCTGGCACGAGGGTTGGTTATAAAGAATGCAGAAGAAATGTCATTTAAAAGAAACACGTTTGGAGAGGCTGGATTGCAATTCTTTGACATCAACAACAACATCAACTGTCAGAACTTTGCGACTGCAACGCCTGTACTGCAACAAGGAGAAACGAGTCAACAGCTGAGTCAGCATTATATTTAGGATAGGGTTGCCGTCTGTCATTTAAATTTAAATATTTTGTGCTATAATGTGTCTGGCCTAAAAAACAAACTATTAATGCCAGATTTTTTTAAATTAATACAAAACTTTAAAATAATCATTTTTATAGAAACATTTCTTGAAGAAGGTACAGAAACACAATTCTACTAATATTATAAACGTGAAAGTTTGTATGTGTGGATGTATTTTTGTTCCTCTTTCACGCAAAAACTACTGAATGGATTTTACTTAAACTTTCCAATAATATAGCTTATACATCAGAATAACACATAGGCTACAATTTATCCCTAAATTCCCACGGGAACGGGAACGTATACGGGAACTTAGAAAAGTTTCCACCGTTAGAATGCTTCATTATCCCCGAGTAACATAAAAACTAATTCATCCCCATATTCCTACGGTTCCCTATGTTCCCACGGGAGCAGGAACGTATACGGGAACTTTGACACCACAGCACCGATTTCAAAAATTCTTTCACCGTTAGAATGCTACACTATCCCCGAGTAACATAAAAACTAATTCATCCCCATATTCCTATGGTTACTTATATTCCCACGGGAGCAATAACGTATACGGGAACTTTGACACTACAGCACCGATTTCAAAAATTCTTTCACCGTTAGAATGCTACACTATCCCCGAGTAACATAAAAACTAATTCATCCCCATATTCCTACGGTTCCCTATATTCCCACGGGAGCAGGAACGTATACGGGAACTTTGACACTACAGCACCGATTTCAAAAATTCTTTCACCGTTAGAATGCTACACTATCCCCGAGCAACATAAAAACTAATTCATCCCCATATTCCTACGGGAGCAGGAACATATACGGGAACTTTGACACTTCAGCACCGATTTCAAAAATTCTTTCACCGTTAGAATGCTACACTATCCCCGAGTAACATAAAAACTAATTCATCCCCATATTCCTATGGTTACTTATATTCCCACGGGAGCAGGAACGTATACGGGAACTTTGACACTACAGCACCGATTTCAAAAATCCTTTCACCGTTAGAATGCTACACTATAACCGAGTAACATTAAAAGTAATTCATCCCCATATTCCTACGGTTCCCTATATTCCCACGGGAGCAGGAACGTATACGGGAACTTTGACACTACAGCACCGATTTCAAAAATTCTTTCACCGTTAGAATGCTACACTATCCCCGAGTAACATTAAAACTAATTTATCGCCATATTCCTACGGTTCCCTATATTCTCACGGGAGCAGGAACGTATACGGGAACTTTGACACTACACCACCGATTTCAAAAATTCTTTCACCGTTAGAATGCTACACTATCCCCGAGTAACATAAAAACTAATTCATCCCCATATTCCTACGGTTCCCTATATTCCCACGGGAGCAGGAACGTATACGGGAACTTTGACACTACAGCACCGATTTCAAAAATTCTTTCACCGTTAGAATGCTACACTATCCCCGAGCAGCATAAAAACTAATTAATCCCCATATTCCTACGGGAGCAGGAACATATACGGGAACTTTGACACTTCAGCACCGATTTCGAAAATTCTTTCACCGTTAGAATGCTACACTATCCCCGAGTAACATAAAAACTAATTCATCCCCATATTCCTATGGTTAATTATATTCCCACGGGAGCAGGAACGTATACGGGAACTTTGACACTACAGCACCGATTTCAAAAATTCTTTCACCGTTAGAATGCTACACTATAACCGAGTAACATAAAAACTTATTCATCCCCATATTCCTACGGTTCCCTATATTCCCACGGGAGCAGGAACGTATACGGGAACTTTGACACTACAGCACCGATTTCAAAAATTCTTTCAACGTTAGAATGCTACACTATCCCCGAGTAACATTAAAACTAATTCATCCCCATATTCCTACGGTTCCCTATATTCCCACGGGAGCAGGAACGTATACGGGAACTTTGACACTACAGCACCAATTTCAAAAATTCTTTCACCGTTAGAATGCTACACTATCCCCGAGTAACATTAAAACTAATTTATCGCCATATTCCTACGGTTCCCTATATTCTCACGGGAGCAGGAACGTATACGGGAACTTTGACACTACACCACCGATTTCAAAAATTCTTTCACCGTTAGAATGCTACACTATCCCCGAGTAACATAAAAACTAATTCATCCCCATATTCCTACGGTTCCCTATATTCCCACGGGAGCAGGAAACTTTGACACTACAGCACCGATTTCAAAAATTCTTTCAACGTTAGAATGCTACACTATCCCCGAGCAACATAAAAACTAATTCATCCCCATATTCCTACGGTTCCCTATATTCCCACGGGAGCAGGAACGTATACGGGAACTTTGACACTACACCACCGATTTCAAAAATTCTTTCACCCTTAGAATGCTACACTATCCCCGAGTAACACAAAAACTAATTCATCCCCATATTCCTACGGTTCCCTATATTCCCACGGGAGCAGGAACGTATACGGGAACTTTGACACTACAGCACCGATTTCAAAAATTCTTTCACCGTTAGAATGCTACACTATCCCCGAGTAACATAAAAACTAATTCATCCCCATATTCCTACGGTTCCCTTTATTCCCACGGGAGCAGGAACGTATACGGGAACTTTGACACTACAGCACCGATTTCAAAAATTCTTTCACCCTTAGAATGCTACACTATCCCCGAGTAACACAAAAACTAATTCATCCCCATATTCCTACGGTTCCCTATATTCCCACGGGAGCAGGAACGTATACGGGAACTTTGACACTGCAGCACCGATTTCAAAAATTCTTTCACCGTTAGAATGCTACACTATCCCCGAGTAACATAAAAACTAATTCATCCCCATATTCCTACGGTTCCCTATATTCCCACGGGAGCAGGAACGTATACGGGAACTTTGACACTACAGCACCGATTTCAAAAATTCTTTCACCCTTAGAATGCTACACTATCCCCGAGTAACATAAAAACTAATTCATCCCCATATTCCTACGGCTCCCTATATACAACACCGATTTCAAAAATTCTTCCACCGTTAGAATGCTACACTCTCCCTGTGTAACATTAACTTTAATTCATCCACATATTCCTACGGGAACGGGAGTCCTTACTAATATAATAAGTGTGAAAGGAGCTCTGTCTGTCCGTCGTTCTATGTTACCATCTCCCGCCCAAACTAATGAATCGATTTAAATGAAATTTTAAACAAAGATTGTTCATAACCTGAGGAAAGACATAGACTATATATTTTTTCCCTATATTCCCACGGGAGCAGGAACGTATACGGGAACTTTGACACTACACCACCGATTTCAAAAATTCTTTCACCGTTAGAATGCTCCATAACCCCGGAGTAACATTAACTTCAATTTATCCACATATTCCCACAAAAACGGTCACCATATTCCCACGGGAACGGGAGTCTTTACTTATATTGAAAATGCGAACGTAGCTATGTCGGTATATTTTTCGTATGTCTCCCGTTCAAACTGCTAAAAAGATTTTATTAAATTAGCTACGGAGATGGTCTAGAACATGCGGAAGGATAAAGACTATATATCTATCCTTATATTCCCACGGGAACGGAAATGGGAATTCAAAAACTACGGTCCCAAAAGTATTTTTAACAGGGCTACAAGGTGTTGAAATAGGGGTTGAATGTTTTTTTTTTGGAAATACCGCCATTTTTAAGGCTAGAAGTTTTATTTCCTAAAAAGTTAAAAATGCTGCTGAAAGTCACTATTCCACGCGGACGAAGTCGCGGGCACAGCTAGTTTACTAAATATTTTAAAGATTTGACAGTCAAATTTATTCCAGCCATTAGAAATAATATTTTTGGTAGAGCTAGTGGCGGCTTGTTAGTTGCAATGAAAAATAGTTTGAAAAATTTTGTAAAAATTAAGTCGATTGATAGGAAAACAGTAATTTAGATTAGACATAGGCAAGACTCCTACTTCATTGTTCCGATATATCTCAATTGTAATAACTGGATTAATGATTTCAATGAAATGAAAACTTTTTTTAGTGAAAATGAAATGCAAAATGTAAAAATATTAGGTAATCTTAATGGGAGAATTGGACATTTTCAGAATTCAGCGCCACTGGTGCAAAATGTTTCGCATGTGTTTGAAGGTGTAAAAAACTCTAAGGATGAGACGGTTAATAGATGCGGCAGGCAACTTTTAGACTTTATTGAAAATTTTGGTTTTATGGTACTCAATGGTACTACTAATAGTGACAAAAATGGTGAACTAACTTTTGTATCGGGTCAAGGCAGTTCAGTAATTGATTATTGTTTGGCAAAAGGAAATTGGTTAAGTAGAATTGTAGATTTTGAAGTTCCAATTGCTAATTATTCGAGTCATCTACCAACAGTAACCTCAATTATATTTCAAGATCAGACGTTGCTACCTAATAACTCAATCAAATGTATAAAGTGGATAGAAAACCGTGCTGAAGTATATAGGCGTAGGCTTGATGCTCAGGTAAATAACCTACCATTACAAGATTATTGGTACTGCGATCAAGAGTTAGATAGCATTTTAAATTGTGTTAAGCAAGCTTCTTTTATAAAGAATAAGTGCAACAATGGTGGTGGTTTTGTAGCTGAGTGGTATGACTGGGAGTGTAGGAAACTGCGAAAAAAATCGTTTTCTTTTTTGAATTTATTTAGAAATACCAATTCTCCATTTTTCAAAAGACTCTACTTAGATTCTAATAAAAAATATAAAAATCTATTAGTCAAAAAGAAAGAAAACTTTATAAATAAAGTTGCTAATAGCATTTCAGTTTGCAGAGATTCAAAAACATTTTGGAGAAAGGTGCGTATACTTGTAGGGTGTAAAATTGTATCTGCCGCAAGTATAGAGGTTGAAAAACTGGCCGATCACTTCAAAATACTACTGAATCCGCTAACTGACTGCCATTTGTTCCATTATGCAATGCCTCTAGTCTTAACTCCTGAATTGGATGGGCATATTACATTTCTTGAGTTGAAAAATACCTTGGAGCGCATGAAAAATGATAAATCTGCGGGGATCGACGGTATTCCTGTTGAATTTTATAAATATTCAAGTGAACTCTTTTTGCAGCATATCTGTAAATATTTTAATAAGCTTCTTGAAGAAGAATTGATTCCAAATTCGTTTTTAAGAGCTTGGATCTGTGCAATTTTTAAAAAAGGGGACTTGCAGTTAGCCGAAAATTACAGAGGTATTTCTATTTTACCATGTCTTAGGAAAATATTCATCCATATTCTATACCAAAGGTTGACAAAATGGGTTGAAAATAATAATCTCCTTAGTATTTACCAAGCTGGTTTTCGTACAGGGCTGTCTACAGTGGATCATTTATTTGTTCTTACAAGTATTGTCAAAAGATTTTTGGATAAGAAAAAGAAATTGTATGCGTTATTTGTGGATTTCAAAGCAGCATTTGATACGGTTAACAGAAAATCATTAATATATAAGCTTTCAACCTTGGGCATATCGAATAAATTCCTTAACCTATACAAACTCCTTATTACAGAAACCTCTGCCGTAGTGTGGAATGGTAGCAAAATGTCCGATTTTTTTGGTACAAGCTCTGGTGTCCCTCAAGGGTGTAGTTTGAGTCCTATCATATTTGCTTTATTTATTGATGACATATCTAAGGATTTCCCTGGAGGAATAATGTTTGGTGAGACACCAATAAAAATGCTTTTATATGCGGATGATGTTGTAATTCTAGCTGAAACCCCTAATGCTTTGCAGTTACAGATAAACAAATTAAAAAGATTTTGCGATTTATGGGATCTCAGTATTAATACCGCTAAATCTAAAATAATGATATTTCAAAATTATCAACGCCGTAGAACTGCACAAGAAAAATGGTTTTTGGGCGAGAAGCCTTGGAAATTGTTAGCCAATACAAATATCTAGGGCTCTTAATAACATACAATCTTGACCTTCGTCCCCATATAAAAGAAAAGTGTGCTACAGCCAAAACTGCAATTAATCTTATGTGGAGCAAATTTTTTTCAAACAAAGATGTTAATGCTTCTGCCAAGTTTAGGGTTTCTGATGCAACCATTAGAACATGTCTGTGTTATGCAAATCAAGTGTTTGGATACCAAAATATTGACGGTTTTGAAGCAATCCAAAGATTCTTTTTTAAACGTATCTTTAAACTAGCTGAATCAACTCCTACGTATGCTATTCACGTTGAATCTAGTATCTCACAAATATATCTTAAAAATCTGAAGGCAAATGCGGATTACATAATTAGAGTCATGAACAGATCGGATTCAAATCTTCAAAAACAGGTCATGAACTATGCGTTCCTACAGCGTTTATCTCCGTTTAAGGAATGGTTTGAGCTGGCAAATAGTCACAGCATGTACTTTAATATTAGTAACCTGAATTTAGTAAATTGGCGAGATGTTTTCTATCGATGTATAGCAAAAATAGACGATTCTTTATATCTGCAAAATTTAAACAGAGCTCAGACATCCCCGACCAGGCTTATTTACAGGGAATTAAATCATGTGCTGCATAGTAGAAATTATTTTAGTGGAAAGCTTTCTCTCAACCAGATGGGTCTTATATTTAAAGCGAGGACGGAAATGCTCAATTTAAATTATAAACCACATAGAACTTATCTTAACCCGATATGTAGTTTGTGTAACCAGAATGAAATTGAAGATGTGTTCCACTTTTTAGCTGTATGTCCTATTTTAAAAGAAATCCGCAGTCTTTATTTTCAAAAGAGCATTACACGCGAAGATACAAAGCAGATTTTAAATGGTTATTTATGTTGAAAAACCCTTTGTCTCTTCATTAATCACGCCTTATATTACCGGAACAGCTTTACAATAACGTAATACAAATATTGTGATCAACTTTTTAAATATATGTAGGTATGTTTTAAATTTTCTTTTTTTTTGTTATTAGATAAACTTAAATTTCAACCTTCTAATTTCTAATGTAAAACTCGAAACATGTCAATTGAGGCAGACGGCAAAATTTTTGCCATGCTATTATTCTTAAGTAACATTTAATTAAAAATTGTAAATTTATCGAGAAACATAATAAAGAACTTATAATAATAATAATAATAATAATATTCTATGTTTTTGTTTACGTTATTGACATTTGACATTTCTTGTGGATTGTAACTTTAAGAATTGTTTGATTAAGTATTTTTATTTGAATATTTAAATAATTCAATGCACGTTCGTACAGTGGCTTTTGGATGCGCTTTCAGAAAAACGTATTTAGTGAAGTGATCAACACAAATAAAAACGGTAGTATTGCCCTTTTTGATGAGTGGATATGGGCCTAACAGGTCTTCATACATCCTTTGCAAGGGTCTTTCAGATACGATTTTTACGTCATGGGTGGACGGAGATCTTTATTCGGAGCTTTTACCACTTTACATGTTTCACACTGCTCTACGAAGATTTTAATGTCTCTTCCCATTTTTGGCCAGAAATATTTATTGCGTATCCGCAAATAGGTTTTGGAAAACCCATTGTGACAGCTCAACTTACAGTTATGTGCCAATCGTAATGAATGAACATGCACATAGTGATTCGAAGAAAAAAAACAAAAGAATAAAAAAGAATTATATTGTAACTTTGTTTATGACCCACTGAACGTATTGCAATCTTCTTCTTCTTTCCATTTCTGGCGTTACGAGTAGTGATCTTGAAGCGATCACAACTCTCCCACTTTTCTGCTTCACACTAGTGATCCGCCTGTGGGGTACGCCGCGTTGACCTCAGAAAGCGTCGGCAAGCCTCCCGGTTTTGGATTGTTCCATGTCTGAGGCCAACCAAAAGCTGCTGTTTTTGCATTTGCTTGTACCAGGAGTGTTTTGGCCTGCCTTTTCTTTTTCGTCGCGAATTTGTTGAAACGTTGTACGATATTGCCTTTTGGACGGGGTTCTGCGGATCTCTCCTTTGAACATGACAATACCAACTGAGCCGGTTGTGCTGAATTTTGTCCAAGATGGTACTTTTGACATGAAGGCTTCCACGGATCTTAGTACTTCTAATTCGATCAAGCTTTGTTACTCCTGTTGTCATCCGAAGCATCTTCATTTCGGCTGCCGTCAATTTGCTCTCATACTTTTTGTACATTGTCCAACATTGTGAACCGTATGTCAGAGCTGGACGGACAGCTGCTGTGTAGAGTCTTCCCTTCAGCTTAGGGGGCATTTTTCGATCACAGAAGATAGCGGAGTTTTCTCGCCACTTCATCCACCCTACGCTTACTCGATGATTGATGTCGTCATCACAAGTTGCTTCACAATTGATCATAGATCCCAGATATTTAAACTTTTCACACTTGTGAAGCACATTTCCATTCAAATAAATGTCTGGAATAGGCTTGTCTGGATCAGAAAAAGGGCAGCACAGGTATTCAGTCTTTTTAGCGCTAATACGGTACCCATTTCCTTCCAGAACATCAATCCAAACGTCAAGTGCTCGTTGCAGGGATGTAGGATCCTCGCTTATGATGGCTCCATCGTCAGCAAAGAATAATTGTTGTACTTTATTGTCCGTTACTTTTCCTTCGAGCAAATAATCCAGAACAGCAATAAAGAGCAGTGGACTCAAGACACTTCCCTGATGTACACCTACTGTTATTTGGAATTCTTCGGTGACTCCAGCTGGGCATCTCACTTTTGTAACTGCTATCTCGTACATGTCCATAATTATTCGCACATAGGCTTCAGGAACTCCTCGGTGTCTGAGGGCCACCCATATCAGATCTCGTGGTTGTCGATCGAATGCTTTTTCGAAGTCAACCAACACAATATGCAAATCCTCTAAGGCATCTCGGTGTTTTTCCATAATGATCCTTATACTTTGGATTGCGTCTGTAGTTGACTTACCCGCGACAAACCCGCATTGGTCATCAGAAAGCCTTATTATTTTCCGCAGTCGGCTATCCAAGACCCGCTCAACGATCTTCATAGTGTGGGACATCAACTTGATCGAACGATAGTTGTCACAGCTTCTGGTATCTCCCTTTCCCTTGTACATTGGAAGGAGAAAACTTTCCCTCCATTGATTAGGCAAACTGTCACCTCTTATAAGTTTGGAGATGAGAATCGTGAGCCATCTCAACCCGATGTCTCCCATATTTTTCCAAAACTCATATGGTACCTCGTCTGGCCCAATCGCTTTGCCTTTTTTAGAGTTCTTAACTGCCTCCCTAACTTCTTCGACTGTGACGTCGGATACTTCCGTAAAGTTAGGTGCAGCTGTTGGAAAGTGGCGCCGAGGAAACTGTTCATTCAAAAGATCATCGCAATACTGTCGCCACCTGTGAAGAATTTTGTCGTCATCCACAAGTAGCAGTCCTTGAGCATCATTTATGAACTTTGGCGAACGAATCTCCTGCGCATTTCTCCTTCTCTGAGCGGCTATTTTGAAAATGGTTGCTCCCTTATTCAAGTTGCTTTGTCTTAGCTCTTGGATTGCCTGATTTGCTTCAGCAGCTGGGGCAGAAATCTCTTCCAGCTCTCGATACAGGCCCTCCGTGCTTTTTGCTTGAAGTTGGGCGCACTTTTTCTTCGCTTCTTTTCTGCAGCTCTTGTATTCCATTTTGAGACGCGCTTTTTCATTTGTATTTCTTGAGGGGCACTGCTTTCTTCTTTCTAATCACTGCTTTAGCTTCATCATCCCACCACCAGGTTTCTTTAGCTTGTTGGTAGTGTCCTTTTGAAACTCCTAGCAGTGATTTGGCTCTCTCTAAGCAGGTTCGTTGTAGGCGATCCCACATATTTTGTGCCGTGATTGCATTTGAAACTGCGTCGATGGTATTACACAGCTGACTTCGCATATACGAAATGAATTGCTGTCCTTTGGTTTTCTCCAGATTGTACCACTTGATTCTCCTAGGAGCCTTTGTTTGTTTGACTTCCTTCACCGCATCCGTAAAAAATTCTGTTAAAAGAAGACGGTGTTGTTGAGCGGCAGCTTCTCCTAGTATCACTTTGCAGTCTTTCACCCGAGATTTCATGTAATTGGTTACCAAATGGTAATCAATCTGGGTTTCATTTCCTCCACTGCTGTAAGTGATAAGGTGTCGGTCTTGTTTGATGAACATGGTATTTAGTACGATTAGACCGTATGACTTGCACATATTTAGAATATCTTCACCAGGAGTGTTCCTGGTGCCGAATCCCAAACCTCCATGGGAGTCTTCATAATCCTCGTTTGTCTTTCCGACATGTCCATTCAAATCTCCTCCAACAAACAAATACTCTTCTTTTGGGATGTTCTTAAGTAGGTTATGAAAATCAAGCCAGAATGCATCTTTTTCCTCCTGCTCATACCCTATTTGGGGAGCATATGCACTGATGATATTCCAGACCTTTCCTTCCATCACCAATTTAAGAGACATCAAACGGTCACTGGACTTCAAAATGGTCAACACGCTGTTTTATAAACTTTGGTCAAGGATGATACCGACTCCGTTCCTACCTTGTTCTGTTCCATAGTAGAACATCTTGTAAGCCTTGGTTTTTACATCTAAGAAACGGGCTTTGTTTGCTGTGTTTCGCCATTTCGTTTCCTTAACACACAAGATGTCCACTCGCCTCCTTCTCATCATCTCTTCGAGTTCAAGACTTCTACCAGTCATACTTCCAACGTTCCAACTCGCGACTCTAAATTTTCGTCCAACTCGTTGCATTACTTTGCTAGCCCCCGGAATCCGTATAGCTCTGACCCGAACATTGCTGCTCGGTCCAGGACCAGCTCCATGCATAGCAATGGAACTGCCTGGCGGGGTAGTGCTTCTTATGTTTGCAAGTACTTCCATAATGCTCAAAATTTTTCAAAAATTTTCCTTTCATCCTTTTCGACACATGCATGCTCCATTTAATGAGTTTGATTTCCCTTTTACTACACCGGTAATCTCCAGTCGTGTTAACCCCGGGATCTGCATGCATACTTGGGGAGAGTTTTTAGGTGGTATGTGTGCCGCTAGACTCACTTTGATGTTAGTCGTCTAGATATGATTGCTCCTTTAGTCGCCTTTTACGACAAGCGGGGAGGCGCTGCAGTGCTATTCTAACCCGACACTGCACGGCAAACTGAACGTATTGCAATATGGAATCAAATTGCACTTGAATGGATTAAACCAGCGGTTCAGTGAAAATTTGAGAACTTAAGTTCACTTGAGTTCAAGTAAGTCATAAACAGAGAATTGAATAACAGAAACGTTGATTAAATGTAGTATATAAGGTTATACATTTTGGAAATAAATTTAAGTCTAACTTTGAACGAACACTGTTTCACTTCACTCAAAATCGTGCACTTAACAGTGCTCGGAAATATAATCGGCTGGAGAGCTTAGAAATACTCAAAATAAGGGAACTTGACTTAACATGGCTATCCTGCAACAGTAACTAACTGAACATATGCAATAATATAAAACTTTTATCCATAGCAACGACAACTTGCTCGACAACAGCTCGTTCTACAGAACGACTACAATACAATGACTACAATCCTAGATCCAACATGGATATGCACAGTGAGGTGGTGGTAGACAGAGATCAAAATGAGTATGTTCAAATCAGTTCAAACACATCCAAAATTTCTCAACGATCGCTCAGACATGATCATTTTCCACCCCTATGCAAAAGCAAATAGCTCGCAAGCATATTTACTCACAAGCAAAAATGCTTCTGAACAAATTAAATTAGTAAGGATGCTCACAAGTCATTTTTTCTGTATTGCACTCACAAGCAAATGACTTGCAAGCAGATGACTTGTTTGAACTTACTTAAATATTTTCAAATATTCTTCAGCACGCAAAATGTTCACAAGCAGGCAGTGTATTCACAAGCAGGTAGCGTGCTTACAAGCCGGCAGTGTGTTTATAAGCAGGCAGTGTGTTCATAGTAAAGCAATGCGTTGAACATTTAAACCTAAGCAAAAAAAGGCATATAAAGGCACAAACTACCCATTTTGGTATGATCACATTGCTTGCCTATGAACACACTGCTTATTCACAAATACACTGCTTGTTTACGATCAAACTGCTTGTGATCACTTTTACTCACAAGCACTTTGCTCACAAGCAGTTTAACTCAATGTTATTCAAACTTATTTTGACTTGCAAGCAAGTCTACTTGTTTGGTTCGTTTGAAAATAGGGGTTGTTTAGAGTTGCTTGGTTCACAAATAAGATTGTTCAAATTAACTTGCTTGTGGGTTGACTCAGATTGTTCAAACTCGTTTTTTTTTTTTTTCAAGTAAATACTCATTGTTCACAAGCAGACCTAGTTCATCTTAATCTCTGGTGGTAGAAACCAAAACACCCTCAGCAGAGATTCCATTGAGTTGCACATGGCTGACACTGCGTTACAAGTTCCTTGACGTTGGAGAAGTAAAATTGTCAGAATTTCATGGAAATGATGTTGGTGTTGTGCATTTTTTTAAGAGAGATGCCGAGTTGGCAATTGCACCATTGTATATGGAATTTATAGTACTATCGAAAACAAAAACGATTGCTCAAAGCCATCTATTGATCCGCCGGCGCTCTACAAATTACAGGGGAATGTTAGTACGCCGGCGGATCAATAGATGGCTTTGAGCGACCGTTTTTGTTTTCGATGGTACTATAGATTCCATATACAATGATTGCACTAATAGATAGGCGAACAATTCAAGTCAGCTTATTTAAAAAACAAAAATGAAAATAACCTCAATTTATGAAACAAACGTTAACATGAAGGCGACAAACAATGATGAGGCGTAATTATAATTAAATTGTACGTGTTTATTACAAATAATATTTTTTATTCAAGAAAATTACTGTGCCGACGACATATACATGAATTTTATTGTTGGTAGCATGTAAAATTAATGCTTATTTCAAGAAATGCTAAACTGATGTTAAAATAAATAAAATAAAAAAAATTTAAGTAAATTTTTCATGGAGTTCAATATTATAGAAAAACTGTTAGAAAAATTAAAAAAGCACCTAATAGAGTGTACAGTGAAAAATATATTGAAGAAACTAACAGACAAATACACATAGCTTGGGCACAAATATAATAAAGACAGCTGACGTAAAAGACTTAAAAGAACTAAGACTGAAATACAATAAATTAATTGAAGAGATCCGTGAATATTTAAAACCGAAAGACAAAAACAATGAGCTAGAAATAGAAATAGAAGAAGAAAATACTGAAGACATTGATGTAGAAAAGATCAAATTAACCTAACAAAATATTATTAGAGACATTGACTTAGAAAAAGATATTAAAAGACACCCAATGGCGAATTTCGCTTTAGTTACTGCTACAAAGGTTTTGCGTGAATTTCAAGGGGAAAGAAAAGATAGAAGTAATTTCTTAGGTTTAATTGAATTCTATCATAGCACTCTCAAAGATGAAGCACAAAGAGCAATACTTATACAGTTTATTTTAGCTACAAAACTTACAGAAAAAGTAAAAAATAACATACAGACTGAAAACACACCTAGAAATCTTGAAGACTTAAGGAAATTATTAAAAAGCTCTTACAAGTCAAATAAAACTGCATCAAGATTACAAAGTGATATTGCAAGCTGCTATCAGGGAAACCAGACGGTCTTGGCCTTCGCTTCACGCATAGAAGCATTACTAGCTTCTCTAAATGAACTGCAAATTTCGGAACAGGGAGACGAGCACAGAGAAGTAATAGTAAGACTAAAGGATCCGATAGGAATGACAGCTTTTAAAAATGGTTTAGCTGAACCATACAAATGCATTGAAGGCATTGAAAAAATATCCTACTAATATTATAAACGCGAAAGTTTGTATGTGTGGATGTATGTTTGTTACTCTTTCACGCAAAAACTACTGAATCTATTTTACTTAAACTTTCCTATAATATAGCTTATACATCAGAATAACACATAGGCTACAATTTATCCCTAAATTCCCACGGGAACGGGAACGTATACGGGAACTTAGAAACTACAACACCGATTTCAAAATTTTTTCCACTGTTAGAATGCTTCATAGTCCCCGAGTAACATAAAAACTAATTCATCCCCATATTCCTACGGTTCCCTATATTCCCACGGGAGCAGGAATGTATACGGGAACTTTGACACTACAGCACCGATTTCAAAAATTCTTCCACCGTTGGAATGCTCCATAATCCCGAATTAACATTAACTTTAACTTATCCACATATTCCCACGAAAACGGTCACCATATTCACACGGGAACGGGAGTCTTTACTAATATTGAAAATGCGAATGTAGCTATGTTGGTATGTTTTTCGTATGCCTCCCGTTCAAACTGCTAAACAGATTTTATTAAATTAGCTACAGAGATGGTCTAGAACATGCGGAAGGATAAAGGCTATATATCTATCCTTATATTCCCACGGGAACGGAAATGGGAATTCAAAAACTACGGTCTCAAAAGCATTTTTAACAGGGCTACAAGGTGTTGAAATAGGGGTTGAATGTTTTTTTTAGAAATACCGCCATTTTTAAGGCTAGAAGTTTTATTTCCTAAAAAGTTAAAAATGCTGCTGAAAGTCACTATTCCACACGGACGAAGTCGCGGGCACAGCTAATATTAAATATGAACGAACTATTTGTTTTTAATATTTTTATGCTTTTTTTATACTCTGTATTGATTTGTATAAATACATTGCTAGGAACAATCCTAACTAATATTATAACTGTGAAAGTAACTCTGTTTGTCCAGCTTTCTATGTTACCGTCTCCCGCCCAAACTACTAAACCGATTTGAATGAAATTTGGTACAGAGATAGTCTAGAACCTGAGAAAGGACATAGGCTATGCATTTTATACCTATGTTCTAATAAAAACGGGAACGTATACAGGAACCTAGAAAGTGCAGCACCAAACAATGCAATGCATCCAGCAAACAATGCGTTTCTCGGTCGTAAGGAGCTGGAAGGACTTGACGAAACGGTTCAGAGGTTCTTGGATGATGATGCCTGGGCTCAGGTTGTGTCCAGCGAATAGGAGCAGATGATGTTGGAGCAGTAGGCGGTCGGGAGTTTCGATCTTCATTCCGTATCGCCTCAAATTCCTCTCCTAGGTCTAAAAACTCTTCTAGAGACTTGAAGTCTCCTCACCTGATATATGATATTTATAATCAGAACGCAGGCCTTTGCATATCCGTTCTATGCTTCCGTCAATGCTCATGGTGGGGTGTTGGCGAATCAGGTATTGCGTGGATCTTATATAATCCTTTACCTTTCGGACGGTCTCGATAAATCCGTAACCATTCTAACGCTGTTCCTCGGAAAGTTTTTGGTAGGGTTTTCGTCATATGTACAATCTGCGAGCTCTTCTATGCGTTCCATAAACTCTAATGGGTCGCCGGATCCATCGAATTTAAGTCCCTATTTTCGGACTACGTTCATAACCTCTGCTTCGTAGCAGAGGTTGAGTCTTGGAGCAAGTGTCGGTGCTGTCAAGAAAAGTTGATGACTGAGATTTGGCTAAACGGGTGTTCTCACTCCTGGAACGTTTGGAACATCAGTTTGGTCCTTAGGAGTATCGTCTTCACTGGAACTCATTTTTCCTTGGTTTGGTGATGTGTTCGGTTTTCGGTTAATCGAACTGGTGAATGTTGAATTATTACAGAACATTTTAAAAAGAAAAAAATTTTTTTTTTTAAATGTATGTTGAAGATCGAAAAGATCACCTCAACTCCATACTGCGTTTCGCCCAGGTACGGCAATTGGGCTCATCAGTTAGATGTTTGCCGTAACCTTCTTAGACGCAAATTACGTTCGGACTACACCGACACTTATAAAATCCACTGCACTCACATGCAGTGAATTTTATTTCTAAGCAAATGTACAAGCATTATTAAACTTAGAAAGTAAACAAAAGTTTCCTTGGTTTGAAATTAATTTATTTAAAAGAGAAAATAGCAAACAAGTGTTTGTTATTGTTTTTGTTTTGTCCTGGAGTTGTAATTGAATTGAATTATTACAGAACATTTTAAAAAAGAAATTTTTTTTTTTTGCCATATGGAGTTGAGGTGCTCTTTCGATCTTCAACATACATTTAAAAAAAAAGTTAAATATATTGTATTATTAATAAAATATTCTGTAATAATTCAATTCAATTACAACTCCAGGACAAAACAAAAACAATAACAAACACTTGTTTGCTATTTTCTCTTTTAAATGGTAAATGTTGTCTGGTATTTCGGAATCTGGTAACTGGAATGGACTTCTTAATGAAGTCCCTGCTCGGGCACCAATTTGTGATGTGCTTTTTTGTCAAGAAAACACGTAAAACTTCGGTTACGAAGGTCCAATCCTTTTACTGGTCTTAAAGCTAGTCTAATATAATATTTATTCATTCTTATCTCTAATGCTGGTGATCGGTGGTTTAAACAGTCACCGAGTGCGGGTTTTTAATCGCTGGTTAATCAACAGTCATATACTGGCATCAATA